>OY728129.1:1111485370-1112764870 GCA_963277665.1 Viscum album | reverse complement strand
GCCAGACTTCATAACCATATAGTCAAGGCCTTGTTCCCACCCTAAAAATATGATTTTGTCATGGACTTGTTCCAAGACACTATTTTTTCTCATGAGAGCTACCGATGCATCACGGAGCTATAACAGGCTCCACCCGTCACATACTAAGTCCAATGCATTCCTCATATGAAAAGGTTTAAACATAACATAAACATTCGTATTAAAAATAGCATACGAAATATCAATACTTTATCAATAAACCTTGAATGGTGTAAAAATAACACATCCACAGTAAAAAATATCACAAAATATTCAATGCAATATGGATGTTTTGTATCATAATAAATCAACTTCAAACAAGCGTAAAATCCATCAAAGGAAGTTGACATAGATTAAATCAAAACTTTTGAGAGAAATATATCTTTCTATTTTGAAATCATATTAAAGTTAAGTAATTATAAAAGAAAATATTTATTTTTTAAAATATTCTTATAATCTTGTAAGGGAATCTTCAATGATGTTATAATGGTGGAAAATAGCTGCACCCACCGTATAAGTTAAAAAAACTTTTTTTTCCTTCATTTTTTCGAAAAGGTCGTAAAGTACCATGTTTGGGAAAATGAAGGAAAGATTCCTTTAAAAAAATATAAGGTCAAATAAGGGTATAAATTATTTTAACCCATTGTCTATTAAATATTAAAAATGTTTTGAAATACATTTTTAAGAATCATTGATGTAGATGATAAAGAGGTCCTAGTAGATAATTACCGATAAACAACCTCGGATAATGAAGAGATTGTGAAATTAACCCTTACCTTGTACTTTTCCTTAGTCTATGGTATGTTAACCTCTTGTATAATAGTTAAAACATTGTTATTAAATTATCAAAGAACTATATACATAAATATGATATCATATATGACCTTATAATATTGCTTTGTTAATAACATTTTAGTAGTATCATCGTTTTGGGTGTTAACTGATTCGTTTTCCTTTATATGCTTGGTTACATAAGCCATGTTTGTTATGGATATGATGTATCTTATTAATATTGAGAGTAATATTAAGTTTTTAAACATTATTTTTTTAATCATCAAATGAAAATTACGCTTGAATGGATATGATGGGGAATGAATCTCATCGCGTCGATGGAGATGGTAATCCGTACATACGCACGAGCGACAATATCATTCTTTTGATTTAAAATCATCTGTAAATTGATGGTATATAATATATAAATAATACTTAACATATTATATTTATTATTTACATCAATTATACATCATTATTATACACATCCAAATAATAATGTGTTGAATAACAACTACACCACGACGTGGCGATGGTAAGCCGTACGTAAGCGCGTATGGTGAAATGTCATTCATAGGATGGATATAATAATGAATATGGTTATAAAAATTTATAATAACATCACAGTATATATATGATACTGGATTTATTATTTTAGAATGGAAACAACTAAAGAAGATGTGGATGAAGAAAAGAACTAGAAATAGGTGATGAAATATTTACCTCTTCTTCGGGTTCTTCCTTTTGATTTGATCAAAAGGGCTCCTTAGGATGGATTTTGGACTAAAGTAAGGCCTCTAGGATTAATTGAGGGAAGTATAGAGGATATTTGGGAAGGGGTTGGCCGAGAAAAGGGCTTTGAAGGTGTGAAATTAAGAGAAGGGGAAGTTCCCTTTTATAAGAGGGGTGAGGGGTACCTTAGGAAAAAATTGAAATATTATTTTATAATAAAATCGTTTTTGGTTTCTAATGGATCTAAAGTGATTTATTCCAAGGTTAAGGTGGGGATGGGTCAAAAACAACTCAACCAATATGTTATAGACAGGTATGGGTCACTATATTAACCTTATCTTTTAGATTTAACTCCTAGTTAAATAGTTTGACATTTACCAAGTCTCTATATATTTTTATATTATATGGTTAATAAACTTACTATAAACTTCCAAGAGATCCCCAAGTGGTTCATTAATGAGATAAATATCATTATATAAGTCCTTTGTCCAAAATATAGTTTTTTAAAAATATTATATCAATTAATAATATAATATTTGTTTTAAAAACTCTTTTATGTCAATTTTGATACTATTTGGTATTTTGTTTTTGTTAAATTCATAAAAGCGTTCTTAATGAAACAAAATCATTTAACCAACCCTAACATGTCATATTAACCTATAAAATTATTGTAATTCATAAAAAAACTCAAATTAGATTTATTTTGATATTTATAATATCAATTATTTTAATCATTCATTAATAAGGTAATTATTTCATCATCATTTTGTCATTAATAAATTTAATTATTTAATGTATAAAAATTATAAATAAAATACCATTATGTAGGAAATATTTTTATTTTTATAATGAATATTTATAGTGTAATTTATATTGTGTTTAGCCCTATGTTAAAAATGTTTTAGTTATGAAAACATGAATTTAACAATTTTAACTCTTCTTTGAATTAAATAAATAAATGTCCTATTCTAATCCAAGTGGACCTAAAGGATTACAGTTTATTCCTATGGTTTTTCTGGGTCAAATAACACTTATAAAATAGAATTTGGACATGTGTTAGGGTAATAATAATATCATTTTTACCTTTATTTACCCTATTTACTTTTAACCGTGGTAAATAAAATTTAAAAGTTACTATTCACCAGAAATTATTTTCATATTGTTGAACCACATTTTACTTACTGATATCAACCATGTCTCTCAGATTTTCGAAATTCAACTCACAAAAGCTGTAAAATTAATTTTTATACAAATTTACAAATTCTCATAAGAGGTGGGTAAAAGATGGTAAAAAGTTCAATAAATTTATATATATATAAGCTTACTATAAAATGACTCCAATGAATTACATTAAACTTATATAGGTATAATGTATCTATTTTGACCAAAAATAAATTTAAATAAAATAAATAATTATTTAAATAAAAATTCGTTTTTAAACAATAACTCAATGTTTTTCACTATTCATCAATAATTGAATGTTTTCAGAAAAATACCAAAAAGTCACCCTAAGCTAATTTCAATAATCCAAATCCAAAAATGATGTCCATTTTAAAGATAAAATTTATAAAATTTCAAAAAGTGGATATTACTATTCATAACAGCTAGTTTGATTGGTTGTGGTGTGTTTGAACTCGAAGTTGTGTACAACACAAACTATTGTATTATTCAAAGGGAAACATACTGTGGAAGATTGTGGTGTTACACGTATTGAGGAAATGAAAATGATAGTTGAATATGAACTTCATGATTGTACAAAATTGTTTGAGAAGTTAAAGAGCTGTGAAAAGATGCCATTGTATGATTGTTGTACTAAATATACAACATTGTCAGACATATTGAAGCTGTAAAATTTAAAAACAAGAAATAGATGGAGTGAAGCCATTTTTACTGAACTACTTTATCTCTTGAATGATATTCTCCTAGAAGATAATGATCTTCCCAGCCAAACATATGACACTAAATGAATTCTACGTTCAATGGGTATGATCTCTAAAATAATACATTCCTTTCCAAACGGTTTTATACTATTTCAAAAGGACCAAAAATCACTTAAAGAATTCCCAAAGTTCAGTGATTCTTAATAAAATAATGATGGATTTGGTCTTATAAAAATTCTATAGTACTTCACAATTATTCTAAGGTTAAGGAACTTATATGGAGGTGAGGATCCTGCAAGGAAATTGACGTGGCATGCCGATACAAGAAATAAAAAATGGAAACTTCATCACTTGGTAGACTCCCCTCAGTGGAAGAGAATTGATCACCATTGTACTTTTCCCATCATCATCTTGAGTTGCCTCAACAAAAATATCCGACCAAAGCCTCTTCTTACCAGAACCACACACATGAATACGGAATGACTGCTGAGTTCCCTTCACATCCACTTTCCCAACAACATTAGCCAATTTTCCTTCATATTGACCAACATGTGCATCAACATTCAAGAAAACCTCTAACTGCCCAATCTTTTGAGGATTAGGAACACCTGATTTCCTTCCCTTTTTGAAACAATAATATTTATCATGAACATGAGTATGACCAACCTCACAAACAACCGATCTCTTGTAATTGGCTAGATCATGCCCAATAATATTACATTCCTTGTAGAATTTAGTAATCCACTCATAGATAATTTTCAAATCAGACCCATATTCATCAATAGAAAAAAATTCCTAATCAAACAGAGATGAACCAAAATCAACATCAACCAGAAAGTGGTAAAAATGCCCAAAACATGTAGTCTTAGTCTCCTCATCCATTTTAATAGAAAGACCAATCGACATGAAAATATCATAAATAATTTTTGGATGCCAAAGGATCTAATGAAGACCATATACATTCAACCAGATTTGTGAAAAAGAGTTACCTGCATATATTGGATAAATTTTATTATCCCATTCCTTAATATGATGAAATCCATGCTTAAGAGATATGGAACTGATCCCCCCGTTACCACATCTTCGAATCCTAAAAAGGAAAGAGGATATAATAAAATATACATCCCAAAAAAATATCCATTTACAGAAGCCCCAAATCACTGATAACTGGTAAATCAAAAAAATATTCTTCAACAGAATGGATCCCCTAGAAAAAATAAGTTGAGAAATGATATAATTTTTAGAGGTTTCAAGTCTCTCAAAATCTGTATGCCAATCTACCTTGACATGGGAAACACTTCCCTTACAATATATGTCAAAGGCAGCTAACCATTTGTAGTGGGAGAAAGAACACCCCTCGCATCCCAGCTGCTTCGCCGATCAATCGACAGTATAACCTGTAACTTCAATATCAGGTGGATCTCTTTCATGACCCAACACTGAGGGGCCCGCTTTGTGACTCCCCCAATCTCGCCTCGGATAGTCCAAGAGCTGGATACTAGCACCGAGTTGGAATATCTCACAAATGGGAGGCATTTTCTTAAGTACCTATACACATAAAAATATCTCCAAGCCCTAAATGTTGAAATGTAAAAACATTAAGTAGAAAAAGCATGAATACACTAATATAACAACCACAGAGTAAGAAAATATGAAAACTGTAATGTAAATAGGGCCAGATTACAATCCAACTAAAATAAAGAGTCTTCCAAAGTGAATACACAAGTTCCTCAAACTCATTTGTCGAAAACCCTACCTGAAGGGTGGGTGTAGGACTGTTTCCTAAATTCATAGGATCACCACTTTTATGTCTGATAAATCTAAGCACCACCTAGTCCTGGTCCACCTAGAACTCGGTCAAAGCATCGATCATTTATACAAGACATGACATGTGTTGGAAAAGCCCGTATAAGAGTGAGTAAAATAATACTAAGTAGTAAACCCGAAAATAACAAAGGAATACCACTAAGAAATACACAAAGTACACTATAAATAAATAAACAAAGTATGACACTCAAAAAACATGATATTTACCATGAATAAATACATGGTATACCACAATGGAAACACCTAAAGTAGAGTCAATACAATAAACTCACATAGATATAATTCTAATGCATGAAGAGGAGGGTTTTCAATTGCAGTCCACAGATCTCCCAGTTTCCATAACACTTATAATGTAGATGATGCATAGAGTGTCTATGAATCACATAACATTGATGGAACCTAGAGCGTCGATGGTTCCCGGTGCATCGATGGTGCACAGAGCATCAATGGCACATAGAGCATCATCAGCGCATGGAGCATCGATGGCGCACATAGCGTTAATGGGTCATGAAGCCCCCCAAGTCACGTAGTCCCCATGTCACATACTCACCAAGTAACATAGTCACCATGTTACCTAGTCACCATGTCATATAGTCAACAAGTCACATAGTCACCAATTCATGTAGTCACCGATCCACATAGTCACTAAGTCACAGTCTGCCGTAGGATTCTGCTCATAGTGCTCTTATACTGGGATAACCTACTACTCAAGAAAAATAGGTCATAAATACAAATCTTCAAAAACTCATTTATAATATCTAAAAAGGACCCTCTCATCTCAAGGGTCCTAACATCGTAAATGACTCGTCAAACAGACACACAGTATGAAAGATATGATTGTTTTTGTATAAAGGTCCGACCTAGGGTCTCGTCCGAGTCTGACCCGACCCGCCGGACCTGACCCAACCCAGAATAGTCCGTTCTCAACCCAACCGCCCAAGATTTCCTGATCGACCCCACACTGTGGGTTGGTTTACTTTTACAGATGCTGCCCACCCTGGCTGCACCCCCTGGTCCACACAGTCCGCCCTGACTGCATGGCTCCCCCATGTCACCCAATCAACATAGTGTCAATCTGTGTTTCACACAGCTAGCCCGACTCCTCCCCATTCCCTATGACATTTCCCCCTTGGTTTACATTGACACAGCTCTAAACTACATCCCAGATCAACAATGTGGCCTCTTTCCACGGTCCTTAGTCACCGCTCGCGGCCTCCACTGACGTGAGATCCCACACAGTCCCCGTCAAACCATGTTACCCCTCTGCCGCTAGCCGCCCTACTGGAAGTGCCATCCTGATCTGTGCTCATCTTGGACCAAAGCCCCACAGCTGGACTATTTATGCCTTTTCCGCTAGCTACCCTACTGGTATCATACTGTTCATCGTGCCCTCCGCCTTGACCCAACCAGTGCTGCTGTTCTAAGCCCCATCATGTGCCACTGCCTTACGCCACCGTAACCCACTACCTCAAGTGATTCGCATCAGGCCTTCACCGTCACACCTTTGTGATGTCATGGCAGTGTCGGATCCCTGATTCGGGATCATTGCGCCATAGTTCGAAGGCACAACGATCCTATGTTCATATTTTTTAAAGAACGAAGAAGACATAGAGATTTGGGGGAAAATAGTTAATGAACTTGAGCACCCAAATAATGGATCTTGGACATGTTCATGTCATCCATGATCCATTCATGTTAGAATGATTATGAATAACTATTCAACTCATAGATATAATCCCCATTCAAAAACCCATAAGAATTCATCCATCCAGTAAGAAAGAATGAACCACAAATCAACCTATTCAGGGATTGGTCTGTATTATTCATTTTAATCTATGAAAGGGGAAGAAATTCATGCAGAGATTAAATACCCAACCTTATGGTTGAATCTGTTGTTAACGAAGAACAAAGTTCTATGTCTTCATCGATCCTCGATCTTCCAACGTTCATCATAGATAGGGTTTCCATCCAGGACTCAAAGGAATTCTAGGGTTTTGATGATAACCTTAAATTCCTAAAAAAGGTTTCATTAAATATAAAAACTCCACTATGCCCAATTAAATATTGTTATTAAAACATTTTATAGATAGTTACGTCCAAATTCTAACTTTCACAGTCAACCCACGCTGGTCAATGTTAGGCCCCACCTAAGGTCAAGTCACTACTTTGAATGCAATGGTGCCCTTAGATTTATTATTCAGACACCCATTTAGAATTTATTCTCATTTTAAATAAGAAACTACTAATGCGCCTTATTAAAAACTCATCATTTTTTATCATATTGTTTTGGGAATACCAGGCCACAGAATCTCATTCTGTTTGAGCACCTTGTCGTGGAATTTTCCTAATTAATTTATAAAAATAAAACTGGAGAAAACCAGAGTTGTTACTTTCTCCCCACCTTATAGATTTACATTCCTAAAATCCAAAATAAGGGCTACTCAAAAAAAGTTGAGGTTACTGAGCATGAATCTAGGCCTCCTGCTCCCTTGTTATCTCCTAGAGATTCCCATGATTCCACTGAACACACACAAGACGAATCGACCTCCCACATAGGATCCGCTCCTATTAATCCTCGATCTCCATTGGGTACTCCTCAAATGTCTCCCCATCATCAATGTCTAGCTTTCCCTAATCGATGATGTGTGATGGATCATGAACAAAACTCCATAGACATGACACGTGGAAGAAATCATGCACCTGGTGCAACTGTAGGGGTAGAGTTAGGTGGTACTCCACCTTTCCAACTCTATTCAGAATCTGAAAAGGGATGATGTATCTCATATACAACCTGATGCTCTAACCAAATCTCTACAATCCCCATTGAGGTGAGATACAAAGGAACACATGGTCCCCCTCCACAAAATCCATGTTCCTCGATTTCCTATCATCATATGACTTCTTTCAGCTCTATGAAGTCCTCATCCGCTCCTAGATGATTTTCACCTTCTCAGTGGTAGCATTAACCAACTCTAGACCCACGAGTGTTAACTCCCCTTGGTCCATCTAGCATTTTGGTGACCTGCATGGTTGTCCGTACAAGGCCACGAATGGTGCCATACCAATGGTGGAGTGGTAGCTGTTGTTGTACGCAAACTCCACCAGCTGTAGGTGATCCTCCTAACTGTGGCCAAATTATAGGATGCAAGCATGTAACATGTACTCGAGGACCTAGATTTTCCCCCAGCAATACCTTCCACATCCAGGATGTGAAATGAGCTTCATAGTCTAAAATTATCATCGATGGCACTCTGTGAAGCCAAACTATCTCTTGCACATAGAGGCATCCCAAGCTCTCTACTGAACTCTTCTCACGAATCAATAGAAAGTGGGATGACTTGGTGAGTTGGTCAATTATCACCTAGATGGTATCATTCCCCCTATATGTGTGTGGCGAACCTGTCACAAAGTCCATCGATATTCTATCCCACTTCCACTTTGGCACCTCAAGTGGTTAGGTCAAGCTTGCTTGAACCAGGTGCTCATCCTTCACTTGCTGGAAAGTGACACATGGAGGAACGAGATCTACCACGACCTTCTTCATCCCTGGCCACCAGAAATGACATTAATGGTCCTGGTATATATTTTCTACACCCGAATATACTGATAAAGGGGGTGTGTGGAACTCCCTTAGAAACTCCTCATTTAATTCCATTGGTACAACTGTGTGTCATTTGAAGAGAATGACATGCTCCCTACCTTTCAAATATCCATCAGGGGAATTCCATAAGGATATTTGAGAACATAAGGTCTCACTATTGGTGTCTCTGATATATTCCTCCCAAACCTGTAAGAGTGGAGGGGTGAAAAACATGTACTGGAGGTAATCTTCTCCATCTCCAACCATAAAAGATATTTTCAAAGTGTTTAACTTCTCTGATGCCTCACTCAACAACTACAAGTTGGGTCATATACTGATAGTGTATGCCACTACGTTCCCCTTCTCGAGAGTAAAGACAATATCAATGTCATAGTCTTGGAGGAACTCTATACATAACCTCTATCTCATGTTCAGATACTTCTAAGATAAGATATACTTGTGACTCTTGTGGTTAGAGTAATCACTAAATTGCTTGCCCATCAGGTAGTGTCGATACATCTTTAAAGAAAAGGCAACCACTACTAGCTCAAGATCATGGGTTGTGTAGTTCTACTCATGATGCCTTAACTGGAGAAAACCATAAGAAATCACCACTTTCCCCTAAATTTGGACACAACCAAGCACAGTCCCTAATGCATCAATAAACACTACATAACTAATTCCATCCTCTAGTAATCTCAAGATGGGGGTGCTCTTCAACCTCTTCCTTAACTCCAAAAAGCTCTACCGTCAGTTCTTGGTCCATATAAAAGGATGACCCTTCTTTCTCAAGGCCTTCAAGGGTGATTCTACTCAAGAAAATTTGGGTACAAACCTCTGATAGTACCCATCTAAACCCAGGAAACTCTGCCCCATGGAAACACTCCTGGGTGGCTCCCATGAAAGCACCACCTCAATCATCACGAGATCCACTATAACTCTAGATTTTTAAATGAAATGTCCTAGAAAGTAGAACTCCCTAATCTAGAACTAACACTTCGAGATATTCCCATAAATTAGGTGCTCTCAGAGTGTTTCCAGGTCCATCCTTAAGTATATCACGTGCTCCTCCTCAGACGCTGAGTACACCCGAATGTCATCAATGAAGACCATAACGAACCGATCTAAGTAAGGTTGGAAGATTATTTTTATGAGTCACATGAACACTGATGGGGTGTTCTTCATGAAAAAATATATTACCAAGTACTCATATTTGCTTTACAGATATTTGAAAGCTTCCATTTGGATTTCCTCATCCCATAATTGAAGCTAGTGATAGCCAAATATGAGGTATAATTTGGATAACCACATTTCTTCCTTCAGATGATCAAAGAGGTCATCAATCCTTGGTAGTGGATAATTATTATTCATATTCACTTGGTTCAGGTGTCATAAGTGCACACATAATCTCAAGATCCATCCAACCTTCTTGGCAAAAAAACTGGGGATTCCTAGGGTGAAACACTAGAACTCAAAAATCCCTTCCTCTACAGGTCCTCTAACTACACCCTCTGCTCACGAATATCTATGAGAGACATTCAATATGTATGTGTATATATTGATTTCGTACAAGGTTATAGATCAATGTAGAATTTAACCTGCCTATAGGGAGGTAATCCAGGGACATATTCAAGAAAGATGTCCTCAAACCCCACCACCACTACAGGAAACTAATGTCTCCCATCATCTTTTGCACTGAGGGTGAGACTAGAAAACTGATGAGTAAATGTCTTCATCCTCTTATGTCTGAGTCTGTCCTGCACTGCATGTGTTTCCTTTTTGCCGATGAAAGAATAACCTGGTCCTATCTCCATGGACACACCACACTATGTGCCTAAAATTATCAATTTGAAAATGGAATATGGATAACCAATCCATACCAAAAATGATTTCGTAAGGCCTTGACGCCACTACCCAGAGATTCCAACAAAAACTATCACCTCCAAGAGTAAGGTCAAACTGTCTGCACTAATGTGTTATTGTCAAATATCCTCCCATATGAGTCTCTAAGCATAAGGGTTGAGTCAACGGTTCCACTGGAATCTCCATGTCTTAAAAAAGGGTCGTGGTAAGAAAATAATGACTAGAACCCATGTCTATCAAAACTACATCTAGGGTATAAAATACAAAGACCACACCTCTAACCATCTCTAGAGAACTGGGGTCATAATCTTCCATCACCCAAAGCTTTCCTCAGCCCTATCTACTGGCTCCCTAAGATTGTGGTGGACAACCTAGGGGTGATGGTGGTAATACATAGAACCTCCACCCACTCCTTGATTCTATATCTGATCCTATGCCATGTCTACCACCCTTCAGACCACCCTGCTCATGCTTCCTCCTCTGCCTCAGTGGTCCCTCGACCATTTGCTGATCGGGGAATCTCAAGTCATATTTCCCTGACCTCTAGACAAGTAACACGACCTTTCCCTTAGCTGAATCTCTCTTACCTGGGATCCCCACACTACTGATCCTATATATTTGGGTCATACCCTAATGTTCATGACCTTCTTGGGTCCCTACGTCTGCTTTCAACCACCAACCGCTACAGACTCATACGTCTAGTGCCTACTGGTAGCTCCCACTACTGGAGTTTGCTCCACCATAAATATCTCCACAAGTAGAGCTCGCTCCAGTACCACAAAATATGTAGGGATGCTAAGGGATATCATGGATTACCTGATCTCTCGACATAGCCCATGCTTGAATGTTTGAGTCTTAAAGAATGGGTCCCACACCATATACGTGGAGTTGTGAGAATGATATGTAAATATCATTGATTACTCTTCTACAATTTGACTATCCTACCGCAGATGCAGGAGATCCTGTATGTTCATTTAGTGTAATATCACCAGAAAGAAATCCTCCCTTAAGAGTCACTCAAAGTCTTTTGAAGAGAGAGTCATCTCATCATGATTCTGGATCACTAAGATCCACCATCGCCCCACTGAGCCCTGAAGAAGGATTGTGGATGGAATTTCCATATGGTTGGAAGGCATCCTAACAAGGAGGAAAATATGTGTAACTGCCTCCAAAAAATCCTTAGTTACATGTGGGTCTATCTCACCCTGAAACTTTGTAGGTTGGTTCCTCTGGAACTTATACAAGACACTCAAATTTAAGGCATCCTCTACCGATAGCGTTGGTAGTAACTGCTTCTAAACGGGTGGTGGTATCACTGGTACACTACCCTAAGGTGATATCTATAGTATTGATCCGTGTACCAATTCCTCATCTCTATAAATATAATCCTCATGATCACACATTAGAATCCTAGCTAGCTGTTTACATAGAGGCATCAAAAAATAGATCAAGATGAACCATAGTCAATAGAGTATACTTGGTGAGGCGACAGAAGAAGGACATGAGAACACACCAAAATCCTATGTGGTGAATGTATTGTTAATTTCCCTACAATATGTCTTTTCATGAAACAAGTCAAAAAACAGATTTCAGAGTATTGGTGTATGGATACATCAGTCGCCGCACCAATACTGGACTCCCTGGCCTGAAAGTCAAACTCCAAACACTTGATACTGTTTCCCAAAACAAACCTAAAGGACTCATGGTCCTTTAAGTAGAACCGAACTCTTTTGATACCACTCTGTTAGGACCCATGCCAGAGGGGCCCATATTGTGAGTACCTAAAGACCTCTTCAAATAGTCCAGGGGCTAGTGACTAGCACCGAGTATGCATATACCACAAATGGTAGGAATTTTCCTATGTACCTATACACACGCACACATCTCCAATATTGACATGATAAAATGTAAAAACACAAAGTAGAAAAATCATTCATAAACTAAGAAACCCACCACAGAGTCCGATAGTTGAAAAATTAGAATGTTAATAGGGCCAGATTACAAGACCACCAAAAGAAAGAGTCTGCCAAAGTGAATAAACATGTTCTTGAAACTCATCTATAGAAAAACCTACATGAAAGGTAGGTGTATGAAAGCTACCAGAAGTAATTAAAGCACCACACATCCATATGATCACTCTAAGAGCCACCTGGTCTAGGTCCTCCAAGAACTCCGTCAGAGTGTCGATCGTCTGCATATGAAACGTGAAAGAAAATCCCATGCAGGTGTGAGTAAAACAATACTAAGAAGGACAAAAAAACCATAATGAAATACCAATAAGAAATACATGAATTACACCACAAATAAATACATCAAGTATGTCACTAAGAAATACATGAAGTATACCATGAAGAAATACAATGTATACCATAAAGAAAACAGACAAAGTACAATCAATATGGCCATCTCAAACATGTATAAGTCTAACTCATGAAGAGAAGGATTTTCAGTGGTATACTAAAAATCTCTTAGTTTCCAAGATACAAAGAGTGTCGATGAGGAACAAAGTGTCGATGGTACACAAAGCGTCAATGGTTCCCAAAGTGTCAATGGCACACGAAGCGTAGATGGCTTACAGAACATTGATGGTGCACGAAGCGTTTATGGTGTATGCTGTTTTGATGGGTCATGTATTCCCCAAGTCCCGTAGTTACCAAGTCATATAGTCACAAAGTCATACATTCACCAAGTCACCTAGTCACCAAATCATATAGTAACCAAGTCACATAGTCACCAAGTCACATATTCACCATGTCACAAAGTCACCAAGTCATAGTCATCCACAGGGTTCTGCTCAGAACGCGCTTCTACTAGGAGAGCCTACTGCCCAAGCCAAACAGTTCTTAAATAAACTTACAAAAAAATCACCTAGAGTATCTCAAAAGGACCTTTTCAACACAAGGGTCCTAATTCCGCAAATTTTCTATCAAAAAGACACATGATTTAAAAGATGTTGATGTTTTTGTAAAACGGTCTGATCCGACGTCTGGTCCGGGTCCAACCCGACCCACCAGAGCCGACGTAATTCGATCTGGTATGGACCCAACCGGCCAGACCCGTGTTATGGGATAATTAAACAATCAAACGTATCCTGCCCTGGACACAACCTCTAGAACATGTGGTTCACCCTGACCACGTGGCTCCACTATGTCGCCTGCTGAATGCAGCAGTGAGCTTCATTTCACATTGACAACCCACCTCCTTCGCATGCCTTGTGGAATCACCATCGTGGGTTCCTCTGACATGACTCCGAGATGCCTTCCGGATCACCGTCATCATCCCCACCAGACCGCGTTCCGCCTCCACCATGGGCCACCCTGCCGGTGGCCCTGTCCTGCTCCGTGCTCTGCATGGCCTGACCCCCACCACCGAGCCACTGTTACCTCTACCACTAGCCACCCTGTCAGCGGCTTACTATTTGTCGCAGCCTCCACCTGGACCTAGTCGGAACTACTGCTCTGGGCACCATCATATGCCACCACTTGAACCACCATAACCTACTACCCTTGGTGATTTGCATCGCACCTTCACCGTCGCACCTTTGCAATGTCTTTATATTGTTGGATCCCCGATCTAGGATCATTGCACTATGAGTCGAAGGCACAACGATCCTCTATTCGTATTTCACAAAGAAAGAGGAACAAAGAGATATTTGGGGGAAAGTGATAAATCACATTAACACCCATAGAATGGATTTTGGACTTTTTCGTGTAGGCCTTGATTTATTCATGTTTGATGGATTATGAAGAACCACTTAACACACAGATCTAATCCCCATTCAAAACCCTACAAGAAGTTATCTATCCCACAAGAACGATTGAACCATGGATAAACTAGTTAGTGGGTTGGTATATGTTTGTCATTATAATATAAGGATGGGGAAGATAATCATGAAGAGATTAGACGCCCTACCTCATGGTTGGATTAGTCGTTGACAAAGAATGAAGGTTTTTGTCATCATCGATCCTCGATCTGCCGAATTTCATCACCGAGAGGGTTTCTATCCATGCAACATAAGAATTATAGGGTTATAGTGCTAAACATGAATTCCTGGAAAAGGTTTCAGTAAAAATAAAAATTCCACTGCGTCCAATAAAATATTTTTATTAAAATATTTTAGTGACGGTTATGTCCAAATTATAACTTTCATAGTCAACCCACACCGCTAGATGTCAGGCCTCGCCTAGGGTAAAGTATCTGCTCTGTATGCAACAGTGCCCTCAGATTTATGATTCGGGCACCCATTTTGAAGATATTATTATTTTAAATAAAAACCTTCTTCACATTTATAAAAAACTTAACATTTTTCATCGTATTGTTTTGGGCACACCGTGTCTCGGAATCTCATGTTGTCTCAACGCATGGTATCAGAATTTTCCCAATTAATTTCTAAAAATAAAACTAGAGAAAATCCAAGTATTTATAATCTTACTATTTCAAACTTGCATCGGTCCTACCCGCATAAACCTTGAGAGGACCCTTTCTTATTGAAGCATAATCACATGATCAAAAGGCGTCAAAATGCCCCTGAGGAAGGAGATATTTCATATAGATCTCAGTACCTAGCAGATATCAGATATCTCATAGCAGATCAATGAATTCATATCATAAAATGAAACCACCAGTAGAATCAGAAAAACCACAACAGATCTGTGACACAACGACAATGTTAGATCGTTCTAGATCTAAACAAAAGGAGGTGAAACAATATAATTTATTTATATAAATAAATATTTACGAATAAAAAATGTATTTATATAAATATTTATCTAGAAATATAGATAACAATAATTATTAATATATAAATAATTATATATATATAATTATAAATTTTAGTTTATAAATATGAATTTATTTATATAAATAATAAAAATAATTATAAATATATCATTATAAATATTTTTTTATAATTATATAAATATGTTTATATTTATGATTTTAAAATTATTAAAATATATTTTTAATTATATTTAATATTAATATATAAATGTAGTGGGGTGGGGATAGAAGTGGGAAAATATGACCCCCAAAGCACCAAATGATGAGGCGCTTTGGGGGTTTTCATTCCAAAACACCAATTGACCTGGCTTTTTGGGGAGAAACCACAATATGATGTATCAATTGGCGATAAACTACCCAATTTCCCAAAATATATATAACCCTACACCCATAAAATTTAAAAAACCCATACATCTGAAATTGTTTAATTATAAGTATTTAATTAGGTAGTTTTAAAACTTTTACTAATACAATAATTATATTATATATATGAACACATATACACTATAATATTTTTCATTTTTACTAATAAAGAATCATGAAAGAACCATAATAATAAAAAATATTGATAAAGGACAGTATTTATCAACGATAAAAAAAATACTATCAAAAAGGATTCATTAGCATGTTTTTTAACAACGTAGACCATGGAGAGGCTCCATGGCCCTAAAAATTATAATAAAAAGAATTTGAAAAGTACAAAAATCAGGTTTATGGTAACAGTGGATACACACCACCAACGAAAAATACAAATAACAAAGTGTATCCCTTAGACCTACCACCCCATCCACAAAACCCTCCACGACCACTTGGATGCATTCCCCTTCACTATTGATTCAATGTTTTCCACACACCATCTTGGTCATCAGTGTCCACTGGTTCTCAGACCACATCAGAAATTTGAATCTGATCATCCATTAGAGTCCCAAGAGTAGAAAACACTCCATTATCACCTTCAACACATTTCATATCCTCCAGAATCCCGTCAGATAAGGGATGCCCTGTCTACATCTCCATGGAGCCAACCTGCTTAGAGGTAGAGATGTTAGTCAGTGGAGATGGTAATTTTTTTATCTTTTCATTCTCAGATATCCCTGTATAAACCATAAAAGTCTAGATCATTTATATCTTCTAGCATGGTGAAGATGTTATGCTTCAAAAAAACATTGTTGGAGGGCATAGGCAATGAAGCCTCCTCATGTGCTAGAAGAGCAATGTAAGAGACATGTGCAGGAAGTAAGGCCCATACAGAACCTATGGAATAAGTATAAGGTGTTTGAAAAGGTGCTATATGATTAGTGGAAGGATTATGTGTAGGGAGTAAGGCCGACATAGGTTTCACACCCAGTTTTTCACGTTTTGGTTTATGTTCCAGTTCGGTGGGAATCCCTATATTTTTTCAAGTTTTGGGTGTGATGGATGTTGGGTTTTGAAGTGTTTTCTTTGTCAAATATATACCTCTTGTTTGTCCCTTAGTTTTTGTTGGGAGAATGTTTCATGGGGGAGTGTTTGTGACACCTACGGTGTTACTATATTGTGTTTAAATCATTTAAGGATCATTGGGTGGGTTTCCCCTAGTGCTTGAGATGTCATTTAGGGGTTTTCCCCAATTTCTTGGGTAGCACAGGTTGAACACAATTTTCCCAAACTGTGCAACTTAAACCTGCAAGTTGCCACATTTTTCTAGTAGCCCTCGCATGGTTTACAAAACCGTGAATCCACTTACGGGATTAATAAGTTTTAATTTTAAAATCCATTTTCTGTTAATCCAGCTCTCATTTGATGCCCTCGGTGTTGGATATCAACTAGAAGGTCCCCCCTTTGTATCCTTCATTTTGGGCCACTTTTTGGCCTATTTCTCACCAAAGGTTAGTGGTCCTTCTTAATATATTCATAAAATATTTCTACTTCCTCTTCCATCATCCTTCTTCTTTCATTTTTCCTGATTTTATCTTCTCCCATGGTCATGATAGACCTAGGGTTATATTTTTCCATGATTATAATGGGGGGTTTTGTTCTTTTAGGGATTTTATTCATTGATCTAGGGTTTTGGAACCCACAACGAGTGATTTCGGGTGTGTGTTTCCATTCCGCAGTGGATTTGAGGTTGGTTTCCCATGCACTCACACTTTTTAATTTATGAATAATTAGTTTCATGATTTTATCACATTTTGTAGTCAATAAATACCAATGTATGATCCATGGTTTCAATTTATTGGTGTGAAAATGGTGTGTTATGCCTTGTTTTATGAGAAATTCAATTATTATGATAAATAGCACACACCATGTGTTTGGTAAAATGCCCAGTTGGATTTTTTGAGTAGATTATGGTATGTAAAGATTGTTTTGGATTTATTAAAAAATATGTATCAAGTGAAATGATGTTTTGGGGTTTCTGGAAAGATATTTAAAAATGGTTTTAACTTAAAATAAGTGTGTATTTTGCTTTTCAAAACATTTTGATAGGTGATGATGAATTGTGGGATGGTTGAAATTTTAATAGAAAATGGTTTGGATTTTAAAGTGATATGGAAATATTTTGAATAAGTTTTATAAATGTTTTTTACATTTTAATGGTGTTATGGATACATATTTTAAACATGGGTTTCATTTTTGTTAAAGGTTAGTTTTGTGAAAAATGTTTAAGGGCCAGTTTGGCCACGTTTTGAAAATGATGAAAAGTGTTTGTTATAAAAAACATCAATTGGACGTTTCTCATGCCTTATTGACATGGAATGGTTTGGGTGTACTTATTTTGGAATCCCTGGGTTCCGTTATGAGGCTTCCTCAGTTGGAATCCTTTGTGATCTTTTAATCTTAAGTCATGAGAGTAGTCCTTGGGGAGACTCAGGGAGAGGCCTGTTGTGGATTATTAATACTATATATGATGCAATTTCATGCTCATATGGAATCAGTTGGATCACCACGATTAAATACATGAGACATTTGAACCTGAAATATTGGGAGAATATCTAATAATGATTGATGAAATGGATGGTTTTGGTATGAACCAGTGGCCCATAGTAGGTGGATATATTGGGTTTATTTTTTTGGGATTTTTCCTCGACCTACCCTAAGAAAGGGTAGATGAGTGTACTGATCATTTTTATTTCATCATCAGGGACATTTCAATGGGGATGAGGTCACAGGTATTGGTGTCTTCTGGATTGTTCATGATCTGCTAGGTTCACCCATGCCTATCATCTTTTAGTTTCTTATAGTGTTGATTGAAATGCTTGTATGTATATCTAAATTACCCTTGTCTTGAGATTACTATTGTTCCCTCTTGTTCAATTTTTGTCATGGAAAGTGATGGTATTATTTTAATAAGGTTTATGAAAATGGTTTTAAAAGAAAAGTGTTTTGTTCTCTTGGTTCAAGTTGAAAATATAGAAATCACTTTCCCCTTTAAAATTATAATGTCTCCCTAATGAAATGAATCTAGGATTGGAAATTTATAAGTGAAATGAGTTGTAATTTGATTTTGAGTAAACATGTTGAAAACCATATTTTTATATGTTTTAGTTCAAACTTGAAAATGGATGTTTATTTTACATTAAAGGAAGTGTATTGGTAATATATTATTAGGCTAGCCTACTAAGTTTTAATACTCACACCTATAGTTCTTTTCTATTTTTGTCCCTTGTGTACGATTCAGATTGATTTCCACCAGCTTGAGCGACATTTGATCATTGTGTTGGATAGTAACCAGAAGGGTCACATGGAGTTAGTTGGTTGTCAGGTTCAGCTGGTGGAGTTATATGTTTCAGTTGTATTTTATGTTTGTTGTATAAATGAAGTTCAGTTCAATTTTTGATAAATGTATATTGGGCTGTCCATTTCATTCCACTGTTTGTTTACTTGTGTATATTTCAGAGAAATATTTTCCTTTTCTACTTTAATGATGCCTGAAACTAGTTTTTAGCATGTGGGGATCTGGAACGCCCTTCGGGACATGTCACATACTGGATCGGGTGCCCAGTTCGGGGTCTACTCAGTCTGGTTCATGCCAAAATGGTATTAGAGGCAGTTTGGTTCTTAGAACACCTTTCTATTCAGAGTACCCTTTGTTTTTTAGGGATGTCTAGGTTGATGGAGTAGTATTGTTGGGACATGATGGATAGGTTTGGGAAGGGCATCATGATTTATTTCTCGTTCTGATCCTTATGTTTTCATGGGAAGTCTGGTTTTATTATATTCTTTCTTCCTTTGGGATTTTTTGGTGATTGGGACATGACAAGGGGAGTTGGGATAATGTTATTCATGAGCTCACAGGGCCTGGAAAGCCATGTAGAGCTAGGACATGGTCTTATAATGGCTCCCTATGTTGGTGGTGTGTTTGAAATATGTCCTCTAACTATATGGTCAAGTCACATGTCAACACTAGTTCCCTTTTTGTGAGTCTCTTGGGCTTTTCATGGATTTTGAATTTTTAAAAAAATCATTATTTGGGAAATTTTGGAAATTGGTTTTAATGTAATGGTTGGTGTTTTTCTAAAAAGGGTTTTTGACTCTGTGAATGTCAGATTATAAAAATAGGCTTTGGTGAATTTTTAAAAATGGGAAAGGGTTGTTTGGAATAGCATATTTGTGTTGAAAATTTTTTAGAATAAAAATGGGTAGGTTTTTAAGAAAATGGTTCTTGAGGAAGTGTGGTTTGATTTTTGAAATTTTAAAATGTTTTTTGACTTTGTGGTTAGTTTGACTTTGTGTGGTACATGATTTTTGGAATAATGTTGTTTTGTTTTAGCCATTGGTGTTTTAATGGGTGTTCACATGCATGGTTTTTGGGATATATGGATGGACGACCAGTATAGCATGGT
The DNA here is from genome assembly GCA_963277665.1 of Viscum album. Taxonomy (NCBI): domain Eukaryota; kingdom Viridiplantae; phylum Streptophyta; class Magnoliopsida; order Santalales; family Viscaceae; genus Viscum; species Viscum album. Next base: position 1,112,744,597 of record OY728129.1, on the reverse strand, counting down.
GGTTGGGTGCCCAGGGTGGAACAAAAAAGTTCATGTGAGTGAGATTTGATGAAATACCATTTGTGAATTTAAAAATACACCAAGTTAGTTAGTTTTTTAAGAGTTAATAGAGCTAAAACAATTATGGCATTTGTTTATAAACCTATGGTTATGTGGTAGTTTTTTCCTATTCCTTATATCGGTTATTTATTCTATATGATTCCTTGTGATTTGGAAGTCATACTCTTATTGTGTCTTAATATGGTATCTTGTTTGTGGCTCATTTTTATAGAAAATTTCAATGAGTTTCTAAAGATGCGTTGGATGTTGTGATGTGGCCATGAATGGTTCTCGATTGGAAATATTTCAATTGATCAGCATAATGATTCCTTTCAATTGTTAAATCCAGATCATAGAATGATGCCTCAACCCATTCATTGGAGTAAAGATATTTTTGGGTTATATTTAAAGTGTTTCTCTATTATAATAATTCTCTTGGATATAGTGATTGTTTTCAGTGACATTTGGTGCATTTCACTATATTCCTTGTCCATTCTAATCCTCATTCGGAGTGAAAGAGAATAGTTCCATGTATCTATGAGTTTCTATTTAGATGAAGGTGTGTTGTTGATCAAGTAAGTTTTATTGGGTGTTGTGATTCTAAGTTCCTAACTATGGAACATCACATGCTTCAAACATCATGGCTCTAACCATAGGGCTCAGAGTGAATATTTTCACACAGTTAGGAAATCACCAGATGTATAGGGATCTCGACAAAGATCATGTCCCCACCATTATGGTGGGGGTAGTTTCTATGTTTTATTGTGGTTTATTATCACTATGAATTTCCTCTTATGAAAAAGAGCATGGTGGACTTAACCCTCACGCAATGTATGTGAATATTCCTTCTTAAATGCATGTTTCTTTTTAGTTTCCTTGTGTGGATCACCCACATTATTTGGGTGTGGTCTTAGTTTTATCCTTTCATATGAGTTGAGAGTTGGGTAGTTTTTTTGTCATGTCAGTGGTCCAGGAATTGGGATCCTTGCCTCCCCACACCGAGTGGTAGGATTTTTTGATTTGTGTAGAATGTTTTGGCCTTGTTCTTGTCTTCTCCATTCTAGAGTGGGAATTTTAAATGATCATGTCATGTTCCACTATTCTTGGGTTGGTATGTTGTTTTGGGGATGTTTTGATGGGCCTGTGTGGGAGAAGCCCGAATCTAGATCAGTTCAAATTATCCTTTTATCATTGGTTCTTAATGGTGGGGAGACCCACCACAGATCTTGTGGAGTTTCCTCTTAAGAATTTGTCAAGTTCAAGTCGTTCTCTAATTGCGGGGAGTCCATTCCATCCTCCCTTGAATAATTGACTTATGTGAGTTCCCTTTGGTTTGGGTGATCATTGGTATCTTTGGGAGAATGCCCAACAATCTGGTTCTTTTCTTGGTTGTGGAAGTAATGGGTGGATCCTTCCATTGATTCTCAGGAAGTAGTTGTGAGTTGTTGTTTTGTTTCGGGAAAGAGGATAGAGTTTCATTTTTGGTGAGTGAATTGTTTTGGGTTATGAGGTTGTATTGTGTTGATATGGAATCCTTAGGCATTGATAAATCAAATGGAATGTCTTATAGATTTACATGGGAAAATATCATTAATGGTGTGGAGAATTGTCACACCTGGCTTTTTAAGTTTTGGTTTATGTTCTACTTCGATATGAATCCTGGTATTTTCTCACATTTCAATTATGACAGTTGTTAGGTTTTGAAGTGTTTTCTTTGTCCAATATTTCCCTCTTGTTTGGAATGTTGTTCTTTTTGGTAGAAATTTTCATGGGGGAGAGTTTGTGACACCTACAGTGTCATTATATTTTGTTTGAATCATTCAATGATCATTGGGTGGGTTCCCCCTAGTGTTTGTGGTCTCATTGGGGGGGGGGGTGGCTAATATTTGGGGTTTCACATCTTGAGCATGGTTTGAGCAAACCATGCCACTTAAACCTACACATTGAAATATTTTTCTAGTATCCCTCGCATGGTTTGCACACAGTTTACAAAATCGTGCAACAAAACCCCACACCCACTTATGAGGTTAATAACTTTTAATCTAAAAATCTATTTTAGGTGATTCCACCTCCCATTTTAATCTCTTGGCATTGGATATCGACCATAAGGCACCCCCTTCATTCTCCTTCATTTTAGGAAACTTCAAGGCTGATTTATCACCAATGGTTAGTGGTCCTTCATAATTTCTTCATCAAATATTTCTGCTTCCTCTCCCCTCTTCATTATTCATTCATTTTTTCTTATTTTTATGTTCTCCCATTGTCATGATTGAACTAGGGTTTTTTACCCATGTTTTTTATGGGGGTTTGTTCTTTTAGGTCTAGTCTTCATATATCTAGGGTTTTGGAACCCGCGATGGGTGATTCCAGGTGTGCATTTCCATTCCTCCATGGAATTGAAGTAGGTTTCCCATGCACTCAACCTTTTTAATTTAAGAATAATTAGTTACATGATTTTAAAACATTTTTCAGTTAATAAATATAAGTTTATGATCCTTGGTTTAAATTTAATATTGTGAAAATGGTGTGTTATGACTTGTTTTATGAGAAATGGAATTATTATGATAAATAGCGCACACCAAGTGTTCGATAAAATGACAGTTGAATTTTGTGAGTAGATTATGGTATGTAAAGTGTGTTTTGGATTTTTTAACAAACATGTATCATGTGTAATGATGATTTGGTATTTCTTGAAAGTTATTTCAAAGGGTTTTAACTTAAAAGAAGTATGTATTTGACTTTATAAATCAGTTTGATAGGCGATGATGAATTGTGGCCCGACAGGCATTTTCATAGAAAATGGGATTGGGTTTAAATTGATATGGAAAATTTTTAAAGGTATTTTACAAATATTTTTACATGGTAATGGAATGATTTATATCTCTTTTAAATATTGTTTGTATTCTTGATAAATATTAGTTTTGTGAGAAATGATTAAGGGCCCATTTGTCCACTTAGTGAAAATGATGAAAAGTGTTTGTTATAAAAACCTATTTTGGATCTTTATCATGCCTTGTTGACATAAAATGGTTGGAATGTACTTGTTTTGGAATATCTAAGTTCCATTATGTGGGTTTCTCGGTTGGAACACTTTGTCATAAATTAATCTTAAGGCATGAGAGTAGTCCCTGGGGAGGATTAGGGCGAGGCTTGTTTTGGATTATTAATACTATATATGTTGTGAATTGACGCTCGGATGGAATCAGTTGCATAAAACCCATTAAATACTTGGGACATGGGAACCTAACATATTGATAGAATGTTATAAGAATTATTTTTTCATTGGCAGGTTATAGTACGGACCAGTGTCCCACAGTAGGTGGATATATTGGGTTTATTGCTTAGGGGTTTTCCCTCAGCCTGCCTTGAGAAAGGGTGGATGAGCATATTGAGAATTTTGATTTCATCGTGTGTGACATGTCAATGGGGATGATATATCTGGTATTGGTGTCTTTTGGATTGTTTCTTGATCTCCTAGGTTCACCCATGCCCATCATCTTTTAGTTTCTTGCAGTGTTGATTGATGTTCTTGTATGTATACCAACATTTCCCATCTCGTGATATTACTATTGTTCCCTCCTATGCATTTTTTTTCATGGAATGTGATTGGATGATTTTAATAAGGTTGGTGAAATTGGTTTTTAAAGAAATGTGTTTTTTTCTCTTTTTGGAATTTGAAAATGTTGACATCACTTTCCCCTTTAAAATGAAAATGTCTCACTAATGAAATGAATCTAGTTTTGGAGATAAATAAGGGAAATTAGTTGTAAATTTATTTTCATTACACATGTAGAAAATCATACTTTTATATATCGTAGATCAAACTTGAAAATGGATGTTTCTTATTATTTAAAAGGAAGTGTATTGGGAATAGATTATCAGGTTTCCCTACTGAGTTTTAATACTCACACCTATAGTTATTTTATATTTTTATCCCTTGTGTAGGTTTCAAATTGAGTTTGATCACCTTGAGTGAAATGTAATAATTATGTTGGAGAGTGACCAAATGGGTCACCTGGAGTTAGTTGGTTTTCAGGTTTGGATGGTTGAGTTTTTGTGGTTCAGTTGTATTTTACATTGTTTGTATAAATGAAGTTGGGTTCAATTTTATATAAATGTATATTGGCCTGTCCATTTCCTTCCATTGTTTGTTTTCTTATTTATATTTGGTTGAATTAATTCTATTTTCTGCTATAATGATGCTTGAGACTAGTTACCGGCTTATGGGGATCAGGAACACCCTTCAGGCCATGTTGCGGCCGACTCAGGTGATCAGTTTGGTGTCTACCCAGGCTGGTTCATGACAACATAACTCCCAACAAATGATGGGACAAGAAATATAACTTCAGTGGAAGATACTTTTGTATGAAATAGGGCATGTATAGGACTCCCAGAGAATGTATCAACATTAAAATGAGATGGTGAGGCCACTATAAAATCAAAATAGATTGAGGTGCAGGAAGAACATTTAAGTCCTGCATAGTAGAGGAAAAACCATCACAAGGCACACAAGGGGAATGCACTACCAAATGATTCTGAGTAGTAGAGGTAGTCAAAAACCCTATTCCTTTAGGTGAAAAGACATCCAAAACTCCCTTATGATGAGAAATGTTTTCAAAATGACCAACATAAGTCCCACCACTGCCAAGATTCCCTTTAGAAATAAATTGTTCCTCTAATAGAACAACATGATCCAATTTAGTGTCACTATCATCAAAACCATCACCCCATTTGGAGATCTTCTCATGAGACTTAGAAGCAGTCTGAGTGAGGAAAGTGAAAGCACCTAGAGGACCAGGCCGCACACCCCCAACACAATCTCCATCACAACAAGAATTTCCCTTTCTAGCCACCACATCAGCAAAAGAGACAAATCCCCCATTACTTGGTCATAGAATCCCCATGGTGGGTGGAGGTAAAGACTCAATCACAGCACATGGGGTAGAAGTTTTCTCATTCATAGGCATTAAAGGAGAAGAACCATGTTTCTTGAATTTCCACATATCAACAGAGTGTGCATATCTTTTTCTATTAGAACAACACAGTCCCCTATTACAATTACTCTTAACATTCCCAATATCTAACAAATTAAAATAAAACTTTAGGGATTTTCAAAAATTCGATATCAAGTCTAAAATTAAAACCACCTACAATTAAATAGACTATATAGAGCAGAGGAAAAGACATGTAAAATTCAATTATAATTGATAAAAAATGGCCAAACCATACCGAACTAGTCTCTCTATCGAGATTAATAGGGGTACCTACTATCAGTGCAACATCTAATAGGATTCATGGATACCATAATATCTAGTTCAAACCTATGACACAAATCCATGATTGAAAAAAATATTATTATCCTAGAAAGGATCAATCCAAGGGTCCCAGTTTGGAAACCTCTAGACCCAGTCTTGAGATTAACAAATCTATAACTCTATGACTTCAATTTCATATCAATGGAGTGAAAGATAATATATAAGAAATTAATACCAAGAGACACAACACCCCAATCACTGAAACCCCATATTTCATGGAGACACTTCCCATGATATTTATGTTTCTAGGATTGGTTCCCTTGTGATCTCAATCGGGAAATAATTGAGTATTTACAAGACGTGATTTGATCTTGAATGATCCTAGGGTTTTCTTCAACCATAGCCTGCATGCCATTCCATGAGATCTTTTTATTCTAAGCATAATTACCATACCAAGAATTAGAGAATAACCTATAAAAAATCTTTGTATATAGCTCATCCACCCAGATAGGAACTTCCAGTGATAGACACAATGGGATATGCTTCCCTATCGACTATTCTTTAGAGGAAACCAAATCATGCTTTAAGCCAAATTCAGTATCTACCTTCTTCGAGTGGCCACTAAATATTTCCATAGGGTTGAAATGATCGATCGAGTCCAAATCCATCACAAGATGGTAACCTTGATGCCATTACAAAAGAGGGAAATTATCTTGACACTAACCATCCTCCTCATGAGCCTATTTTTTAGCATTGATGTTGAACCTGATGACCCCTAACCCCCTTCTGCAGACATCAACCCTCATGACCCAGACCCCCTACTCTCGAAAATGACCCCCATGACTCTGACCCCCCTTCTTCTTTACAACAACTGCCCCTCGTTCTAGAAGACCCTCACGACCTATACTCCCTAATCTTACCAAACACTATCTCTATCCCCTCCAATCCCCATGAACATGACCCCTCATGCTCCTCAATAAGGACCTCACAACGAACCCCCCCTGCTCCACAACAACGACCCACAACGGTGGCCCCTCTTATTATTTTCCTGGTGACTGCGACCCCCTAACATCATTGAAGGTACAATTGTCTATTGGATTTTTCTATGGGTTTTAATTAAATTATATTAATATTGATATAATTGAGTGTTATTTTTTCAGATTTTTCTTCGTATGATTTTGGGGTTACATTGGAGACCTTCCATCAGTAGTTAGTCATGGTTATAGATAGTGGATTCACCTCAATGTTCTTTTAGGCGATCAGTCAATTTTTTTTAATTTTGAATAATTAATTATAATAACTATAATTAATAATTTCATTCATGTTCCATGATATAAGTGCCTAGAGTGTTCTTGGTGTGCTGTGTAAGACTTGAGGCATTTACATTTTCATCAATAGGTAGGACAATCTTTCAGTTCTGTGTCACTTTCCCATTTAATAATCATTTAAATGTTTTTAAATTGATAATTTTCTTATTGAGGTCCACCTTATGGTCTATGTTTTGTTTTCATGGGATTAATAGTGGTTTTAGATGTTTTGTATAGGGGGTTTCATTCAAAAAACCTGATCATTTAGCATGTGGTTTGGGAACACATGATGTGTGTAATTTAATTCTCTCTTATCATTTTTATAAAGTGATATCATGAAGTTAATATAATAAATAACAAATACACTTAATCACAAGTAAAATTAATTTTACTAAAAGCTACGTAGCTTCGAATTACATGAATATTTATGTATTTTCTTCCCTCATCAATTTGAGTACTATTTTCCAAATCAATTTTTTTTAAAACCATAATTTCATGAAATGCTATACCAAATATGGAAACACATGTACCAGATATAACAATGCCATGTTCTAGTTTTGAGATACAACAAATATTAATTTTCATAATTATCAAATCATGATATATGTATAAATTCAATCATGTTTCTGCAATATAAAATAAAAATAGATAATATGCCAAGAAAACAAGTTATTGATATTTTAATATAAGAATTATGTTCATGAATTCTTGTAGACTAATAAAAGTATGCTCAACATCCTAGTAACCTCTATCCTTGGATTATTAAACATATTCCCCGACATCTAACCATATTATTTTGAGGGATAATATTTAATCATTTACATTGTTTATGTTTTGAATGTTGGATTGATTAATTTTTATGTTCAATTTGTGTTATGTCAAATCAAGACCCTATTATAGTGAATAATGATATTGGGTGGCATTTAATTTTTATTATAATTGTTTTCTTAAACATTTATAACTTAATATCTGAATGTAAAAGTATAATAGTGACAATCCAATACCTATGGATAAATGTTGGATTAATTTACCTCAAAATACACCTCAGTATGCCAAGAGTTTGGAATATTTTTTAGATTGTTCAATTTCAAATTGATCAATGTATTGTATAATAAAATGTATGTGTACCATTTGTAAATTCAATAGATGTTTGAATAGAAATGAATTATATGAGGATTTTATATTGAAACACTTTCCTTCTAGATATGTATGTTAGATTTGGCATGATGAATCGAATGTCATCAAAGTAAAAACAATAATGAGCCTGTCGATGAATCATAAAGTGACAAAATAAAAGAGAATATAGTTAAAAATTGGATAAATGAAGTGATTGGATTTAAAGGATACAATGTTGATGATTTTAATAGATCAAAAGAACCCTAAGTTGGTCCCGAGTATGTTAATATTTCTTAAAACATTAGTGAAAAAATGACTTTTATTAATTAGTTGAACATGAGAAATAAGAATTGTATTAATGGTGTACCAAGTCTTGGAATTTCTCTTTTATACGAAGTTATATCATATCAAGTGTCTTTTTTAAATTATTGAAAAAGAAATTTACATGATTTTAGAGTTACTCAATGATGCATTTAGCGAAGATATTATCTCTACAACATTCCATGAGATGAAAAAATAATTAAAAAACATAGATTTCATTATAAAAAGATACATGAATTCTCTAATAATTTACTTTTTTAATGGGGAGAATAGTTTAATAAAGAATAAATCATAATATTCCATACAATTAGATGTTATTAAATGAACAATAATGTGAGTATAAATCAATGGAACCCAAGGAATAATAGAAGAAGAAAACTCAGGAAAAGTTATTGCATTACATCCCTCTAAAAACATTCTTGAAAATATTATTCATGTCATCTATGACTTTATACGACATGAAGTGGCATGCTTAGGATAGTGACAATGATGGATTGATGAGATATCAAAAATATTCATCATCCTATAAGGTGTTTGACTAATTATATCAAAAATTTTCATCAGATCCTAGTAATGTATGCTTGGGATTGGATTTTAATGGTTTTAACCCTTTTGGTACTTTATGTACTAATTATAGAATTTAGACTGTTTTTTTGATCCCTTATAATCTACTTCCATTGATGTGTATGAAGAATAATTATTTTATTAATTTGATGATTATTCTTCAAAACAAAATTACTAGAAATTTCATTCATGTATACCATCAAACTTTAATAAAATAATTGTGAGAGTTATTGGATGATAGGGTGAAAATATATGATGCTTTAATGATAAAACTATTTAAACTTATTGCTACTTTTATATGGAAAATTAGTACTTTATTGGACTAGGAAACTTATCAAGTTGGAACACTTATTATAGTTTGTATTTTCTATTTTGTAATTCATATTTTGATCCTCAATGATTACCTCAAAGTATTAAATGGTGTTTTATGTGTCATCATCAATTTATTGATCATTATTATAGAATCAGGTTTAACAATACACAATTAAATAGATATATTTAATTGATAAATCGACTGAAGTTTTTATCTGGTTCATAAATCTTGGGAAAAATAATTAATGTAACTATAAAATTTGGAAAATGTAACTAGTTTAAAGAAGGTGTGAAAAGGGTTTGAGGTATAGTATCCAAAGTAGTTGTAATACAATAGTTGATGAAAATAAGAATATTTTTCAAACTATATTATTTAAAGTTTAATTTGTTATGTCATAATCTCAATGAAAGTCATGTTGAGAAGAACATTGGGACAATGTAATTTTTACATTGCTTAATGGGAAGGGTAAATCAAAGGATCACCATAATGAACCTAAGTATTTGGAATCAATGAATATAGATAACGTGTTTTGAGAAAATGAGAATGTAAAGTATCCTTCAGTTATTTTTCAATGAAAAATCATGAGAAATAAATATTCCTACAAATGTTTAAGATTATAAAATTTCTAGATGGCTATTTATGTAACAATTCAAGGAGTGTTAAGTTTAAACATCAACCGTTACATGGATTGAAAATTCATGACTCACATATTTTAATGGATAAATTTTTTCCATTAGTATTGTGTAATATGTTACCTGAAAAATTAACTATAGTTCTAGTTGATTTGGGTAACTTTTTCAGAGAGAATTGTGAAAAAACTCTAAATCTATCTGAGCTTGATAAACATCAAAAAAGAATTATTTTGACACCTTTTTCATTTGGAGATATTATTTCCCCATTAATTCTTCATAGTTAAGATTCATTTTATATTTCATTTAGTTAATGAAGCTAAACAAGGTGGAATAGTACACTATCGATGGATGTGTCCAATTGAGAGGTACATTGATATTTTTTTTATTTTCATTGGTGAATTAAATTTTATCAAATCATTACATAATTTATATAATATGGTTTATTATTTTCATCAAGTACTTAGGTAATTTGAAATCATATGTGTGGAATAAAGCTCAACCAGAAGGCTCTATTCGTAAAGGTTAAATAGCCTAAGTGATCATAACCATATGTTAAAGGTATTTAGATGGGATTGAGACTATATTCAATCATGTTGAACATGTTGATAACATATCCACTAATTCTTTTTTTGAAAACTAGTCATCAATATTTCTAACTGTTGGACAACCAATAGGAAAGGGGTAAAATTTTACACTGATTGAATTGGATTTTCTATGAGTACATAGAAATGTGCTTCTCAATAGACTTATTACCAATCTATTTATTGAAGAATTACAATTTCAAATATAGAGACAAATAAGGGGTTGAGATCAAAAGGATCTAAAATTAATAAAATTTGACTATACAGATAATTTTGAATTGTTCACCTATCATGTAAATTTATACTCATATTCATATTATTGAAAGATAATTATTTTATCTATGTTAATAGTAAATCATGATATCTTCTTATCTAGATAATGAATGTCGAGAATCAACCTGAAATATAAAATTATTTGAAGTTTTTGGCTCGAGGTCCTCTAATGAAGGGTAAGAGATTTGAAGCCTATAATATTAATGGCTTTATGTTTCATACTATTTATCATGAAAAAGACATAAAAAATATAAAATAGTGGTTCATTCACATTTATAAAGGGGAGATAATTTGTGAGGTTGATTGATGAAATCAAATTAAACTATAAAAATAAATTTTCAATTATCATATTCAAATTAAAGTAGGTAAACACTGATAGGGGTATAATGAAAGATTCGTTAAATTTTACTTTTCTCAACTCCTCTCACTTGATCCATACCAGTGTGTATGAAAATAATGATCCATTTTCCATAAACTATGAGTGTATCCCTTTCGAGAGTAGTGAGTGAAGGAAGTGAAATAAAGTGACCCCTTCCACCAGCAGTGAGCTAGATAAATAGGCAAACAGAGTGACCCTTGGGAATGTAGTGAGCAGACTGTAAATATTTTTAAAGGCAATGAGCCTGGGCATAAAAGATCTATCCCAAACAATTAACTCATTATTGGAACAATCCTTAGTGAAATCGGTACAATGAAACATCGTTGTTGTATACTCCTTGGACGTAGCCCTATACGGGTGAGCCAAGTACAAATCACTGTGTCCTGTGCATGATTTACATTATGTTCATATACTGCTACGAGAGAAAGAGAGAAGTGTTTTTTGTTTATGAATAGAACAAGATCAAAAGGGGATGTAGTTTCAATTATTCATACCTTGATTCACCCCCTCTTATGGTATTCACCCTAGTGGACCCAATAGAAAATACCCCATATTAATGTAAAATCATTGTATAAAAATTGTTTAGTTATTTTTTTCATGTAATCATAGACAACACATCCATATGACGTGAAATGTTCTCATAATGACTCAATAAGCAGTTTTTAAAGATACCAATGTCTTTAAAAACCTGAGTCGGGGGATTAAAACAATGAAAATGATGCCATATTATCATGAAATAATTGTAACACGACCATATATTTATTTCTGGAATGTATGAACTGATGACACATCATTTTTAGTTACAAATTTACTAGGATTCCCGTAAACGTTTTTTACAGTGTTTTAAAATACTAAAATTTGTGTGTAATAGTAAGAACCATAGAAAATGTCCTCTGATTGGTGTGAATCATGGTAAAACCACAGTATAATTGTTTTTTAAATATAATAGAAGTTTCTATATCAAATTCTTTAATTTTTTAATTAAGTAAATTTTAATCCCACTGCATGTTGATTTAAAAATTAATTTGATTTTCATATACCTATCCCTTTTTAATTACATATGTTGAATCATATCTTAAATAGGTATATTTATGTTGTTAAAGTGTTCTACATGATATATTATTCAATTTATATTAAGATTTCTTCTATTTTTTTTAACAAAATTTAAGAAGTTTATGAGCGTCATTTTGAATATATTCTATGAATATTCTATTTCTCATTTCTTTTCTTAAATGTTATGATTTTTTAGGTGACTACATTCCAACAGTAGGAAGTAGGTTGACCGTTTAGATCCCCAACATTGTTTATAAGGAATTATTGAGTTTTCTTAGTGTATGTTGTATTTTTATATATTATCAATGATTCTACTTTGATTCTGAATTATGATGATGATGAGATGATGTGGTTAGTTCCAGTTGATGAGATGATGTGGTGGTAGATTTATATAGATGGGGTCATGGGATGGATGTATATTGTACATGGGTTTTTGTTGGTGGAAATATTTATATATATATATATATACTGATGATTGAGCTATGGGTCGACTTAGGTATGGATTGAATGAGGTATGGGCTGATAGAGGTATGGGTTGACCGAGTTTATATATATATGACTATGGATTTATGATGGCGTATTTTTAATAAAATTCTTATTCATTTATGTTTTATGTTATCGCATTTCAAATGTTTTATATTTATAAATTTTTATTTAATATTTTTTGTAAAAAAATTGATGCAATTGGGTTAGCATCTCAGTCATAAGCTGTCTCATAATCCTTCATCTGGTTCATGGTTCAAACCCCAAATACCTCATATTTGGGGGTTTATTGTGATTGGGTACTGTGATTATTGATAGATGGAGGGTTTTGGTAGCTGTGGAAGTGGTATTGGAAACTGAACGACATAGAGAAGACCTCAATATTGGTGGGTTGGTTTGAGTGCTTTAATGGAGGACGTTGAATAAAGATTTCACCACAGTAGAGGCCCTCATTGTCAAAAATTATTGTGTGGTACTGTATGTGGTGAAAGGTAGTTGTTCTATAAGAGGAGCATGATGGAGATGAGGAACAGATTCAATGATGGACTCTATATGGTTGGGCTGGAGCTGGTTTCCAGATTGACGGAGGCTGGTTCCCAATGGGTGCTCGATCTCGGGTCACAACCATGTGGGATGCAATGTAGGTTCCAAATGTGGGTGTGGTCCTGGTGATGCACGACATAACTATGGGTTTGGGATTTCAGGTCAAATTTTGACTTTCTATGGAGTTTCATTCACACTCAGAATACCATCCATGTAATGGGTTCCCTCAGCCCAAAATAATTTGAGGATCTGTTTGGTTCAATAAAAAGGAGGAATTCTCCCATACTTGTTAAAATATTGAAAAAAATATTTTTTTAGAAATATATTTAGTGTCTATTTATAAGAAACACTACTAAACATAATTACCGCTATATATTTTTGGGGTAGTTACATTCATTTCACCAACATTATTTTCACATTTCTTTTAAACCACCACTAAATTAATCAGGAACCACTTCTAAATGCTCCAAATATGATACATATAAAAACCGATGTTAAATTGGAAGTAGTTCCACTAAATTTTTTCCAACCATGAAACATATGTAGGTTTTTCTAACCACCACTAAACCATATAGTAGTAGATTAAACCACCAAATAAAAAAAACTGATGCTAAGTCCTCACTTTTTTATAGTGTGTATTGACTGGGAGGGACCCCATGCACGATTTGTTTTGAGGTCAATGAGGTCCAAAGTCCTCCAAAACAGAAACTTTATTTTTTATCCCCTAATTGTTTAAATATTTTATTGGATTTCATCTTCTTTTAGGGGGGATTTCATATACTTTTTCAGCGGGGAATAAATTTATTCTCAGGGATTTCATTCATATCGATATTATGGTTTTAAAATTTTATCATTTTTCATATTTTAGTTTTATTTATAATTAAATGTATGCATGTTTTATTATATTTACATATAATAAATGATTTGTAAAAATAAATATTTAACATATTAATATAAAAATGTATTTTTGAATTTATAAACTGTATACAAATAAATATTTATTATTCATTCAATTTAAAATAATTTTTTTACATTTATTTACCTTATAAAAATGCATTTACACACGCACACATACACACCCATATTTGTAATTTATATATATAAATATGTGTCTACCAATAAAAAATAAATTTATGCGTATATTTTGATATATGTGAATAAATACATATATGTAATTAATTGTGCATGAATGGGGAAGTAAGGGGTTCATTCATATTATGTTCCCCTCTTATGAACTAAAATATAGAGCATGGGGATTAATTTTTATTTCCTTAAACTTATAATTTTAATTATCCAAGGTTGTTATCCCTTCCTTATTATTTCTATAATGAAAAAATCCATCATCCAGACATAGATATGAATTCATGGTCTATCATGGTTTCTTTATCATTCTCTGTTGTTGTGGGATATTTCTTCCACTATTGGGGCACTAATAAAATTTGTAAAAGAAATAGAGATTTCAGTCTTAGGTAATTTTATGGAGTTCTTATGGATGTTGATATAAGTTCAACGCTTATGAATTTAGTTATATTTATTCTTGTTGGTCAACAAAAATAACTCGCAATAGAGTTTGATATGAAGCCATATTTTGGAAATAATTTTGGGTATATAGGGTACTTGGACTTAGAATGCTGAATTGTTTTCACCAACTGCACTAAGAATGATCACTCTATGGTTAATTACAAATTTATTCTTCTATTGAATGAGAATGTGAATGATGGGGAAGGAATAAATCCCATGATAGAGTGGTCTGCAAGCCATGTAGTGGATATTGAAGTCGATGGGATTCCTATTAAATATGATAATCATAAGAAAGATGAGCTTGATAAAGTCATTTGAACACAGGGTGACACACACATTGGTGTTGAGCTGGATCTCCAAAGGGATTCCTCTATATAGAGATATAGTATGAAAAATATCTGGTCACATATTGTTTCTAAGGACACTTCATCTCATGAAGAGGACTAGAAATCTACAGATAAAGCCACATGAAGTAGTAATGGTAAACAAAACTAGGAGAATTCATTGAATGAAAAAGTGATTCTACAATATTATCATGAATAACTAGGGAGTACTTGGGTTTTTTATTGTTCACTTAGAGGGAATGTAGAAACTGTGGATATAAGGACCTGACCTTAAAACATTACATAATCTTAAATTAAATGAATAATTCACCTTGAGGATCTTTTCAGGTTTAGATTTTTAGAGAATTAGGACATAACTATTACATCTCAAAGATTACATAGTAGACACATCTACTCAGTTTCCATTTTTCTCACGAAATATAAACTCTTGAACAAAAGAGTCATGTCTATTTCCATGTTTTAGACATCATGACATTTCCTTGATCCCATCCTTGACTATATTCCACTTTAATTTCTACAGAAAACATTTCAAAAACGTGGGATGAGCATAAAAAGCTCAGTAATGGATATAAAAATATGGAATGAAAACATTAGTCCATGTATACATAATAATCAATGAAATCATACTCTACTCAAAAAACATAAGAACATAAACATACCTCATGAAATCATAAGATTTGTGAATAACTCATAGAAATCATAAGACAAAAAGGTAACCTGAGGCATTCATAACATTCTTAAGTATGGAGAAACCCTAATAGTTACGTTTGGAATACCCATCATAGTATATTCCCTAAATCTCTTAGGAGAAAACATAGTGTTTAACTCCTTCACGTTACCCAATTCATTGGAGAGTTATATCGGGCTCACCCGCCCTTATTTTATCACGAAACCACCCATCTTCATAAACAATGGCCAAGAACCATAACGTAATCCTATCACATAAAACATGCATAAAAGAAACATAACATTTCCACATTTCAATCACAAGATATCAATACAACACATTGATATAATCAAAACAATATCCAAACCATTTTCAATACCAAAATAAAATAAAAGTAAAACATGGTATTTATTTTTCATTAAAAAAATTTATGTCTTGTAGAGGTAGCCTAATCTCAAATAATGGTCACGGCGGAGGATAAGTCATTGTCTTCACATACATAAGACAGAACATTCCTTTTGTAATTTAGTAAAATGATTCATATAAAGAATATTACTTTTGAATAAAATTAAAATTCAAAGGGGTTTATACACTGTATAAAATAAAGTTGTGTATAAAACAAAATATGCCTCAATGAAAGGAGATTGAGACGAAGTCCCTTACAAAGATAGTATCTTTAAATTAAGGATAAATCAATTATAGAATTATGTGTGACAAATATAAATACACCCAATATAATTGTATATTAAGTTTAGAACAATCAGAGGACATCCACACATATTCATAGCATGACACAATCAAGACGTAGATGTTTAACCCAAAGAATGAAAATTGGGTTAAAAAGTTCCCTTGCAAAAATTTGACAGCCTAATGACGTCACATAAAATTTTAGAAAAAGAGTTGATGACAGAGATAAAGGGTATATCATCACTTGGTAATAAAATTTACAGAAATAATTATATATAAGAACAAATCCCAACATAAGAAGATGTATATAGAAATACATAACAAAAATAAGTCTTTTAAAAATAGAAGGGTGAAAGGTTCCCTTACCGACTAGGGTAACTTTCGAAACGTACACCCCATGAATGATAGACTATAAAAAGTTGATGTAAATACCCATAAAATAAATTATATTAAACAAAGATTAGAATAACGGGCATTACATACACCACTAAATGGAAATAGTGGAAAATGTAGCATAAATCTCACAGGAATAAAAGTGAGATGAAAAATCCCTTAAGAAAACTCGACAGCCTAACGACGCCACTTAAAACTTACAAAAAATGGACTGATCTAATAAAATAGGCTTTCTCATAATATTAACATAAAATTTAAAGTAAGATAAATATAAAATAACATCCCTCAACATAATAAAGAGGAGATTAAAAGAAATGACATAAAAGAGAGTACTTGAAAAGAAAGAGAGGTAGGATCCCTTGCATCAAGTCCGACTTGTCTTGTTCGTTTCTTTATATTCTTGAATAATAAACATTGGTCAATTAATAATATTTAAGGAACTCCTTTATAGTTTATTATCTAATTAATATCACATATTATAATGATATAATAATTAGCTAATTATGTGAGTTCATATCAAAAGTTTTTGTCGATGTTCGGTACATGAGTGAAAAATGAACTTGTTTGAAAAGAATTGTCCATGTAGTTATAATTACATCATCTCCAGAATAGTATTAATGATTTAAATATCATATATATCCAGTATATACTCATTTTATACTGTTACATAACATTTGGAGATAAGAAAATGAAATGCACCGTTCATGGAGAAGGTAGGCCGTACGTACGCATGAACCCTACATTCATTTCTTTGTCACATTAATGGATTTAAAACTAAATGAGATATATATATATATATTATAATATCAGTATAATATATATGTTATATATGTTAAATTAGTTCATTAATTTCATTCTTTATACATTCCATGTATTTCATGAATGAGTCACATTACTTGAGGGGGCAGTAGTCCACACTTCCTCAAATGAAATTATCGCATTTGCACAACATGAAAATCATAAAGGTATGTTTAAAATGTAAAATATAGAAGCATAGAGAGGAAATAAATATAATATATATCATAAATAAATATAGTTCCATCATAATCGACACCATGATAGGTGGTAGGAAAATATAGAACAATCATTGTTTCGTGAGGTAGTAATTCGCCATCCACGGAAACAATATGTTCTTTAACCATTAGACAGAGGTGTGTATAAGTGTAGATAGAATACTTCTCATAAAAACATCCTAGTATATTTAAGATACTGTTGTTTTTACAAAATAAATGAGTAAAAAGAGATTAAGGGGTTGGCGAAGCAAAATAAAACAAAAGAACATAAGAGAATACATTACCTTTAAATCAGGTAACTCCCATTGGTTTGAACCAAAAGGGTTTCTTGAAGAGCTTTATGCCTAAGTTAAGGCTTCTAGGATGAATAGAGGGATGTGGAGAGATAAAATGAGCAGATTTGGGTTGATCCAAAGGATTTATAGGTGAGGGTAAGGGGGTATAGTTGGGGGCCTTTTATAAGAGGGAGGAGGGGCACTCTTGGAATGTTATAAAATGTTACTTTATTATAAAACGATTTTAGGATTTTAAATTTCAAAAAAAGATATATTTCAAGGATAAGGTGATAAGGTTTAGAAATCCACCCATATAATAGGTTTTGGACAAGTTTATGTCTTATATGTTACCTTATAATTTAATTTTACTTAAATCGTTCATTAATGAGGTAATCGCTGCATCATCATGGTGTCACAAATAAATTTATTTATTTAATGTCTAAAAATTATAAAAAAAATCATGATGTAGGAAATATGTTTTTCTTTCTAATTAATATTTATAGTATAAAATATGACTTTTATAACCCCATGTAAAAATTCTTTTAGTAAAATAATACATGTTTGTGACATTTTTATTTTATCTTTATATAAAAAGTTATTAATGTCATTTTCTTACCCAAGTGGATTAATGGGGTCCCCAAGTTGTCCCATGTATTTTATTGGTCGGAAATTATTTATCCAATAAGGGTAGGACATGTATCAAGGTAATTTAATATTATTATAACATTATTTTTACCTTAAATTACACTAATTACCTTTAATCGCGATTAATAAAGCTTAAAAGTTACTGTTCACCAAAAACTTATTTTCATCCCATTGAACCAAATTTTACTTACTAATGACAAAAATGTATGTTAGATTTTTGAAAATCAAATCACAGAAGTGGTAATGTTTCATTTAAATGAAAAATCAATTTTTAAACTACCACTTAGTGGTTTCACTATTCATCAAAAATCGATGTTTTTCAGAAAAATACCAAAAAATCACCCAAGCTATATTTGATATTCCAAATTAAAAAATAATTTATATTTTAAAAAATTAAAAACATATAAGTTGCATTAATTAATTTAATAATTAATTCCTATTGTCAAAACAAATAGCATGTTTTTAAGAAACAATATCTATTAAAAGATTGACACTAGTTTAAGTCTAATTTCAAAGTGAAATTAATTCCAATGACAACCATTGGATTAAATGTTAAAAATATATTCTAATTACACTTTAAAACAAATTCAAAAGATAATATAATCATATAAGTAAATTATATTAAAAAGTGGTTTGAATTAAAATACAACATTTTTTACTTATTCATTAAAAATGAACTTTATCGAAAAAATTACAAAAACATACACAAAGTAAATTTTGATGTCCCGATTCTAAAGAAGGATTTTATTTTGTCCAATATAACATATAATATTGTCAAAAAGTGGATTTAAAAAGGGTTCGCCATCAAAAGTCCGTTAATCGACCTTTTAAAGAATATTAGAATATTTACGCTTAAAATTGGATTCATTCGCATTTTAAGCCTATAAAATTTATTGAATAAATGTAAAAATATTTGAGTAGAATATATAATCACTTTTTAGTAAGTTCTGTTCATTCCCTCCATTACATCAGCTAAGAGTTTACTACCATTTACAATAATATTATTTTATTATTAGCGTGCAACATATGATTTCAAAGAAACTCGTTGTTGCGTATTGGGTACGCCATCGAACATAGCATCTACTTTTAAGTAATATTAATATTTTACTCACAAATATTAATATATATGAACATTCCGAATTCAAAAAATGATGTATATTTTAAAAAATTCAAAACATATAAGTTTCATTAATAAATTTAATAATTAATTCCCGCTGTCAAAACAAATAGCGTGTTTTTAAGAAACAATATCTATGAAAATATTGACACTAGTTTAAGTCCAATTTCAAAGTGATATTAATTCCAATGACCACCATTGGATTAAGTGGTAAAAATATATTCTAATTTCAATTTATAACCAATTAAAAAGATAATATAATCATATAAGTAAATTATATTAAAAAGAGGTTTTGAATTAAAATACAACGTTTTTCACTTATTCATTAAAAATGAACTTTATCAGAAAAATAACAAAATCATACACAAATTAAATTTTGATTTCCTGATTTTAAAGAAGGATTTTACTTGGTCTAATATAACATATAAAATTTTCAAAAATTGGATTTAAAAAAGGGTTCGCCATCAAAAAGTGGTTAATCGACCTTTTAATGAATATTAGAATTTTTATGCTTAAAATTGCATTTATCCGCATTTTAAGCGTCCAACATTTATTGAATAAATGTAAAAATATTTTACAAGCATATATAATCACTTTTTAGCAAGTTCTGTTCATTCCCACCAATACATCGGCTAGGAGTTTACTACAATTTACAATAATATTATTTTATTATTAGCGTGCAACATATGATTTCAAAGAAACTAGTTGTTGCGTATTGCATACGCCATCGAACATAGAATACCATTTTAAGTAATATTAATGTTATATTCACAAATATTAATATATATGAACATTTAATATTCATTATTTACCAAGGATGTTACAGTGGAGGATATCAATATTCTTCTGGTACCTGGTGAGAGCACTCTTGATGCGGGGTATGGTGAGAAAATGAAAATTATGGAAGATCAAATTGAAGAATTGGGGAGGGATGATTTAGAATGGTAGTAACCCAAGTCTTGGAAATAGTGTCGTCATCCAAAATCTCATGATCGGGGACATGGTCGTGATGATTGGTCTATAACATGGGGGCATGGACGTTCTATGAGCCAACTCACTATGGACCAACAAAAGCTTGGGGATAAGTATTTGGTGATATTTAATGAGAGTAATTTACAGTCAATGTGGGAATCTGAAGATGATTCTGCTAATAATGATTATGGGGATTCTTAATTCCCTTTATTTTCAGTTTTATTTTATGGATGAGGTTCTGTCTCTATTTGACCCTATACTTCCCTGTTTCCTTCATTATCTTATTTTCTAATAAAATTCTTAGGTGCAGGCTCACCTTCCTCTTAAAGATTTCACGTATAAAATATATAGACATATTTTAAAAATTTATTTAAAAACAATAATTTAAATCTTATGGAATTAATTATTATCTATTTTATTTAAAATGATACCTATCCATTTTTTACATTATAAAAATATATGAATATATATGTTTACTATTACAAATGTTTAGATAATGTTTATATATATATGTGTGAGTGTATTAATACTGGCATATATATTTATATTCTAATATATGTAAATTATTATTAACATATAATATATTTAAATAAGTATAAGTATAAATATATCACGCACACAAAAACACAGACACACAGACATACATTTTATAAATATATTTAAAAATAATTATATAAACACATATAGAAATATATGAACAAAAAATATTTATGTTAATATATATAAATAAATAGAAATATCATAACCTATATAGAAAAACTACATTTGTGGATGTGGTAAACATGTTCAAATGCACAAGAGTGGTCACAGGATCGAGTCCACGCATGTGTGCAGTTGAACATGAATCTTGTAATTGGAAAAGCGCTGACAAAGGGGTGGTGCAAGCACTAAAAAGGGGGGTCCACGAGAGTTGGAGCACATTTAGGTGGATGGTGGTGGTGGTGGTGGGGGGGGGGATTGCAAGCACTTATAAGTTTGTGTGTGTGTGTGTGGGGGGGGGGGGTGAGAGTGCAAGTACTGAAAAATATTTTGTTTTTCAAATTTTATCAGTGCTGATAAATGCATAGTTTATAAGATTTTTTTTGCAGAAATAAAGATTCCCTTTATCATAATTTTATTTTCATTGATAAATGGGGCCTTTATGAGCCCTAAAAAACACTGATAAATGATTCCTTGATATGTTCTTTTGTTTTAGAATTGATAAAGGCACCCTTTATCAGCATTTTATATCACCGATAAAGACAGATTTTCACGACGCTTAGATGAACAATGATTTTTTAGCACCGAAAAAGCCCATTTTTAGTTATTTTAAAACTTTGACTTATATTGGAGATATTTTTATAAATACAATATATAACTATTTGTAATTAATTACATACATATTAAAGAGGAGGAAATAATGAGTACAATCATTAAGGTGAAGAGAACATTGTTCATATCTTAAATGATTTTGGTAATTCCTGTAAATAATAACCCATAACTACTATATAATGTATAAAATTAATCATCTCCCTTTATCAATTCTAGCTAGAAGCACTGGTAAATGGGGTGTTTTCATCATTATTGAAAAAAGTGCTGATAAATGTTCCCCTTTGTCAATGTTTGTTTTAGCCTTGATAAAAGGTAGATTTATTAAAAAAACAAATCATTAAAAAAATATATTAATATATAAATATTTTTATATTGATATAAATATAAAATATTTTATTAAATATAATTTATATAAGACAAATACGAATTTAAACATAATTTTAAAAAAATTTAGTGGAGATTTCTTAGAAAATAATTAAAAATTTATATTAATAAATAATTTTTTAATTATTACTGAATAATAATAATTTAATAACAATTGGATGACATAAAAATTCAATAAATTCATGAAAGATCTATGATAAGTTGAAAACATGACTTCAAGTTCATACAATCATAAATTTTGATCCAGATGTCTGTTTGTGCGCTACCATATATCAAATCGAACATGACAAAATATCTATTACCTGGTTTTATGGGTCATGTGTTTTAAAAATTGTTCTAGGTAAAATGACTTAAAAAGCCTCCAAAATATTGTTTTTTTGTAGGGGTACATTAATTTTTTTAACATTTGATGGAATTTTAGCCTCATTTGAGGGGGTCTTCTTATCTTTTTTTTTGTATAGACTAAATTTTTTTTTCTAGTATTATAGTTATATGAATATCATAGTGTTTTAATTTTAGTATTTTTTATATTAAAGTTATATTATAATTAAATATATACATATTTTCATATATTTATATACAATAAATCAATTGTACAAATAAATATTTTAACTTATTTATATAAAAATATTTATTAAATATATAAACAACATGTAAATAAATATTTATTATTCAAGTTATTTAAAATAAAAAACTATCCTTTTTATTTACCTTATAAAAATGTATGAATATGTATATTTACCCATATAAGTAATGTTTATATAAAAATATATGCGTTCCAATAAAAAAATATATATTTATGTGTATATTCTAATATATGTACATAAATACATATATGTAAATATCAGTCTATGTATGCATGAAATATAAATTTGTATTTGTGTGTAAATATGTGCACGTTAGTGGGTCAATATTGAGTAAATACATCATATATGTAAATATATTTTTATGAATATATCATTATTATTAAATATGGAATATAAATGTATTTCAATAAATATTTATAAACTCATTTTAAAGAAATTATATCTAAATATATTATTATATTTAAATATGAATACATATATATGTAAATATATATACATATAAATATGGATAAGAGTTATATCTAAATATAAAATATATAGACATATTTGTAAAATGTATTTAAAAGTAATTATTTGAATAAATATATAAATATAAAATAAATATGTGTATATATGTAAATAGATATATCATAAAATATTATACGAAACTTGATGGTGTAGGGGTAAATGCATTAGTACTTGAAGGCAAAGGTCATGGGTTCGATTCTAGGCATGATCAAGGATGGGGGGAATGCTAATCACTCATAATGGTCTTCTAAAGCATTGATAAAGTTGGTTGGATTGAGCAAGGCCTAGGGATGGGCGTACAAGAGTCAAAGGCACTAATAATTGGGGGGGGGGGGGGGGGGGGTTAGATAACCAATAAAAGGACTAGATTAAATGATTTGTTTCTTTCTTTTAGTTTTATTAGTCCTAAAAAAGAGAATCTAAAACGATATCCATTTTTATTAATAAAAAATGTGCTGATAAATACCATAGAATTTTAAGCGTTCTTAGTTTGTGTGTGATTTTTTTTCATGGGAAAATCATATTTTTGCAAGAACTGTATATCCCAAAGCCTCCAATAGAACCACTTCACCAGCCTATTTATGGTGGACTGATGGGTTTATGTTTTTATTTGTCTTCTTTTGTGATTTTTATGTGGTTCCTACTCATCTTAAAAGTGGTTTTTATTAGAAAATAAAAAAATGGATTTTAATAAATATATGATTTCTAGTTCTTTTAAAAACATGATCTGTAGTAGTGCATCACACAACACATGAGGTTTATACCCACCTAATATTTTTCATGAATATGTGGACATATGTAAATATATAAGTGTGCGTATATATATAATCAATTGAAAAAATAAAACATAAAATATTTAAATGAATTGAAAATATAAAAATATCTTATTAGGATTGAAAATATTTTTCTAGTTAGTAATATATATTTTATGTATTCTTTCATGTATAAAAATTTATATATTAAATTAAATAATTGTACAATTAATTATGATTAGAAATTCTAAATGTTAAAAATTAATTATATTTTTAATTTACAATCAATAAAATACATACATCTATAGTTAGTAATAATAATATATATCAATACATAATTTTCCCCTAAGGTGGATCTCATTGGAAGCGGTCCCTATGGGGTGTTGGTAAAGTCTCAAGTTTGAGTCTTTTCGAGTATTGTCCTAATGATAGTGTTTGAATATCTTGTATTTTATCCCCTACTTGAAACATTATAAATATATATCTATATATAAATTTAAAATATATTTATTAAAATTAATTTATTTAATTTCGTAATTTTATAATTAATGATTCATCACGAAAAAACATTATACATAATATTAGTATTTATACATTTTATTAATGATACATTTATAAAACATTTATTCATTTCACATAACAAAAATATTTTTATTATAATTAATACATTCACTAATAAATTTATTAAAAAATATGTTTTTTAAAATATTAATACATTTATTGATACATTTATTGTAATATTAATACACTTTGAATACATTTCATATAAATAATTTTGTTTTTTCATTTTTAATATTGTTCTAATTTATTCATTTTTCATTTGTGTTTTTATATATAATATTGTATATATTAACTATATAATTAAATATATAATTATATTAAAATAAAATGTTGAATTTATATAATTAATTAGTAATAATAATATATCTATATATTAGCAGCTACAAATAGGGCCTTTGGGCCACATGGCCTTTGATCCATCATGGGCCTCTAGGCCACAAAGCCTCTGGACCATGGAGCAGGTGAGGTTCTCTAATACTAGTGCAACCCAAGAATAATATATCATGGAATTAGTAGTCACTGGGAAAATTTAACTATACTTAGGATTGAATGATTGATATAGTGGACATGAAATCAACCTGTGAAACTCTGCAAAAGACACTACATGTTATTAACAATTTCAAGTGCTTATCCAGGTGTAGAATAGTCAGGGTTCTATGTAGATGTTATTTTAGTGTATTTTTTTTCAAATACATTTGTAAGGTATTTTTTCCAATGAGCATATGGGGAATGTAATTCTAAGGCCATAATGCCATTGGGCCTTTGAGACATGTAATATTTCCCTTTCAATCCAGTTTTTTTTTAAATGAAAATCAAAAAAAAAAATAGAGATTACCAGAGGCAATTTTATAATGATCTATCGAAAAGGATGAAAAGCAATGAACAGGATCTTGAGAGCCTCTTAATTAATCAAGATATTGAACCACCTGATTTAATTATCTTCCAATGAAAGAGAACACACAAGATGAAATAGTAGATGTCAATGGATGAATATTATCCATAATATACCCCAAAGTTTTCCACCCAACGTAAAAATCCTCAAGGGATTTAATGAATATTTTTAAATATGATTCTATAAAAATACGTTTACAACCTTGATAAATTAAAAATTACAAACCAGAAATAATAGTCATAGCTTCCACAATAGTGGTTTTTAATGTTTCCTTAACCATGGAATGAAAGGCAGCAACAAGATGCCTTGAGTGATAATAGATGATAGACCACATACCAAAACCAAAATCACTTTGAATTTCATCATCAATATTCACCATAAAAAAACTCCATGGAGGAGGCATCAATTTGATAAAGGAAAACTACATGGGGATGATTATAGAGTCACCATAGTCCAACCCCCAAATATTAATCTAGTATCAGGCTTTATCCATCCCTAAAACATCATCCTTCTTGACATGGTCAAACAAAAAATCACTATGGTAAAACCATATAACCAATTATGGAATAAAAATAATGGTCTCACCATGGTATGGGAGGGATTCAATCTACTTTAAGGCTATCATCATAGCATCTTCAAGACTCCCCCATCGATCATGGATGTGATCTATTCCTGATCTTAGTATATTAAAATCATGGGACATGAAAAATATCATGGAAGGCTGTATAACCTTAATCCATTCAAATAATACATTTAGTATTGTTAGTAATTTGATTTCAAACTAAAATATTTCATGGAATAAGTATACCCCCACTAACTTTAAAAAAAAATAGTTTCATTTTCGGAGGGAACATAAAATTCAAAATATTTTTCCGAAAGACAGAAATGGGGGATTATCCATTCACCAAAGAACATATATATCTAGACCACACTTGATAACACTTGGAACCCCCATAACTCCAACATGATTGATCCATAATATCTTTTAGAGTTAAAGGGATTTCCAAGATAGCCTTCTGGTTACTATCATTAGTCCAAAGATCTATTTTCATATGGTCCAAACTATTAAAAACGTCATTAAACAATTATATAACCCAAAAATCCTCATGTAATTTTACTGTTCATGATGTGGGTTTCATTTTGGGAATATTATCCATCCAAGGGATCTTCTAATTATGGACCTTATCACCCCATGTGATCCTTCAATAAAGACTGAGATTCAAAATACCAATGGAACCCAAAACACTTCTCTAGAAGAAGCTCACCTTGGGCCCCAGTTTGGATGATAATAAATTAAAGTGAAAGTAATATTTATCCTTAACAATATTTTCATATAGGATTTCAAGAATTTGAATAATCCTCCACCATTGTTTCAACAGAAATGAATTATTGAAATAAGTTAAATCTCTAAATCATATTCCACTGTAAGTATTTAGAGAATAGTGATCCTCCCAAGTGAAATTGTGTATTATTTTCTTACCATCATCCCATCCCCACTACAATTTGAAAATATTGAATATATAATTTTTATAATGAAATTATGGATTTTGAATAAGAACATCACAGAGGAAGGGATACCTTGAGTAATTTCTTTAAGGAGTAAATATTTTTTATCCCTAGAGATATTCTTCTTAGACCATCCCTAAATTTTGGAATTTACCTTATCCAAGATAAAATATAAAAACTTCTTTTTATAATGTATAAAAATAACATACATAGACAAATGTTTTTGGTTTCTTTCAATAATCTTATTTCTATTAATAATAGATCCATTCCTTCTTTCCTTCATTCTCTCCTTCATAAAAATACATCTCTATTTTAGTAAAAGTGATACCTTAACCATATTTTCCCTTAGAAGTATTAATAATATTCATAATTTACGACCATTCTTGTGATGTTTCTCTTAAATAAACTAGGAATATTTTAGAGAAAAATGGGAAATAAGAATTCATTCACGACATACATTAGAACCATGAATAAGACCCCACTCCATGGCCTTGGATAAAAGATAAGAGAAATTTTTTCACAATAAATAATAACTATGATGAAATATGATCTTCTTATCATTAAACTTTACTTGAAAAAATTATCAAGTTAGATCACTATTCACCTTGATTTAGAAGGAAAAAAAATTACACATTTGAACATCACCTCAACCCAAATAGTACCAAAGCTAATTTTTAACATAAAAAATTCTAGGATGAACCATTTTAATCAATCATATTCTTTATTCATATTTATTTTCTATTTCAATATCCCTATTTTAGAAGTTGTTCATGTTTTCATAGAATTAATGAATTTATGTGTGATAATGGAATTTTCTATGATAAACCTTCTAGGGAAAAAATAATAATGATGTTTAATGATAACATATGGAATGATTTTACTCATGTAATAAGAGATAATTTTTGAAAAAGTATTGTAAATCAAATTTTATAATCAAATATTTATAAACTCATATTAAAGGAACCAAGAACATTAGGAATAAGAACAATGAGATTTTTATAGATATTTTAAAAACTTATGTAACCTCTTCATAAAACTCTCACCAAATAAATAATATCAGTCCCAACAACATTTAAATACCATTTAATGAATAAATAATAAAATCCATCAATTCCATGTTCCTTAATTGAATAAATACATTTTAGCACTAAACTAGTGTCATCAACCAAGAGCTCAAAATAAATCTATTAATCATTGATAGCTGAAAACATCGTCTCAATAAAATATATAAGTCCTATAGAAAGAGACTCACCTTAATACCTGTAATTATACTTATAGAAATCCTAGACCAATTCCTGGATCTTTGTTTTTTCAGTCATAAATACCCTATTATCCATCCTGTGCTTTGATACATAGTTTTTTCTTTTCCTCATTGATGCATTATGATAAAAAATATTTCTGTTAAGATAAACATATTTGATAAAAGGATCCATTTAAGTTAAAAACCAACAGTATTCCTTGTCTTGAAACACCTCATCCAATAAGTTCACTAAAGCAGAAACATTTTTCATGACGTAGGATACAACCGGATATGTGTAACAATGTTTCCTATCTCTCTTAATAGTTTTTATCCTCTGATCAACATTCCCATAATTTTGATAGCCCCACTTCAATAAATGAGAATCCACACAACCAATCTTCTCCTTGTCCTTCACATATGAAGTTGGTCGGGTGGATTCAACCACCCCCAACATCTATCACTATGGATCCCTAAGATTTTGAATTTGAACCCATACACGATTCTATGTAACAAATATATCACCTTTTTATGAATAAAAATAGTTAAATTATTGGATAAGAGATTTAGAAGATGAGATAACTAATACATTTAAAATAATTAACACTAATCACCTAAAGCCATAAATCTGCCACATAGAAATCCTTGATGATGGATTGTAATTATGAACCATTGTAAAAGGATTCATAGAAAAACCTAGGTCCAACACACACATATGAATCAAATAATACCAATGCAGGTGCAGTGAGGACGTGTTTCTATAGAATCCCCCAAATTTCTCATTAATATAGAGGATTTAATTAAATTATCCACTGAAAATAATATGGAATTTGAAATCATTATTGAGAACCTTAATGAATTCCCAAGATTTCAATTTATCACAAAAACCTGGACACTCATAATAACCATTAAAATTCTGCCCTGGTTTCTATGGATATAAAATAGAAATATTGATATGATTTTGGGTGATGTTTTTCACAACCACATTAACCACTTTTCACTAGATAATGAAAATACTAACTACATGGCTAACTATGAATGTTCCCATCATAGAAAGTGTTCCCTGGTGGGATGGATAACCATAGTACATTTTTCAGATCTAATGGATCATTAATTAATTGTAAAATACATAAACAATATGTCCAAATTTTTTCCATTGAATATTGGAATTTGAAAATCCTGAAACCGAGAGAATATATTTACACATTAAATTGATAATTAAGTTATATTAAATCCGGTGAAAGGATACATGGTATCAGGATATTTATTTAATGAAGATGTTTACTTTCCCCAAAACACTTTTCAGATTACTTATGTTGTGCTTATTGGATCCAAGTACAGAATTCACCTAGAGATAATCCACACATGCTATATTGATCTACGAGCAACACCAATGGAATGTCGGGTGATAGAATGGTGAATCTATCATCATGTATCATTAGTTTTTATCACTTCTATATCCATTGAGCATGAAGTATTCTCTCTTGATATTATCATTATTGAGACGAGGAGATTAATAAGCATTCGAGAGAGAAGTTCTTTGTCTGCAACGATTCTAAATTCTTTATTAACCCTATATAATAGACAAATAAACCAATTTATAGAGCTATATTTTAGGTTAAAATATTATTAAATTACGCAATGACCCTTAAATAATATAATAAAGAAAATCATACTCCATTCTATATAAAAAATAATATTATTTTATGGAATCTTCTAATTGGAACAATGATAAATATTATTTTATAGAATTATAAATTAATATTTACCACTAGTTATGATCTTTGTCTCCTTAGATTCATCATAATTTATCAAATAACCAAAAAAATATTTTTTAAATATTTATTCATATATAATATTCTATTCAAAGTATGATAACTAAATATTTATTAAATATTCAGAAAAGAAAACAAATATTCTTATTCCTATTTTGGTGAATAAATATTTATTACATATTTATGTTCAATAAAACTATAATAGAATTAACCCTTGGTATTCTCTTAAGAGTTTAAGAATGAGGCCTCTTTTTATCAGGAAAGAAATACATCTTTTATCTTGGATGAGAGGTAACAAGTACATGACCCAAAGGACTAGTAGAATATAATTCCATTTCATCGTGACCCAAATGCATAGTGGACCCATGGTCTATACATTTCACAAAGACAATAAGTGAGCAGTCTGTGTCATGCCATGTTACTAGTCATATATCACAACACCCCTCGTCAATAGAGACACTTAGTGTGTGATCTTATAGTATTATTTATCATTGGTATTAGGTAGGTTTCCCTAAAGTATAATATTACAATATAATAAAGGGTTATGAAAACAATGATAAATAACTTAATGTCGCAATTTTTGAAAACCACATATGATTGCTCATTTTATAATATAATCCCTTTATCATAATATCTGATCAATTAGGTTTCATATCTGTGTCATCAACCTATGTGGTTGATATTTATTTATTTTACTATCCAAAATAAACATGTCATTACCCCATGGCCATGGAATTTAAGGTGATGGTTCCATTCGAATCCAAGGGTTGAGATATCAACTTCCATAAAGATGTAATAGAAAAATACTTCCTCAACTTATCCATTAACAACATTTTTTTTCAACACACCCAATGTACCCTACTTATTATGAACATATGGTATCATGTTTTTAGTTAATAAATATAAGTGAACAATCCATGACATGTATTAATGATAATATTAAAGTCTATGTACCATAAAAAATACTGATATATAATAATATATAATGAAACATAAACATGAATATTTCATAATGGTGAGTATATTCTCATAATTTCCATTCTTGGAGATTACCATGTATAAAATTCATGATAATAAGTCTCATACACTTATGAGTATTCACACATGACAATCAACATACTATATTCATAGATTGTTACCCATTTGAAGATCTAGATTTAATAATATCGTCATGGAATTTTAGGGTTCTCATCATAGTGGGGAACTTCTATAACCTTATCATTACAACATATATGCTATGAGATTATTACATAAAATACATAAATAATAATGAACAATATTTAATAATATGTTTTATTAATATTCAATTTTTCTAATATAAATCTAATACAATGTATAATCAGTTGGTTCAAGAACACTAATTCCAACAGAACCCCACTTGTTCTAGAGTGAACTACCTACGACTTTTAGTCCACTAGATAATGATCATGTTTTTGTTGAGTCAAGGCATTAGTCCAGGGGTTTACCACATTGTCTTTTGGTGATATTCCTCTCATTGTAACTTGGCCTCTTTAATAAAAATACCTCAACAGATGATATTTTCAAAGTATATTCTTCATCCACTAATGTGACCTTAGCTCTTTATAAAGAACCACCGCTACAGTATTATCATAATAATGTGTGATAGGGTATTTAATTCTAGGTACCAAATCAAACACATAAATGATGTTTCATATCAAAACTACTTTTTTAGATACCTCAAAAGGTGTAATGTACTTAGAATCGACTCTAGAATACTTGACTATACCTTTCTTTAATCTCTTCTAGCTCATGACTACTCTATTTAGAGTGAAGATGTATGCCATCTATGATTTCGAATCATATTGATCTGTTTGGAAACTACCATTTATATATCCTCAAATGACAAGTTCCTCCTCTCCTCTATAGAATAATAATATATCCTCTGTATGCCTTCGATACTTAATGATTGTCTTAACTTCCATCCAGTAGTGTTCACCGGGGCCACCTTGATAGCATCCTACCAAACTCATGGTGCAGGAGGCATATAGACTTGTATATATCATAACAAACATGACTATCCAAATCGTTGAAACATATGGAATCCTTACCATCATTTTTCATTCCTCATGTGATTGAGGACACATTTTAATAGAATGATAAATAAATTATAACATTAATAATAATCCCCTCTGGGGTTGTTCCATATTGAATCTCTGTAGTATATTATTAATAAATTTTCATTAAATTAGGTTGATAATCCTCCTGGATCTATCATAATATATCATAATCCTAATAATATTTATTTTTTCACCTACGAACTTCCTGGAAAATAATTTATTCAAACACGATTTAATAAACTATAAGATTTGCATCTCATTTATAATATGTAATTGGTCATTGAAATATAATATTAAAAAACAACAGAACTTTCACTAAACCACTTATATAAATAAGTATCAATTTCATTATTTATGACACAAAATTCAGTTATGAATATATTTAACAAAATATTTCATGATATGGATTCTTTATTTAATCTCTAAATGTATATTTGTAATTTTCATACCTTGTTGGAATCTAATAGATTAAAAAACCCTTTAGATTTTATAATATAAAAATATTACAGAAGGTTCCTTTTAAGGTATTATATTTTTTACATCCATTTACTAAATATCATTGTCATAGAAATCCTCAATGGAAATTACCATTCAGATCGATTTCTACGTAGAAACTGGTGAAAAGGTTTCATCATAGTTAATTCCCTGATTCTATTTAAACCCTTATTCAACTAGTTAAACCTTATATGTACCTAATTTTCCCACAATTTATAGTTTCTTCTTAAATACCAATTTAAAACTAATGATTCGTACACCCACAGAAGTATCTACTAAAATATAGGCTTGGTTTTGGTTCATGGAATCTATTCATGAATTCATAGCTTCTTACCACTTTGAAATATCTATTCCACTTATTAAATCCATGAAGGTTATAAGATCATTATTATATACTAATAATGAGTCATCATCATCAGTGACTAGAAAACCATACTATTCTAGTTCTCTATCCTCTCTTGTACTATCATGTTGAAATTATGTAATCAGAACATATTCTTCCCTGAGGCTTTTTGGAATATGTCCTACACAAACTATTATATACCTTGACCCTAGTATTGATCAATATCTATCTAGATTTGATGATATATTTTAGATATGTTCTCCCTCTCATTGAATATGGCATCACTTTCCCCTATTACCTTTTTTTCAAGGGTTCATATAGGCAATTTCCTCTAGTTTTCATGGGGTATCCTATAATGGTTAACTTTGTACCTTGATCTGCAAGTTTGTAACTTGAATATTCCTTAACGAATAATTCACAAACACACATATGTAAGTATTACAAAACACATTTCTTTACATTCCATAATCAACATGGTATACCATTTTATGCTTTATTAGTAACTTGGTTTAGTATATTTGTTGTTCTCTAAAATGCATATCCACAAAAGAATAATGGAAGACTCACATAACACATCATTGATCTCACAATGTACAACAGATATTGGTTCTCAATTTCACTTAAACAATTCCAATAAGGTTTATAAAGTGGAGTGAGTTAAGATATAATCACAAACTCCCATAAATAATAAATGGAAGGTAGATTAAAATATTCTGCACCATGGTTTGAGTTGAGTTTTTAATCTTCTCACCAATATGGTTCTCAATTTAATTCATTTATTACTAGAATCTATCAAAGGAATTTTACATATACCTCATTAAAGAGACATATTTATATGTACTAAAATAATGAATAAAAATAATGAAGTATTAGTGTTCACCCATTTCATCAACTGGAAATGGTCCCCACAAATCCATATGAACTATTTCAAAAAGCTCCTTGGCCCTTTATCATCTTCCACTAAATCAATCTTTGTTCATTATTCATTCTAAACACATGTGACATAAAACATGTGGTCCTAGTTAAAATAATACTAAATATCTATATTGGTGTAATTTTATCAAATTTTTCTTATTTAGATGAAATTTCTAGTGATACCATATTTTGGTGTGTTATGAGTCATGTGAAGTAGTTTTACTATCATTATCAATTACCTGGTTTTTTGTAATACAACACATAATGATTGTTATTTAAATATTCTCATACCCTAAAAAATTCTATATTTATAAAAAAAGAAACAGTTATTTCTGAACATGGAAATAAATCCATTTTTATCATGTCTAGTTAAAGAAATAATATTTTTGGTAATATATTGAACATAATGACAATCTTATAGAACCAAGATCATTAATTTTATAAATATAAGGTGATAGTCCCTGATTTCCTTGAAAATATATTTGTCCCCATTAGATACTCATGGATCTACCTCCCCTTGGTAAATATTTATAAATATACTTGGTTCATGTATTTGAATACATATGTGAGAACCAAAAGACGTATCTAATACCCAATTTATAGAAATAGATAAATTACACTCAATAAAAAAGTCACATGAATTATCCCCTTTCTCATTTTCTTGGGTGTAGTTTTTCTTCCAATGGACCTTCTTGCCACATGTGAAACAAAAAACATATTGTTTTCTTGATTTCCCCTTGATTTTTCACTTATAGGAATAGTGTTGTGTAGAAGATTTGGGATTAGAGCTCTTTGACTGACCTTTCCTTTTAGTCACCATAATGACAGAAATATTTTCACGATTCATATCATTTTAAACTCACAAAATTAAGGTGAGAATATCTTTGAGGGAATTATCAATGTTTTTTATTTTATAACTAATAACAAAATTAGAAAATCTCTAAGGGCGTGATGCAAGAATGAGATCGATGCATAGTTCATAATGTAGTTTAAAACCTAGAACCTCTATGTGATCAATGTAGCCAACAACTTCGAATATATGAGGCCTACCAAGAACACCCTCTCCAAGATTAATCAGATTGTGAACCTTGGATATCTCAAACTATTACTATATATATCTCTCCTAATATATGCCATAGAGATTATCAAGCATGGTATAAGATTCAATGATTTCATGAGACTTCAAGGGTTAAATAGACATGGATGATAAAATTTAAAACTAAAATTAAACCATTTTGATCAATGCTTTATCATAAAAATAGAACTCTTTATCACTCACCTCCATTTCAGGTGGATCAGGTAATGAAGATTCAAGCTTTTAATATTTTTTTCCATGGTGTAACAAAACCCAAAGGCATCTAAACCATTCCTAGATGTCACAGCTAGTAAAAAGATTCAATTTCTATAATATTTATCTTATATATAATTTTTATGACGAACATTCCATTATTCTATAATTACAAAAGATCAGTTTATTAGTAGTTTACTTTATTACAATTATATCTGAGATATAATGATTTTAATTTGATTAATTCTCCCAATATTTCATCAAGTCCCAAAATACCTCACCATTGAACTCATAATGTCAATATTCTTGGAAATTATAGCATCTAGGATCCATATTCCACTTCACATAACCCCAATGAGTGTTGGTTAAACTACTTTAAGGTATTTAGGTAGGAAGGTTTTTTACAATCGTGGGCTAGCATCTACTTGATCAATTGAGTGGACTCCCCAATCTAGAAATCCAAACCTGGATTTCCTCAACACTTAGACGAAGTGAAATAATTTCTAGAGAGGGTTTCTTCCCAATATTTAATATGGTTAAGTAAACTTATAACCTTTATATGAACTCCATGAAATAGTAAATTTCCCAATGAGGGCCAATCAAACAATTAATTACATGGCTTTCATTCATAATAAATTAATTAGTGGATAAGTCTCACTTAATAATAGGTTGATGGAATTTGTTTATTATGAGTAAATTTTTCTTATTTTCTCAATTACATGTATTTTTAATACTAAGTGGATTTTACATAATTGATTAACGAAATTTTGAGAAAAAATATTCCCAAAATGCATTTTTTTAAATTTCAAAATTTAATATTAGTCAAATCATTTATGTGATCATGGTCTTGAATCCATAAAATAAATAATTTATAATATGTAAATTAATTAATTAATTAATAAAACAATCCTCATATTTTTTAACAGTTGATTTATTGAGCAGATAATAAATCAACTAATGACCAAGGAGAAAACTAATTGTTTTGGTCTTGGTGTGAGTTTCTATACTCCACTTATCCACCTGTGTATCACCTGGGTTGAAATCATGTTGGTTCTATACTGAACAACCACTATGCGAATGTGGATACTTTTTTTAGTACATGTACTTATAAATCACACATAGGTGAGGGAAAATAAAGGATTGGTTATGAAGAATTACATAAATCACCTTAGACATGAAAGTCCAAATAATAAAAGAAGAAGATATGACTCACATGCCATTATATTTAATTAAATACTAAATAATCAAAAAACCATGTAATCAATTAAATTAAATAAACAAACATATACACAAGTCTGGTCAAAGATCATGAACGGTCATACATGCAACGAATACTCAAATGTATAACGATTAACATTAATTTCTATTCATAATTTATTATTAAGATAAAAAAGGTTACATTAATTAATTCCATTTTATCTTAATGTCTATATAAATTCTCTTGGAGGTATATATCATAAATTCATTCATGATAAATAAATGGAATAAACTATAATTATAGATAGTTATAGTAAATTAATTGAAAATATTTTTAATTATTTAATACATTTATTACATTCTCACATTCATTTTGAACTAATTAGTCTAGTTATGTTTTAATGATGTAAATAATTATTTAATGTAATTTAATTATTTCATTTATTGGGAGACTACATGGAGTGAAATTATGAGTTACACACTATTTTCCTTGAATTCTATGCATTCAATGTAAACACTTGGGGATTCAACATTTACCGTGGCCAAAAGACACAAAATGCACTAACTGGCTACCTGTAGTGTATCATGCTTGTTGTGGGTCCAGTCAACCCATTGAATGAATCGACATGTTCTTTGGATGCAGGACTATAAGGCATTTACTGACTATGTACAAATTTTGTATCTTGCTTTCCATGTGTCCGTATAACCTAAAAACACTTTATATGTTTATTGGATATAGAAATTAATGAAATAAATATCATTTACACTGACTACACATCATATGTTTTATTAATATTATAGGATGTGTGTCTCACACGGTGTTAAATCGTGTATTTCACCACATAGTTACCTTAATTGTTTCTATTATACTATGTAGTATACATGATGTGTATGCTAATTATATGATATGAAATTCAACAAACCATATTCTAGAATGTCCCAATATATACATAGTGTGCAATTAATTCACCACTAGTAATTATAGCTTGACATGTCATGTATCTCATATAAAAACTAAGTGTATTTCACTTAGGTATACAGTGTGTACTCCGATGACATGCTATCTAACTCAGTCTTACTGGACATAATCCTTGGAACCTCCTGATGTCATCTCTGATCATTATTCATCTATTTTTGGTCTTAATAAATCATTAATCTCGAGTGATGAAATTAAATTGTATAAATCATGTTAATTAAAATTTTTTATTAAAGAATAAATATGTTGTAAATGAAATATCTAACAAACATTAAATATATATATCAATAATAAAATAAATAATTACAAATATAAACATGACTACTCTGATTCCAATTGATGTTTCAGGGTATAGATTAAGTTCCCCAATGGACCAGATAACCATAAAGGTTCTATTGGATATAATTGATCATTCAAAAGTTGTGCAAGATTCAAACAGCCTGACCCATTTTATATTCAATTGAATATTGACAATTTTAATGCCCAAAAACCAGATAGGATCCATAGACCATAAAATTATAATTAATTTACCTTAGATCTGATAAAGGAAACATGGTATTAGGATCTTTCTTAAATGAAAATATTAATCATCCTGAAAAAATATTTTCATATTACCTCTATTGTACATGTGGGATTCAATTGTAGAATCCCTCTCATAGTGATCCACACATAGTCCTTTGATCAGCGAGCAACACTAATGGAATGTCAGGTGCTAGAATGGTAGAAATATCATCCTTCCTCATTAATATTGATTACATATAGATAATTTGTTCTCTAATGATTGTCCCTTGATCAACTAATTCTTGAGTGGAGGAGAGAAAGTAGAATTCGAGAGAGAAGTCTATTGTGTACAAAGATTCACGATTCCTGATACAACCTACACTACAGACATACATGAATATTTATAGAGTTAGGATTTATATTAAAATATTATTTAATTTCACAATATCCCTCAAATTATATAATAATCCTAATCATAACCCATTCTATAACAATAATAATATTATTAATATTTTATGGCATGTGCTAACTGGGGCAATGATAAATATTATTATACTAGCTTATGAATTAATATTTATCATTAGAAACAATATTAGTCCACTCTAATTCCTAGAAATTTATTGAATACCTAAATTAATATTTATTAAATATTTATTCATAAATAAATATTATATTCGTAGTTTAGAAAACAATATTTATTAAATATTCAATAAAAAAATTATTCACAATTTGGTGAATAAATATTTATAAAATATTTTCAATAAATAAAAACTGAATGAAATATTTCCTTTTTATTTAGAATATTATTATACCATTGATAATTTTTTAATAGAATTTATACGTGATCATTGAAAACACTTAGTGTGAAACTCTCTAGGATTCTTTCCATTTTACATTAGTCATGCTTTCCTAAAATCCAAGATTACTGTCTAATAACCGGTCAAGGAACCCAAGATAATGAAATTAATGTCATAACATTAATAACCACATATGAGTGATCCATAGGAAATATAATCAATTTTTCACAATATCTGACCAAGTAGGTTTCACATTTCTATCATAAAACAATATTCTTGATAAATCTTTGTTTGACTATCTGAAATAAACAGGTCGTTAATCCATGGGCAGAGAATTTAAATAAATACTTCCATTCCAATTAGAGGTCCGATATACCAACATCCATAAAGATGAAAGGGACAAATACTTCCTCAACTCATTCATTAATAACATTTCATTTGGGACATACCCAACATACCATACATTCCTTGAACATAATACATCATTTTTTAGTTATTATATCTAAGTGAGTGAGTCATGAAACGTATTATTGATAATCATAATGTCTAAGTACCATCACACATGCTCAAAGACATTAATATCTGATGGAATATTAACTTGTGAATTTACTAATACCTTGTTTTTTATCATAACCTCCCATCTTGAAGATTACAAAGTGTGAAACTCATGATAATAAATATCATTTTCTTATGAGTAATCACACTTAATAGTCAAAATACTATATGCCTCATTATATAATGTTATCTAATAGTAGAACTATTTTTAAGAATATCAACATGGAATTTCAAGGTTCTCATTATAGTAGGGAACTGAAATGACCTTATCAATGAGAAATGTACTCTTGAATATTATTACATTAAATTCATGTATAATAATGAAAAATATTTAACAAGATTTTTTATTAATAGTCAAATCGTAAAATATACATGTAATCTAAATTAAAGTTAGTTGGTTCTAGAAAAAAACTCTAATATACACCTTCCATAAGAATGAATCCTTAAAAACTAACTTTTTGGGTGATCCCTCTCATGTCCTTGTAAACTGACATGGTTTTATTCAAAAATTCCACATCATCACTATATTTGGTGTTCCATAAAAGGGCGTTTGTACTGTTCATGGGTTCCCAAGCCCACGATAGTTCCAACACATAATTTTCATTATTCTAGGAGGGTGAATCTATGAAATAGTAACCTATTATAAACAGTTTCATTATGTTAGGTGGGGCTACATCTAAAAAAATAAATCCTTTATTTACCCTCAATAATCATAAAATTCTTCTAAAGTCCAGATAAAACATCACCCTCGAACTCACTATGTCATCTCTTATGGAAAATATGTTTTCTTTCACAAAATTTAAATTTAAGACCAAACATATTGATGAAGATATAAAATGATTCAAATCATAATAGACCAATGAAAAAATAATTTGATCAATTCAAAAAATAAAAAACCCATCGATGA
The DNA here is from genome assembly GCA_963277665.1 of Viscum album. NCBI lineage: Eukaryota > Viridiplantae > Streptophyta > Magnoliopsida > Santalales > Viscaceae > Viscum > Viscum album. The sequence continues at coordinate 1,112,704,540 of OY728129.1, read as the reverse complement.
AGATCTAATTGGAATAATAATGTCGATGAAACCCTCCAATCCGATAATAGATATTCAATATTATTATGTTCTAATTAGACCAAAAAATACATCGTAGATCTTGATAGGAAAATGCATATGTGGATGAACCCAACTGAAGCATATTCATTCTGATTATTCGAGGTAGATTCATACACCCAAGTAAAAAAACAATGCGGTCCAAACAAGCTAAATTTTATGAAGAAAATAAACTACCCGACACAAACTTTCTAATGAAAACAATAAACACCATTTTTTAATCCCCAAGATAGTGAAAAATCATAGTGAAACCTAGAAAGAAACATATATTGAGATGAGACTCAAATCCCACTACTTCTCAACCTAGTTAAATAAGTGGAATTATGACAGAAAAAATGGAATTTTCACTCAGTCGACAACTATAAAAACACACAAGCAAACAAACACATTGTTTTTAATATTTTTAATATGTTTCTAGTTTATATAATTAATACCTGTCCATTTATAATATTTACTAATTTTTTTGGTATTTTTTAAATCATAATATAAATAATATTTATTCATTTTTAAATAGAAATTTATTCTAAATATTTTTTATTAAACTGTATCTATTCATATCCATTAATCTTTAATATTTTTATGATTCATGAAGTTAATGTTATGAATTAATTTTTTTTTGTTTTGAAATTTATTCAATTTTATTTGTTTACTTTTAGTATTATATCATTTAATATTAATTATTCATTTTTAATATTTGGGGAATTTATTAATTTCTTACTATTTATTTATACATATTTTTTATGTTTTAATATTTTCAATATGTTTGTAATTTATAAGATTAATATTTATTTATATTTATTTATAAGATATTATTATTTTCAATATATTTTAAATTTATACAATAAATTTATTTGAATTCATTTTTTAATATATTTATAATTTAAATATGTAATATAATTCATTCTTAATAACATTTTTATGTATATAATTGATATTATTTATTTATTCATTTTTATGTGTGTGGATTATGTAATTAATGTTACAAATTCTATTTTTTTAAATATTTTTTAAATTTATTTAATTTTATTTATTCAATTTTGATATTCATTAAATTAAGAATTATTTTATATTTTTAATATTAATGGAGTTTATTTATTTTAAAATATTTATCTATGAAAATTTATTTATTAAGTTTTATTATTTTCACTATGTTTTTAATATATATATATATATATTCTTTTTTTCGGAAGGTTGAGGGTCGTTCCCTCTTTATTAAAAAAATTAAAAAAAATAAGAGGGCTAAGGTAACATAAGCTAACCAAAATAAGAGAAAAAATGATAAATATCAGACATCTCGAGATTGAGTGCTCATACTATGAAAAGAGGCTCATCCACCCCATCCTTGAGGATGTTGATTCCTCATCAAATTCTTCACGTGATGATGTGGTCCCGCTCCATCATTAGAAGGCACATCATGATTGTCAGCCTTTATGACTTCAACTATGGGTACACCACCTGTCATGAACCAAATCTGATTGCCATCAAAACATCCACCCGACACGGTCCGTGACAAGGCCCAAAAGGAATTACCAATCCCCATGGGCTTGAAAAAGTGCCCAGGTATCATTGAATGAAAGTTGGGTATGATTTACCTGAGTTTATAAACATACAACAATAAACAAATCCAATAAACCAAATATAGATTTTTCAAACCAAACCATATTTTAAAAAATTTCAGAATAGAGTTACACCATTTAAAACAATGTTCAAAGACCAATACAATGGTAAAAACCCAAAAGGACAGCCCAATAACCTCCTCATAGAATGAGGAACCTCCCTCAAGCTATATCCATAACACTTCGTCATGAAGGACTGCTAAAAACCAAAACCAATGGCACAAAAGCAGTACTAAAACCTACGACAAGAAAATAAACAAGTTTTCATATACCCAAATGTCTAATTTGGGTATGATCCAAAGCCCCATAAATTACCATTACTAAGATATTCCGTGTGATAAACATTCAAAGATGAAAAGATTTCATGTTTTCATAAACATGAAATGCTAATACAAATTTTAAATAGATGAAACTTTAAATCAAAATAGTTTTCTAGTTGGCTACTTTATAGAATCAACACTTTTAAAATAAAATAATAAAATACTAAATTTTCTATCCAAACATACCCTATACCGATAGTAAGTATTAAGTATCTAATGAGCATAAGAAATGGGAAAATAACCCATAGGCAATAGTTCATTGTGGGTCCCAGATACCTCGTATCTAAGAGAAATTAACCATTATAATATCCATTCTTGTGCACACAATCCACTAGTAGGTATCATACCCATAAGCTAGTGGTACCCTAATATCATCATCATCATCTTCATCATAGTTTATTTAGTGTTGTCATCGTCAATATTTCAACATGAAACTAAGGTCAAACACCACAGGATCACTAGCATACTAGTACATGTCCACCAACCTAAATACCCGGGTTTCCCTCTTATGCTCAAAAAAGGTCAACAAGCCATGAAATATAATTTTCACATGAAAATACCACTTTTTCATCACACATTCACCAAAAATGTCACATGTATATCACACAAGTCACATAATCCCCATTTTCATTCAAATTCATTTTAAAATCATACTCACACCAAAATAGCCCACAACACTTTTTACATCTCTTTAACACTTCAAAAAATACTTTAAACAATTTTATAAAACCCTTACATGATAGAAAAATTCACAGAACATCCCACACACATATCACATAATAATTCTTCATCAACAAAATACATTTTTCACATCACCCTCACACAAAACAACCCACAAATGTGTTTCACACCTTTCTTGCCATTTGATAAAACATTTCATAAATTTATAAAAAATTCTGAAAATGTTTGACATCGTAAATCACCACTTTACCTTTCAAAAACCAATATTTTGTGAACAAAATCACCCAAATAGTACATAGAAATTATTTTCCCACTTTTTTAACCTAATAAATCATTTTCAATTTTCATAAAACAAATCCAAGGGGTATAACCATGGTTTTCATACAAAACCCATTTAAAAACCCTATTTTAATGCCAAAATCACACCAATACCAATCCAAAACTGAATTGTTAGACCTAAAAAAATTTATTAAGCCACTCTCAAGTGCTATAAAATTACCTCAAATAATACCACAAAATATACACATGAAAAACACGCATTTTAAAACACATATGAAAATTTGAAATTAAATACTTAATCAACACTACCAAAAAAGGTTCCTACAACAAAAAAATGGAAGAATAACATTATAAAAATATAAATGAAGAAAATTCATCTCATATTATGATGCTTACACATGTAATAACCTACTAATTGTGTCAAAAACCTTGAATCTTGGTGTGAAACTTCAACCGCACCACCTCCGCACCACAAGGGAGTGAAAACAAACCCTAAACAACAAGATTACACCAAAATTACACAAGGTTAAACCCTATATAAGAACCCTAGATTCTAGAAACATTATAACATAATTAATGGGTGAAATAAACCTTAAGTAAAGGGAAGAAATCAAAGAGAGAAATACTTACTTTCATGATTTTGATGTTTTTCCCATCAAATATCTCTTTGAAAATGAGTTCAAAGGAAGGGTTAGAGAGATTTAAGGCTATCCATGGATGCAGGTCATGAAATGGAGAAGAAATGGGTGGATTTGGGTTTATTCTGGAAGGAAAAAATGGGAATTGAAAAATGTTTTTAAGGACGTTGACACCCTTGCAGGGTTTGGCTGTACGATTTAGTAAACCGTACGGCCAAACCATGTGGACTGTTTTGGCCACCCAAAAAGTGATTTTATCCTCCAATTTTAGGGGAGGGGGGTCTAAGGGGGAAAACCATGGGGGAATGATAGGCCAAGGATAAGGGATAAAAATTCCCAAAACAAATCACTCTTTTCACCCCAAAACTCATCCAACTTAAGGGTACAAACCACCTCAACAACTTACCCCACATGTGGTGACACTATCATTATAAGTAATAAAAATCTAAAACACCACAACTTAACTCCATACCATTGAAAAAATAGGAGTCCAATTACAATACAGGACCCCCAAGACTATGGTCATAGATCATGAACACAAGAGGCACCAAAATTTCAAACTCGGAACACCCAGAAACCCAGATAAAGGTAAGAACCAAAAGAGGATTTGAATAAAAGCATGTAATTGAAAATTCGGTTGAGAAAATTATCCCCACCATAAAGATTTCTACCCCACGAAATCCATATCAAGGGAAAAAACCAAAATCAAACCCAACCAATAACACAATATCGATTCCCTTTCCAGGCTTCGCCCGAAAGGCCAAAACACCTCCAATGATCAATTATTGAAGGAATACTCTCACAAACCAAAAATTAAACCAATCCCTGAAATGATCAAGAACATTAAGTGATTATCCCAAAGGAAGAATCCTCAAACACTATCTAAACAAGACTCAATAAATCTACCCAGATGAACAACAACAACGTACAAGTTTACAAATACCTTTCTTTAACTAAACAGTTGGGCACTATCTAATAGCAACTTTTACCCAAGGAAGATGTTGGTAGCTAGATAGCTCCAAAATAGACTACTTACCACTAAGCCAAGACCATAGGAAAATCCAAGTTACTAGTATGGGAAGACACAAATGGGATCCCCACTATAAGAGGCAACAAAAATTTTATTATGACTGTATCAATGCACTAAGAGGGGGATGCCTGAACAAACTCCATGGTATAAGGGGTATACTTGCATTAGAAATTCAAAAAATTACTTACATGAGACCCATAGTGGGTCTACCCACAATTATATCTGACTATCTTAACCGACCAGAACATACCAACACAAAACAACCCCAAAATCTAAAGAGATGGCATATCCACATGGTTAGCTCACACAGTTTGGGAAGTCGTGCACTAACTGTGCAAATCATTCTGTCTGCATGGATTCCTGGCACAATACCAATACTAATCATGCATAAACCATGTGATCATCCTTTATAGACAAATTTCCAACCATTTCCCATAAACTCAAAGGAACCCAAATGTGAAAAGAATGACATTTGGCAATAACATGGGCACGAGGTCATCCCACCTCTTCCCATCTAACGAGAACAACAAAGGCAAGATGAAAACACCCTAGGTTTAAACTATTCCCATATTTCATACTGAGGACAAGACTTAGTACAATGGTTTGAATGACCCATATATTTCCACTAGATACATGCTAACTTCACTCAGATACCTATGGATGGAGTTAAAATTATTGAAGAATCTTCAGCCTCACAGTTAGGCTTTGGAAACCGATGTATCATAGTTTCTTGAAACATGTGTTCTAGTTTTAATAATCACTACTTATAGGTGGTTTCCATTGGATTTATTCATGGAAATGGAAACATCCAACAATTATTTATCAAAAAAGGGACCTATTTTCCAAAGTAATTTGTCCTTTATCTTTGATCTTTACGATACTTAGGAATATACATTGGTTGAGAGGATGGGAGGTCGGACTCATCACACCCTTTTTGGGGGAATTATCATATACTATGGGACTCTCTTTATAAATTTAAGATATTTTCATGAATCTTTATTAAATCACCAAGCATAACATAAGTTTCTCTTGGAATTTACAATCACTTATTAACATGTGTAAAATTTTGAATCATCAGTATACATTCAAGGATCTTCATTAATGGAGGTATGCATATGTATTCAAGGTTCTCCATAAATTGTATCCTCTAATATACTATTTCAAGATTCTTTTAATCATCATTATGATGATAATGGTTTTTAAGACACTCAGTGGGGAACTTTGGGATTTATTGCCATCCAGGGAGACAAAGGCTTGTTTTGATATTTGGATCATTCCCATAGAATTGGTTACCTACGTATCCTTGTGAAAGGAATTATAACCCTCAAAGTTCAGTGACACTTAATGGGACACATCATACCTTTTAAGGTCATGTGATAAAGACCTCTAAGAAAAAGGTGTTTATTCAATGTTTTGTGTGAGACTTACGCCGAGGCAACCCAATTAACTTGGAAAGGATATGGTTTTCCATGTAAAATTAGATCTTGTTTGGAGTATGGACCAAGGATAACAGTGTGGATTTGAATTATTGGGTTTGAACCTTCAAGAGGATTCCTACATATCCCATGTGGATGGGAATGAAAGACCACATAGTCCGATAAGTCTCCTAAGATAATATAGTCTTTTAAGAGAAATGAGCTTGGTATTATTTCTTCAAAAGTATTCCTTGATGATTTAGGGGTTTAATTTGGGTATTATTCCTAATGAGGATTCCCAGATTAAGGGAATTATGGTAAGATTCCTAGAGAGGATATCTAGTGAGTTCGGGCCCTGAGAGTACTTCCTACGTATCCCAATTATGGTTGGAATCATAGTTCTCATAGTTCATTCACCGTGGGTGTTTGTGAAAATTTGGTAATCATCACGAATCTATGAGCCCATGTGAGTCCTGCTTAGTGTGATAAACAAGAGGAGGTGAAAGATTCCAAAATGACACATACAATTTTCCTCCTTCGCTGGTGGAAGAGGTCTCGCTTACGGTGGCTAGGGTTGATGAGCGTGAGGCAATAAGCCTTCACTTGATTCACATTACATTGGACAAGGGTCCAATGAAAGGAAAAAAGGGATGAAGGTTTGGGTCTTATACCCAGATAGCTGCCCATGTTGACAAAGCTCAATGGGAGAGGGAAAGGGTAATGAAATTTCCTGTTCCCATCTCCCCTCTGGTCTTTGGCACCGAAGAAGAGAGGAGGAGCACTGATACTTCCTCTTGAAAGAAAATCTAGAGGATTACACCATGATGGTTTCCCTAAAATTAATCTTGGTAGGGGAGGGAGACTTATCCTTTGTTCAAAAGGAAATTTAGGTGTGAATGGTACCTTCCCTATCAAAATATATGAGGTTCCAGGCCATCTCTTTCAGAAGGAAGAAGTCAGGACCCAAACCCTCCTCTAAACTCGGAACTTCCCAACACTGTTCCATGGAGAATGGTCTATGTGACTATGGATATACTATTCCATAGACACTCCATTATCCCAAACCCCATTGTAAAAAAATGCAGGAAACCTCTGATTGTGGATATAAAAACCCAAATAAGAGACATACTGATGTGTCTTTCCTAATGTTTTGATAAGTCAGAGGTTTTGGTGGAGGTATCAACAAAATACTTTTCCGACAAGAGATCCAAGGAAGAAGAATCCTTTCCAAGTAGCAATTAAGTGTATCAAATAGAGGAACTAAAATAGATAAGGGAACACAGTTATGGGTGCTCAAGTAGAATTGGATGATGTCATATTAACTTAAGTGATGAAAAACTTGTATGGTAATACTTGGCTGAGACATGGATCAAGCTTTCAAAAGTATTCATAGGTTGTCCTAGAAGTGGGGCGCTCTAGTTCCTATAAAAGGAATAGGTGGAAATAAATTATTTCTGATTTAGGGAGGTTGGATTATTTAGGCGTGCAAGTGTTGTGGTTTTCAAACACTATAAGGAATTATGTCTAATGATGCTCCTTTAAATCCTCCGCTCAAGGTGTTGAAGAAATACCTTGACAATTTCGGAAGACCGGGGAAAAGTACTAGGGAAAACAGAGAAGCTATAGGGATTTAGGGAAAATTATCCATAAAAATGAAGTCCCCAAGGGTCTATTTATAATTATAAATAAAACCTTGGGCAAAATGAGTTTGGGCGCACAAGTAGGCTGCACGACATTTTGGGGCACGCAAGTAGGCTGTGCGTCGATGCCCTTTTGGTCTGACTAAGGTGACCCTAAACTAATTCCTTTGAAAATATTTATTTTCTTCATTTATTTTCCCCTTTTAATTCTAAGATATTTCCCTTTGTCATTTTTTATACTATTTGATGGAATGAAGTGTCAACAAAATCCTCCCCTCAGAATTTGATCTAGAATGAATAGAAGATCCCATAATGAGGTAAAGTAATGAAAGGGAAAGATGAGAGTACTGGGGCATGTAGGTGTTCTTAGCACGAGACAATTGTTAAAACAATTTTTTAGCATGTAGGATTTTTATGTGCAAGGTGACATGTGTCACCTATATTTAGTGGCGTCACTTCCGCGAAAAGACTTGCGACTTCCAAAATTTCGTCTCTTGGTGCACAAGTATTCTTTAACTCATATACATATGTTTCTCTACGCTGCATCTGTATGTTTTTTAGTTGTGTTCTATAAGTGGGGTACCATAATTGAGCACCAAATTATACTTTTGTACCAAGTTTATACTTGCACGCCTCAATGCCTTTGCCATTTGTTTGTCAAAAAACCAAAAAATGAACTTACCTAAAAGATGATTTCTGTCCTTTTTGTAGGTTCAATGGATCCAAAGAGAATATGAACTGCTGATGAGCTTGCCAACAAGAGGACTGATGACATGATGAATGTAGTCACTCATGACTACTTTGAAGTTTGTGATACTACCCATCAAAAACTAGAGAAATATTTGAAGAAGTATCATGTTAACTTTCCCCGAAGCACTTATCTACCTTTGTATAGCTATGGCCATCTGTAGGATGCCAATATTCTAGACCCAAAGAACTATGTATCTCATTATTGATTTTAGGATTATACCAATTCATCAATTGTAGATGTTTCCATTGTGGGATCATTTATTAATGCCGGGATAGTAATGAAACGTCATATCATGAATCATAGCTTGTGTGCTCTAGACTTGAAGGCACACACACCCCAGCTTCAGCCACACTATTATTCATCCATCTTTCAGGATTCCCAGATATATCAGTCCAAGGGTTGGGACAGAAGTTGAGATTTACTCCCAAGTGGAGGTGTAAAACTAGTGTGGATGTGGGCATACTAGGTTTGTATGACCCGTGCATAATTTACAGATGAGTTGAAAGGCATCAAGATTTTTGAGGCTATCTGGGTTGGATAAACTTATTTGTACAAGATTTCCATAATTATTAAGCTGATGGATCCTAGAAACTTACTCCTTCAATTTAACACACAGAGAGGTAGGAATCAGCTTGTGTAATGTTCACATGATTTCCAATGCTCCAATACATGGAGACATGTATGATGAGTTTATTCTTCCCAAGGTAACATGGAATGACTCGGAGAAGACACCAACTTTGGTTCATGATTTAATGAAAATATTTTAACAAACTCAAGAGTAAAACCACCATGATGTCACACACCAGTATAGATATTAATCTAGAGGAATGGATGGAAATATTTTTGATAAAGAAGAAGGTAAAGGGGCCCACTTACACCTGTCCGACTGAATATCCAAGGGAAGAGAAGAGAGGTACTCCAGACACATTCTGGCCAACATTGGAGAAAGGAGAATTTGATAAATGGGGATATGAAGTCAATCCAAAAATTCCGGCAAAGACACGTCTGGAAGGATTCTTGTCCATGTGTGTTAATGTGTATTTGTTACCAGTCCATGACTCAAAATAAGGCATGAGGCCATGAAACTTTGTTATTAAGACCAAGCTGGTAGAGAAAAGGATGGTAGGGTTGGCCACTCTTATTTTGACCAATATTCATAGGAGCTTCTTACACATTTACAAAGGGTAGTCTCCTTTTGAGAATAACAGGACCATTACAAGAGTTGCGGGGAATATTGCTACTCACTTTAGAAATTTTGGTATACAAAGTGGGGTACATGTTTTTTGAAGTCCTTTCTGAACCTCTGTTCATGATTTTTCTGGTATTTCTCCTTTATCCCTAAACACTTATGACATCAAGGACAGATTAAGCATGCATATGGAGTTTAATTTCTTTTCTTATGGGAACCTTCCTGCGGGATGATTTGTTGATGATGGGATGGATATTTTGGATTTGAGAGAATATATGCTAGCTTTTAGAGTTTGAATGCTGGACACCAAAATCGACGAAGAAATCATATGTGAGGACTATGCTCTATATAGATTTGCACGCCAATTAAAATTTCTACAGGAAAATACTGTATACCCTTTTATGCAAGTCAAATTAGTGAAACACCGGATGGTTTACTGACAACTATGGTTTTTGACATATACAGAGAAGACTGGGTAACTTTTTAATTTACTTGACCTTGATGTAGTAAGCAGAATGACTATCTGGTATGCCGAAAACTAGGTTGCATCTTACCCTGAAGGGGTATTAAATGATGCTTTCCCCCCAAGTGGGGGTGAAGAGAAGTAGCAGGAGGGAAACCCTTCGTTTGAAAGATAATTCTTTTTCATCAAGGGCCGACTCACGAGAATTAGAGGGTGGAGGTGATGATGCTCCAAATTCAACGAAGTAACCTCATGCCAGATATAAACCTCCTTCCCGAATTAAGAGATCCACTCCATCATTCCCTACCTAAGCTATATCGAGGTCATCTGGTTTCCATCATTCTGAAGGGCGATGAGTTACATTTTCTCATCCATCATCCATCACTATGGGGGTTGGGAAGAAAGTCAAATCCAAGGTTGCATGATCCTCTTCACAACTCTCTAACATACAATCTGAATATATACAACCAGAGGCTGTTAAACCATGGCAGAATCTATACTATGATGCTGAAATCATGTGGATGGATAGGCATGAAGGACTTAATATTCCAAGAGTAGAGGGATTTATAGGATCCTCCTGACATTCTTTTTACAGATAATCCCAATGAGGCAAGGACATACATTCTGAGCTGGAAATGCTCATATATGCCATCGATGGATCAACTCATACCACAAAGTGGGTGAAGGAAATGATAGATCATGGTACCACTGAAGGGATTAGTCCTTCATTAGACGAATAATAACATGACTTTTTAAATATTGAGAATGTATGTTTCATTTATCTCATATTCTATTCTACATTGTAATTTAATGTTTTGTCAAAATATTGTTACTTAGGGAAAATATCATCTTAACTTACAACTAGCTAAAGAAAAGAAAAATTACATTCCTTCACCACAGGATATCCCTAGACGAACTACTCATGGAGCTACCAGATCACCCTGTGAATCGGTAGAAATATCTCTGTGTCAATAGGCCATTTTAGATGAAATAGAGAGGGTATCAGGATCTACAATACCTGTCTATGGACATAATGATGCAAGCCCTCCTAAGAAGGTGAAAAAGAAAAATCATCAATTAAAGAGAGCCAGGGTTAAGTGATTTCTTAATAGTGGTAGACCTCCTTGATAATCCTGAATTTTAGTCCTTATTCATGAAAAAATGTTTAAACTTCTGAGGATTACAGGGGACTCTTCAGTTTCTTCTTTGAAAGAAACCACTGATAAGATTCAAAGAACCGCAGAGGGTTTTGTAGAACTAACACAAATTCCTACAAATCTAGTGGTTCCCAAAGAGGAATTGAATCCAATGGAACCAACATAAATTCCTAGAAATACTCTCTTTTTTACTATCATAGGAGAGGGGGATTTTTTTAAATCACCAATACTTCATAAGGTATCAAATTTAACAACAACTAACTTCCATCCTGTGATATTTTAGGTTCACCACATGAACACGAAAACAAGGAAACAACTAATTATAACCCCACAACTATTATTGAGGAAGCTACCAGGGGTCTAAGGTTTCCAGAGAAAGGTTTTCGAAGAAAACACACAAAGTTCTCCCATGGGTGAGACTAACCTGGGATCTGAGATATCATTAGATGAAATTATGAACCTTGGAGTTTGTTTTTAAGAAGTATTATAACATGTTAATATACCAAATTATTTATAAGATTTTGGAGTTCCTTTTATAAAGTCAACTGGACGTGAGTTTTCATTATTTATCCTACTAATCATCTTATGATTAACTTTCTAACCATGGTTGGATGAAATATGCAGTTCCAAATAAAGAAATTTCTGCCACAACAATACTTGAAAGAATAATTGATATCAATATCAATCCCATTATTGTTGAGACATTGGATCATGCAGATCTGGAGATAACAGATCATCCTGAGATTCATTTTGATGTTCCTGATCATATTAAAGATAAAAATCCTCATCCAGATACTTCAAACAAAAATGCTAAAACTGAGAATAATGGGGAAGAGTATTCTCAAACTAATAAACTATTGTTAGGTAAGAGATATTGATATTGTGACTGTACTCAATTTTTTTATCTCCTAAATCTAACCATAACCATAATTCCTGATTTACCATATAGGGCTATCAAATTTAATGGCTAGGTCTGGAGGTGAATCCTCTGCATCAGCTCAAACAATAATGGAAGGTGAAACAACCATTTTTCAGAAAGTAGTAGAACATAACACTTATTTAAGCGCATTAATCCTAGAATACATTCCTCCTTATAACAGTGAATCTAAATTAGACCCAGAACCACAGAAGGTTATTCATATTTTACACTGGAAGGCACGAAAAAAGATCTGGAAGATAATATCTGAAATGCCTCTTGAGGAACTGCCTTTAAGAATTCCACGAATTTTATCTCTATTTATCACGCTAGGATTTAGTGGTTTCGAATACCATGAAATTAATACTATGATTAAAGAGATTATTAGAATGAGGGAATGACAGAAAAAAATATATAAAGACTTGATAAAATCAAAACTATCGATCAACATTGAAGAATTTCAAGTAGTGATGTCCCAGGATAAGGTTAATCATAATGAAATGTTCAAGGGACTGAAGTAGAAAATTAAAGAATAGAATGTTTAGAAGTTTCATCTTCAACAAGAGTAGGATATCATTACAGGGGATCTTGACCAGCTTCATAACCCATTAGGAGAAGTCTATAAAGATGGTGAAAAATCCATTGCAGATGATGGAGAATCACTTTATCATGTTGAAGAGAGTGGGTCTGGTCAAATAAATGAGCTTCAACAGGCAGTTGATGGGGCTCAAGAGGCATTCAATCAAATGAGGAGTTATGTACCAATCCTATTATAATTTTTGATTTATGAAAAGGGAGAGACTCCAATTTGTGGATGCTTCTCTTTGAAATTTTTTATAAATTAAAAGCATTTTGTCTTCAATAATTTGTGTTTTCACTCTAACTAACTGCCTTTGTTTTTCCTATGCCATTGGGGCTAGAAAGAATAGTTTTTTTTCAAGGGTTATATGGACAACCCCAAAAACAGTATATCTTTTGACTTTTTATTTCTCAATATTATCTAAACCATACAAAATATATGTTTATTGAGCTGGGACTCGACTTTTGTTTAGAGTTCCCTTCATGGGTTCTCAATTTGGTGAGTAACACATCTCTTAGTAGTCTAGAGTCATGCATGTTAGGATTTAAATGGCTAGTATTTAAGGTCGAACATCTTGGACCAAAATTTTTGAAATTAGATCCCAAACATGACTCGATGGCATTGATTTTCTTTAATATTCTTTAAATATTTCCAAGGGGAATGTTGAGCCATGATTTTTATGGTCACCAAATTTAAAACTTGTATCGACATAAGGGGAGTAACTTCCAAGAAAAATGTTTCCATTATTTTAAAAATCCGTTATGAGAGTTGTGTTATATAGGGCCAACTAGGGCATATTCTAGATATCCAAATAGTGGTATCTTTTGGCTGACATGCCCGTTATATAGGAAACTCATGCAATGACACATAATGGCACATACTGCATAGTCAAGCAATAGATATCTTAATAATTTAACATTTTACTGCTGATAGACAAGGGAAAATAAAGTTTGGGTGACTCAAGATCACATTGGGTGGTTTTTCCATGGAAAGGGGTTTTAAGAATAAAAGGGCTATTTTACGTCAACATATGTAATGAATAGGAAAACCACTTATATACAAATTTTTTGTATGAAGAATGGTTGAAATTTATCAGAAAAGGGGATTTTTGATATAAAGTTATGCAATTTTAAATCATGTAGTGAGGGCATTATACTATGCAGTTTTAAGTCAATCAGTGAGGAGATTATACTATGTAGTTTTAAGTCATTCATTGAGGACATTGTGTGGATTTAATTTAAGGCCTTCAGCTTCGACTAAAGGTATTAAACTCTCCCAATTTCTTGATAATTGTTTTTGGAAACATACTATCATATTTAGGTATGGAAGGGAAAATTGTAAACTATGATTTAAGAATTTATGGATCTGAGGTATGATAAGGGAAAAGGGCTAAAAGCATTATAGGATGTCTTTTCCAAGAATGAAGTTACCATTTTTTGATAAACCTTTTATGGGGGCTATATTATGCAGGACCATGTAGAGAATATTCTGCATAGCCAAATAGTGTAATATTTTGATTGAAATGCCTGTAATGTAAGAAAATTTTATTCAAGGACACCTAAGGGCACACACTGCATAGTGAGGAAAAAGAGCTCTCAGATGTTTGAAATATTAATATTTGTAAAATCTTAAAAAAAATTATGGGGATTTACATTTTCCTAAGTACAGAGTTTGGTTTATGGAGAAAGGTACCTAAATATAGAGAGCACATTTCCAACAAATATTTACTAAGAACCGGAGGAATAAGACATGTACAAAGCTCTGACCAAAACATAGGAGGTATGGTGTCTATAGTTTTAGGTCATTCAACTAGGAACAAAAATGGATACAATATATGATATGTGGCCATGTAATTAAAAGTTTATTTCATATTTCTTTGAACACATGGAGAGGGAAATGTGTAAACCATAGTCTTGAAGACTTTCAGATTGAGAGAAAGATAACAAGACAAATATACTTGAATGACTGTTTTAAAATATAGATTCTTGTATATTGTCATCAATGTTTTAAGGGGAAAAAGATATTATAAACAAGAACAAAATTACCATCATTTGAAAAATCCGTTATGGGGGTTGTATTATGCAAGACCAACTAGGGAATATGCTGCATAGCCAAATAGTGGCATCTTTTGACTGATAGGCCTGTTATATAGACAACTTATGCAAGGCCTCATAAGGGCACATACTACATATTCAGGAAAAAGAGTTCTCTACCTAGAGGCTCTATCACCAAAAACCATAAGAAAAATTATGAAGATCATGAAATATTCAAGATTAAGAGTGTGAAATATTAAAGGGGGTTATGTTCAATGCATATAACAAATATTTGAATCAATATTAGCTGAGTTTGAATTCCTTTACATAGATTCGACTCATATGCAAAATGGATACTATATTTATTTCCTTTGAATCAATAATGTGATGTGCAGTTTAAAGTCATATAGCGAGGATATTATAATGTGTAGTTTAAAGTCATGTAGTGAAGACATTGTACTGTATATTTTTATGTCATGTAGTGAAGACATTGATAGCCCCATAAGAAATTGAGACACCTTATTTATATAAATAATCCTTTTACCCAAATCCTATGCCCATGTGAGCTATGCTCGGTGTGAGAAACAAGGAGAAATAAGTGTTTCTTCTACAACACAAAGGTGACACAAGTTATGAATATGGGTGTTAGATTTCCCTGTAGTGTAACATCATGTAGTAAGGATGAAGATGAAATACTTTGAAAAGAAAGATATATTGTAACCAGACTAAGGGATAAAACCCAAGTGTCACTAAGTGTCTTTTTTAGTGGGGGCAGGAATCAAGCCATACATAATTATTTAAACATTCCCTATGCATGTTTTATTATTAGATAAGGAATAAAGGGGTTTTTTATATATCATGGCTGCGACCAAGATGAAATATCTAGGTGTCTTTACGTATCTCCTATCAATTAGAATCAATCCATGCTAAGTTTTTTAAACATTCATTACCCACACCCATCAAATTTGACATGGGAGATGGTGGCTTTAACACATTTCTAGAAGAATTATTAAATTTAAGACACAAGATAGTATAAAAATAAAATCATGTATCTTAAAATAGCACTCTATATAGATATAATTCATATACAAGAGAAGAAAAAGGGAAATAGATATTCTGTGATTGCAGCTTGGCCCACGATTGGAGATCCAGGCATCTCTACATATCTCAAGTAGATGAGAATCAAGCCACATGTTGTTCTTGAAATAAGGTCCCTATGCAGATCTGACTTAGACATAGGGAAGAGAGGGACTCATGTGCCATTAAGGAGAATCAATGATGTCTATGATTCTTACTTATGGAATATCCAAATGTCAAGTAGTTAATACATTATCCATACAGTTTAATGTTGTGAAATGATGAAAAATGGTGTCATGTAGTTTAATGTCATGTGATAAGGACAAAGATGCTACTCATTTTAACGTCATGCAGCATAGATGCTTATGGTTGTTATGCATTGTAATGTATTATAACTAGGACTTTGTACTGTGCAGTTTTATGTCTTAATGTTAGGACATGGGGGTTGTGCGGTTTTTAAATTTGCAGGGAGTGTAATGTAGAGTGAAATTTTAAGTCTTGTTGTAAGGACATGGGAGCTATGTAGTTTTTATTCTTGCAGTGAGGAAAAATGATTTGTGAAATTACACAAAATATTTCTTCAAGAATCTCTAATTGGTTAGAGTTTTAATGAGCTCTCCATCCATTGAGATTAAGGGATAAGCTCCATTTGAGCAGACCTTATGTATAGAATAAGGTCCATCCCACATTAGACCAAGCCTTGGAGGTTTCTTTCCATGTATCATTGGAGTCCTGAGGACCAATACTAATTCTCCTTGAGGAAATGAATGAAGGTGAACATTCTTGTTAAATGCTCACACTATTATATTATGATAGACTTTTAAATGATGCAAAGTATGAAAAATGTTCTCGTCTAATCGTTCTATATCATTAAACCATTTTTGATACCTCTCATATGTAGACAACTGATCACATATTGCAACTCTTAGGGAAGAAAATTGAATTTCAATTGGAAAAACTACTTATGTTCGATATACAAATGAATAAGTAGTTGCTTGGGTGGCATTACGGGTAGTAGTTTGATAAGCCCACAAAGCATTCAAAATTTTTTCAGGTCATGATTTCATAACTTTATCCACCATCTTCTACAGTATATTTGATTGGGTCTTATTCAAGGGGTCTATATGTCAATTGGACACTACATGATAGCGAGATGAATGGTTTGATTTGATATTATGTTCCTCATATAAATTTTTACCTCACCAGAATAAAAATTGGTGCCATTTTTCGTCAAAATATTAGGAGGGACAACAAATCTAGTGATGATATTAGTTTTAACAAAACTAAAAATGCTTTTGGATCCGACTTCTTTGAGAGGTATTACCTTAGCCCATTTGGAGAAGAAGTCAGTAGTAGTAAGGATATACTTGAACTGCTTAGCTGTATCTGAAAGATAAGGTCCTACTACATACATTACCCTTGTGGAAAATGGCCAGGAATATTTAGCTATGTGTAGAAACTCTGAGGGTTTATGAATGATGTTACCATGAACTTGAAAGGGATTAAATTTCAATGTGAAATCTGTAAAATCCTTCATAATTGAAGGCCAAAAGTATCCAAGCCTTCAGATTTTATCATAGAGTCTATGCCCAGACAAATGGGCACCACAAGCTCCTGAATTCACTTATTTTATGATAGTTTTAGTTTCTTCTAGATCAATAAATCTGAGGAGGAATCTATCAAAGACTCATTTGAAAAGGATCTTCTGGTGGTTTGGACTACCATAAAAAGTAAAATTGGCTACTTGTCATAAGATCTATTCTTTTTCATCCCTATCTAGTGGAAGTAACCCATTTTTAAGGTATTATACAATTATTGTTCTATATCCCTTGGTATGACCATATGGCTCAGTAATATTGAAAATTTCATTAATTTCCTCCAATATGGTTTGAACAAATGGTTATACCACATGACTACGGGATATACTGATGACTGCCTCATCCGTATTTGGATCTACCAAGGCTGTAGATTCATTATTCAATACATCAGCTTGGGAATTTTGTTATTGAGGGACATAAGACACCGTCAGATCTGAGGGAAATTTAGTCATTAACCCTCTAATGTAATTAAACTGAGGTATTAGCTCTTCTTTTCTGATATAATATTCCCCATTTATTTTCTTAATTAATAAATTCCGAATCTCCATTCACTTTTAAGTGATTCACTTGCACCTGAAGGGCCTATTCCAAACCTATAATGAGAGCTTGATATTATTCCTCATTATTGGTACCACCTTCTGACAATAGGAAGGAGTAAGGAAACACTGACTATTCTGGGTAAATAAGGACAATTCTTAACCCAAATTTGTTTAATTTAGGGGTTTCCATTCTCTTCCCTCTTGGACTTCTAGAGGAACCATCAAATTATATTTCTCGTGTTTGTGAAATATCCTAATTAGAGATGACCTCTTCATAAGAATGTTCAGTATTCAATGATGTATCTTCGGCAAATGGATGTTTAGCAAAGAAGTCAGCTAGAACTTGAAATTTTATTGCCTTATGAGGCACAAACTAGATATCAAACTACTTCTAAATAACTTACCACCATGCCAAACGCCAAGTAATCATAATATGATTAAAGATAAATTCTAGTGGGTTATTAAGAGACACCAATTAGACCTCATGATGTTTCAAGTAGTGTCTTAATTTCTGAAATGCAAATATTAATGCTAGAAAAAACTTTTCAATACTTCAATACTAAGTTTCTGTATCAATAATAGTTCGACTGAGATAGTAAAGGTTGTTTTCATTCCTAGAATCATTCTTTGAGGAAGGAAGGCTCCTAGTGATCTCTCTAAGGATGTCACATAGAGAATAAGTGGTCTTCCATCAACTTGTGGCATTAATACCGGTGGAATCAAGAGATATTTCATGAGGGTATCAAATGATTCTATGTAGAATTCATTCCATTGATAGGTGACTCCATTCATCATTAATCTGGTGAAGGGAAAACACTTTCCTTCCAAATTGGTGATAAAGCGCCGAATATAGGCCAAATGTTCATAGATTCCTCTTAATTATTTCAATTTTGAAGGAGATGAAATACCATGTATTGGTTTTTTTCTCAGGATCAACATCAATACCACAATGATATACAACTAAGCCAAAGAACATTCCTAAGGTTACCCTGAAAGCACATTTCATGGGGTTCATCTTCAAACTGTGTTGCTAAAGTTTATTGAATATGATCTCCAGATTAGCCAAGTGATTGGAAACTTTTCTGGATTTGACCACTAAATCATTCACATAACATTAAATAAATTTCCATAAAAGTGTTTAAAGATATGGTGTATGTCACATTGGTATGTTTCACCTACATTCTTTAATCCAAAGGTCATTACCTGATATCAAAACACCCCTTGAGGGGCTATGAAGGATGTATATTATTCATCCTCTGGGTCCATATGGATCTAATTATACTCAGAGTAGCCATCCATGAAGGAAAGATCTTTATAGCCAACTGTTGTATCAATTAAAAGTTCCATGACTGGAACTGGGAAATCATCTTTTAGAAAAATGCTGATTAAGATCTCTTAAGTCAATAAAAAATCTGATTTCCCATTATTATTTTTCACTAGGAAAATGTTTTCCAGCCATTTGGGATATTTAACCTCCCTAACAAAGTTATCCTTTATAAGCTCATCAACTTCATCTTCAATTTTAGAGGCAAGAGTTGGGTGTGTTCTTCTTGCTTCCTGCTTGAATCTGCAATGTTCTTTTGGAAAACCCAAATTATGGGTGGCTACATCAGGATTAAGTCCTAGAAATTCTATTTAATTCCTAGAAAATATATCTCAATGTTTCTTGAGAAATGATTTATACACCTATTTCTCTCCATAAGTCATGTCCGCATTAATTAGAGTGGGGAGTGGATCTTCTTCTATAATCAGATTTATTTCATTGAGCTCATCCATAGTGGTAGAGACAGCTTCCTCAAATGCAGGGGGAGAATCCCTGAGATCTTCCTCTTATTATTCATTATGTGTTACCTTTCCTATTTCTACATTCATAGTAGTTGATGAGGAAAAACATCCAGAGTTAGGGGAGGAGTAAATATTTGAACATCCTGAAGAAGAGGCCACTATATCTAACCCTAATGATGGTGAAGGGTCTTCCTATGGTAATAAATATGTTATTATGGATTGGGAATCAACATATTTGTCTTCCTCTAACATTAATACAACTTATTCTACTCTGATTGACAAAGTAGGGGCTCACTATAGCTCAATGGATGAAATGAAGACATCTCCATTTAAGCTTCAATCACTACTTGGTGAATCAATAGTTTCTCCCATGTTATCAGGCTCAGTTTCCACAATTGAAATTATGGAATTCACTGGAAAAGTTCTTGGATTTCCGTTTACCCTTTCAATTTTATTTATGGGTAGCACATAATCTATACTCAAATGTATTAATGGGTTTGCAGGAATCTTTTCCAAACCATTTGAAGCATTAACTCTGGTTATTTCCATCGTCATTGACCTCATTCCTTTTTTGTGATAAAACTTTGCCTCAATGTATTGAGATTCACACGTTTTGAATGAATCCTTGTCACCATACAATCTCCCAATTTGACCATTGAAACAGTACTTAATACATTGGTTGTATGACGAAGGTATGGCCGCATGTTGATGCAGCGAGGGACTACCAAGCAGAATGTTGAAGGTTGTGTCTTGACGAACAACCATGAAATATGAATTTGACATAAGATATCTAAATTGAGTTCTGAGTTTAATCATGACCATAGGTTCTTTCTCATTCTTTTCATATCCTTACAACATAAAAGTGGAAGGAGATAAGTTAGAATCATTCAGGCCCAATCGACGAAGTGTACGAACATGAATGAGGATGACTCCAGACCCATTATCAACGAAGTCTTGTCAGATGTACATGTCATTGCCCATTCCAGATAAATACAAGTGTCTAATATGTCCATGTAAAACATCATATTCATCTTCATCTGTAAAATATACGACTTCATGACATTCTTCACGATCATTCTCTATACGGTAAACCTCAACAACAGTAACTTCGGTTTCAAACTCTTGAAAACATGATAAAGAGTCCATAAATTCTTCTTGAAGATCTTTTGACAGATTCAATGAATCCAGAATTGATAACATGTCAAGTACTTGGTCCAGTTGTTTCAAAACATCATACTTTTGATACATAGGTCTGTGTTTCCCAGAATATAGATATGGTTTTGCAGGTGTCTTTGAAGTTGATGCTTCTGATGTAGATGTACTCTATGTCATGTCAGAAGTTGGAAATACTTCTGACATTGGTGCATTAGACTAACTAGGACTATCTACTTGATGGGAGTAAGATTATATGACTTCTAATCAGTCCTCCAAAATAATCATGTCAGAAATGAACCTATCTTGCTTGGAAGAAACTCCATGTTCTTGTTGAGCCCATTGAAGGGATCTTCTACAAGTTTCTACCGCATAAATGGTTTGAGCATAGGTAGAGTTAAAATGGTGGTTTCTATAGTTCCCATGTATTCTTCTATATCCTCTACCTTGGAATCTTCTTCTGGTTCCCCAATTAGGTACAAGGAACTCTAGATCATTATAATCAGAATCACCATTAGCATAAGGATCTGTTAAGTGGATAATGTTGACAAAAACAAAGATCAATTCTTCATCTGATGAAGATTTAGGATGACAGGTTGGTTCTAGTTGTACTGTTTTGTGGGACAATGCTCGTAATCTTGAAGCAGATGGCATGAAATCTGCCAGGGTCACGGACATCTTTGGACTTGACCTAAGCTTGTCTTCTTCTGACTGCACTTTTTTTTTTCTGATCACCTAGTTTCTGTGAGGATTGACCTTTTGATGTAAGTGTTTTTATTGTGTAAGGAGTGTAAGAAGACACAATTTGTTGTTTCAACTATGTTCTTAGAATGTCATGAGTTTTTTTTTCATTTTCCTGATCATTTAATAATTATATTTCTTCACATTTTTACTTTATACTTTCTTCCATTTTCCTTCTTCCTCGAGATCATTAACAGTAACACATGCTACATGAGTTGAAGAAATTTTCAGTCTCACTTGTCCAGATTCTAACAATTTTTGTAAGAGGTACTTGAAAAAAAAAACATGAATAATATGCCCCGACATCTAGTGAAAGGGAAAATAAATCAGAATATCTTCATCTCCTTTTTCGTTTGGTTTCTTCAGCCTTGGAAACTGAACCAAATTTTTTTCTAGATATAAGATGAAGTATCCAAAAACTTGTTCATTTCGAAATGAATAAAATTTTCCTTTTAACTCCTCAAATTGTTTCTTTCTTTGATATCTTTGATCATCTTGATGAGGCAGTTGTTTCTATTGACGCTCTGGAGGAGTATACCTTCAATAGGATTAATGTTTTGAAGTAGAAGGAGGTAAAAATTCTTGCTTGAGTGTAATGGTAGCAGCCTAAACTTTCCATATCCTCCTTCCAATAGATTATTGAATTACATGAGATTTATCCTCAGGGTATATAATACAATCTTCTATCTATTTAGAAATTTAAGTAAGGTCTCAATACTTTCCTATGTATTTTACAGGGATCAATGCTGTGTGTAACTCATCACATTGACTTGCCACACAAATTGGAAGAAACTATTCTTTAGGGAGAACCTAAATTAAGGAATATGTTAATCCTTTCCATCACATAATGAAATCGAAAACTCATTCATTCTATATTTTTTATATTTCGTAAGATAATAAACCATCATCTTTGGTAGTGTTGAGCTAAATTGAAAAAGGAATTTCTGTCAGAGATCTTCCCATCTAGTAATTGTTCAATATTGTAAACATGTATACCAGAAAAAAGATAGTCCCTATAGTAACTTCACAAAACACCTGAGCTTTAATGCTTCTTGTTTTTGAGGAGTTCCCATCATGGGATCACAACAATAAATGAAATGCGTTATGTTTTGTTCTGGATCTTCGGATCCATTAATTATTTGAAATGTGGTATTCACAAAATTTAGTGCGGGAGGAATTAAGTCCCCCAGTCAGGGTAAGATTTCTTTTCTAGCTGAACTAGTGCACTTCATTCCTTCATTTATTCCAATCTTGTCATTAATTCCCCAATTGTTTTCATAATCTTTTGGGAAATAATTGGATGAGAAAGAACCTATGAAGGTATAGAAACTAGAGCTTGAGCTGGTGCAATGACCGGAAAAACCATAGGTGGTGGTGCTGGTATTTGCCTTGGATAACCCATGGGAACATGCTTATCAGGATGTGTTTGATCCTTACATGGTTTTGTACCCAATAGAGGGAATTCATAATCCAAATATGTAGTTACTACAAATCCCCTTTGCTGAGGAGCACCTATAGGATGTGCAATTTGAGGATCTTCCTGGGAAGTTTGTTTGGCAAAAATTCCGCATCGAAGTAACTTTGTATTGAGACTTTTCATCTCCTTAATTTTATCTTCTTGTTGTAAAAATATCTCTTCAAGAGAAATATATTGACCTTTTCCAGTGGAAATGTGAGATTCAATCTGAATTTTACCTTTCCCATTATTAGATTCCTTTTCGAGGGGTGGGAGTTGGTTATTTGAAGTCATACCTAGATTCTGGGTAAGCCTATGATTTCGGGTACGTACACCTTCTTCATTTGCTTCAATGTGTCAAATATTTTGGATAAGAACTTCATCTTCTGATTACCCTGAACTGAACTCATTTTCTTGAGTATATTCTGGAATGGTGTAAATGACATTTACTGACACATAATGAATTGATGACATTATATCAGTATCTTTATAAGATATTCTCCATCTATATCTTATATGAAACTTTTTTACCTTATATGATGAATTCATGATAACTGTTTGGAAAAAAGTAACCCGAGGGGAATCCTTGGATAGTTAAGTTGTGTGCTCTCTTTGTGACTTTTTCCCTAATTGGGAGAAAACTGACTTCTGTTGAGGAGGGGATTGTAGATGTAAAAAATCACCCGGCCCTACATGATTGGGTTATTCTTATTGTTCTTCTTCAAGTATTTGAACATTGTTTAATTAAATTGAATGTTGAAATAATTGATCCCCCCCTAGCCTTGTAATATGAGGTGATTCTTAAATTTCTATGGATGAAATTTGTACAAATGATCTTCTGATTTTGTGAATTTTGGTTCGGACATTAGTTGAGTGCATTATCCGAAAAACACTCAAATCACCTGTTTCAGAATATCACTGTGGTATTTCAAAAAATTTCATTCTTTGATGGATGGCATCCTCTAAGTAGGATGCCTGCTCAAGATTCTCAGATGCTTGATGTAAAAGTAACTCAACAAATTTTTTTCTTTGGGATTGACCTTGATGAGAGCTAGTCGATGCCTATTCTTGAGTGTACATTTGATTACATACAAAATCTGTTGATTATAGTAGACTTTGGGCAATAACATTTTATGAGAGCACTTTTGGTGGACTTTGTTGATTATGAAGTGCAGTGAAATTAAATGCTCCATGTGCACAACATACTCTGATACGAACACCAAACAGGGTGTCAGAAATTAACTAGTGCAACCTCTTTAGATCATTTAGGCATTCACGCTGAAAGGTTATCTACTATTTTCAACCTTTGGATGTCGGGAAACTAAGATAGATGCCATGTCAATTTGGAATTGCAACCATTCTATTAACTTTAGATGATTTTGATATTAATAATATGGTAATACTTGGGTTTTCAAATGACGAAGAGTATTCCATAATTTGAGTTGGATATCATGAATATAATATTTTACCATGAATTTTGGAATTTTAACGTAAGAATTTTCCAAAGGCCAGAACATGACTGGGATTTATCCTTTATCCAATTATTTTCTCATGTTTAACATATCTTCATAGTCTTTCACTAGATATTCCTCTACTTGGTATGAATGAAGAGAATGTTCTGTATTATAAGAAAAACGAACCAATGGAGGTTCGGAGAATGACTATCCCCTTAAGATGCCTTCTGGTTAAGAATGTTTTTCACCCATCAATGACAAGGCATCAGACATGACTTGCCTTGTGTTTTCAAGTGCCTTGAGATAGGAGGGATTTATCATATCAACATTATCAATTATAGAATTATCTTGACAATGTGAAATACTACTACGAAGAGGACTTTTGTAGCAAATTCCATAGTGAGGGGATCACCATGGTGGATTACTGCAAGGGATGAATCCTATTTCTCCTTGGTCTTCTGGAAACATGGAGGGTTTTCGTGGATCTCATCTGAAGATAGATTCTTGGAATTGACTGAATTTTCATAAAGAACCCCTTCATGATGAAGTTCCCAATGAGGAACTTCAGAATTAATGCTACCACTCCCATATTTTGGTAATGAGAGGATAAAATCTTAAGATGCAATAGATAAATGTCAGAGGGCTTCAAGAACATCAGCATTAACAGGATCCAAATCGCAGGTTGACTCTTGATTTTCCAAAAGTCCTTGGCGAGAATTCTTATTTAATGTTCTCTAGTACTTAGTCTGGACCACTTTCTAGGAACAGAGGTTATAACAGGCAGGTGTATATGCCTGCCTTGGATTAGTTATAGGAACAGATCGATTACCTCAAATTGGAAAGGGTGTATGTCCCTGATCTTGTTGTCCATATGATATGGGGGAGTATTCCCCATGACCCTCCTATACTGAAACATAGGTGTGTATCTACTCCAAGATGACATGAGGATGTTTCATACCATATGTGGGGACAAATTTATGTGTCTGTTCCCCTGGTACTACTGAATTAGTTGTTATAATATCCTAGAATGCTTCTAGAATATGGGCAGGGATTTTTGTATGCCCTTTCACCATTGATAAGATGTGTTTTGTTACTCCAGTAGTTTGAACAAGAATATATGTCCATTCTCTCTTAGGAGTAGGTGTATGTTCCTAATCCTTCCCTCCTTTTCTTGTCAATGGGTATTGAGAGTAATCATGTATGGGGGAAGAGAGTTGAGTCTGCCCCAGATTTGTTGTCAGAGCATTCTTACTAAATTCTATGGGTGATGCCAAACGAGATTGTTGGAAGGATTGATGAGCACTAGATGGTGTATGTGCCTACTGGCTATTTCCCATCCAGGAGGTTTGATGAACGTCCTTCAATATTGGCAGATGAGACTACTGGTAGAATTAGTGATGGTAAGTAAGTGTATGTTCCGGTTTACCAGTTTCCACCACATTGGATTGAAAAAATTATTTAAATTCAATCAGAAGAGCCTGATAACTGGTTGATAACTTATAATAAGGCGTTTATGCCTATTCACAGTACTCCACCAGGTTTATCTGGTGGTATTGGTGGGTTTCTACAGATGAGTCTGCTGGAAAACAAAATTAGGGCAGACAAGTGTGTGTACCCACTCGTTGTTCACTATCAAGTCAGGTTGATGGACTTCTCCAGAGGGGGTAGAGGTAAGAACCTACTCCCTGTTGACCAGAATTTTTCCCTAGTGGTTCATCTTATGTGCCCATGTCTGAGAGTCCTAGGCCGAACTTCCAGAGGAAACAGCCCCATCATGTTGGTGGTTCACTACCACACAATTTTGTAGGTGGGAATTGTTGGTGGGAGTCCTCAAGAATGATCTCTGAATTCTTGAATTGAAGCCCAACGTGACCTCTTGATTCACCTCCCTATAGTATAGGTGGGACTGGTTGTTGCATTCCAAGGATAGGGAACCGAAACGTTGAATATGGTGGTTGGAACCGTCTACTTCTTTATCATCGGTCATCATTGTCCAGATGATCGAGGATTATTATTGACCAGAAGGGCCTATTGGGTAGCCTCCAAAGTTGTAATTGTACTATGATGACAATAATCCTTTACCAACACATTGGAGAACCTGTTTTGAAGATGTTGGGTGGTTGAGGACATCCTTCTTATGGATGAAGATCCAACTTGACTAGTGGTTGGGAATTTCATAGATGTCGTCTTGAAGAAAGCCATTTTGGACTGAAGGGAGTTCTGAGAAAAAACATGAAACCAAAATAAACTCTATTAAAGTGTCATCAGTTAGATGAATACATGCATGATTGATTCCTTTGAATATACTTCCTTTATCAATATATGTGGGCCTAACATGTGGGTAACATTATTAACTTGGTTGATGATTCACGTCGGGTTCACCATTTTTATTTCCCAGTTCCTTGAAACCTGTGTTCTAGTTTTAAGAATCCGTTCTTCCTGACAGTTTCCATTAGATTTATTCATGGAACTAGAAGCTTCCAAAAGTTCTCTATCTAAAGGGGACCTACATTCCAAAGGCAGGTGTCCGTTATGTTTGAACATTACAATACTTAGGAACATACATTTGTCGAGAGGATTAGAGGTTGGAATCATCACATGCTTTTTGGGGGGAATTATCATATACTCTGGGATACTCTTTGTAAATTTAATATATTTTCATTAATACTTATTAATTCAAAAATCATAACATATGTTTCCCTTGGAATTTATAATTACATATTAACATGAGTAAAATTTAGAATCATCAGTATGCAGTCAAGGTTCTTCATTAAAGGAGATATCTGTATGTATTCGATGTTATCCATCAATGGTATCCCCTAATGTACTATTTCAAGATTCTTTTAATCATCATTTTGATGATATTGGTTTTTAAGCAACTCAGTGGGGCACTCTAGGATTTATTGTCATCTAGGGAGATGAAGGCTTCTTCTGATATTGGGATTGTGCCCATGAAATGGGTTACCTACGTATCCTTGTGCAAGGAATCAAAACTCCCATAGTTCAGTGCCACTTAAAAGGACACATCATACCTTTTAAGGTCATGTGATAAGGAACTCTATGAAAAAGATTCTTAGTCAAAGTTTGGTGTGAGACATACGCCGAGATAGCCCAATGAACATTTAAATGATATGGGTTTCCAAGTAAGTTTAAACCCTATTGGGAATATGGACCAAAGAGAAATGGGTTGATTTGAAGTGTTGGGTTTGAACCACAAAGAGGATTCCTAGATATCCAATGTGGATGAGAATCAAAACCCATGTAGTTTGATAAGTCTCATAGGTGAGTATAGACCTTTGAGAGAAATGAGTTTGGGCTTACTTCTTAAAAAGGATCCCTTGATGATTTAGGGGATTAATTTGGGGATTATTTTCTAATGAATATGCCAAGATTATGAGAATTAGGGATAGATTCCTAAAGTGGATATCCAGTGAGCTCAGACCTTGAGATGGCTTCTTACGTATCCCAATTATTGCAGGAATCAGTGTTCTCCTAGTTCATTCACCGTGGGTTTTTGTGAAAATATTGTAATCATCACGAATATCTATGCCCACGTGATTCATGCTGGGTGTGAGAAACAAGAGGATGTGAAATATTCAATAATGACACATGCACTTTTCCTCCTCCACTAGAGGAAGAGGGTTTGCCTACGGTGGCCAGGGTAGACTAGGGTGAGGCGATAAGCCTTCCCTTTATTCACATTACATTGGACAAGGGTACAATGAAAGGAAGAAGGGATGGAGGTTAGGGGATTATACGCAGATGGATACCCATGGTGAAAAATCTCAATGGAAGAGGGAAATGGTAAAGAAAGTCCCTATGCCCATCTCCCCTTTGGTCTTTAGCACTGAAGAAGAGAGGAGGAGCAATGATACTGCCTCCTGCAAGAAAAGCTAGGGGATTATGCCAGGATAGTTGCCCTAAAATTTACCTTGGTAGGGGAGGGAGACTTTTCATTCATTCAAAAGAAAACATAGTTGTGAACCATACCTTCCCTACCATAATACCTGAGGTTATAGGTTGTCTATTTGTGAAAGGAGAGGTTAGGACCCTAAACATCTTCCAAACTAGGAACTTCCGAACTCTGTTCCTAGGAGAAAGGTCCATGTAACTGTGGATATAGAAACCCACATATTCTCTATGAACCCTCAACCCATTGTAAAAACATTTGAGAAACCTATGACTGTGGATATACAAACCCAAATAGGTGACATAATGATGTGTATTTCCCAATGGTTTGATAAGTCAATAGGTTTCGGTGGAGGTCTCCACAAAATCTCTTTCAGAAGAGGGATGCAAAGAAGAAGAAGCCTTTCCATGAAGAGAGTAAGTAAATCAAAGAGGGGAGCCCAAGTAGATAAGGGTGTGAACGTATGGGCACTCAAGTAGAATTGGGTGACATGATATTCACTTAAGCGACGAATAAACTGTATGGTAATAATTGGGTGAGACTTAGCTCAAGCCTTACAGAGTATTCATAGGTGGTCCAAGAAGTTGGGTGCTCAAGTTCCTGTAAAAGGAATAGGTGGTGTGCAAGTATTTCTGATTTATGGAGGTTAGATTCTTTAGGCACGCAAGTGTTATGTTTTTAAAACACGACAAGGATTTAAGTCCAATGACCCTCCTTTAAATCCTCCTCTCAAGGTGTTGAAGAACTAAATTTACAATTTTAGAAGACTAGGGTGAAGTACTGGGGAAAACAGTGAAGTAATAGGGTTTCGGGGAAATTCATCTATACAAATAAAGGTCCCAAGGGTCTATTTATAATAAAAAATAGTACCTTGGGTGAAAGGATTTTGGGCGCACAAGTAGGCTGTGTGGAATTTATGGGCGCGCAAGTAGGATGTGCGCATACACCCTTTTGGTCTGACTAAGGTGACCCAAAACTCATGCCTTTGAAAATATTGATTTTCTTCATGTATTTTCCCCTTTTCTTTCTAAGGTATTTCCCTTTTTTATTTTTAGTCTATTTTACTGAATTGGGTGTCAAAACCCCCTGAATAAAAATTCTCCTTTCAGTTCCATGAAAACTATACCTTGATCCCATATGGGTTCCATAGGACATAGGACACTCCAAAATCACTTTACCAAAACCTAAACTTTCACTAAAACAAGGGATTTAAAGATGCACACACATCTCACCTTATTTATTCGGGTGAGAAACAATAGGAGGAAAGGACACATATAAACACCTTCATATAAAATAGAGTATTTGATGTTTTTACAAGGGGGACATACTCCCAACATAATAGTGACTCATATAGGATTGCACGACCTTCACCTTTACATTCAAATGAGGACACATCATCACAAGGTGTCATTGAACATGAAAATTGTGACTAATAGAAACAATAATTTGAGAGGGACTTTGTGAAACATCCCAAAACATCACACAATTCCATAAAGTGTCCATAACAGCCTGTCATGACCAGATTTCCCACACTGGTGGTTTGATGTGAACCCCTACATCGAAGAGGCTATGAAGGACCTAGAGGACCTTTTAGAGAACAACCACCACTGACAATCCCAACCCACTTCCACCTTCGATGAATCAGGTAACTTAAGAAACTAATTTCTCTTTCAACCATCCCAGAGCGCTCTCCCACTATAAGAGGATCCATAGAACCAAGGAAAAAAAGGTTTGGACTCATTCTACAAAGCTCAAGATAAGATTCCTTTATTGATCAATTAGAGGATTTTCCAACAATGAATGAATCCGGGTTTCACTTCAGTTGTGCACTAACCCTTAATGGGGGAGTACCTTATCCAATTAGAGAACCCAAGGAACTAACCAAGCTGGTATATTGGTCAAAACATGCCACAAACCAGATCCAAAAACATGAAGGGAACCCCCGTAAAGTCATCCTGAAACATTTCTCATAAGATACCACTAACCAACCTTTCAACCCAGCTTAACGACCAAACAAAAACCCAAAAAACCTTTCAAAAAAGAGGGGTTCTTGGACTCCAAACATCCCACAATGGAAACATTTCCAAAAACACATAATACACACCATCCGAAACCATTAATCAAGGCATCATGTTTTCTTTTAAAATCATCTCTTTGAAAATAAACGGGTCAGCGGTTAGTGTATCCACCAATGGTACCCCATCGGTATCACACATGCATGTTTCCATGCCACATGGTCACCCACCTAATATACATCCCGAAAATCATCCAGTTGTGCCATTTACCATCCACCATCCCCTATAACCCCATGCATGTGGTTGCCAAAAAAAATACCAAAGGTCAAAAAATATTCTTTCCACTTTTCAAAACTAAAATATTCAACCAATACTTAATTTTTTCAACACCTCTCACAATGAAATAAAAATACCAATCATTGAAATGAATACTTTCTTTCAAGTCATAGACTTTAATTTCAAAACATTTCAGCCCATTTCAAAACACTTATAATTTCATGAAAATCTCAATTTCATAAATCATTATTAAATCAGAAAGTCAACAATTCTCATTTTAAAAAATATTACAAATTTTCATAAAACCTTTCCAATTATCTCTAGTTAACAAATCAAAGTCCATTTAAAAACTCCACCCATGAACTCCAAAAAATTCCATCCCATTAAAACACCTTTCTGGAGTTTAGATAACTCTATTCCAAACAATGTTTCAAAACCAACATTAACAATGCTTCTTCATTCAAAAGAAGTGTACCCACACCATTTTAAATTTCAAAACAATTCTCAGAATTCAGTTCCACCATTTCAAAAATCAAGAAATTCCCTTTTTATTATAAGACCATTTCACAAAAAAAATTACGCTTCCTAAAACCAAGTCATTTTTTCTTTAAAAACAATCTTCAAAGATCACAAAACTAAATGACACAAGATAATGTGAGAGGAAAATAGTTTCGGTGGGTGACTAGGACATATGGTTGGTGTCCATATTACAATCACTTCATAGTCACAAAGAGTGTTCTTGGGAAATATCTCTCGCTCCAAATGGATTTCCAGGCCCTGTGAGATCACTAATACCATTAGCCAAACTCTCTTTTCCTTTCCCCAAATCATCATCAAACAAAGAAAACCAAAGGACTCAGAGGAATCCCTACTTACCCTGGAGACTTGAATCCTGTCATAAGGTGTACCATCTAGGCACACTACCCATAACTGGAATTTCAAGTCCCAAAAATCCTAGCTCCAGACTACCCTAACTCTTCCCCAAATAACATGACCCAAAGAATTAACCCGAACCTCCCTCTGATACCATTTTGTCACAAACCAAATCAGGTATCCTTCAAAACTGGAACCCAAAATGGTCTGTGACAAGGATAAAAGGGCGTTCCTGATCCACATAGGCTGGAATAGGTTCCTGAGTGTCATAAAATGAAAGTTGGGAATGATTTACTTGAGTTTATAAATGTACAATAACAAACAAATCTAATAAACCAAATCTGGATATTTCAAACCAAACCATTTTTTAAAAAAAATTTGAATTGAGTTACACCATTTAAAACAATGTTCAAAGTCCAATATAAAGGTACAAAACAAAAAAGTACAGCAAAAGAACCTCCTCACGAAAAGAGGTACTGCCCTCAAGCCATCTCCACAACACGTCATCATGAAGGACAACTAAAAACCAGAACCATTGGCACAAAAGTAGTACTCAAACTCGCAAAAACAAAATAACCAAGTCTACTTACACCCAAAGGTGTAAGTAGGGTGTGATCCAAAGCCCTATAGGATACCACCACTAATAGATTCCCTCTAATAAACATTAAAAAATTAAAATCTTTCAAGATTTAATAAACATGAAATGCTAATATATTTTTTAAAGATATGAAACATTAAATAAAAATAGTTTTCATGTGGGCTACATTAAAGAATCAAAATTTTTTAAATAAAATACCAAAGCAACTGAATTTGAAGACAAACATACAATATAATGATGTTAAGTATTAATTATATAATTATCACAAGCAATGGGAAAATGACCCCCAGGTACTATCTTATTGTGGGTCCCAGGTACAACGTATCTTGGTGAAAGTAACCATCACAATAACTTTTCTCATGAACACGAGACACTAGTAGGGATCATATCCTAACCTAGTGCCCCCCAATATAATAATAATAATAATAATAATAATAATCATAGTTTAGTTAATGTTTTCATATTCAATCTTGAAACATGAAATTGAGGCCAAACACCACAGGATCACTAGCATACTAATACACGTCCAACCACTTAGATACCCGGGTTCCCTCTTGTGGTCAAAAAAGTTCAAAAAGACATGAAATAAAATTTTCACATGAAAATACCTCTTCCACATGAAACATTCACCAATAAAACCACATGTATATCACACAAGTCACAAAATCCCCTTTTTCATTCAAATTCATTTTGAAATAATACTCACACCAAAATATCCCGCAACACTTTCACATCTTTTTAACACTTCCAAAAATCCTTTAAAAAATTTTATAAAACCATTCCATGATAGAACAAGGCACATAATATCCCACACACATATCACATAATACTTCTTCATCAATAAAATTCATTTTTTATATCACACTCACACAAAACAGCCTACAAACATGTTTCACACATTTCTTTCCATTTGATTAAACATTCCAGAAATTTATAAAACATTCTATAAATTTTTGACATCTTAAATCACAACTCTAACTTTTAAAAACCCATATTAAGTGAACACACTCCCCAAAACAGGGAATATACATCATTTTACCACTTTTTTAACCAAATAAATCATTTTCCATTTTCATAAAACAAACCCAAGGGGTATAACCATGTTTTCTATGTAAAACCCATTTCAAAACCCTTATTTAAGGCCATAATCATAGGAATATCAATCCAAAACAGAATTTTAAGCGATAAATTTTTTTATTAAACCACTCTAAAGTTCTATAAAATTACCTCAAATAATACCATAAAAGATACAGCTAAAAAACACACATTGTTTTAAAAAAATATGAGACTTTGAAATTAAACATTTAATGAACACTGCCAAAAATGGTTCCTATATTAAATATAATAGAAGTAGAACATTCTAAAAATATAAATTAAGAATAGAAAACTCATATTAGGCTGATTACACATGGAACCACCTATCAATTGTGTCAAATCCATTTAATATTGGTGCAAAACATCAATAGCACCACTTCCACACCACAAGGGAGTGAAAACAAACCCTAAACCACAAGATTACAACAAAAAGGCACAAGGTTAAATCCCAGGTACGTACCCTAGATGATGGATAATTTAGAACATAATGAAATTGTAAAATAAACCCTAAATAAAGAGAATATATGAAAGAGAGAAAGACTTACTTGCATGATTTTTATGTTTCCCCCATCAAATCTCCATTAAAAAATGAGTTCTAAGGGAGGGTGAGAGATATTGAAGTCTATAAATGGAGGCAGGGAATGAAATGGGGAAGAAATGGGTGGATTAGGGTTTATTTCAGATGGGAAAATTGGGAATTACAAAAAAAATTAATGATCTAGACATGCATTCATGTTTTGGCTGCACAATTTAGTAAATATTGGGGCCAAACCGTGTGGTATGTTCTAGCCCCCCAAAAAGTAATGTTTGGACTCCAATTTATGGGGGTCCAATGGGGAAACCATGGTGGAAATATAGGCCAATGATAAGGGGAGAAAAATTACCAAAACAATGCACTCTTTTCAACAAAAAACTCATCCAACTAAAGGGTACAATCCACCTCAACAACTAACCCCACAAGTGGTGCAACTAGGACTGTCACTAATCCAACTCCAAAACACCACAACCTCACACCATCAATTTGAAAAATTAGGAGTCCAATTACCATAAAAGTCCCCCAATACTAAGGTAATAGATCATGAACATAGGAGGCACCCAAATTTCAAACTCAAAACACCCATAAACCCAGAGAAAGATGAGATCCAAAAGAGGATTTGAATCAAACAATGGAATTGAAAATTTGGGTATAAAACCACCACCACTTTTCATATTCTCATTTTTTATTTTAGTGGTGAGCAATTAAAAATAGTAATGGACCCCCCATACTCATCTGTGAGGAAGATAATTTTCTAGCATTCCCATATTTGACATTAATTTGTGCATTTGTCCTTACAATTGGAGAGAGTCATGCACAAACATTAGCCATGGAAGACTCCATCTTTATTATAGACAAGTAAAATGGAATTGTTTCCTTTATATAAGAAAGAGTATATAAATACTTTTGAGGTGAAAAAGATGGAGAAATCAAGCTAGAACCATCTTATATCTATCCAATGAGATCAATACCATCTTGACACCCATTACCAAGTGAAAGTTAATTATGAGGAAACTATTAGCCTAAAAAATTTCCACACCTTCCTTCTTTGTAAAAGAAGCATGAGTGAGAGGAAATTTAGAGGGGTTTGATTTCATGATCTCACTAGAGGTAACTGGATTAGAACTACCTCCTTGATCCACATCATGAAAAATAGGGGTACCTTTCATAATTTTTTTGGCATCCTTAGGGGATAGGGTAGTTGTACCACCATGCTGTTGAATACCCTAATACAGGACACTATGAACTTGTTCAGAAGATAGGATCTTCCAAGTAATAGTTCTCATGAGAACAGATGTAGAGACCCCGACCCTAGAAACCGAGGAGCCGATGCCTTCTGAACATGATGTGTTGCTTTAAAATAAAACATGCACTAGTAAACTACACATCATGCCCCATACAGAGGATCGTGTGCAGTTTGGTTTCTGGGAAACCAGAAACTTCGAAAACGACTGGTCTTTTAAAAGCTGATACCTGAAAATTTTAAATCAAAACGTTGGGTGACCATTAAAATAATCAGTAAGGGGTTTTAAAAATAAAGCAGTGTAACATTTTGAAATCATTATCTTAAGGACAACTATAACACATAACATCAAAATTCTCAATAGTTTCAAGAAATATATGAGACCCATGTGACATCTCTCGAAAGAGTAATCATAAAAAAGTACGACCTGTGATTTCTTAAGCATAAAATCAAATAGTTAAAAGTAATGCATAATCAATGATGCACATAATGGAAACAACATAAAGTTTCATATGCTGGTTACTATTCTACTAAGTGATAAACACCAATCATGCTCCAAACTTATACCAGTGAAATAAGAACTTCATGAAAACATAAATGCATTAGTTATGAAAGAAATTTACCTTGGAAAGAAATTGTTACATAACATGAATAATGTGGCATCAACATTTAATCATAGACAATCATTTCTGTATCACCATGGTCCATCCCCAATGTGTCATTTGAAAACATTACCAAGGTCCATCCCCAAGGCATCATTAAACTGGTCATCTCTAGAGATTAAGTCTTTACCCAATGCATTGGAGCACTATCAGGGCACACCCTTGACATGTATTTATTATCATGTGAGCCACATCATTCATGGTTTAATTAAAAGGTTTGTATATTCAAGATATCCCATACCACCTTAAATAACTCATTCATTTTCATATTACCCAAGGTGTCCCATACCACTTTGGGTAATCTAATTTCTTAGTTCATTTAGTGATATGTCGTCAGTATGCATTATGTACAATAATAACTAAAACAAAAATAATGTGCCACCACATATTTTGCTAATACATGATATGGAAGTTAACATTGCAAAATATGTCAATAACTAATCAAAGGCACATATAGTTTAGTAAAACATTCTTTTCACATAAGCTAATTACTGAAGCATATAAAATGATGATATAATAAATGATGAATCTTTACAATTATTATTCTATGGAAGTGGGAAGCTTAAAGAAAAAATTTTCCATTAGTTTTGGTGATAAATAGGCCCTAAGAAGGAAAATTTAAACCATAACTTGATTAATTAGTAACATTCACCAAAGTAGGAAAAAGTCAATAAATGAACACACATGATGACTTGATCCCATAAATTCTAAATCTTCTAATAAATATTAATCAAGCCAAAATATATACTTTATCATAAAATACATCATGGGAAATTTCAAATAAACTCCTTCAATAACACATGCTCATTTGTATGTACATATATAAAAAATACATGTTGGTTTAGTAAAAAAAATTATCCTTTATTAAAATAACATATGTATCACAACATAAAGTCAGTCCTGGCAATCCTTACTAAAAATTTAGGGTTTTGGACTTCATACATATAATTATATACACAAATCACCATATATTGACCAAGAATATACTAAATAAACAAGGCCATTAAGATTTCATGAGTTCTAAAAAAACTCTAAATTTTACTTTAGTTAAAAAAAATTGAGAGGGTCTAATATTTATGAAACTATAAATACATGAACATGTGACAAAATCTGGTTTCATACTGCAACATAAATATACCTAATCCGATGGCCTAGATTGCATCCAGAATATCGTTCAAGGATTGGGATTCATCCCCTAAAGTCATACTGTTTCGTTTTGAAAAATGCATAGACATGCAGAAATATTTAGTTTTATATATATATATATATATATAAGGTTTATATAAATAATATATGTTAAGAGTCGATGTAAAATGAAACCTCATTATACATATATTACTTAGTATAACCTACCAAATGATCTTGGATACCCTAAACTGAATGGGTTTGGGTTCCATGTATTCTCATATTTATATATATATAAAAACCGTATATACACTATGTACATAAATATATGTTTGGGTTTTTTTGTAAAACTAAATCTTTTTGAAACAAAATTCAAAGGTTTCATATGTATAATCCCTTTGATACTGCAACGGAAAACACCCTTGATGGTATTACAGACCAAAGAGTTCGTGTTATATAATAAATACGAACTGTATATATACTGGGATTATAACATTATGGGTTTCTTCAAAGGAAAAAAACATGTAAACACACTTATATATGCACCCTACTGAGACATGAGAGCATATTCTTTGAAGGCGATACAATCCGAGAGGTTTATATTTAGTATATATATATACAAATATAATCTGTATATATACTGTGAGTATAAAAAGAAGGCCCATCCAGAAGGAAGCAAACATGCAAGAACCCTTACATAGCTTTGAGGAGAAGTTCGGTGCAGAGGTGCTTCGCTGGCTTGCTGGGAGTCCGCAGAAAGGAAGAGGAGAGGAAGCTGTCAGGACTTCAAGAGGCATGGGGGATTATATAGCCTCGGTGCACTTGGGTGACTCGACCCAAGAATAGGCCGTCATGGGGAAGATGGGAATACAGTGAGCTAGGAGGGGGTGTTCGGAGGTCAAGAGGAGCAGTGCAACAGGGAAGGCCGATGCGTCCTTGATGTAGGCCTACTGGTACGGGACCCCGATGCGAGGAAGAAGGAGACAGTGAAGAGGTCGATGCGTAGAGTAATGGATGACCTGGATCGAAGATAGAGAGATCGCATGGCTGGAGGAGGCACGGGAAAAAGGGTTGAACGATTTAATGAGATCGAGGTACGCGATTAAATCCCGGTAGAGATTGGACAGCTAGTAGCACGAGAGGTGTGTTGGGCATAAAAACAAAAGAAAATGAGGGCTGGGATTGGATATTGGGGGAGATCGTTCGGTTAAAAGGGATGGACTGACGAGATCGATGCAGAGGTCGATCGGACGGTCCTGATTGTGCGGAGCACATCCCACATCGAAACGATTCTAAGGTGTGGTGATGTTTATAATACAAAACACGCAACAATTGGAGAAATAACACACACACAAAAACACACACCGGGACCTTATACACAGGACCCATGCGGGCTTTGGCCCACCCCTATGCAACGCGCATCGCGGGCCTTACACACGGGCCCGTGTGCGACTGGAAAAACCCATGCTCGGCTCGGGCTCGGGCCTGGTTGACACTATACATAACTGGGACCCCGATGGTCGGTACCTCGGGTCCCTAGGACTCAGTCTCGGCCTAGAGGGCTTGTCCCTAAGGGATTCCCTCATCTTGGCTGGGCCCCAACTTAATTTTTAATAAAAATTTATTTAGATTTC
Organism: Viscum album; assembly: GCA_963277665.1. Classification (NCBI taxonomy): domain Eukaryota; kingdom Viridiplantae; phylum Streptophyta; class Magnoliopsida; order Santalales; family Viscaceae; genus Viscum; species Viscum album. Next base: position 1,112,666,007 of record OY728129.1, on the reverse strand, counting down.
AAAAATAACTAGTTTAAGTATTCTTAGTTCAAAATATTGTGTAATATAAATATTTGTACAAAAATGAGTTAACATACAATAAAAACAAATAGTTTTAACTTAAAATCTAAATCCCTTTTTAGCTTATGAAAAATACTTCATATATAATTCTCTTAAAAGATATACCTTTCATATTTTACATACAAAATCATTATAATTATTAGGATCTTTAAAATACATCACCATCTGTTTCATAAAATTTAAAAAGGGCAATAGGTAATTCAAAAATAGATAATTTTAGAGATCAAAGGATATAATTATTATAGATACCCTTTAAACATATCTTTTATAAAAAGAATACTAAGTTTTTAACTATATAGGTATCTATCAGGATTTTTGTAGAAACAAAACGATATATTTCTGAGAATACTCTTTTTATTTTAAAACTATGATTTTTTTGTGAAAAAAAAGTTTTATACATATTATAATATTTGAAATATCATAAAAAACAAGTTTTCAAATGATGATAAACTTTATCAATAGAAACCCAAAGGTTGTTTTGAAAACCCAACGACTATATATATTTAACGGTCATATCTTAAAGGACCATTATAAAAATAGGGGGTGTATGGTGTTTATCAAAATCAAAATACTTGAGCTAGGAAGGATGGTTCTCCTTATACCTTTGGTGTTGAGTATGTGTGTTGTGGCTCTGGATGTTATATTTTTCACACTAATGGACTCTGAAGACGACAACTATCCAATTACTTGATTTGTGATTATTAGTAGTCTCGTTGTGGCGGTGTTAGGCCTTATGCAGGGTATTTTCAATTAGTTGGGTCTTGTTTCAATGTAATATTTTAATATATATCAGTTTACCTTATTCTCCATGTTATATTTCGTTTCAAATTCTTTATTAGCACACAAAACATAACAAATAAGACAAGAGACATCATTAAAAACATAACATTGTTCACTTGGACCAGTTCATAAAACCTGGGGCATCACATTATCCCCCCCTTTAGAAAATTGTGTCCTCGCAATTTATTTCACAACACTAGAAGGTTCTGAAATGTTCTTACCACCTCCACCAATTTATATGGACAACAGGTGCATTTAGTGGGATCCTCTTAGTGATGCTCAACTCTTCCAGTTCCCTAAACCAGATACACCTAGGAGAGGAGGGGTTGAACTCATGTTCTAGATCTTCAGGCTTCCAAAGGGAAGCTCGAACAGTACAAAGATCTGAAATGTCTTTGCAGACCAACTTACGAAGGACTCGCAAAATTATGTCTCGGTCGAGGACATTGAATCCATAGATGCGGTCAAATAGGCTAAAGCTGAGAAGTTGGAGCATATAAGTCACATAAAGATTTCCCTCTAACACAGCTTCTTGAAATTTCACTCTGGCCATGTAGTCCCGGCCTAGGTTGAAACACAAAAAGAGCCCTTCATGGTAACTTCCTCATCGTTCACGTCCGGCTAGCTGTGCAGAGCCAATGCGGTAATAGATGGAGGCATTCACCTGGAAGGTGCGGAGAATCTTTGGACTATTTGTTACCTCAAACCACTACTTGTACATTTTTCGCAAATTTGCGAAGGGGTCATATTCGTCCCCACACATTTTGATTGCAATTATTTCTAGAATCTCAGTGGGAAGATATAACAGGTGGATTTTTCCTTCCATCTGAAAGTTTTAAGATGGGAATTCAATCATTGAAAACAATTAAATGGTATACACATAGTAAAGACAAGGAAGGGAAAGACAACATTTCAATAAACATACGTTTATCATTAACCATTAGTGCTTGAGTTTCAGTTAACCACTGACTAAACGAACTCCACACAGAGAACCAAAACTCCCTAACTTCTTGAACCAAACACAGGCTGAGAATTCCGGGAAAACCTCATGAGGGCACCTATGATGTCTCACGAGTTTAGCATGAGGGGTATGAAGTTGGGAGACATCCACATACACTTGTTGTCTGCAAGACAATCAGGTGGACTCATATTCTAACCTTCCGAAGTCCAACAACTGACCCCAGAAGCCGTAGTTTAAAATATGACAATGGTAGCCCGCTCGGAGGTCTCCGTCAGCAGCTGCTTCTTGGAAAGGGTTATCAATCATAGTGAAAAATTCTTCAACCACCGTGAACACTCGGAAAAGACCCTCATAGTACCTTCCCCGACGTACATAGGAGGGAAACTTGGTTATCATCATAAGGAGGTAATCTATTCCTACCCCTTGCTGTAACTGAAGCACCCGTGGTGAGTTGGACATGTCCTAAAGGTGTTTTCAAGTCATGCAGATATGGGAATAGTTTAGAAAATCCTCTTGGCAAGCCATAGACACAATGGTCTCTAGGGCCTCAGTGGGGAGAGACAAAATGTTAATACATTCGTTTTCCATCTGAAATTTAAGAAAACCCATTTTTTTTAGTAAAACTAGAGTATATATATATATATATATATATATATATATCAGTTTTCTGGTTTTCCAGAGTTATCCAAACCGAACCTCTGATACCAACTGTAGAGAACCCGACCCTAGAAACCTAGGAGCTGGTGCCTTCTAAACATGATGTGTTACTTTAAAATAAATCATGCACTGGTAAACTACACATCATGCCCCATACAGAGGATCGTGTGTGGTTCTGGTTCTGGGAAACCAGAAACTTCTGAAACGACTCTTCTTTTAAAAGATGATACCTGAAAATTATAAATCAAAACGTAGGGTGAGCATTGAAATACTCAGTAAGGGGTTTTAAAAATAAAACAATGTAACTTTTTGAAATCATTCTCTTCAGGAAAACTGTAACACAGAACATCAAAATGATCAATAGTTTCAAGAAATATATGAGACCCATGTGACATCTCTCGAAGGAGTATTCAAAAAAAGTATGATATATGATTACTTAAGCATAAAATCAAATAGTTAAGAGTAATTCATAATTAGAGTTGTGCATAAAGGAAACAACATAAATTTTAATATGCTGGTTACTATTCTAATAAGTGATAAACACCGATCATGCTCCAAACTTATACCAGTGAAATAAGAAATTATTGAAACATAAAGTCATTAGTCGTGAAAGAACTTTATCTTGGAATGAACTTGTTAAATAACTTGAATTATGTGGCATCAACATTTAATCTTAGACAATAATTTCTGTATCACTAAGGTCCATCCCCAAGGTGTCATTTGAAAACATTACCATGGTCCATCCCCAAGGCTTCATTAAACTGGTCATCTCTAGAGATTATGTCTTTACCCAATGCATTGGAGTGCTATCAGGGCACACCCTTGACATGTATTTATTATCATGGGAGCCACATCATTCATGCTTTACTTAAGCGGTTTATATATTCAAGATGTCCCATACCACCTTGAATAACTCATTCATTTTCATATTACCCAAGGTGTCCCATACCACTTTGGGTAATCTAATTTCTTAGTTCATTTAGTGATATGTCGTCAGTATGCATTATATAAAATAATAACTAAAATAAAAATAATGAGCCACCACATATTTTTCTAATACATTATATGATAGTTGACATTGCAAAATATGTCAATAAATAATCAAAGGAACATATAGTTTAGTAATACATTCTTTTCACATAATCTAATTACTGAAGCATATAAAATGATGATATAATAAATGATGAATCTTTACAATTATTATTCTATGGAAGTGGTAAGCATAAAGAAAACTTTTTCCATTAGTTATGGTGATAAACATGCCCTAAAAAAAAAAATTTAAACCATAACATGATTAATTAGTAACATTCACCAAAGTAGGAAAAAGTCAATAAATGAACACACATGATGACATGATCCCATAAATTCTAAATATTCTAATACATATTAATCAAGACAAAATATAAAATTTATGATAAAATTCGTCATGGGAAATGTCAAATAAGCTCCATCAATAACACATGCTCATTTGTATGGACATATATACAAAATACATGTTGGTTTAGTAAAAAAAATTATCCTTTATTAAAATAACATATGTATCACCACATAAAGTTAGTCCTGGTAATCATTACTAAAAATTTAGGGTTTTGGACTTCATACTTATAATTATATACAGAAATCACCATATATTCAACAAGAATGTACTAAATAAACAAGGCCATTAAGATTTCTTGAGTTCAAAAAAATCTAAATTTTACTTTAGTTAAAAAATAACTTTGAGAGGGTTTAATATTCGTGAAACTATAAATACATGAACATGTGGAAAACTCTGGTTTCATACTACAACATAAATGTACCTAAGCCCATGGCCTAGATTGCATCCAAAATATCATTCAAGGATTGGCATTCATCCTCTAAAGTCATACTGTCTCGTTTTGAAAAAATGCATAGACATGCAGAAATATTTAGTTATATATATATATAAGGTTTATATAAATAATATATGTTAAGAGTCGATGTAAAATGAAAACTCATTATACATATATTACTTTGTATAACCTACTAATGATCTTGGATACCCTAAACTGAAAGGGTTTGGGTTCCATGTATTCTCACATTTATATATATGTAAAAACCGTATATACACTATGTACGTAAATATAAGTTTGGGGTTTTTTTGTTAAACTAAATCTTTTTAAAACAAAATTAAAAATATTCATATGTATAATCCCTTTGATACCGCAATGGAAAACACCCTTGATGGTTTTACAGACTGAAGGGTTCATGTTATATAATATATACAAACTGTATATATACTGGGATTATAATAGTATGGGTTTCTTCAAAGGAAAACAAAACTTGTAAACACTCTGCTATATGCACCCTACTGAGATACGAGAGCATATTCTTCGAAGGTGATACAATCTGAGAGGTTTATATTAAGTATATATATATATACAAATATAATCTGTATATATACCGTGAGTATAAAAAGAAGGCCCAACCAGAAGGAAGAAAGACTTGCAAGAACCCTTACATAGCTTTGAGGAGAAGCTCGGTCCAGAGGTGCTTCGCTGGCTTGCTGGGAGTCTGCGGAAATGAAGAGGAGAGGAATCCATCGGGACTTCAAGAGGCAGGGGGTTTATATAGCCTCGGTTCACTTGGGTGACTCGACCCAAGAATAGGCCGTCGTGGGGAAGATGGGAATACAGTGAGCTTGGAGGGGGTGTTCGGAGGTCAAGAGAAGCAGTGAAATGGGGAAGGCCGAGGTGTCCTTGATGCAGACCTACGCATACGGGACCCTGATGTGAGGATGAAGGAAACAATGAAGAGGTCAACGCATAGGGGAACAGACGACCTGGATCGAAGATGGAGAGATGGCATAGCCGGAGGAGGCGTTGGAAAAAGGGTTGATCGATTTAATGAGATCGAAGGCCGCGATTAAATCCTAGTAGAGATCGGACGGCTAAGAGCGTGAGAGGTGTGTTGGGCGTAAAAAAAAAAGAAAACAAAGGCGGTGTTAGGTCTTGTGCAAGGTATTTTAAATTATTTGGGTCTTGTTGCAATGTAATATTTTAATATATATCAGTTTACCTTATTAAAAATGTTTTATTTCGTTTCAAATTCTTTATTAGCACACAAAACACAAAAAATAAAACAAGAGACATCATTAAAAGAATAACATTGTTCACTTGGACCAGTTCATAAAACCTGGGGCGTCACAATAGAAGTAACAATCTTAGTCTTTACCTGACTAACTTTATTGAGAATTTATATTTTCTATAGCAAAAGATCATGATCCACATCTTCCTAAGACAATTTAGATTCTTATTGACCATCATTAGATCTGTCAGTAGCGTGTTCTTCAAACTATCCCATGGTAATAGCATCTTTTAAGGTAACACAAGGAATAATTCTTTACTTCTCCATCTCTAAGGTAGCATCAACATGACTTTTTAATTTAATATTAGAGTTAGAGGGGATATGTACTTCTAGAACCCTAGTTTTAGATATTCTAGCATTAATAGATCATAGAAGAACCTCTTGTTATTGTTTTCTATTGAAAATAGCTAAATTCTTTTAATTTCATTACTCTTGAGAGGAAATAAAAATCACATACGAGTGACTATCAACTATATTATCAAGAGGGGACTACAACTATCCCTATTCAAGTCCATGAGGATCTTTCACAATAGCCTATTCTCTTGAATTTTTTATATTATTTTTCTTTTGCTATATCTTCTCATTATATCCCTTAAGAGAGAAGATATTTTAGATGGAATCCATACAACAAGTATCCTTATAATACCCAATGGATATTAATAGAGTAAAAATCAGGGGCATATTTTCTTATTAAATTTTCATATAAAAATCCGCTTCATCAGTGGATAATATAAACTTATCAACCAAAGAAGAACCATGATTATCTTCAACCATAATTTTAGAAAATATAACCAAATCTCGTGACCTCAGTCACTCTGTCCATTTTAATTTGAAAACAAATGGAAGAGGCAATATTAAGAAAAAATCTTAGTATTTATTCAATTTAATTTTTTAGGATTTAATATTTATAAAATTTTTATAGTTTATATAATTAATTTATTTAAATGAGTTTTTAAATGTTTTTAAAATTTAAATACTTATTATAATTCATTTTTAATAATAATTTTATTTAAATAATTAATATTATTTATTTATTAATTAATTTACATTTATTTATTACTATATTACAAAATGATAAATTTATATTTTATCAATTCATTAAAATAATTATTTTATATGTAAAAACTCATTGGTTTATGAGTAATACATTTACAATCATTCAAAAAACACTACGATTTGATTTTGTATTGTAGTGGAAATTGTGAAATTAGCTTCAGGGTAAAATTAGATCCAACACAGACCTACCATTACAATGTTTTATCCTTGAAAATGTGGGTTACATGCATGACTTTAAAGGCTGCATGCTTGACCACACAGTGAGACTTCCTTTTCCTGTAAATAATTGCACCACTTCACCAAATCTCCAATTTTCACACCATAAAATTTGGAAAACACTTATAAATAATGCCATTTAAAAATTTCTTACTAAATTCCATATTCTGCAGCTTATAAACATTAATGAATAGATTCCCTTATCAACCCAAAAATTATTGACAAAAAACACAAAAACCCAAAAAAAATACAACTCATACCCCCTTTGTTTTGACAATATGTGTTAATGAACGTTCGTATGTGTACACACACACACACATATGGATGTAAAATCTCATGTTTTTGTGAGATAGATTTATTATTTATTTTATTTATTTATTTATATTTTATTAATTTCTTTTATGTCTTGTGTTTTATGAAATACCAAGATAATCTTGCACTACACTCAACACTGACTTATTGGGCATGTAATGCCTCTGGACCTTGGGGTCCTGTATTGCAAGTCATTTCGTGCCTTATGGATTGGGACTACGGGTCATGTATAGGTTCCACTTCAACCCTTAAAAGGGGTATTATCCATAATAAAATAAAAAGAAGGCCTTTGGGCCATTCGGGCAACACGATGCTTGGCTTGTATTACACACAATTTCAAGTACTTCTGATAAAATTCACTTCACACTAGACTATGTTTAAGAGAACATATAAAAATTATTATGTTACCTTATAACCCAGCCATTATAATGGCTGTATAATCAATATTAACTAAATTATGAAAATATTATTTACTTTTTGGTGTGTAATTAATTATGAATGAAAATATATTTTTTAAAATTACAAGAAATGTTTTTTCTGAAAAAATATTTAAATTAAAATAAGTGAGTTTATAGAATATTAAAATAAATTTTGATGAAATTTATAAAATATGTGATGTATTCAATCTAATGTTTAAAATTCATCTTATAGGTTTTCCAGAAAATAAATAAAAAAATTCAAATATTCAAATAAAAGAAGTTTTTTTCAAAAAATTCAGTTTTGCACCTTTTGATGGCACGCCCATTTTAAATTGAGTTTTGAAACATTTATACAATATAGTTAACAAAATAAACATATTATTTGGAGATAGGATATAATAATTTACATTGGATGATTTTTTGGTATTTTTCTGATAACTTTCATGTTTTGATGAATAGTAAAAATCACTAAATTTTAATTGAAAACTACTTTTTTCCTAGAGATAATTTATATAGTTAAAATTTATTTTTAATTGGTTTTAAATTATAAATAATATACATTTTTATCATTCATTATATTTATGATGTTGTAATTAATTTTACCATGAATTTTGGTGTAAAAACCTTTCAATCTTTTGTAATGTTTTAACTTTTAAAAAACCCATTTTTCATTCTAACAACGGGATTAATTTTAAATTAATTACTGAAACCTATGTGCTTTGAATTTGTGAAAATGGATTCTATATTAGGAATCATTGGTTCTAAATTATATTAATAACATTCTTTTAATTGCAGGCATTGTGAAAAGAACATCAGTAATTTTATTAATATGGTAAGAAGGTAAGTCGAGTAATTAAGTGTAAATATAATATAATAAAATTACATTAACACCTGTTCTAATATTATTGTATTAGTTATTTTAAACCTAAAACATCCTTGGTTATAAATTACATCTTTTTAAGCCACTTGGATGAGATAATGACATTTAGTATATTTTATTAAATGAAATGTTATATATGTATTACTCAAATTTTATTAATTAAATCATTTGTATTATAAGGTGATACAAAATACACATTATATTATAAATAATCAGTTTAAATGTAAAATATTTTTATTTATCATGGTAATTTATTTTTATTTTTTAGGAAATAAATAATAACCTTAAAAGTTTATATATTGATGATACAAAAATTATTTAATTGATGAAAAATCAATAAAATAATTTTTACTAAAATGTTAATAACCAGTAAAAGACAAAAAACATGATCAAACCTTAGTGGATGAGTATATATCGATCATAACCAACCATGTGTTGATTTATTTACCACATGGATCTTTATATAAGAGATCGTTACACTTATATTATTTTATTTATAGTGATGTTAATGTTGTCACATTCAAGTTTTAATAAATATAACTTTTTAATGTAGGATTTTCCAAGATATATATTCGACTATATGTATTATTATGAAATATATAGGATTTATATTTGTCGTATTATTTTATATTTAATTTTCCTTGAAAAATATGTATATTAAATAATTATAAAACAATGATGTAGTAATTATTTTAATAACTGAAATATAAAATTAATTTTATTAAAAATACTGAAATAAATAAAATTTGGGATAATTAATATAACCACAATAAATTCTATAGGACTTTAAAACATTAGAGATATAATAAAATATTTTTTTCTAGGGAAATATATTATCTTGATATTTTTAAAAATCCATTAAATGAGTACTGTCAAAATTGACACTATTGATATGTATTTAAAGTAATTTATTATTAAATTATTTTAAAATCATAATTTTTTTAAAAAATATAAAATAATTAAATTTTACTTTAAAATGTTTCATATTGTTCCTTTATTGCCTAATTAACAACAAATAAGTAAATTTTTTAATATATTAATATTGTACAATTTGTTACCTTGGATAACATTAAAAGAGAATAATTAACGACAAAATAAAATTATATGGTTTAGAATAAAATCAAAACATGTCTAAAATTTATTGGTTGATGCAATTATGGCCTTTTATCTTCTCATATTCTAATCTAAGTAATTTTTGATGTTTTTGGATGGAAATTTTTTTTATTATAAACTATTAATTTTGGAGATTCCAAAGTTGCCCCTAACCTCGATTATAAAAGGGAACATGCTCCCTCATTTTTTTCCTCACACACTAAGCCTTCTAATTTGTCTATATCATACCCATTTTCCTCCTCAACTTCCCTAGAAACATTCTATAATGTCTTTTATTCTAGAAAGATCATCTCTATCGCCCTAAATAAGAGATCTAGAGGGTACTCATCGAAGAATAGGTAATCTCCTCTACCAATTCATTCAAACTTCTTTATTCTTATAATTCCTCTTAATTTATTGTTACCATTAATAAGTAATAAATACAATATCACCTATATATTAAAATTTTATTATGGATTTGGAACAACCTAATTCCACCTTATATCCATCCTATGAAAAAAGAAATCAATACGCGTGCGTACGTATTACTAACCGTCTCCAAGCTGTGATGTAATTTGTTTTTCACAACCACTTTACTTGGATGGGTATACAAATGGAAATAATAATATATTATTTTTATGAAAAGATATTTATTATGTATCTATATTTATACCATCCAATTCCAAACAATTTCATAATTAAAGGAATTATATTATCACTTGTTCATACGTACGACCTACCGTCTCCATGATGCGATGTGATTCATTCTATAGGATATCTATCAAAGAATGATTATATAGCTGTTTATAATGAATAATTATGATATATATTATATAAATATAATTATGTAAATGATATAAATATAAACTATGAAGAAGAATTAGAACTTATTTGAACAAAACATTATTAAGAAAACGAAGCCATTTATACCCAAATAATGAGTAAGAATGAAATGTTATTGACAAAAATATGATAATATGATCATATATGATATCATAAAGAATTTGAAATAATAAAATGAAATTATTTAAATAATTATTCATTAGTTTTGGATACATAAAAAGGATATCAGACCTAAGTTAAGGGATAATTTCATAACCTCATTATTATACGAGATTGTTTATACGTTAGTATTTACAGGGTTATATTTACCATCCAGGTCCATGTTTACAATATAGATAATATTAATTAAATTATTATAAATGTTTTTAAAGTTAATTTTATCTGTTGGTGAATTTTATTAAATTGTTTGAAAAGAATGTTTTTTATTTTTCTATATATGGTACTTTTTGACTTATCCGAAAAAGTACAATAAAATGTTTTATTTTAACTTATACAGCATGAAAAGTTTTTAAATTTTCACAACACTATATTTCCATGACATATAATTTACAATATTTTAATTTTATTTTAAAATAAATTCTTTTCTTTTAAATTTTTTTGGCATTTTCAAAAAAGAAGAGGTTTTTGAAGAAGAAAATATATTTTCCTCATAAATTAATTTCAAGTCTTCAATTCAAATTATTTTCCATCTAAGATGAAATTATTTCATAGGGTTATGTTTCAAGTATAATATCCCTATTATTCTATTGGTTATATTATAATTTTTTATGTAATTCTATTTATAAAATCCATTTGTTTTACATGGATTATGTTTTTGTGGAATGGTGTTTAAGAAACCCAGTTTACTCCATGGGTTATGCTAGGGAGAATGATTTAATTTTTTTATAGAAAATTTAAGAATGATTTCATTATGGGATGTTTGGGAAGTATATCTATATCCAATGTATTGGGTAAAGATTTATATCTCATGATATAAACAGGGTTGGAACTGGAAATGATCTTAGTTTAGTAATACATGGATGGAATAAAGAGTGAACTCAGTTTAGTAATGGATTTTTTCCACTATGATGGCATTGGAGATGAGACTTGAAAATATGAAAAGATTTTCTATGCTTATGTGTATGCCCAAAATTTGAGGCCTTATGTTATGAAAGATTGGAATACTTCCTTTGATTCTTTATTAAATTTTATGATTTATCCCATGTCATGTTATCACGGTCTTTCTGATTTTAAAATGTTATGTTATTATGTGTTATGATTATGATATGATTAATATCTCCCTATTTAACCTTATTGAGAACCTGACCTCAACCCTTTTTATGTTTCTTTTCCCCAGGCCATGAAGAAGGGTATTAAGTAAGATATTTCCAAAAGGGATCTAGTTATGATGGAATTAGAGGGAGAAAATGTAGATATATTATGAAACAGCTATTTATATTTCCCAATTTCTAAAGACGCTATACCTATATAGTCCTATCATGGATTTGTTATATTTTTTATTGAATATTAAATTTTGAAGTAATATCTATGTTTGTAAAGTATGGGTTTTATATTTGTTATCAGAGGAAAGTTATAGTTAACCTTTGGAAACTATGATGAGAATCCTATAGTGAGATCCTTATAAATATTTCTACGGATATTTCTAGTGATGTACCTAAATATAAGTCAAAGTATATGTTGAAATCCCTGAATTTTGGTAATTATTATGGTTAACCTAGTATTAATCCTAATATGTTATAGATTGAAAGTACTTCTCATTTATTATGTTATTTTCCTAATATGAATTTTTCCTCTCAATTTTTTTTTTAGTTTTAGATAATGGATGAAACTTGAAGGAACCATATTAATGAAGAATTAAATGAGAAATATAATGATTTTACTCCTCATCAACCAAATGTTATGGGGGATGGAATGTAAAATATTATCACTATACTTACACAAGCTATGAATAATTATGGACTTATAACTATTCAGAGTAAGGAACAACATTCTATTGAGTCCTTCAAGAGGAAACATTCACCTTATTACAGTGGGTCTTCTGACCGATCTGTTGTGGAAAATGGATCAGTACCCATTAAAGGATATTTTCTATCCTTCACTCTTCAGTACCTAAAAAAAGTCATTTTGGATATTTATCTTTTAGAAGGTGAAGTAGACCATTGGTGGAATATAATCAAGAATTCAAGGCAGTAAGATAAAATTGAATCCATTGAATGAGATGAGTTCCGAAACTTATTTTCCAATATGTACATTTCTCATATTCATAGTATGAATATGGAAAAGTACTTCCTTGATATTAATAAAAATGATGATTATTTTTTTACTACACATGAGTCAAATTTTACAAGACTTTTGAGGTATACTTTTGTAATTATCATCCGACTTGAAAGTGAAGTTGATAGGTTGTTCAGTTGATTAAAACTATGTATTTGATGGGAATTATCCAGTAGAGACTTAATTATCTATGAATATATTGTGCATTAGGATATCAATGTAGAAATGGAAGTTGGGGTTACATATCAATATCATGGTTTTGACAAGAAATAGAAGATGGAGTTCAAGGGAAAATATCATGTTAATGGTGAAAATAAAATGAGTGTATCCCTATGCTCAATGTGCGGAAAGAAGCATGGTAGAGATTGTCTTAAAGAGACTATAAATTCATTTATGTGTGAAAAATAATGTCATTAGGCAGTTGAGTGTTGAAGTAATTAGAAAAATATAGCTAATAATGAGAATAGGGAAAATGATATACAGAATATTCCTCCCACACCTTAATGATACAAGTGAAAGGAAATGGGTAACTATGCCAATCAATGCTCTCATATAAGGGTTATTGATGATGATCAATGTCAGAAACCTCTTAAAGCTAAATAAAAAGTAAGATAAGATGTGATCACTCATGGGGATGTAAAGTATGACAAAGAAGCGGTTCAATGATTGAGTGTTTAAGTAATGAAATTCCATAATAATGTGGTAAAATTAGATTTAGGGTATTATGGAATAATGAAATATCTATTGGTATAGTGTGGTTTTTCAATATCTTCTTAAGAGTATATTCTGAGTGGTATTAGGAACCATCAAAAGTGATTTAGATATTTTTTGGAAAAAACATTAGGGGAAGGACGACCCTTAATAAGTTAATAATATTGGGGTTAAGAAATATTGAGTTTCTTAATATTATTAATGACATTGGAAAAACTATGATGAAATGGTGATTCAGGATATCATGGATGGAGAGTATAGAGTCATTTGGATTTATGGTGTGTGTAAAGTTTTAATTTTTTGAAGGCATTAATGTATTAACTAATGTTTTTTGGTAATTAAAGTTATTAACAAGACTCAAGAGAATACATGATGATGGTTTTGACATGTTTTGAATGTGAAGAACAAGAGATAAATTGTGATATATGAGGAAGAAATGCAAAGCTGAATCAGTGAACCTATTTCTAAAGTTTATGATTTTTCATCTTCCATAAGGACTGTACGGTTATCAATTTATTGAAATATTAAGTTAAAATTTAGATTAACTTTTTTATAATAAAGTAATATCTCACCATAGGTGGGATTATATTTGTTTAATAACTTGTTATAACCTTTTGTTAGATAGGTGGAATGAACTGTCATCCTATTTATGGATCACATGATTCTCTAACACTTCAGGAATGACAAATTTAACATCATTTTATAAAATAAGAGATGATGTCGAAATTGATCAAGGCACAATGAAAGGATGGGATTATAATTAATAAAGTAAGTATTTCTTCTCATTAATAAACTATAGGGAAATGATATTAAAACCAAAAATGTTACCCTACTAACATAATTTTTGATGAATCAAATGGAACCTTAAATAATTTGAGAATTATGGATTTTTGATTATTAACTTTCTACCAACCTTATTCCTTATCACTCTCCATCATAACACTATGGTAATATTTCTCTTTGATATCCATGTTTTCACTTTCCACCAATGTTTTACTATGTGGAACCCTAATTTTGAGTAAATTTGGGTAACCATTATGTTTATCATATTTACTTTTTTAAATAATGTTTTATTCTATTTCTTTCCAATGTGGGTTTCTATAAAAAAACAATTATTGTATTAATCCTTCTATAACATAGACGAATTTTGAGGGAGAAATTAGTTTTATGGGGGGTAGAATGTAGCACTCCATTATTTTTATATGATATATTTTTATTTATTTATTTATTTTGTTTTAATTGATGTATTGTGTTGTAGGTAACACCAGGATAATCTTGCACTATACACAACACCATCGTAGCCTGCGAAATATGCAACACTATTCCTGGCTTCTGTTCAACACAATTTCAAGTACTTTTATAGAATTCATTTCACACAAGACTGAGTTTAGGAAAAAAAATAAAAATTATTATGGTACCTTATAGTCTATACATTATAATGGTGGTGTGAACAATATTAACTAAATTATGAAAATATGCTTTACCCTTTGGTGATAAATTAATTATAAATGAAATTAAAACATTTTTTTTAAAATAAAATGAAATGTTTTTAATAAAATTTATGTAAATGAAAATAATTGAGTTCATAAAATAATAAAATAACTATTTATATATATTATTATATATGTAATATATTCAATGTATTGTTTAAAATTTATCTTATATGTTTTCGAGACATGATATAAGAGAAAATCAATTTTTTGGATTAAACAAGTATTTTTTAAAAAATTATAGTTTTTCCACCTTTTGATGATACAACAATTTCAAATCTGGTTTGTGAAATATTAATATATTCTATTTAACAAAATAAACTTATTATTTGGAAGCATGATATAAAAATTTACTTTTGGATGAGTTTTTGATATTTTTTCGATAACTTTCAAGTTTTGATGAATTATAAAAATCATTAAATTTTAAATGATTTTTGTTTTCATCAAGATAATTTATATAGTTCAATTATATTATTAAATGGTTTTAATGTATAAATAGAATATATTTTTATCACTCAATATAGCTTATATTATTGTAATTAACTTTTTCTGTGGATTTTAATGTAATAACATTTTAATCTTTTATAATGTTTTAACTTTTTACAAACCCATTTGTCATTTTGAAAAAGGAAATAATTTTAAATTAATTTGTAATTACCAAACCCATGAAGTTTAGAGCCACTACATTATTTTATTACATTTAAATTTTTACAAGGAATCAATTCCTGAAGGACCAATCTGTTTAGTAGACTTGGAAGACCATATTACAATCATCATACCCATAATACTTTGGGAAATGAAAATAAAACATAATACATAAAAAACGAAATAAATGGAATTTTTGAAATATTATTTAATTTATTTATTCTTCATATACTAGTGATAGAAGAATTTTGAAAGCAGTGAGCTCGTATGCTCAGTAACTGTAAGTAATACAGTGAAAGCATAAATAGTAAGGAATGATGAATAACTTAAAACACAAATGCCATTAAAACATAATTTTAAACATAATATTACATGAATTAAAGTTTATTAAATAATGCCATAATAAAATATAACCGTAGATATTCTGCTATTTGAATAATCACATGGCCTATAAATTACGAGTTTCATAATTAGGAAATGCATAACACAGGAAAACATAAATACATCGTCAAGTTCTCGGCCAAGATATCTGAATATACTAGG
The DNA here is from genome assembly GCA_963277665.1 of Viscum album. Lineage (NCBI taxonomy): Eukaryota > Viridiplantae > Streptophyta > Magnoliopsida > Santalales > Viscaceae > Viscum > Viscum album. Next base: position 1,112,649,963 of record OY728129.1, on the reverse strand, counting down.
GTAAGGCCTCATCCAATACAAATTTTATTTTTTCCCATGAAACCAACCGATGTATTTAGGGGCTATAGTGGGCTGAACACATCACTTACTAATTACAATTCACTCCTCATATGAAATGGTGAAATATAAAAAATTATTGTGTCTCTGGAACATTTCTTTGTTCCACATGGATTTGTGTAATTTACTCATGTACCGACTCTTGTATACCTTGAGTCTCAACTTCATCGAAGTCTATCTCACTTATACCATCCCTTTTAGAGATGTGATCCATTTTAAGGAATATGGAATGTCTTTCCACTATAACCCTTTTGTATTGGGGGTTGTATAGGTAATATTCTTTTGTTTTCTTGATGTATCATATAAAAGTAAACTTTGTGCATCAAGGTGAAATTTTGTTACCTGAAGAGGCCTTAAAAAACACATCACTTCACTACACATGTAAATTTGATTACACATCTTTCTTTCCACACCATAAATTGTATGGAACACCATTTATCTATTTAGTTGGTACTTGGTTTAATATGATCCCCACTGTTTATAACACATATCTCCAAAAGGATAATAAAATACTCGCATGACTCATCATTGATCTCACTATGTCCAATAGGGTTCAGTTCCTCCATTATCTCACACCATTCCACTGGGACATGTAAGGAGGAGTGAGTTGGGATAGGACCCCAAACTCTCATATGTAATCAATGAAGTCATGATTAATATATTCTCCACCTCGGTCTGAGTAGTGTGTCTTAATCTTCTTACCAATATGGTTCTCAAATTCATTATTGTATTCATTGAACTTATAAAAATAATCTATCTTATACCACATTAAGAAGATATATCCATATCTACTAAGATCATCAGTAAAAGTAATGAAGTATGAGTAGCCTCACCTTTATTCATCTGGAAATGGTCCACACACATTAGTATGAACTAATTAAAGAAGTTATTTATCCCCTTCACCTTTCTCACTAAATGGGGATTTAGTCATTTGGCCTCGCAAATATGCATGACATACGCCAAGTGGTTTTAGTTCTAGAAAATCTAAATATCAATCTTGTTGTAAATTTGTCAAGAATTTCTTTTTTACATGACCTATCTAGTGATTCCAAAGTTGGGTGTGGTATGAGTCATGTGAATTATCTTTGTTATCGATTTCCATTTCTTAGTTTTTTTAATCCAACCCATAAAGACTGTTGTATAAATGTGACCTACCAAAAAAAATTCTATCTTTGAAAAAAAAATCAAAATTCATTTCCAAACTTGAAAAAAAATCCATATGTGTCTAATCTGGATACAACAATAATGTGTTTAGAAACATATGGCACATAATAACAAACATTTAACACCATGATCGTCCTAGTTTTCAATGTGAGGTGGTTTTACCTGAGAACTAAAACAACAAGTTTGGCTCTATTGGATGCTCGTAGATCTACTTCCCCTTAGTCAATCATCTTGAATCTACTTGGTTCCTATATTTGTATACATATGTGAGAACTATAATCTATATCTAATACCAAATTTCTAGATACAGATAGATTGAATTCGATAAAAAATTCACCTGAAGATTTCCCTTGCTTCTTAGGCAGGGTGCAGGTCTTCTTCCAGTGGCCTTTCATGCCAAATTCAAAACAAATAACCTTCTTTTCCATTGCCTCCCCCTTAATCTTCATTTTTGTGGAAGTCCATTAAGAATATTTGGGATTATAGTTCTTCTCCCCCCCTTTACTCATATTCACCATAAGGATAGAAGGTTTTTTGCACTTCATATCTTTGTCCACTTGGAAAATTAGGATAAAAATATCAGATAGAGACTTATCAATTCCATTCATGTTCAAATTGAAAAAAAGGTAGAGAAGCTCTGATGAAGTTATGTGGGGATGAGACCAGGGACCAATTCTTCAGGGAATTTAAACCCTACAACATCCATACGCTCAATGTATCCAATGAGATTGACTATAAGAGGCCCATATGGGGCACCCTCTCTAACATTACATTGAAATATTTACTTGGAGATCTCAAACCCTTCCTGTCTTTATCTCTCTTTGTAAAGACCGAAGAGGTTCTCGAGCATGCTATAAGGATCCATGTTTTCCTGAGACTTTATGAGCTCACTAGACATTGATGATATAATCAAACATTGAATGTAGACTGCATCTTTAATAAGTTTCTTATAGACCAAGAAATCCTCATCACTCGTCTCTTTGGCTAGTTGATAAGGTAATGCTGACTCCATCACATAAGACTTTCATTCATGGTGTAAGATAACCTAGAGGTGTCTAAACCATTCCTGGAAGTTACTATTAGTGAGGTTGTTTTCTTCATCCATAATTGATCACATGGATAGTCTGGTTGACGAACTAGTCATTTTTACTCTACAATTAAAATAAAATATCATTAGTACTTTCTTGATTACATTTTCTTGAGAAATAATAAATGAATTTTATTAAGTATCCCACTATTTTATCAAGTCCCAATGGCCCTCACCATTGAACATGGAATGTCTAGGTGTCATGATATAGTAGTAGCATGGATCCATATTCCCCTTCACATAACCCCAACAAGGGTTGTTCAAGCTATTTGAAGGTATTTAGTTAGTTAGGTCTTTGCCAACTACATGATTTCAACTCCTTGATCTGTTGAGTGGACTCCCCAATCCAGAAATCATAACTTTAGATTTCCTCAACTCTTGTCTCCAATATTACACCAAGTATAGAAAGGGATACTCCTCTTAATGTAATATGGTTTAGTCATCCCGAAACCATTCATAAGGTCTTATTGTTATAAAGTAAGTTTCCCAACAAGGGTTAGTCAAACACATAGTTTTATTTAGTCTTATCCTTAATCATGTATCAAAAGGCTTGTTCTGAGATAATATTTTATTTGAGGGATTTTTATCTCTTATGTGTGAATTTATTTTTATGATTATCACATGATTGTTAATATTTAGGGGAACTTACATAAGTGATTAACCGTGTCTTGATAATATTTACACATAAGACTAGTTTATTTTAGTTCCATCTTGCATGCTTGTTTAATACATTAATTATGCGATTACAACAACACATCAATAATGATAAACCATGAAAATGATTGAAATTAAATAAAGAAAAGGGCATGATAATGAGATTTTCTAATGCTTAGTTTATCCAGCGGTTGATAAATTTCCCCTGACCTCGGGTAGAATCACCTTGAACATTTTGGGTTTGTGTTTATAGCTTTCCACCTATCATCCTTTTTCTCTTGTGATAGGTTTCATCTTGGCTCCATCTCAAATCGCATCCTCTATCTTGGGAGTTCCATCTATTACATATTCTTTTAAACTCACATGTAGGTGATGGGTAAAAAGGGGGTTAACATAAAATAAACCATGAGCATGCAGACCCTACATATTAGTGAGGAGAGATGGCTCGTAGGTCAGAAATTAATTTAATAAATAAATTAAAAGGAAACCAATCACTTAAAAAGGTCTTGGTCTAGCTCATGATCACCCACATACATGCAATGAGTTAAAAATTTATTAAAACTAGTTTTCAATTATTTAATCATTCTTATTAAGATAAATTGTGCTCGAATATATCAATTATTATATTCAATTAATCAGTCCTTATGTATTAATCTTTTTTCTGAATTTCCTTGAGATTATCATCCATCATAATTTTAGAAAAAAATTCATTTAGAATTATCTTTATATGTAACTTGTACATTGGAGGAAACCCAGTGAATTCCCATTCATAACTATCCAATGAGTAGAAATGAACATTACACAGATATTAAATTAAACACATATACATAAAACACCAATCATGTATTGTGCCTCAGCTTTATGCTCACACCATGGTATGACTCTCAATGGTCTGTATAATATAAAAATAAATCTTCATAAATCTTCATAATTTGGATGAGTACACACTGTTTAGTTCCAACTAAATGGCGTGTTCAATCATTAACCTCCCATATGAAGTACATGCTTGTTGATATGGTGTGTAAATGTACTTAAGAAATATTCAGAGTACAAAACATGACTAGTGGGCCACACACCGTGTAGTATCCACATTACACGGTCTTCATCCAGGAAAACAGTGTATGGGATAAACGATCCAACCCTAACCCGAAGGAACTAGAAACTATGTCAAGTGGGCCACGTGGTGTGTAATCCAGATACGGTGTTCCACCTGTTCCTGGTTAGCACACAGAGTCATTAAGTCTTATAAAAACTATAATTACATGGATTGGTTTGGTGGACTAGTCCCGATGCATTGAACCTTGACACACGACATGTGAATCCAACTACTAACCACATATTCTGGTATTGTACAGCCAGGAACCTTTAGCCCCTCCATATGAGATCCTGTTTTTTATTTTAATCAAAATTAAAAGCAGATATCATTTCTGTAAGGTGGATGAGAAATGAAAAGAGGGAGATCATATCTCAAAATCCATATTATAAGAACGATTAACCTTGAATTGACAAACTAAATTGGTAAACCATAAATAATCAATGAATTATTTAAATAATTATAATCTTTGATGTAACCACTCTTGTACCTATTTTAGGTTCTAGGCGCAGCGGAAGCGAGGTTAGGCTGGAACCCAAATTTAATTTTTACCATGATTAATGATTATTCCGGGATTAATACAATGATGAATGCCAGTCTTCATGGAATAGAATCATATATCTAGATAAAAAGAAAGATGCCTGAAACCTTTATAGAGGATCTTTAACATCATGTTTATAATTAATTTAATTAATTTCATAAAGAAAATATTTCCCAGATCTTTTTTATTTTCTTTGTTGATGATGTTGATTGTCTAGAATGACCCTTCTAAATTATCTTATTGTGCTTGCAAGGATCCAAAATAGAATCTATTTAGTGGTGATCCAAACATGCTCTGATGAACTCCAATCGAAACTAATCATTCATTGGGTGATAGCATGGAGAGGTGAGTGTCTTATGTCGGTCGTTCTTGATCTCTTGTTCTTTGACCATGAAGAATGTCTCTCATTCTAGAGAGCGGTGGGAATAGGAATTGAGAGTGAAATTTTTTAGCTCAACTATTCTCAATTCACTGGGTATGTGGTTTGGTACATGGCACAATAGACATACATTTCTAAGCATAATAACAATTTAATACATTCATAACCTTATATAAAAACCATACTATTAATAATAATACCACTTAATGATTTATGGTGTGGAAAGTTGTGAAAAAAAGAATTATTAATAAAATTCTACCTCACAAAATAATAGCAGCGTTATTTTAATTTGTGCAAACTAGTTAAATAATTATTTATCGTCTTTTAAATATTTATTTTACTTTTTGGACCACCCTTGGTCCGCTCGAACTCCAATTCCATTTATTGAATACATGACTAAATAAATAATATTTTATCTTAAATAAATATTTTATTTACAAACTTGTAAATAAATATTTATTAAATCTTCAAATAAATAAATATATTTGACCCACAATCAAGTGAATAAATATTTATTTAATTAATGAAATCATTTGAAATTGAATAAAATTATTCCACTTTCTTGATAAATTTTTTATTAATTAAATTGAAATAGAATATAACTGAGACCACAAGAAACAGTTAGAGTGTGACCCTCTAGGATTCTTTCTCATTGGCATTTGGTGGGATTTCCTGAAGTCTAAAAGTGATATCTTGCAACGGGCCAAGGAACCCAAGATAAATAACTTAAAGATGAAATAATGACATCCTCATATGAATGATCACTGGGTAATATAATCCATTTTTCACAATATCTCATCAAATAGAATTAATGATAGTTTCATCAACTTTTATGCTTGATACATCGTTCATTCACTACCTGAAATAAAATCATGATTACACCATGGTCATGGAATTTTAAACAAAGTTTCTATTTCAATCAAATGGATGAGATATAAACTTACATAAATTGATGGGAGAAATCTTTCCTTGACTTATCCATTAATAACACACGACTCATGATGCCCCTAACACACCCCACATCCCACCAACAATCTTCATGATGATTTTCATCAATAAATAAAAGTGTGCTAGTTGTAACACATATTAATGATAATCATAAAGTATAAAGATCATTACACATTCTCACAGATAGAAATATCCAATGACACCAAAAAATGAAGAATTATTATTAGCGGGTCTATTCTCATAATCTTATATCTTGGAGATTACCAATTGAAATGTCCATGAGAGGAAGTCTCATATGCTTATGAGTACTCACACCTGATGGGCTGCATGCTATGTGTCCCGTTATAGTATGTCATCAAACCACCAAACTATATTTAATAATATCTTTATATCATTTCAATGCTCTTATCCTAGAATGGAAGTTCCATGAACTTATCAATGAAAAAATTACTCTTGGACATTATTTCATCATATTCATGCAGAAAAATGAACAATATGTAATAAGATATTTAATAGTTAAATATATTAAATATCTATGTAATCAATGTACAACCAGTTGGTTCTAGGATAACTACTCTTACAGTAACACCCTAGAAAGAAAAAGGGCTAAATTATAAATGTCAATACCCATGTCAATGAGGTAAACCTTTGTTTTTGATAGTTTACCTTAATAGGACTCCACAATTAAATAATTTTGTGTTGGAGTAGTAAAAAATATGGGTAAACTATAGGGATATTTCCTTTTGTGTGTATGAGTAAGGAAATGAACACTAGAAAGAACATGTGTTGGCATGTGGGTGAAATCGGTTGTCTGATGACCCGTTTGGGAAAATGGGTGGGACCCTGGTAGGGGACCATGTTTCATGGTTCTGGGATAACCTGGATCCAAAGAAAATGTTATAGTAGGTTGTCTGTGCTACTAGAGTGGCCTAGTTGATACATTGGTATCAAAGGTAGTATACAAATATAAGTGTAGTGGAAAAATCTGGGTTGAATGTTGAGCCCACAATATGGAAACTATGCTCTGGGGGGGGGGGGGTGATTGTAACACCCTAGAAAGATAAAGGGTTAAAAGGAAAAATGTTACTAACCATGTAAAAAAGGTTTAACTTTATTTTCAAGAGTCCATCTGATTATTATTCCACGTTTAAAGATGTTTTTCATGGAGTAGGGATTCAGTTTAATTAACTCGTAGGATGTATTACTAGGTGCGTGAAAGTGAAGAAAAGCATAAGACAATAAAATGAAATATCCTATGGGAATAATCATTAGTCTGGTGATCCATTCAGGCACATGAGTGGGACCCAGGTATGGGACCACGTGTCATAGTTCATGGAGGGGCAAGAACCAAAAACCTTGTTAAGGTGGGGTGTATGTATTAATAGAGGGGCCTAGTTTTTATATTATTATCAAAGGCAGTACCCAGAAAGATGTGTAGTGATATTTCTTGGGTTGAAATATGGGGTCCACAATGGGAAAATTATGCTCTGGGGGGGGGGGATTGTAAAAGCCCATAAATATAAAAGGGTTAAAAATGTAAATGTCACTACCAATATCAACAAGGTTAACATTTAATTTTTAGGTTCCTACTGAATTCAATCTCTACAGTTAAAGAGTTTTGTCCTACAATATTGGTATGGATGGGTGATGTCATGGGATGTTTCCCATAGTGTGTGTGAGTGAGGAAAAATCATACTGGAAATAACTTTAATTGGCATATGGGGACAATTATTTATCTGATGATCTATTTGAGAAAGTTGATATGTCCGAGATAGGGGTCCACATGTTTGGTGGGAAATTGGTGGCACTTAGAGGGCTATGACCTAATGACCATGTTATGTTTGGGTGTTTGTAATTTTAGTAGGGTCCAATTGTGTCATACTTACTTCACTTTTCCTTTTCCTATCTTAGATACACGCTGGTCACCACATGCATCCCCAAATCACTAACATCACTATGCCTCCCTATACCCATCTCCATCTTTGATACACACTGTCTATTGGCTGCATCCCGCTGACACATTGTAGTGACTAAAATGAATAACTGGAACTTCCCCTGTTCACAAGTCATTGAGAAATCACTTCCCTAAAATCAGGGGCTAAATTCATAATAGGTATGGGTTCAAAACCATTCTTAATTGCAGAAAATGTCACCATTGCAGCTTGTATGATGAAATGTAAAAAAGGGATTCTATGATCACTTCTAAAATTTTATTTACATACATAAATAATGTGTAGAAAATTAGTAAATTTCATAAAATTCATAGAATGAATTTCATATCACAATAAATTTCCATTTCCATTCTAAATTATCTTATTACCCATAAACCTTAATAAATTCATAAGGAAATTTAATTCATTAGTGAATCCATAAATATGTACAATTTTTTTAATAATATCAATATTATCCTAAAAATCTATCTACCAGTCCAGTTACAAGGGTATCTAATTAGTTATAGGGAAATGTTTATAATCAAGATAAAAATACAAACATATAATAATAAAGGAAATAATGAATAATTTAATAATAAAATAAATAAACCTAAACAATAATAATTAATAGCACATTTGACAAAAATTAACATTCCATGAGAATATATATAATGATAAGAAGTATTTGAAATACAACCCAAGAAACAAATAAATTATTAACCACCACACATAAAATGATACACTACAAAGTAATCAAACAATAGTGTTTTATTAATTTATTATAAAAAATATGAATTATATATTTATTAAAAATATGTTCAAACTCAGAAAATTTTTTATATTCACCCACAAATATTTAATTTTTAAAAAACCTATTTTTTTATGTATATTATATAAAATTATATATATATAATTTTATTTTTTATTTTCCAATGTATTATAAAACATTGGATTTGTATTTTTTATTTTATATACATTATATATGCATGACTTATAATTTATAAATTTATTTTTTAATTTTTTACTTTATATAAGTTACCCATGTAAAAAATGATACATTATATGGATTACGTCAGTGTATTTATTTATTTTTTATTTTGATAAATAAGAAAATTATTGAAACAAATTGTATAAATATGAATAAAAAATGGTTGAATTTCAATTTTATGAAAAAAGTGAATGGTGATAAGGTTAAAGTGTTTTGGATATATGAGTTTAGTGCTATTTGAGGTTCATTTCATGGGTTCAATAGTTCTTCTTCTAGGCTTCTAGGCAACACATCATGAACACACATTCCTCAATGTGGAACTTAATTCTGAGACATGAATGTAGTGAGGGGAAGTTACATGCTGTCATATAATATATATATATAATGGTATGTATCCCCATTCAAGATTCCTTTTTCAATGATAAACAGTGCACCCTTGGAGTAACAAAATCATGAGGTAGTGATGCAAAGTAAAAAAATAACCTTTATAGTGGGATGAAAAATCTAGTCATCTAGAGTCAGGGGGATTTCAAATGACTTAGGTAACATTGAGCAGTAGATTGTTTGATACATGAGGCCAGTGCTCCCCAAAGTTTTTGACATGGGTTTATAAACCCTCATACCTAGCATCTATCCATCATAATATGGCATAATTATGCCACACTATGGCACTGTATTCTGAGTCCCACATGTGATAAGGGGGATCCCAAAATCTCTTGTATATATATATCATATCGGAACTCTCCGCCTATAAGTTTTCTTTTATAATGATGGGTAGTGATCCTTTGTAAAAACAAAACTATGAGGTAGTGATCCAGATTAAAAAATATCATATTATGATGAATAGAAGGTCTATGAATTTAGTGGAATAGTTTAAGGGAAAAGTGTGATCCATATGGAGGATTCTAATTACATTCAAAATAGGTATGAATAACTAGGATTGTGAATATGTTTTCCCTTTCAATAATGTTTTAGGATTAAAATGGAGTTTTATCTCCCAAGTGAATTTGAAATCACTAATGGTGATGCGATATCGAAAAAACCATTGTTTGAAATAGTCTACATATTAGAAGAGATAGATCAAATGCTGAAAAAAGAAAATATGAAATTGAAAGAGAAGAATATGTTGAAATAGAGAAATGTCAATTCACTTACAATAAAATTTTAAAAGATGAAGAGCCTAAATAAGATATTATTCCATGTGGATACTAATTTAAGATAAAATAATGATTCCCAATCCAAGGAATTAGATGAGATTCCTTATAGAAAGAAAAATATCAAAGTTTATCTGAAGGTGAAGGGATTTTATAACAACCCTTGATTTTAATATATATATTTTTCACTTTTATTAAACACTATTACAATAACATACTTCATAGAGAAAACATAAATAAAATAAAATTGAGATAATTTGTAATAAAATTATTAAATTTGACTATTATGATATAACCCTTAAATTAGGTGTTATAAAATAATGTTTCCATATTAATAAATCTATGAAGAAAAAGGGATGAAGTTTTACAAGGTAGCTCAGCAATAATTGATTTGAAAGAAGGTAGCTTCTCTAGGGGGTTCTATTTACAAAGAACAAGAAAAAATAAAATAATTACGGTATGTATGACATCATATTCAAGATAAATTCAAGTTTCTTTAAATTTCCATGAGATATATGCCAGTGGAATCACTACCCTCAACCACCACTAGAGAAAAACTTATCATATTATAAGAATGACTGAAAATTAATATTTTACTAAGGAAACAATTTTAAGGGAAAAGTGAGAAACCAAGAAAAATGACATAAAAGACTTAAAACATGAAACCATGCCCAAACAGTCCAAAATTCAAAAAACCAGATCAAATCCAAAAGAAAGGCCCCTCCCTAGCATAAAAAACATCAAGAACCCTTGAACAGTAGCCGCAATTAAACAACATTCATAACCTGGAGCAGAAACACCTGGGAAAGCCAATAACAAAACCAATGCAAATCCAGGCACAAATCACAAACTCAAAGGCCCGAAGCCAATCATCACCATCACACAAAACCATCACCCACGAAACTATAAAGACCAAAAAACCAGATTCATCAATAGTAGGGGAAGCTTCAGGCCCTACCATGAGCTTGCAACCTAGATGTCGGTCCGTCTCCATACGAAAACCTCACAGCAACCCATTGCTCCCTCCGAATCCATCGCAGAAGGAGCCTTAAGAGGCGCTCCAGGGTGCGTGAAGCCGAAACGCACCCAGGACAGGATCAGAAAAGAGGGAGACCATTAGTGAGGGGTGAGTTCGCACTGACTCTGACGACACATCGAAACCACCACCATCTCATCCAAAAACAAAGGAACCAAAACGAAACTATCTGCGCTGTGAAAACCAGAACCTGGAAAACCCCACCCCCCACCACGCCACTTTGGGGCCGATGCCAAGCCACACCTGAGCCATGCAGAAGCCTTCACCAAGCCACGTCGAGGTCAAGCCGAGATCCAATGCTGTTAAAGTTAATGACCATGATAATGGTAAAACTGTTATTTTCTAAGAATTGATTTATTAATATTGTTTATTTTTTTTGTAAGAAAATAAATTTATCACTACTCAAATTTGAAATTAATATAATTTTAAATCTTATATTTATGTAAATTATCACCCATTAAATTGGAATCCAATACGAAATAAGATTAACAACACTTAATGGTGAAATTAACATTTTTCAACAAAATAGATTATATATATAATATGTTTTAATTGAAAAGTTAAAATTCTATTAATTATAAATTTAATTTGATTAAATGGAGATTAAACTTAGTTTTATAAAACCAATTTTTTAAGAGTTGTTATTTTATATTTTTATATAAATATAATTTACTTAGTTAAAAACTATTTACCCAAGTGAAAATAAAAAAAGTTAAAAGTAAAATATAAGAAAAATTGACATCCAATGTATTTAAAACATGTTTAGAAGTACTTTATTTGTGGTTTTACCCGATAAATTTTAACTAAAAATAAATTATTTCATAATTTTGGAGTTATTAAACCATGCATGGTTTAATGTTATTATTTAAAAGTAATGTTTATTTTCAAAATTTCCATTTTCTTCACTCATATATGGGACACACATACACCACTTCATACCACACCTATACCTTAGAATTAATTCGTAAAAATATATCATTTTTATCCTCCAAAAATACTATATATATTTAATAATACTATATAACAATTACTAATCCTAATCCATTTATTTATAAAGAGAATTTCAAGATAAAGTTCAAGGTACCAATGAATATTGGTGCATGAGTAGAATGAATAAAAAACATGTTAAGAATTTATTATCTTAATTTTCCCAGATTGATACATATTTACTATTATACACCATGATTTATTTGGAATGGTGTATATACTTACCATTAATATTTTGAAATCATGATTCAATTATATATCATGATATTCAATGTTCTGTTCCACATTCCTTCTCTCACGAGGTTTTGACTAAAACATTTCAAAATAATTAAGGGTTTTTCTTGACTCAACTTCATTCTTGAGTCATAATGTGTCATTTTTTACTATGGTTTTAAAAGATTGATTTTTTCTATTATATGATTATATTAAAATTCCATTCTTTAGGTAAATTGGATTTTTTGATTCAAATCATTATCTTAATGAATTTCTTCATAAAAAATTATATCATTATTGAGAATAATTTTTATCCTATTTAAAGGAAGTTTCCCCTCCCTATCTATAATTTCCCTTCCCGCAAATGTTACCCTTTAAAATTGGAAACCTAATTATGTTTTATATCATGTGGTATTCCTATTTCCCTCTTCCACTTTTCAAAATAATGTGATATTATCCTTTTTATGATGTGGGATTTGAAGAAAGGTGTTTTTAAAACATAAAAAGGGATCCACCCGATTTCTTATTTCATAATTTTCACCTCCATAAAAATATTTTAAACATGAATATATTTTTAAAAACCTAACTAATATTTATAAAATATTATTTGTTCAATTATGGTCTGAAAGAAAATTTTAAGATATTTCCTTTATTAAAATATCTTATGCTCGTTTTGAATAACATCACTCATGTTGTTCATTTTTATTCATACATATTATTGATCCATATAGTGATTTTTACTAAATTGGAAATCAATTTTCAAGGAATAATTTCTTTATTAAAATATGATCATGAAAAATCATTTAATTAATTTTTCTAATGGGAGTCCTTATAATATATCCTACAGTTGTGATTTCAGATAAGGTTTTAAATCCCAATTCTTTTTCATGTGTTATATCATGATTATCCTTTATGTATGAATTATTTTATTCATTTGGAACATGTATACATTAAAATATTTTTATTTTTATTATGTGATAGGTTATATTAGAACTATATATCCTTCCAATGCATTGGGTAATGTTTTAATATCATGATAAACCATGTATGGTGCATGAGAGATTAGCCGAATCACATTATTTTTTTTGTGAATGGTGGGATTAAAATTATATATCCCTTTAATGCATTACTTAATGATTTATATCCCATTAGATATTATTTATGGGATTTGAGAGTGAAACTAACCAACTATGGCACTTGTTCCTCCATGTTTATAGTTTTGGGAAGTGAACCCAATCAACTATGGGACATTGTCTACTATATTCATGGGAATATGATGTGAACAAAATAACCTATATGAATTTTTTCACTATGTGATGAGAGTCTTGGGAGTGAAACTTGAGCAATGATTATGATATCATGTATCATGTTGTTTCCATATATTTATGGCTTTGAGATCTGATGATATAATTTCCTTATTTAATGATTATATGATTATATCATAGTCATATGTCAGGGTAAATGTTTGTTCTTTTTAGATCACATGTATTAAATTTATGATTTATGGAAAACTATTATTATCCCATGTTATTTTTTATGATAAATTTCTCCCAAGTTCATGTTTTCTTATATTATTGGGATCTAAACATTGATGACATGTTGAAATGTTTTTCCATATTGAGATTATGAGATAACCCATTTTTTATTATTTCCATCCCCAGTAAAAGAAGATATGTATAAATTATGAGAAATTTATATAATGTGTTATAGAATATTTAAAATATGGATAAATACTTACAAGTTTTTAAAATTTGTTTCTGAGGTAATTTGTAACGACCCAAGTATTTATATAATAATACATTTCAATATCTATTAATATTTTTGAACAAGATATTAAATTTTTGTTAAAGTGAACAATTTTTATGATAACTTACACAACATGCAACAATGGGTTTCTTTGAAATCTTACGTTTCACACAACTTTGTGTTATACCAAAAATAATATAATAATATTATTATTTTAAATGGTTGTTAACAACTAGCCATTGTATTAGTGGGAATAAATAGATCTAACTAAAATATGATTATACATGTTTTATAAATGTTTTTACCTTTATCCAATAAATTTTAGAGGCTTAAAATAAGAATGAATATGATTTTAAGCATGAAAAACTCTAATATTTTTATAAGGTTGTTTTACCGCCTTTTGAAGGAAAACACTTTTAAATATAGTTTTTTCACTTTTATATGTTATATTGGACACAATAAAATTCCTCTATATAATAAGTATTTCAAAATTTACTTTGGAATTTTTTTTGATAATTTGCAGATAAAGTTCATTTTAATGAATAGTGAAAAATACCGTATTTTAAGTCAAAAATTCCATTTCATCTAATTTATTTATATAGATAGATTGTACTTTTAATTAGTTTTAAAGTGTATTTGGATTATAGTTTTATCATTTAATCCAATTATTGTCAGTTTACATAATTTCACTTTTAAATTGGACATAAACACATGTCCATATTTTGATAGTTAGTACTTGATAAAAACCCACGTTTTGGTTTTCACAAAAAGAATTAATTTCAAATTAATTTCATCTAATTAATTGTTTGGAATTTGGAAAAATTTATTCCATATTTGTAATAATAACGTCCCAATTGTGTGAATAGGTACTTTTTATTTCTGAACATTAAAAACAACAACTTTAGTAATTATTTTATTAACCATGGTTAAAGGGAAAATCTAGTAAATAAGGGTAACAGATACTATTATAATAATATTAAACTACTATAAAACATTCCCTAATCATATTGTGTGAGATATTTCATACCATGGAAATACGTGGGTCAGTTTTGGGACCCCATGGGGTCACTTGGGAGTGATAATGACATTTTATAAGAATTAATTTCAAGTAAAGAGAAATACAACATAAACATGTATCTTTTAATAAAACAATTTTTATAGGGTTATTTAAGTGATATATTTTCCTATATATAGTAATTATAAATCTAAAAATATTACCTAAATCATGATATTTTATTTATAAATTTTATATATTAAATAAATAAATTTAATTATGACATAATGATGATGCATTGATTACATCATTAATAAAGGATTCAAATAAATGATATATTAACTATTAAAATAAATGTAACTAGAATATTTTGATTCAACAAAAAATTTTTAAGGATGATATTGAAATATTATATTTGAGTTAACTCATTTTTTTTCAAGGAATCAAGTTTTTATGACTTTAACAAAAATCAATTACTTTATAGTGTTTAAACTGACATAAATTAATTTTTAAAACAAATACTATTTTATTAAATGATGTGACTATCCAAAAAGTATAGTATTAGTCCAACTGAATTATATAATGTTAAAACTTTTATTAATTATCAACTTATGGTTATATTTTCATTTTATAGGTAATATAGTTACCATATATTATGAAAATGCAATACTATAGCAGGCACTGTAGTAGGTACTACAGCTGGTGTTGTAGCAGACACTGTAGTAGGCACTGCTCGGTACTATAGCAGCCTGACTATTCATTTGATTTGGGATTTTGGGCCACCTATTTGGGCCTATGGGTGTCAGGGCCTTCAGGCCATCAAAGGCCTTCGGGCCACAGGGCCTTTGGGCCATTAAAGACCATGAAGTAGCCCAGTTCACACGGATCAGACCCTGGATGAGGTTCAGAGCACCAGTAGCAGTCACGAGAAGAAGAGCTAACCAAATTAGATGAATGAGAGGGTATAGAAACCACCATCGGGACCAGGCAACATGCAGCTTTGTATGGGGCAATGCTAGCCAATCAGCAATGCAGGTGGGAAGCTAAAGGCAATCAATGATGCAGAAGCTGGGGAGGGGCAGTTCTAGTGGGCTTTGTATTGGGCATGGTATGCCTCTGGGCCTTCGGGTCATGTATTATGGGTCATTTAATGCCTTGTTCCTTGGACCTATGAGTCATGTACGGGTTCCCCTTCAACCCTTAAAAGGGGGATTATCTATAAGAAAATAAGAAAGAAGGCCTTCAGGCCATTCAGGTAGGTTAATGTTTTTGACTAAGGGTTAAAGGTAAAAGAAAAGGTTTAATTTACATCCTATAATTTTTTAAAACATATTGGTTTAGAGGTTTTAGACCCAAAAGCATCTTATATGTTAAATAAATGAGTTTGGGACCATTTGAAACCGAATATTAGTTTATAATAAAATAATATTTCAAAACATTCCTAAAGATCCTATCCTCCCTCTTATAGAAGGGAATCGCCTCTAGCCATTTAATAACACCTCTAAAGACCATTGTACCATCCAAAGTATTCTCAAATAAGCTCCCAGGATACATCTCTTACTCCTAGTATCCTTACCTTGGTCATAAGGTAATTCAAGAAATCCTTTTGGCTCAAATAAAAAGAAGATACCTTATTTAGAGGTTACATCTTCTCTCAAGTTCTTTTCTTTTATTTTGCTTCACCACTCCCTATGATATTATTATTCTTTGATTTAAAAAACACACCATTATATTAAACATAATAGTATGTTTTTATGATATGTATTACAACTACACATACATAAACCTCCATATAATGGATATGAACATACCATTTCTGTGTACGACGAACTACTGCCAAACGAAATGATGATTGTTAAAATTTTACCTACCACCTCTCATGGGGGCCATTATGATGGAAATGTATTTACATATGATATATATTATACTTATATTATCTCTATGATTATGTCTATTTTATTTACATTATACCTTTATACTTTCCAAAATGTGTAAATACAATAATTTCATTTGAGGAAGTGCAGACTACTACCCCCTAAAAGTGATATGACTCGTTCATGCCATTATGGAACATATAAAAGATGGAGTTAACAAAATTATATAACATATATAAAATATTATGTTATAATTTAATTATAAAATACCTATGTATCATTTTTTTCATTCCATTATGTATGGAAAATAAATTAACGTAATATTCATACATATGGCATACCGTCTCCATGAACGGTACATTTAATTTCCTATCTACAAATGTTATGAAATATTATAAATACATAATATATATATATATATAATATTTAAATCATGAATATTATTCTAGAGATAATGGACTTTTGACCACATGGGCAATTTGTAATTATATCAAGTTCATTTTTGACTCAAGTACCGAACATTGAAAAAACGAACGATATGAACTTGAAAAAATATATGATTGTTATAGCAAGGTAAAAAGTGATATAAAGGAATAATAAACATTAAAAAGTTTCTGAAGAAAGTATAAATTTACTTATGTTTATTATTCAGGAATATAAAGAATGAATGAGACAAGTCAGAATCAAGGTAATAAAACGTCTTAACCCAATTTACATTCTTACGGTTAATCTTGTAATTATTGATTTTGTCATCCTAAGATTATGTGAGAAATAAATTTTTATTTACTATATTGTATTTATACATTATTTATGGGTACTTATAGTGAATACTCATAATCAATATATTTTATTTACAAAATGATCTTTGTAAGGGAATTTCTAAACTCAGTTTCCACTCTTTGGGTTTTACACATACTTCATTGAATATATTATGCCAAGATTATGAGTGGAATAAATATTTGTTTATTTATTTTGTAATTTTCACTTAATTTTGTGTGTATATACTGTGGATACACAAAATCATTCCATTGATAAATTTTTACATTATTTATACGATCATTTTAAGGGACTTCATCTCAATCTCCTTTCATTAAGGCATATTTTTGTAATATAAATATCATTATTTTATAAGGTGTATAATTATACTATTTTTATTTTAATTTAATTAAATGGTTTTCAAAATAAATATTTTTCTATGAAACCTTTAACTAAATGACAAAAGGAATGTTTCTTTTTAACATACACAGTGACAACGACCTTTCCGATGTTGCAAGAATTATTTGATATTTCAATTCCTTAACAAGTTATAATATTTATGAAATGAAAATAAATAACATATACCCTTTTTACGTATTATGATATTGAAAATGGTTTTTTAATGGATTGATTCTGTCTATATATTTAACTAAAATCTTGTTATTGCAATGTGGAAATGTCATCTTTCATTTATGCTTGTTTTATGTGTTATGATTATGTTATGGTTCTTGGGAATTATTTACATACATGGGTGGTTCTGTGATAAACCTTGGGAGGGTGAGCCTGAGATATATCTCTAATGCATTGGGAAAAATTAATGATGTAAATGTTAATGTATCTCCTAAGAGATTTAGGTAATATTATGTGATGGCTATTCCAAATGTAACTTCCTGTACAGCTGTGGAAGCTATAATGTTAGTATTTTATGGACGCCACAAGTTACATTTATCATTTATGATTACTATTTTTTATTCATTAATATTATGATTTCATGAGGTATGTAAAATAGCTTTTATTGTTTGATTGAAAAGTATGATTTCTTTGATTTTTATGTATTAATGAATTAATGTTCTCTTTACATATTTTCTATCTCTTACTGATCTCTTTATAGTCATACCAAGTGTTTGAAATGATTTTCATAGGGTATAAGGAAGGTAAAGAGAAATTAATAATTCATGAATATTTATATCAAGAAAATAATTCTTTTTTTATTTAATTAGTTTTATTTTATAGAAAAATTGGATAGAGAAGAATTATTAACTTTGTAATTTTTGAGATATAATTTAATGGTTATGGAGTAATTATATAAAACTCTAAACCTTAATAGAACCTCAATGTGAATTCATAAAATTACTCATGATTATGTAATGTTTAAGGATTGGTCCTTATAATTGGAATCAATGTTTGGTTTAGATAACTTTAGAGGTTATGGTGTTATGTAAGCATAAGTGACATGTTTTATATAACCATAATGTTTAACATATTAGAAAGAGTAATATTTATTTTTGATAAATTGAAT
Organism: Viscum album; assembly: GCA_963277665.1. Classification (NCBI taxonomy): domain Eukaryota; kingdom Viridiplantae; phylum Streptophyta; class Magnoliopsida; order Santalales; family Viscaceae; genus Viscum; species Viscum album. Next base: position 1,112,630,842 of record OY728129.1, on the reverse strand, counting down.
GATTTTAAGATAACATTAATAAGTATATATTAGTGTTTACCCTCCTCATAAGATAACATATAATGATTTTATAGATATAATTTTTTGTTTTAGTAAAAGTTTTGATCTAGCAGGAACCAAAGTAACAATGGATGTGAATGAAACTATGATGGTTCTCTGAATAAGAAACTACATGAAACGGGAGATGTAATGAAAAATCTTGTGGTTATTATTAATCAACTATATAGAGTCATTATTGACCACTTGAAAATTGGAGATTTTTTAAGGCATAATATATGTGAGAAACAAATACCTATGGATGTTCAGGTAATAATCATAAAGGTAAGTATATTTAAAAACCTATGTGTCTATGATGTTTAAAGAAATACCTAAGAAAATGATTCAAAGGGATAGAAAAATGTTATAAATGTGGTATTGAAGGTTAAAAATCAATAACCTATCATGGAAAAAGGAAGTGTTTAGTTGACTACAGGATAGGGAAAGAAGTTCTTTAAGAGGGATCAATTGAATGTTTTAAATGTGGAGTGCATGGTCATTATGAAAATAGATGTCCTACAACGAATTTACATAAATGGGATTGGCATGATCATACAAATATATGTTTACCAATACATAATGGCATTATAATTGAAGATGAGTAAACTGAAAATAACATATGAAGGGTATGAATTATTTTTTATATCATGTTTTGATATTATTTAAATATTAGGACATTATGAATGATTTTGTTTGTAGGAATAAAGTATTATGAAGTAATATGGAAAAAATGGTTAAGGGATTATGAAGAATGTTGTACGATTAATATGTCTACATTTTAGAAATTCGAGAGTTATGTTTGATATATGGGTGATGAAAGGCTTAAAAGTATTAATGCTCTTTTGGTTATGAGATTAATTTGGAATACTTTTCTCTTGTATGTGTAACCCTGATGTTTGTTATGTGAAAATTATATTTGAGTAAGAATTATCTTTTTTTTGTGTGTAAATAATTATACATAACCAATTGGGTGTATAGGATCCTTGAAATTGAGGTAATTACATGTTATTACTTTTTTGGATGCAAATGCGAGGTATGAGATATCATTTGTGGTAAAAATATGTTATGGTTATTTTTGAGGAATTAATCTCATTTTTGGGAATGTTATAAAAGTATATAGTTTTTGAAAAAGGACAACATGCAGTGTGACATCCCAGGTAAATAAAGAATAATGCATTTTCATATTTATTAATATTTATGAATGAAATATTAATTTTACTTTAAAAGGGTTGCTATGTTCGATAGCGTACCCGATACGCAACAAAGAGTTTCATTGAAATCTTACGTTGCACACTAGTAATAAAATAATATTATTTTAAATGGTAGTTAACACATAGCCGTTGTATTGGCAGGAATGAATAGAAATAACTAAAATATGATTATATATATTTTTTTAAATGTTTTTACATTTATCCAATAAAATATAAAGGCTTAAAATAAGAAAATAATTCTATTTTAGTCATAGATACTCTAATATTCACCAGAAGGTCCAACTATCACCTTTTGATGGAGAACCTTCATTAAATATAGTTTTGGTTACTCTTATACATTATATTGTACCAAATAAAATTATTCTTTAGAATCGGGGCATCAAAATTTACTTTGTGTAAATTTTTGGTATTTTTCTGATAAAGTTCATTTTTTAATGAATAGTAAAAAATGTTGTATTTTAAATCAAAACCACTTTTTAATCTAATTTATTTATATTATTAGATTATATTTTAAATTGGTTTTAGAGTTTAATTAGAATATATTTTTACCGTTTAATCAAATAGTGTTCGTTGGAATTAATTTCACTTTGAAATTGGACTTAAACTAGTGTCAATCTTTTGATACTTATTGTTTCAAAAAAACACGCTATTTGCTCTGACAGCAGGAATTAATTATTAAATTAATTAATGTAACTTATGTGTTATGAATTTTGTAAAATAGAAATCATTTTTGAATTTGGAATATCAAATATATCTTAGGGTGAATTTTTGGTATTTTTCTGAAAAACTTCAATTTTTGATGAATAGTGAAACCACTAAGTGGTACTTATAAAAAATGATTTTCTGTTAAAATGAAATTTTACCACCTCTGTGTTTTGAATTTCAAAAATTCAACATACATGGTTGTCATTAGGAAGTAAAATGTGGTTAAATTGGATTAAAATATTTTTTTGGTGAATAGTAACTTTTATGTTTTTAATCGTGATTAGAGCTATTAGTGTCGTTTAAGGTAAAAATAATGTTTTAATAATATGAAATGACCTAGACACATGTCCTATCCTTATTGGATGTGTCATGTCCGACCAATAAAATCCAAGGGTCAACTTGGGGACCCCATGGAGCCACTTGGGTAGGAAAATGACATTAAAAACTTTTTATTTAATGTTAAAATTAAAATGTCACAAACAAGAGTTGTTTTACTAAAACAATTTTTAAATGGGGTTATACAAGTCATATTTTTGAATATAAATATTCATTGGGAATATAAAAATATTTCCTACATCATGATATATTTTTTTATAATTTTTAGATACTAAATAAATTAAATTAATTATGACATCATGATGATGCAACTATTACCTCATTAATGAACTATTTAAATAAAATGAAAAGATAATGTAAAATATAAGACTTACACATGTCAAAGACCTATTTTATTGGTATATTTAGATCTCTTATCACCTTATCCTTGAATTATATCAATGTGGGACCTTTTAAAACCGAAATCCATTTTAAGATAAAGTAACATTTCTTTACTTTCCAGGAGTGCCCCTCCTCTCCACTTATAAAAGGCCCCCACCTCTACCACCTTACCCAAACCTCTCAAGCCTTTGGTTCAGCCAAACCCTGACCATATTGTCTCTTCACATACCTTTTTTACTCCTAGAAGCCTCACTTTTTGCAGAAGTCTTCCCATGGAAGCCATTGATATCAAATCAAAAAGAGTTACCCGTTTTAAAGGTAGTGTTTTATTTTGTGTTCTTTTGTTTTATCTTGATTCTCCAACCCTCTAAACTCATTTTATTCCTTTATTTTGTAACAAAAGTAGTATATTCAATATACTAGGATGTTTTTATAAGAAGTATTAGAGCTACACCTACACACACCTCCTTCTAATGGTTAAATAACATACTGTTTCTGTGGTTGGCGAATTTATGCCTCACGAAACGATGATTGTTCAATATTCTTTTAACACCTTTAATGGTGGCCATTAAGATGTCACTATATTTATCAATGATATATATTATGTTTATGTTTTTTTATTCTTCTGTATTTTTCATTTGTGATATACCTTTATGGCTTCCATTATGGGTATACACGATATCTTCATTTTTGGATGTGCAGACTACCGCCCCCTCAAAGTGATTTGATTCGTTAATGCCATATGTGGGATGTATAAAGGATGGATTTAAAGCTATTATATATAATGTTATATTGGAATTATAATATACCTTTATATCATTATTATTTCGTTCCATTAAAGTATGATATAGAAATGAAAATAGCGTTCATGCGTACATACGGCTTACCGTCTCCATGAACGGTGCATTTCATTTCTTATCCCCAAATGTAATGTACTATTATAAGTACATATATATAATGAATATATATGATGTATGTCACATCTAAATGATGAATATAATTCTGGAATTAAAATATACATATCTCTCATTTAGTTTTAATTCCATTAATATGACATAGAAATGAAAGTAGCGTTCATGCATACGTACGGCTTACTGTCTCCATGAGCGGTGCATTTCATTTCATATCTCTAAATGTTATGTACTATTATAAATAAATGTATATTCTGAATATATATGATATCAAAATCATGAATATCATTTTAGATATAATGAAACTTTGACCACATAAACAACATGTAATTGTAAGAAGTCCACTTTCGACTTAAGAACCAAATATCGACAAAACAAACATTATTAACTTAAATGACTACATAATGTTTATAACTAGGTAATAAGTGATATAAAAGTAATAATGAACTTGAAAAGGTTCTTATGCAAGTAGAAATTAACTCAAGTTTATTATTCAGGATGTTAAAGAACGATCGAGTCAAGTCGGACCTGAGGTAAGGGACTTCGTCTCAATCTCCTTTCATTGAGGCATATTTTGTTTTATACACAACATTATTTTATATGGTGTATAAACCTCTTTGAATTTTAATTTTATTCAAAAGGAATCTTTTTATACGAATCATTTTACTAAATTAAAAAAAGAATGTTTCTTTTAACGTACGCAGTGACAACGACCTTTTCCTCCGCCACGAGTATTATTTGGTCTTTGGCTTCCTCAACAAGCCGTAATGTTTTTTTTAAATTAAATAAATACCATATACTGTTTTATGTATTTTGGTATTGAAAAGGGTTTTTTATAATGGATTTTTTATGTCAATATATTTAAGTGATATATTGTGATCAAAGTATGGAAATGTTTTCTTTCCATTATATTTGTTTTATGTCTTATGGTTTTATAATGGTACTTGGACATTTGACGGGTGGTTACGTGATAAACCATATAACAAGTGGTGCCGTGAATACCAGGATGGGTGGTTACGTTATAACCTCCAATGCATTGGGTATGGAAGTCAGCAGTATGGCTATTCCATTAAGTATGTGTTGAAGTCGACTGTATGGTTATTACATTTAAGTATGTTTATGTCCCAACTTACCTTTTTATGTTTTGTTTTCTTTATATGGGTTTATGGTAATATTATTGGTTACAAAAGGGTAAGTAATGATCTTTTATTCCGTGAAGAGTTTTTACTACTTCGTAAAGGTGAAAATTATTACTTTGATAAAGTATACATGGTTTACTTGTTGTTTTGATAAACTAACAGTTTTCATTCCTTGTGTATCCCTTACTGATCTTTTAATGCTCACCCCAGGGTTTTTTGAAATGTTTTTCACAGGACATAATGTGGAGTTGGGTCAAGGATGGGATTAAGGTAAAGTCATGCTATATAAAAGGTGGAACTAGAAATGTTTCTTTTAAGAGTTTTTTGTTTTTATGGAAACTTAGTAGAAGTGTATAATTTTTAATCTTTTAAGATGTAATAGTTATGATCTAATTCTCTAAAACTATAAACCTGAAAAGATCCTCAATGGGAATTATTAATTTAATTCAATATTAAGCAATATTTAAGGCTGGGGCCTTATAGTTGGTATCAGAGGTCGGTTTTGATAACTTTAGGAGTTAGAATTCTATTAAATGATTATCCAAAAATATTTTTTTATGGTCAAATTGAAATGATATATCATTTGAAGATTACCATGTTGCTTCGCCTAAGATATTTTTGTGTTAAGAATGGTTTTTCATAGAGGAAACAGAATAGCCTTTCTGGGAAGGCATACAGAGGGAAATGACCTTTCAAATTAGTATCCTGAGATGGTCAGAGTCAGAACTAAACAGTTTGTCGTAGTGATGGCTCAGTTGACTCAGGAGTTTAAAAGAAGATTGGTGAATGCCCCAGTTTTGGCACTACCTTCTAGGAATGGGGAGTTTGTTATCTACAGTGATGCTTCATTGAAAGGACTTGATTGCGTCTTAATGCAGATTGATCAGGTAATTGCTTATGCTTCACGACAGTTGAAAACTCATGAGGTAAATTACCATACACATGATTTGGAATTAGCTGCTGTTGTTTTCGCTTTAAAAATTTGAGGCATCATTTGTATGGAGTAAAGTGTGAAATATATACCGATCACAAAATTTTAAAGTATATATTCACTCAGAAAGAATTGAACATGAGATAGAGGAGATGGCTATAATTAATCAAGGATTATGATTGTAAAATTCATTACCATCAGGGAAAAGAAAATAAAGTGGCTAATGCTTTGAGTTGAAAAAGTAATGCTTCATTAACAATGTTGCGTTTGGAACGTGATCCTTTGGTTAAGGATTTGATGAACTTTGGCATAGAAGTTATTGGTGCAGGATGTACTTATGTTTTGTTTCAGGTATCAGTGAAATCTTCTCTATCAGACAGAATTAAGCAAGCACAGAAGCTAGACAATGAGTTGTAGAAAAAGGTAGAGCTGGTTCAGAAGGGTAAGTTGCCTGAATTCAATAATGATAATGATTTTTTTGAGATTGGGAAGAGATTGGGTGTGCCGTGTGATTCACAGTTGAAGAGAGATTTGTTATGTGAATCTCATAGTTCTCCATTTTCAATCCATCATGGCAATACTAAGATGTATAATGATCTTCGGGAGTAGTACTGGTGGGACAGAATGAAAAGGGATATTGCTGATTTTACGGTGAAGTGTTTGACTTGTCAACAGGTTAATGCAGAGAGGCAGTTACCGAAAGGGATGATTCAGCCTCTACCAGTGCCAGAGTGGAAATGGGAGGATATATCCATGGACTTTGTTGTGGGATTGCCGAAGACACCTCGAGGTTCACTTCTAACTTTTGGAAAGGCCTTCAGAAGTCATTGGGTACAGAATTAAATTTTAGTACAGATTTTCATCCTCAATCATATGGGCAGTTAGAATGAACAATTCAGACTTTGGAGGATATGCTACATGCTTGTTCGATGGATTATCAGGGATGTTGGAAAAAACATCTTTCTTTGGTTGAGTTTTCTTATAATAACAATTTTCATTCTAGTATACAGATGACACCATTTGAGGTGTTATATGGGAAGCGGTGTCGAACTCCAGCTTTCTAGGATGAAGTGGGTGAAAGGAAGTTGATGGGACCAGAATTGGTAGAAGAGATGGTAGAAAAAGTTTAGTTGATACAGAATCACATGAGAACAGCTCAGAGTAGGAAGAAAAGTTATACGGATAACTGGAGGAAGGATCTATCTTTCGAGGTAGGTGATCATGTTTTTCTCAAAGTTTCACCATGGAATAGTGTGATACGATTCGGTAAGAAAGGAAAGCTGATTCCAAGGTTAATTAGACCATATGAAATTCTAGAGAAAGTTGGATAAGTTGCATACCGAGTGGCTTTACCTCCAATTTTATCTCAGGTGCACAATGTTTTTCATGTTTTGATGTTGAGAAAGTACATGCCAGATCCATCTCATGTTTTGAGCCCAGAGGTAGTTCAGTTGGAATAGAATATCTCTTATGGAGAATAACCAGTCCAGATACTTTACCATAGAGAGCAAGTATTGCGGAAGAAGGTAATTCACCAGGTAAAGGTTTTATGGAAAACCCATATGGTTGATGAGGAAACATGGGAATCTGAAAATGCTATGAGGGATAAATACCCCCACTTATTTTGATAAGGGAATAAAATTGTGAGGACGCAATTCCCAAAAGGGGGGAAGGATGTAACATCTCAGGTAACTAAAGAATAAAGAATTTTCATATTTATTAATATTTACGAATTAAATATTAATTTTACTTTAAAGGGGTTTCAATGTTCGATAGCATACCCAATACGCAACAAAGAGTGTCATTGAAATCTTACGTTGCATACTAGTAATAAAATAATATTATTTTAAATGGTGTTTAACACATAGCCATTGTATTGGAGGGAATGAATATAAATAACTAAAATATTATTATATATGTTTTTTTAAATGTTTTTACATTTATCTAATAAAAGATAAAAGCTTAAAATAAGAAAAGAATTCAATTTTTGGCATAGATACTCTAATATTCACGAAAAGGTCGAACTATCACCTTTTGATGGCGAACCTTCATTAAATATAGTTTTGGTCACTCTTATACATTCTATTGGACCAAATAAAATCATTCTTTAGAATCGGGACATCAAAATTTACATTGTGTAAATTTTTGGTATTTTTCTGATAAAGTTCATTTTTTAATGAATAGTGAAAAATGTTGTATTTTAATTCAAAACTCTTTTTAATATAATTTATTTATATAATTAGATTATATTTTTAATTCTTTTTAGAGTTTAATTAGAATATATTTTTACCATTTAATTCAATAGTGGTCATCGGAATTAATTTCACTTTGAAATTGGACTTAAACTAGTGTCAATCTTTTGAAACTTATTGTTTCATAAAAACACGCTATTTGCTCGAACAGTGGGAATTAATTATTAAATTAATTAATGTAACTTATATGTTTTGATTTTTTTAAAATAAACATCATTTTTTAATTTGGAATATCAAATATATCTTAGGGTGAAGTTTTGGTATTTTTCTGAAAAGCTTCAATTTTTGATGAATAGTGAAACCACTAAGTGGTACTTATAAAAACTGATTTTCTGTTTAAATGAAATTATACCACCTCTATGTTTTGAATTTCAAAAAATCTGACATACATGGTTGTCATTAGGAAGTAAAATTTGGTTCAATGGGATTAAAATAATTTTTTTGTGAATAGTGACTTTTAAGATTTTAATCGCAATTAGAGGTAACTAGTGTAGTTTAAGGTAAAAATAATATTTTAATAATATGAAATGACGAAGACACATGTCCAACCCTTATTGGATGTGTCACGGCCGACCAAGACAATACATGGGTCAACTTGGATACCCCATGGAGCCACTTTGGTTGGAAAATGACATTAATAACGATTTATTTAATGTTAAAATTAAAATGTTTCAAACATGAGTTGTTTTACTAAATTTTTTTTAAACGGGGTTATAAAAGTCAACTTTTTGACTATAAATATTAATTAGGAAGCTAAAAATATTTCCCACATCATGACTGTTTTTTTAAAATTTTTAGACATTAAATAAATTTAATTATTTATGACATCATGATGGTGCAAGGATTACCTCATTAATGAACGATTTAAATAAAATGAAAAGATAATATAAAATCTAAGACTTACACTTGTCAAAGACCTATTTTATGGGTATATTTCGAACCCTTATCGCTTTATCCTCGAATTATATCAATTTTGGACCTTTTAAATCCGAAACGCATTTTAAAATAAAGTAACATTTCTTTACATTCCAAGAGTGCCCCTCCTCTCCTCATATAAAAGGCCCCCACCTCTACCACCTTACCCACACCTCTCAAGCCTATGGTTTGGCCAAACCCTGCCCATATTGTCTTTCCACATCCCTCTTTTACTCCTAGAAGCCTCACTTTGGGCATAATTCTTCTCAAGGAAGCCATTGATCTCAAATAAAAAAGAGTTACCCGTTTTAAAGGTAGTGTTTTCTCTTGTGTTCTTTTGTTTTATTTTGCTTATCCAACCCTCTAAACTCTTTTTATTACTTTATTTTGTAAAAAAACCATTATCTTCAATATACTAGGATGTTTTTATATGAAGGATTCGAGCTACACCTACAGACACCTCCGTCTAATGGTTAATGAACATACTGTTTCTATGGTTAGCGAATTTCTGCCTCACGAAACGATGATTGTTCAATATTATTTTAACACCTTTAATGGTGGCCATTAATATGTCACTATATTTATCTATGGTATATATTATGTTTATGTTTTCCTTATTCTTCTGTATTTTTCATTTTTGGTATACCTTTATGGTTTCCATTATCGGTATACGCGATATCTTCATTTTAGGATGTGCGGACTACCGCCCCCGTAAAGTGATTTGATTCGTTAATTCTATATGTGGGGTGTATAAAGGATGGATTTAAAGTTATTATATATGATGTTATACTGGAATTATAATATACCTTTATATCATTATTATTTCTTTCCATTAATGTATGAGATAGAAATGAAAGTAGCGTTCATGCGTACGTACGACTTACCGTCTCCATGAACGGTGCATTTCATTTCTTATCCCCAAATATAATGTACTATTATAAGTACATATATATAATGGATATATATGATGTATGTTACATCTAAATGATGAATATAATTCTAGAATTAAAATATACATATCTCTCATTTAGTTTTAATTCCATTAATATGTCATAGAAATGAAAGTAGCGTTCATGCGTACGTACGGCTTACCATCTCCATGAATGGTGCATTTCATTTCTTACCTCTAAATGTTATGTACTATTATAAATAAATGTATATGCTGGATATATATGATATATATGATATCCAAATCATGAATATCATTTTGTATATAATGAAACTTTGACCACAAAAACAACATGTAATTGTAAGAAGTCCACTTTCGACTTAAGAACCAAATATCGACAAAACAAACATTATTAACATAAATGATTACATGATGTTTATAACATGGTAAGAAGTGATATAGAAGTAAAAATGAACTTGAAAAAGGTTCTTAAGAAAGTAGAAATTAACTCAAGTTTATTATTCAGGACGTTAAAGAATGATCGAGTCAAGTCAGACCTAAGGTAAGGGACTTCGTCTCAATCTCCATTCATTGAGGCATATTTTGTTTTCTACACAACTTTATTTTATACAGTGTATAAACCCCTTTGAATTTTAATTTTATTCAAAAGGAATCTTTTTATACGAAGCATTTTACAAAATAACAAAAATCAATGTTTCTTTTAACATACACGGTGACAACGACCTTTTCCGCCGCCACTAGTATTATTTGGTCTTTGGCTTCCTCAACAATCCGTAATGTTTTTTAAATCAAATAAATACCATAGAATGTTTTATGTATTTTGGTATTGAAAAGGGTTTTTTATAATGGATTTGTTATGTCAATATATTTAAGTGATATGTTGTGATCAAAGTGTGGACATGCTTTCTTTCCATTATATTTGTTTTATGTCTTATGATTTTATAATGGTACTTGGACATTTGACGGGTGGTTACGTGATAAACCATATGATGTGTGGTGCCGTGAATACTAGGACGGGTGGTCACATTATAACCTCCAATGCATTGGGTATGAAAGTCAGCCGTATGGGCATTCCATTAAGTATGTGTGGATGTCGACCGTATGGTTATTCTATTTAAGTATGTTTATGTCCTAAGTTACCTTTTTATGTTATGTATTCTTTATATGGTTTTTATGGTAATATTTTGGTTAAAAAAGGGTAATTAATGACCTTTTATTCGGTGAATAGTTTTTAATACTTCCTAATGGTGAAAAGTATTACTTTGATAAAGTATACATGGTTTACTTGTTGTTTTGATAAACAAACAGTTTTCATTCCTTGTGTATCCCTTACTGAGCTTTTCATGCTCACCCCAAGTTTTTTTGAAATGTTTTTCACAGGACTTAATGTGGAGTAGGGTCAAGGATGGGATCAAGGGAAATTCATGCTATATAAAACGTGGAACTAGACATCTTTCTTTTAAGAGTTTTTATTTTTATGGAAACTTAGTAGAAGTGTCTACTATGTAATGTTTTGAGATGTAATAGTTATGATCTAATTCTCTAAAACACTAATCCTGAAAAGATCCCCAATGGGAATTATTCATTTAATTCAATATTAACTAATGTTTAAGGCCGATGCCTTATATACAGACCATGTGACAACCCATTGCATTGGACAAAGCTATGACAATTGACCCAATAACCATAGTGCGACTGGGATTTATCACCTACCACGAACCTACATGAAGTCCCTCATTATTATGACTTATTCTTTTTAGTTAAATGATTTTATGGTAAAAGAATAAGTTTATTTTAGAACTTATGTTTTATCAAAAGGATATCCATTTTATAGGAAATTAATTTTCTAATTAAGTGATAATGTTATTTTGGAAGATGTTTTCTCATCTAGGACCACTATATACCTAAGGAAAATAGAATAGTATGGGATTTCATTTGAGGAATAATGGTAGAATTTTCTTTTTGATGAATCTATGTATTTCTTGTCGAATTATAGAAATTTGGGTTTTTTATGGAAATGATAAACATGTCTTGGAGAAAATGTAATTAAGTTAATTAATATTTATTATGAGACTTTAAGATTAATCGATGTTATTTGAAGAAAAATTTTAAGATTTATCTTGTTGGACTATAAGATAAAATTCTTATGAGGTTTAGGTTTGAATATTAGTTTGGATTATTTTGAATAATTTTATGGTCAATTTTGCATTGAATGGTATTTATTGAAATTTGGGTACTGTTTATTTAATTTTGGAGATTAAGATTAGTATTTCTTTTTATAAAATATTATCTTTTTTAGAGATTATTTGATATTGTACCAAGCATTTTGGTTTTGGTTAATTTCTAAATAGAGAAGAAATATATTGTTCATGTTTTTTGGATTATGTGATTTTCTATAAGTTAATTTTAGTGCTTCATATGTGACCAAGTAATCTTGAATACTCATCATTTGGAGAAAATATGATTTTGTGTGTAGAAATTTATTGAAGGATGGAACTCTACTTGAAACGTAAGAATATTTCCTTTTGATAATAGTGAATCTCATAAATAAATTCCTCAAATTTAATTAAAGGAACATATTTTTTTCACTTTTATTTTCCTACTGGGGAATAAAATACCGTTTAACCCATCACATGTTTATGGTTTTCTGGTAATTAACTTTCGCTGGATCATGTTTTCTATCACTCTCCATCGGAACTTGATTATTAGTTTGTCTTCCATATGCATGTTTTATGACATGGAACCAAAGTATGTGTTATCTTGGGTGACCGTTGTAAATATTTTTATTTTATTAAAAGTGACAGTTTTATTGGCTATTTTTATAATGTGGAATTTTCAATAATGTTCCCTAGTCCAATTTAAAATTTGCGAGGACACAATTTCCAAAAGGGGGAAGGATGTAATGACCCATGTATTTATAGAATAATACATTTTAATATATCCTAATATTTATTAATAAGATATTAATTTTATGTAAAAAATAACACTTTGTCCGATAATTTACTCAACATGAAACAATGGGTTTCTTTGAAATCTTATATTGCAAACAACTATGAGCTACACTAAAAAATAATATAATAATAATAATATTTTAAATGGTAGTTAATGTCTAGACTTTTTATTTTCGGGAATGAAAACAAATAACTACAATATGATTATACATGTTTTTAAATGTTTTAACATTTATCTGATAAATTTTAGAGGCTTAAAACAAAAATGAATTCGTTTTTAAGCATGAAAAAACTCTAATATTTTTAAAAGGTCGTTTTACCGCCTTTTGAAGGAAAAAACTTTTAAAATATAGTTTTTTCAATTTTATATGTCATATTTTACAAAATGAAAATTTTCTATATAACTGGGACATCAATATTTTCTTTGGATAAATTTTTGGTAATTTTGTTATAAAGATCAATTTTTAATGAATAGTGAAAAATACCGCATTTTATGTCAAAACAACATTTTCATCTAATTTATTTATATAATTAGATTGTAATTTTAATTTGTTTTAAATGTAATTTGGATTGTATTTTAATAATTTAATCAAATTTTGGTCATTGAATATAATTTTACTTTTAAATTGGATAGAAACACATGTCAATCTTTTGATAGTTATTATATCATAAAAACCCAATTTTTGTTTTTCCAATAGGAATTAATTTAAAATTAATTTCTACTAATACTATGTTTTCAATTTGGAAATGGATTTAATATTTGGAATCAAAACATCCAAATTGTGTCAATAGGAACTTTTGATTTTTGGACATTATGAATAGTAACTTAAGTAATTATTTTTTTTACCATGGTTAAAGGGTAAATCTTGTAAATAAGGGTAAAAAATAATATTATAATAAAACTAAACTACCCTAAAACCTATCCTAATTCTATTTTAAGAGATAATTATGACCATGGACATCCTTGGGTCTATTTTGGGACCCCATTGGGCCACATGGGTGTGATAATGACATTTTATTAGAAATAATTTAAAGTAAAGAGAAATATTACATTAACATATAGCTTTTAATAAAACAATTTTAATATGAGGTTATATAAGTGATATATTAGACTATAAATAGTCATTATAAATATAAAAATATTTCCTACATTATGATATTTTATTTAATTTTTCTATACATTAAATAAATAAATTTAATTATGACACAATGATGATGTAGTTACTGCTTTATTAATATAGGATTCAAATAAATGATATATTAAATATTAAAATAAATGTAATTTGAATATTTTGATTCCATCCAAGAATTTTATGGATTATATTGAAATATGATATTTGCTTTAAATCCTTTTTTGAAGGAATCAAGTTTTTATGACCTTGGACAAAAATAAATTACTTTATAGTGTCATAGTTGACATAAATGAGTTTTTAAAACAAAGAAAATTTTATTAAAGGATATAATAGTAATAAAAATATAAGATTCTTTAAACTAACATATATAATGTTCAAAATGTCATTATGTATCCACTTATGGTTCTCTTGGTATTTTAAAGTAAATATAGTTACCATATATTATGAAAATCCAAGAAGATATGATAAGAGTTAATGTTTTTATCTAAGGGATATAGATAAAATATAAGGTTCAATTTGTGACCTAAACTTGTCTAAAACCTATTGGTTGAGAGTTTTTCAAACCAAACTAATCTTATATTTGAAGTAAATTAGTTTGGGACCATTTGAAACCGAAAATAATTTTATAATAAAATAACATTTCAAAATATTCCTATAGTTCCCCTCCTCCCTCTTATAAATGGGAATCACCTATACCCTTTTACTCACACATATCAAGCCCCATGTATTTCCAAAATTCTGATCAATTAAGATCCAAGTATACCTCCTTTCCTCCTAGAATCCTTACATTGGGATGAAGGAAATTCAAGAAATCATTTTGGCTTAAGTCAAAAGAAGTTACACGATTTAGAGGTAACATTTTCTTTCAAGTTTTTTTCTTTTATTTTCCATCTCCACTACCTATGACCTTACTATTCTTTAATCTCATAAAAAATACAGTATCCTAAATATACTATTATTTTCTTTCTTATAATGATTCTAACTACACTTAAACATACCTATTTCTAATGGATATGAACATACTGTTTCAATGTATGACGAACTACTACCTCACGAAATGATGATTATTCAATTTTCCCCTACCACCTCTCATGGTGGCCATTATAATGTAAATGTATTTATATATGATATATATTATACTTATATTGTCTATATTATTCTGTAATTTTCATTTATATTATATCTTTATGATTTACACAATGTGTAAATATGATAATTTAATTGGAGAAAGTGCAGACTACCGACCCCTCAAAGTGATTTGACTTGTTCATTCCATGCATGGAATGTATAATGGATTTAATTAATGAACATATGTAAAATATATAAAATATGATATTATATTGGAATTATTATATAACTATGTATCATTATGTTTTCATTCCTTTATATATGAAAAATTAATGAAAGTAGCATTCAGGTGTACGTATCGCTTACCATCTCCATGAACGGTGTATTTCCTTTCTTATCTCCAAATGTCATGGAATATTATAAATACATATATAATGTATCTATATACATATATATATGATATATATGATATTTAAATCATGAATATGATTCTGGAGATAATAGAATTTTGACCAAATGGACAATTTGTAATTATAACAAGTTCATTTTTGACTCAAGTACCGAACAACGACAAAACAAACGATATGAACTTGAAAAATTATATGATTGTTATAGAAAGGTAATAAGTTATATAAAGGAATAATAAAAATTAAAAAGGTTCTCAATAAATTTTAAATTAAATTAATTAAATTTTTTAGGAATAAAAATAGTGAACGAGACAAGTCAGACTCAAGGTAAGGGAACTTCTTAACCCATTTTCCATTCTTTGGGTTAATCTTCTAATTTATGATTATGTCGTTCTATGATTATTTGATAAATAACTTTTTATAAACTATATTTTATTTTTAATTTTTTATGTGTACTTATAGTGAATACACATAATAGATATATTTTAATTACTAAATGATTTTTGTAATTTAATTTCTAAACTCAATTTTTACTCTTTGGGTTTTATGAATTCTTAGTTTATTATATTATTCCAAGATTATGTGTGGAATCACTATTTGTTTATTTATTTTTCAATTTATACTTCATTTTTTTGTGGGTATATTATTGCTACACATAATCACAAATTGATAAATTCTTTCATCATTTATATGATCATTGTAATGGAATTCATCTCAGTATACTTTCATTGAGGCATATTTTGATAATATACATCTCATTAATTCATAAGGTGTATAATTATAACATGTTTTTAATTAAAATCAATGGTTTTCAAAATTAATATTTTTCTATGAATCATTTTACTAAATGGAAAAAAGGAATGATTCTTTTTAACATACATAGTGACAACAACCTTTCCACCAGTACTGCCATTATTTGATATTTGGATTCCTTAACAAGTCGTAATATGTTTGAAATGTAAATAAAAACCATATGTACATTCTAAAATATTTTGGTATTGAAAATGGTTTTGAGAATGGATTTATTCTGTCAATATATTTAACTTATATCTTGTGATTTTAATGTGTAAATGTTATTTTTTATGATTATTTTATTTGTTATGATTATGTTATGGTTCTTGGTAATTATTTACATATACGGGTGGTTACATGATAATCCTAGGGTGGTTCAGCCTGAGATAGGTCTCCAATGCATTGGGTAAAGTGAAAAAGGTAAACATTAATGTTTCTCCTAAGAGATTTAGGGAATATACTCTGATGGGTATTCCAACCACAACTCCCTATGTAACTGTGAAAGATACAATGTAAGTATGTTATGTATGCCACATATTACCTTTATGATTTATGATTTCAACGTACAATTCATATATCTTATGATTTATTGAGTAATGTTAAAGAGATTATGTTTTATGATTAAAAAGTATGATTTCATTGATTTTTATATATTCATGGACTAATGTTTTCTTTCCTTATTTTATATCCCTTATTGAGCTTTTTATGCTCATCCCATGTTTTTTAAAATTTTATAACAGGGTATAAATAAGGGTTAGAGAATGGAATAATTCAAGAATATTTATAACGGGACAATAATTCTTATTTTTATTTAAGGAGTTTTATTTTTGTGAAACATTTGGATAGATATGAAGTGTCTACATTGTAATTTTTGAGATGTAATGTAATAGTTATGGAATAATTATCTAAAACTCTAATCCTAAAAAGATCCTCACTGTTAATTCTTAACTTAACTCAAGATATTTTAATGTTTAAGGTTGGGGAATTATATAATTGGTCCTTAATGACACTAAAAAAAGGTTATCTAAGTCGTTTTATATTATCATGAGATGTAAAGTTTAATATATTGTAATGATGTAAATTAAATATATGTTTAGATCAAATCATGATATTTTTTATTATAGGAGTGTTCATGTAGCACCTCAAACACTTCATGGTAGGTTTATCTTAAATACATTCTAGTTATAGACTATATTTCATGAATCACATAGCCTATATGGAACCAAACATGGTTACTTGTAGGAGATATCCATAACATAACCATGTAAAAGTAATTTTGTCACTTTTATGATGTGAATTTCGAAAATCTGACATACATTGTTGCGATCGGTAAGTTATTTGGCGTCCGATAAGGGAAAATCAATTTTTAGTGAATAGTAACCTACCCGTATGAATACTAACTTACCCTTATGATTAGTAATATGACTCATATGAATGATATCCATACAATTGAGTTTATAAATGAAATTAGGCACCTTAAAAATGAAGATGAAAATTTTAAGTGTTAATATTTTTCAATTAAAAAATTATTTTATTTAAATATTTAATTAATCATATTTAAAAAATTATTTTTGACAAATGGACTTCATTTTTGGATTCTACAGGTCGAAAAGTTGTTAGGGTGAATTTTATGGATTTTTCTGAAATACTTGAATTTTTTATGAAAAGTAAAATCCGATAATTCACAATAAATGCTAAATAATGGATTAATTGAGTCATTGATGATGATTTTATGATTTAATTCCAATTGGTTCTAATTCACATGCATATATTACTATTCTTGGTCATTGGATAATCACTATTTGTTGTCTTGAGTGGAAATAATAAATTAATGATTATAATATTAAGAAAACTCATCTCCCCTCCACTATTTAAACCACCCATCACCCATCTTCCTACCACACCACTCAAGCTTCAAAAATTTCCTAAATTCTGCCAAATACTCTTCCCAAACCCTCTCCCCACTTCCAAGACCTTTTGGTGTCACCTAAATTCCAAAAAACAAAGGCCTTAAGGAGTTTCTCAAGGAGGAGTAATCAAGAGGTGAACCTTCCTTCTCCTTTCTTTAAATTTAATTTACAAAGTTCCATTGTTTTGTTTTCTCTTCTCACCTCACCTCGTCAAAATTACATGATAATTCCATTACCATAACTTTTCTATATTTTCATTGTGCTAATTTAATATTTCATCATAATCTCTCTTTTTCCCTCCATTTATACAATAAATGCAAACACCATCCGAGATGTGTAAATTTATCACACTAAAGGAAGAAGGGTATTCAATTTGCATTACTATATTCAATACAGATCATTAAACCTTTTCAATGTTGGAAATAAATAATAAAATATTTATTTTGTCTTGATTAATTTTATGTAATCTTTGCATGTTCATAATATGGAATAATAATCCAAAACAAGTTTATTGTGCAGAAAACCTCCATGCCAAATCCAAGCATTCATTTTAACTCATCGAATGAGTCATCCTCATGGTATATAACCAGAATCATTATAATAAAATTTATATATCTTTATTGTCACTAATAATTTCTATTAACAATTATGGATGTTTATCCACATTTCAAATGAACTTCCATTAATGAATACAAGTAAAAAATATCATGAAACCAAGTAAGAAAATGCTTCTAAAATAATAAAATTGAATCTCTTAAACTCATAAAAAAGGACATTAATGAACATAATAAGGTTATAAAATATAAATTACATGTTTATGAGGTTATGGAATTATTAATTAATGAAGCTAAATTTGATTATTCAGGTTGTTAAGAACAAACAAGAACACCTTCGAGCGTAAGGTAAGGGATCCTCTCTCTCACTTTTGATCAAGAATCTCCCCTATGTTGTGATCTTTTATTATTAATTCCTAATGATAAGGGTATATTATCTCACCTCCCCCATACTTCCCTTGTGAAATATAAATAATGGAATACCCCTTTAACTCTCGTTAATCCCTCGCAATAACACTCATTACCATGCCAAACTGTTTGTAAGGGGTTTCTCATGTCACTATCATTTCTATGATATTTCCATTGTTCGCCACTTATTTCATGTATGTGGTATATGTGTACTGCCATTTGTTTTTTAATAACATGTTTCTCTTTATATTTATGTTATTCAATGATTAATTTGAGGTTTATTATGTTATGCTCATATGATTCGACCGATTACATTGTGGTAAGAGACTTTGTCTCAACTACTATTGTGTTGTGACTAACTTTGTATTGTGCACCTAATAATCCATATGTGGTGTACCTAATACCCATTTTAAATTAATTTTTATTTCCAAATTATAGTTGAATTAAATATCCATAATCTCATATCATGGATATGTTTGTTGTCTAAACCATATACCATTTAACATACAATGTTTATTTGGAAAGTTATTGATGATTCCATGTACTCTACTCTATAAATATATTGAAAAGGAATATTTATCATGTATTGAATCAATGTATAAAGTATTATTTGGACATGAAGTTGTGGGTAGGTCCCTCTATAGCCCCTCAATGCATCGGTAGGTCTCATGAGACAATTCAGTTGGGGAAAACCCTTTGATTTTATTTCCAAAAATCAGACGGGTTTGTACCCATAGAACTAAACCATTTTAACAGTATTATGGTTTCATGTTCCAGATACATGACATCAAATTAATAATCATTATTTTTATTCATTATCTAATATCATTATTGTCCATTAGGTTTTTACTATGAAAAAATCTATGGATGCAGTTCTATTCATAGTTTATTAATGGAACTAGTTTTTTATTTATTCACTATGCCATATTGATTATGTCAGATTGATTGTGACTCACTTATTTTTGTACTCATTCTTTCTCTATTTGTAACCCTTACATAGCATTTGATATCAACCCTTTCACTATTTACTTTCAATAGTTGACAAAGAGGAGATAATTTATTGAGTTCTTGTGGATGTAGTTTTTTATTTTCATTTTTCATTGTATCTTGTAAACTTTTTCAATGTAATTTCTATTACATCTATGTATCTAGATTCTTCAAGACTACTAAGATAATTGTTCCTTTGGGATTTTAATTCCTTCTAACCATGCTAATATCACAAGTAATGCACCAACTCTAGCCTAGAGGGGTCGGGGTGTTGCAGTTGGTATCAAAGGTTGTTTAGTAGAAAACTTGGAAACTAGATTAGAAAACATAGATTAGGAACAATTATCCATGGTAGTATATGAGGATGAACATACAAGAACATCCAAGAATTTTGGTAAGGAATAGATTATGTGGATATTTTAATAAATACGTTCCAATCTTGATACGAGCAGTTAGAGGTGGCTGTGGCACAACTGTATCTAGGGGTAAAACCTGAAAACATCGCTTTGAGCTAGACTAGAATTGAAACTGGTGCCCGACAATGGGCCTTGCTGCACTATTGGTTATGACAGTCCTGGGCGATATTCATAGGATAATTAACATTTTTTACAAGCCATTATGAAGGAGTTTAGTGTAAATTTTTTCTCAGAGGAACTATGATTATAAGATTAGCTATACATTGAATTTCAAACAATGTTGAGTTATTTTCTATTTGAGATTTATAAACTAATATAGTGTATCACATTATATAGAAATGGCATCTAATGGAAGAAGGGGAATCAATACTCATGGGCAAGGTAGGGATTTCCCTACTAAGCAAGTCAACACAGTCAATATCGGAGTAGATCAGATCATGACCATATTGTGACAACTTACTCAGGCTGTAAAGAATAACCATTCCACGTCTGTGTTGAATTATTTCATGCAAAAGAAGCCCCCATCTATTAGTTGGACTTCTAACCCAGTAGTTGCTGATTAATGGATCAAATCACTAGAAAAGTTATCATGGAATTAAGATTCAATGAAAATGAAAAGGTAGTATTGGCAGTATATTGTCTGAAGGACGACGCTGATCAATGGTAGCCCTTGATTCAGAATACTATAGAGGAAGAAGAAATAGAAGATATGGAATGGAGGAAATTTAATGAAATATTCTTTGAAAAATATTTCCCTCGTGAGAAACAAACTGAAATGAAGTGGAAATTCCTTATCTTAAAACTAAGGGAAGAAGACAGTGTTGCAGAGTATGAGGATACTTTCACAAGGCTGTCCAGGTGTGCTTTAGATTACATACGTGACTCGGTAGACAAGATTGATCATTTCTATAAAGTTCATAAGCCACGTATTCGACGGGCACTAACTTCGCAATCATTTTCATCATTTGAGGAAATTGTATCAAGTGCCATCTAAATAGAGATGGAATTTTCTAGATCAATTCTTTTCAAAGGAAACCAAGATAAAAAGCGTTACTCTAATAAAAGAGGAAAATGAGAAGCACCAAAGAAGTTCAAGGGAACAAAGCTATTCCAATTATGTGAGAATTGTGGACAGAATCATCTCGAGAAATGATTGAAAGGCATGGGAGTCTACAATAACTATAGAGAAAAGGGTCATCAATCTGATGAATGTAATGGGAAGAAACAATTTAATGATATTCAATGCTACAATTATAGAGAGATGGGACACTATGAAAATGAGTTTCATATGTCCAAGGAAACATGCCTCAAAATATGCCAAGATAAAAAGGGAGAGCCTATGTGATTACAACCACAGAGGTTGAAATTCCGAATGACATGGTGGAAGGTACTTTAATTGTTTCCCCAAACATAGAAAACACTATATTAGATTCTATATCATCACATTCATTTATATCTTATCTGTTTTCCAAGAAAATTAGATATTTACAATTTGATTTAATAAAGGAGTTTTCTATCATAACTCCCAAGGGATGTGTCATTGCAACAAAGGCATGTCGTCTAGTCCCCCAACAAACACAAAAATATTATTTATTTTCTAACCATATCATCATACCAATGACTGAATTTGATATAATTCTCAGTATGGATTGGATGTCAAAATATGATGCGAATATTTATTGTAAGCAGAAGGAAGTTAAAATTTTTAAAAATGGTATAGAATCCCTTATCTTTAGGGCAGAAACTTCACCACCTGATTCTTATCTAGAACCGCCCAAAATATATCTACTGAATTCAATACATGGAGAGGAAGATAAAACAATATCTATGGGTGAGGAAATAAATATTCAAATTGAAGATGTGAACCTAGTGCAAGAGTACATTGATGTATTTCCAGAGGATTTACCTTGACATCCTCCAGAGTGGGGAGTTGAGTTCTCTATTGATTTAATATCTGATGCAAGACCTATATCCTTGACTCCCTATATAATGTCCACTATGGAATTAGTAAAGCGAAAGAAACAACTAGAGTATTTGAGGGAAAAAAGAATTTATTCGACCTAGTGTTTCTCCATGGGGAGCCCATGTCCTCTTTGTCAAGAAGAAAGATGGATCCGTGTGGTTTTTCATTGATTACAGGGAAATCAATGCTATTACAATAAAGAATAAGTATCATATGCCCCTGGTTGATGATATTTTTGATCAACTTCATGGAAGAAATACTTTTCAAAGATTGAACTTCGATTAGGATATCATTAGTTGCATGTGAGGAAGGAAGATATTCCTAAGACCACATTTCATACTAGGTATGGCCATTACGAGTTTACAGTAATGCCTTTTGGACTTAAAAATGCACCCTCTATTTTCAAGGATTTCATGAATAGAGTTTTCAAGGAATATCTTGATAACTTTGTAGTGGTATTCATCGATGATATCCTCGTATATTCAAAAATATATGAATACCATGAGAATCACTTATGTGTTGTTCTGAGAACTATTAGAAGAAATAAATTATATGAAAATATTAGAAAGTGTGAATTCAGGCTTTAATAAGTTTTCTTTTCTTGGACATATTATCTCTAAGGATGGAATACTAGTTGATCCTGTGAAGTCAAAGGAAATCCAAGATTGGCCCATGCCAACAAACATAACTGATCTACAGAGTTTTATTGGCTTAGCAGGTTACTATCGGTGTTTTGTTCAGAATTTTTCTCGATTGGATAACCCACAAACCAATCTCACACGTAAAAGAGTTATGTTTGTGTGGACAAAATAATGTGTAGAATGATTTGAAGAATTGAAAGGAAGATTGGTTAATGCTCCAATTATGACTCTTCCATCTAGAATTGATGGATTTTTAATATTCAACAATGCATCAACAAATGGACTAGTTTGCGTCATTATGAAAAATGATAAAGTTATTTCTTATGCATCAAGACAGTTGAAGACACATGAGAAAAATTATCGAACTCATGATCTTGAGTTAGTAGCCGTAATCATTTTTCTGAAAATATGGAGGACTTTTCTCTATGGAGAGAGATATGAGATTTATACAGACCATGAGAGTTCGAATAAAATATCCGCACAAAAAGAACACAACAGGAGGAAAAACAGATGGCTCGAGTTACTCAAAGATTATGATTATTCAATACACTACCACCTAGGAAAGGTGAAAAATATGGAAGATGGATTAAGCAAGAATGATCATGGCCTTCTGACTCAAATGAGGATTGAGAGAGATCCTATATTTTTTGATATACTAAATATAGATAAGGTAATTGTTAAGGAATGGGAAACATCACCCCTCTTTCAAATGATTGCTAAACAATCTTTACTAGTGAAGATAAAAAGCTCCCAATCTGATGATGAGAATATGCATAAGAAAATTAATGTTGTTAAGGATGTGAGATTGGCTGACTTCGTGTATGAAGAAGGAGTTATGAAATTTGGGAAGAGGTTATGCATTCCATCAGTACCTGAGCTAAAAAGAGAACTATTAGACTATTATCATAACTGAAATTTCACTATACACCCATGTAGCAGTATGATGTATAGAGATATGAAGCAATATTTATAATGGGATAATATGAAGCGCAAAATTGCTGACTATGTGTCAAGATGTCTAGTTTGTCAACAAGTGATGTCTGAGAGAAAACATCCCAAAGGAGTGGTGAAACCGCTAACAATTTTTATATGGAAGTGGGATAACATTATGGTGGATTTTGTCACTGGACTACCAAAGACACCTATAAGGAACGATGCAATATGGGTAATGTTTTGATCGTCTCACAAAATCATCACATTTCCATTCTATAAGAGAGAATTTTGCACTTGAACGCTTGGAAAGAATTCATATTAATGAATTTTTAAGACTTCATGTTGCACCTCAATCGATTTGTCCAATAGGGATCCCCCATTTACATCAAAATTCAAGAAAAGTCTATAAAAGGATATATATACTGATCATCATATGAGTATTACTTGTCACCCCCAAACTGATGGACAGTCTGAATGGACTATTCACACTTTAGAAGACAGGATGAGGTCATTCTCTCTTGACTTCCAAGGTAGGTGGGGTCAATACTTTTCTTTGGTGGAATTTTCTAACATTAATAGTTTCCATTCTAGTATTCAAATGGCTCCATATGAAGCATTATATGGAAAGAGTTTTCGAACTCCAACTTGCTGGGATGAAGTTGGTGAGAGGAAACTTCTAGGCCTAGAACCTATTGAAGAGACCATGACAAAGGAGAAAGCAATAAAAGCCCATATTAAAGTATCCCAAAGTAGCTAGAAGAGTTAAGATGACAATCAGAGAAAGGATTTGGAATTCCTGGCTGGAGATCATGTCTTTCTAAAATTATCTCCATGGAACGGTGTCTTAAGGTTCGGAAAGAAAGGGAAGTTGAGGCCTAGGTATATAGGACCATTTGAAATTCTGGAAAGAATCGGACCAGTAGCTCACCATTTAACAATGTTGCCAAATATCTCCAAATTCCAGGATGTTTTCCATGTTTTATTGTTGAAAAAATACATGCCAGACCCAAATCATGTACTCCCCTATGAAGAAATTGAACGAGAACTTGATTTTTCATAATGTGAAAAGCCTATTGGGATTTTGGACAAAAGGAAGCAGGTGTTGAGAAATCAAAAAACTCATGCAGTAAATGTTCTTTGGTGGAACCAGAATATGGATGAAGCAACATGGGAACCAAATGATTTCATGAAAAAGAACCACCCATATATTTTTGGTGGGGTTTATACTGAAAATTTTGAGGATGAAATCTCCGAAGGAGGGAATAATGTAGCATGACAAACACTTCATGGTATGTTTCTCTTAAATACATTCTAGTTATAGACTATATTTCATTAATAACTGAGGCTATATGGAACAAAACATGGTTACTTATATGAGATATCCATAACCTAACCAAGTAAACATAATTTTTTCTCTTCAATGATTTGAATTTCAAAAATCTGACACACATGGTTGTGATCGGTAAGTTATTTGGAGTCTGATAATAAAAAATCATTATTGGAAAATAGTAACCTACCCTTATGAATAGTAACCTACCCTTATGAATAGTACCTTACCCTTGTGAATATTAATATGACTATTATGAATGGTATCCATAACATTGGGTGTATAAATGAATTTAGGCACCTTAAAAATGAAGATTAAAATTTTAAGTGTTTATATTTTTCGATTAAATAATTATTTAAATTAAATATTTAATTAATCATATTTAGAAAATTATTTTTGAAAAATGGACTTAATTTCTGGATTCTACACATTGAAAAATTGTTAGGGTGAAGTTTTTGGGATTTTTTTGAAATACTTGAATTATTGATGAATAGTAAAATCCGATAATTCACAATAAATGCTAAATAATGGATTAATTGAGTCATTGATGATGATCTACTGATGTAAGCCTAATTGGATCGAAGTCACACTCATATATTACTATTCATGGTCATGGAATACTCACTGTTGGTTGTCTTGAGAGGAAATAATAAATTAATGATTATAATATTAAGAAAACTGCTCTCCCCTTCACTATATAAACCACCCCTCACCCATCTTATTCCCACACCACTCAAGATTAAATCATTGCCTAAATTATTCTAAATACTCTTCCTAATCCATCTCCTCACGTCCAAGACCTTCTGGTCTCACCAAAAGGCCAAAAACAAATGCCTTAAAGAGTTTCTCAAGGAGGAGTACTCAAGAGGTGAACCTTCCTTCTCTTTTCTTTCAATTTCTTTTACAAAGGTCCATTATTTTGTTCTCTCTTCTCACCTACCATCATAAAAATGCCATGATAATTATAGTACCTTAAATTTACTAGATTTTCATTGTTCTAATAGAATATTTCATCATAATCTCTATTTTCCCTCCATTTATACAATAAATGGAAACACCATTCGAGATGTGTAAATATATCACACTCAAGGAAGACGGGTATTCAATATGCATTACTATATTCAATAATGTTCATGAATCCTTTTAAATGGTTGAACTAGATAATAATATATTTATTTTCCCTCTATTAATTTTCTGGAATCTTTACACATTCATAATATGGAATAATAATACAAAACAAGTTTATTGTGTACAAAACCGCCAAGCCAAATCCAAGCGTTCATTTTAACTCATCGAATGATTCATCATCATGGTATATAAAAAGAATCATTATAAGAACATTTATATCTCTTTAATTTCACTAATAATTTATATTAACAATTAAGGATGTTTAACCACATTTCAGATGAACTTCCATTAATGAATACAAATAAACAAATCATGAAACCAAGTAAGAAAATGCTTATAAAACAATAAATTTGAATATCTTAAACCCATAAAAAATGACATTATTGAACCTAATAAGGTTATATCATATCAATTAAATTTATATGAGGTTCTGGAATTATAAATTACTGATGAAAAATATTATTATTCAGGTCGTTAAGAACAAACAAGAACACCTTCGAGCGTAAGGTAAGAGATCCTCTCTCTCACTTTTGTTCAAGAATCTCCCATATGTTTTGATCTATTATTTTTAATTCCTAATGATAGGGGTATATTTTTCACCTCCACCATACTTCCCTTGTCACATATAAATACTTTAATAACCTTTTACCTCTCATTAAGTCCTCACAATAACACCCGTTACGATGCCGAAATGTTTGTAAGGGGTTTGTCATCTCACTATCATTTCTGAGAGATTTTCATTGTTCGCCACTTATTTATTGTATGTGTTATATGTGTACTATAATTTTATTTTTAATAACATGATTATAATTATATTACTATTATTCAATTATTAATATGAGGTTTATTATGTTCTGGTCATATGATTCGACCGATTACATTGTGGTAAGATGCTTTGTCTCAACTACTATTTTGTTTTGACTAACTTTGTATTGTGCACATAATAATCCATATGTAGTGTACCTACTTCCCATTTGAGAATATGTTTCATTTTGAAATTATATTTATATTAAATATACATAATCTCATATCATGGATATTTTTTTCTGTCTAAACTGTATACCATTTTACATAAGGTGTTTATTTGGAATGTTATTGATGAATGAGTATACTCTACTCTATACGGATCATGAAAAGGCATATTGTTCTTGGATTGAATAAATATATAAAGAATTATTTTGGAAATGAAGTGGTGGGTGGGGACCAATATATCCCCTTGATTCATTGGTAGGTATCATGAGAGAAATCAGTTGGCGACAAACCCTTCGAGTTTGTTTCCAAAAAATCAGATGGGTTTCTACCCATAGAACTAAACCATTTTAACGGTATTACGGTTTCATGTGCCAGATACATGATGTCAAATTAATAAGCATTATATTTATTCATTATTAGTTATTGTTATTATTGTTCATTAGGTTTTCACAATGATAAAATCTATGGATGCGGTTTCATTCTTAGTTTATTGATGGAATTAATTTTTCATTTATTCACTATTCTATATTTATTATATAAGATTGATTGTGATTCACTTATTATTGTACTCATGATTTCTCTATTTTTAACCCTTAATGAGCAATTGAGCTCAAACCTTTCTTTTTTTACTTTCAACAGTTGAGAAAGATGAGATCATTTATTGAGTTCTGGTGGATGTAGTTTTTAGTTTTTGTTATGTCTTGTATCATTTATCCTTTTTCAATGTAATTTCCTTTACATCTATCTATCTAGATTCTTCAAGACTACTAAACTGATCATTACTTTGGTATTTTCATTCCTTCTAACCATGAAAATATCACATGTAATTCATCAGATCTAGCCTAGAGGGGTCAAATTGTTACAGTTTAGATACTTTTTCAGAATAGGTTAGTCATTTTGGTTATTAGTATTAGAGATCTTTAGTCAAAACCAAAGTGATATAACTATGTATAGATGACATCCTAAAATTTAGGGAATGTTTTTATTATATTGTTTGAATAATAATTATATCCCTATTTGGATACTCCAAGTGGAAGTAGGATCTGGATCGAATGTCCCTAGGGGTAATAACCTTAAATTTATGTGTCAGGCATTAACTCAATCATTACTTAGTGAACGAAAAGGTGGCCTAATTGCACACCTATTTTGACACTTCCAAGGTATATTTTCTGGTTAATAACATTATTTTTACAATCTATTATAATGAAATTATTAAATTAATATTTAGGTTAAGAGTATGAGAGAACCCAACCAGAAGAAACCTATATTATAATGAGAGTGATTTATGTTGAGAAGTAATAAAATTAGATGGTTTTAAATAGTAAGACATTTTGATGTTGGGGTTTTTATAAGATAATTTATGATCATAATTTTATAATGTTAATGATTCATTACTCTTGTCAATTACATTTGGTTTACGTAATGGATGAATCTAGAAGGAAAAAAATTAACAATGGGTGAGAGGAAAATGCAATGATTAACTCAATGAAAACCCCATTATAGTGGTATTTTTAGTGAGAAACCTTGTGATTATACTAAATCAACTGTCATGAAATATAATTAACAACCTGAACAAAGTTGAAATCCCAAAAAAACGAAAGAAGATAAGGATTGAGTCTCATATAAGTTCGGGTGAAAAACATAATGAAGGAAAAAATGTTCAATTTCCTTCATGTCACAAATGTTAATTTGATAAATTCATCACTTATATGACATTATCAAAATAAAAGAATGAAATAAATAATTTTGAAAATTTTTTATATAAAAAATATAGTTATATGTTAAATATTTCATTTAAAATTTATAAGTTTTATTTATAAAACCCATGTACATATTTTTAGAAACATAAGTAATATTTTACTCAAAAGACCGTTTTAATCAATTATATTAAAAAATTATATTTCATAACTTATAGAAATTAAATATAATAAATGGGTTTAATATTTTAGATTAACATGATAATATTATTTTATATGTTCATTTTCCTTTTTGAGCATAAAGTATGATTACTAATATTAATGTTAATGACTATGCTAGTGGTAAAACATTTATTTTATAAGAATTATTTTATTAATAATGTGTAATTTTTATCTAATAAAATTAATTAATATTTTCTCAAAATATAATTTAATATAACGTTTAAGAATCTATTTAAATAAATTATCATGCATTAAATTGGTAATCATTAGTAAATAATTTTAATAAAACATAATATTTATGAAAATATTTATCTACAACAATAATTTTCAATATATGGAATGTTTTAATTTTAAAACTAGTTTTCTATTAATTATAAATTTAATTTTATTAAATAGAGAATAGATTTTGGTTCATAAAATACATTTTTTTCTAATATGGGTTATTTTATATGATTAGTATGTCCTATGTTCTTTGGGTAAAAATAGTTACACCAGTAAAGAAATGGGAAAAGTTAAAATATAAGAAAAAAACAACATCGAACAAATTTAAAACATGTTTGGAAATAACTTTTTGAGGATTTTATGACCCCAGATCGCCCCAAAAATCATTATTTAGATATTTTGGAGTAATTTATCCTTGAATAGTGTAATTATTTCAATGAATAGTAAAGGGTATTCCCAAAAGTTCCCCTTTCTTTATATTTAAAAGGGATTTACTTCCACCACTTCATACCACACATATATTTTGAAATTACTTCCTAAAATGATACCATTTTGATCCTAAAAAACTATCTCATGTACATAAATAGTTAGTTTAAATTATTTATATTAATAAAATAATTTACTTGGTGAATTTAAAGATAATGTTCAAGGTACCAAAGAAGTTAGGTGAATGTACAGAACGAACTGGGAACAAGGTAAGGGTTTCTTATCTCAATTATCACTAATTAAAACATATTTCTTATTGTACAACATCATTTATTTGGAATAGGTTTTATACCACCCATTAATATTTATCAATAATTATTCTTCAAATTTCATGATATTGATTATATATTCCAATATCCTTCCTTCAGGGGGTTTTGAGTTAAAATTTTCAATACCTTTAAGGGTTTCCCTTAACTCAACTTATATAATGTGTCATAATGATTAATTTTTTACTATGAGTTTAAAATATATATTTATTCTATTCTATAGTGATATTATAGTTCCTATATCTTGGGAAGGTGACATTTTTATTAAAATCATTACCTTGATGAATCTATTAATCGGAAAGTATATCATTATTGAGAATAATTCCCAACCTCTTTAACAACAGTATCCCCACCTTATTCCTAATTACCCATTCCAAAAATGTTCTCATTTTTAATTTGAAACCTAATTATGTGTTATCTCATGATAACTTAATATTTTCCTCTTCCTATTTTCAAAATAAATTATTATTATTATTTTTTATAAATCACTATTTCTACAATGATGTTTTTAAAACATTACAAGGGAAACTTCATATTTCATATTTAATTTAACTGTCACCTATATAAAATGTTTTCACCATTAATATCTTCTAAAGAAATAATTATTTTATATAAAACCGCCATATAATATTTTTGATCTAAATAAATATTATAATATATTTACTTCCTTAATAAATTCTATAATAATTTCAAAAAACACCACCTATGAAGTTCATTTTTATCCTTATATATACTTGACACTTTTTAGGAATTTTCCAACACTAGAACATATTTTTCAAGACCTATATTTCTTTATTAACATATTAACATCCAAAATTATTTAATTTCTTCTTCTCTTAGGAATCTGTATGATATAGCCTTCAGTTATGTTATGGTAAAAGATTATGAAATTTGTTTCTTTCTCAGGGGTTTTATCATGATTATGATTTATGTGTGTATTATTTTCCGCAAGTGGAAAATGTATAAATTTATATAATATTATTATCATTATATGATAGTTATTACCAAAATTATATATCCCTTTAATGCATTTGTTAGTGTCTTCATCACATGATATACCATGTATGTTTCAGGAGAAGTTAGCCCAAACACACTATGTTATGTGATGGATATGTCTAAAATCATATAACCCTCCAATGAAAATGTGTAAATCATTATATGTCAGGAAATAATATGTATGTAATGAGGGAATAAACCCAATTAATTATGGGACTATTCCCACTATGATTATGGTATTGGGAAGTGAACCCAATCTACTATTAAATTTTCTTTAAAATGTTAATAAGAATAGGGTGTGAACCCAATCCATTATGGTACTTTTCCATTATGTGATGATGGTATAGGGAGAAAACATTCATCTATGATTAATATGTCATGTTTCAAGCTGTCTCTATATTTTCAAAACTCAATTATCTTATTATATAATTTCCTTATTCAATGTTTCCTTACTTATCTCACACTCTTATATCATGATAAATATTTTTTATTCTGACATTATATGTCTTTACTTCATGATTTAGGGATAAATAATATTTTCCATTATAATATTTAATAAATAATTTCTTCTATATTAATGTTTTTTATATTCTTGTGATTTAACCCTTGATGACATATTGATAATTTTTCCCTTATGGAGCATTTGATCTCACCCATTTCTTATGTTTCCATTCCCTAGGTTATGAGGATCAGTATAACTTTTGAGAGTTCTCTAGAAGTGGGTCTCAAAGAGTTTGAGTTTGAAGATAGGTTCACGTGTTTGTAAAATATGTTTCCTATGTAAGTGGTCCTCAAAAAGATTAAACCAAATGGTTCACCAAGATATATGAGATCATTATGAAATTTAATGTTTCAATAATGGTAATGATGTAAATTAAAGGTATTTTTAGCTCAATTTTTCATATCGTTGAACAAAAATAAGATCAAAACTTAATTGAAAATAAGGAATAACCTTGTACACACTTGGAAGAATTAGTTAAGGTGGTATAAACACTGAATCCAGAGATTATAATCATTAAGGATTCCATTACATAGATAAAAAATAGATGGAAGTGAAAATCGTAAAGATAGAAAAGAATCCCCATGAATTATAGAAGGATATTTCTAATGGAAAAATAGTCAAGGATGATACGAATAAACAGATTGAAATAAATATCATGAAAATCTAGTAATGGTAATAAAAGTTAATATCTATTAATAAGTAAGTATTAAAAACACGTTTCAAGGGTAGAAACGTAATAAAATATTCTTTACACTTATTATTAGATTATCTATAAATATGTGATAGTGAGATGAATATAAAGTGTTCTATATTAGAGGAAAATCATGAAATAACTGTTATGTCTTAGTGTCCATGTTTCATAAGAAAAATTGGCCGAAACCATGATAAAAGGCTTCTATATAAAAAAATGATTAAAAATTATAGACTTCCCAAGAAAACGGAAATAATACAAGTGATGGGATAACATTAGATAAGGTCTATATAAAGGTAATGGACAAATGAATTTTTTCTAGTGAATGGTATAAATAAATGTTATTTAATTATGCTATAAGGTAAATATTTATATATTTTTCATAATTAATTATAATATATATTTCTATTAATTGGATGGAAAATAAAAAATATATCTACCAGCCACAAAAAAGAGGAATGGTTATTATTATAATAATTCTGATTATGTTAATCATAAATTTAATGTAAATATCATGAGAATTTAATATGGAATGAATAAAGTAAAATGGATTTCATTCAATGATAAATATGTTCCCTTGAAATTTTAATATCACATGGTAGTTAAATATTATCACCATGATAATTTTTTTAAGAATAGATATAAATATGTTGGTGAATAAAGAGTATCTTAGAAAGAAAACAAGAAGATTTAGAAACACAAAAGCAGTTAAAAAATTGTAGAAACTGGAAAAGATTATGTGAAAGATGTATCCCATGTAAAGTTATATTTTGAACAATATATAATCTATTATAGTAAAATTAATGAATAAAGATACTTTTGAAATAAAATAACAACCTGTGATGTGTTAAGAAATAACTATTTTTAGGAGTAACTAAGGAAGATAAATTTTTTATTTTGGACACTAGAAAATTAATTATCCCAAATAAGTTAAAACGAATTCAGATTCTATCAAAACTAATTAATATTTGAAAATATATGACAAATTGAAGGCTAAAGGAAAATTGGTGGTCTAGAGTGGATCACAACCTTCCTAAAATTTTGTAATGTGGAAGAACTACTCCCCCAATTTATTTAAAATCTTGTTAATTGTTATTAACATGTTTTAGGTTTTAGGGTTGATATGATACATTTTGTAATTACATAAAAAAATGATGTTGGGATCAAATAATTATCTATATTTACATATGAGGACTGAAATAATTACAAATGATATATTTTTAGACATAAAATTACAACAAGAGGTTTTAGAGAACAAATTTTCCAATTATAAGTGCTATCATATAATTGGTATCAAAATTGGTATCAAGATCCCAATGATGTGGTTGTGTCAAGAACACATATTACCATTCAGTATCAACACATGAATATGGAAGGGGAAATACTAAAGTAGAATCATCGAAAAAATTATTTTTAATGATTTATTTGTTTGAATTGAACATGTAATTTAACATTTAATATCATTTGAATATATTGGGATATTAAAATCTTCTGGAAAAAGATAAATTTCATGATGAATAGTTATTTATTATTTAGTGACAGATATGAATCTTTCAGGGGGAATTTTTATATGAAGATCTAAATATGATATCACTATAAACCAAGGAAAGGCACCTATATGATGAAAAAAGAAATTTTATTTAACTATTGGCATCAATTTTGAAAATTATCATCAAGTTTATTTGGAAAATGAAATTTAATGATGAAATATATTATGAATCATACACTATGTAATTCATATTTTATCACTAATGGTTTAGTGAATGTGTTGTTAAGTTTTAATATTTTTTCCTTTATAGATTCTAAAAAGTGTGAAAAGACGATTCTTTTGAAAAAATGACAGTATAATAGAAAATAATGTTGTTTTTATCTTAATATATTGTTTTTATGTCATGTTATAACATAGAAGACATTTCAGTTGTCTTAATGGATAAAATCTTAGTGATAATACCACTTTGAGAATTTTTTTAGAATACACTCTCATTTGATATTTTTTTGAGTTTGAAAGAGAAATATGGAGTTGTATTTAACAAGTGGTATATCTCACATGAGCTGGAAATTACAAGTATCTTAAAGTATATTGAAAATGGGGTATCATAGTCTCTTTAATATGATGTAATTAATTTATAATAGTAGTGTTATATTATCAATTTATTATGCCACTATTCTCATCAAATATGAAGAAGAATACTTATAGTAAAATATTTTGAAGTTGTATTAAGTGGTGTCCCCAATAAATCTTTCATGAGAAATGCAATTAGTATCTTGTGTTGTTTAACATCAACAACACTATATGAAATAATATAATACATAAATTCCTCATATAAAGTGGTTTTATTTGTATCTTATTTTAGAGGGGGAGTATGTATCATCATATATATATGAATCTACTCTCCCATTTTTCTATGAGTAGAAATGGGGATTAAGGTTCATTATGATGAAACAATGATTCTTTGATTCATTATAGTATTGGAAATAAATCCAAAGGGGGATATTATTGGAATCATAATGGTGACGTTTATGTGATGGATTTATTAAAAACACAATGGTGGATTTATTAGCAACCAATGTAATGGTGTTTTGTGAATTTTTTATTGATAGATTTATCCAAAAATTATTATTAAAGGATAAATTGAGTTTATCCAATTTTTCTGAGTAATTATAGAATATATTATGTATTTTTTAAATTAATAGGGTTTTGGAAAATATTGGCAACACTTTTTAGTGTTGGGTTTGATAACACTAGTGAAAATAAGACATGGATATTGTGAATGCTTATTAATGATTATATATAGTCATGAGTGTGGTTAAGGAAGTATTGTATGTATAAAGAAGGATGATAGTGGATCCTCCACATCATATAATATATAACCATTTACATGGTCGTTTTTAAAATGACTATAATGATTATTATCTTATATTACATTTGATGTTTTGAAGTTACAACATACATTTTAAAAATAAGGAGTTTTTTTTCATTTTATTTTTAATAGTTTTTTCCATTATAATATTAAATATGAAAAGTAAGGGGTCAAAGATAATGTGTTTTATAATATATTTTAATTGTTGTATAATTTTATAAAATAATGGAAAAGTCTAAAATTGTTATTTGATAGAGACCATAACATAGAGAACATAGTTGTGGATTTTTAGAATCCACTTTGGAAATGGGGAGGTCCACTATGAGAGTTTTAGATACCACATGGGACTTGTATGAGGATATATGGTTTGGGAAGCTTGAGAACCTCAATTTCATAGTACAGGTAATGTTATGTGTTTGTCTTCCAATGATAATATGGAACATGAGAAGAATGTGCATGGTGATGGGTAATTTGAAGGTATTTTCTTTGGAATAACATCTATTTCATGTTTATCAATGTGTTATTCTATACTGGGAATATTTCTTACCACTTTTGACACAATATGTTTTACGAGAACGAGAATAAGATATAGGATCCATTCCATAGAAGTGCCTATGGATGTAGGTTACATTCCATTGTTGTGATGACCATGCCATATAGGAGTTGAGTCAAAATATTCTATAGCTCCAAGTTTTTATCTTTGTAGAGGAGAATTCAAGAACTACGTGGTATATATTGACATAAAATTATAAAAGATATATGGATGATATTAGTTTATTTTTGATGAAGACTTATACGTATCTTTTTCCCATAATAAAAATTAATTATTAAATATCTTTGATAAGTTAATGGGGATAATATTTCTAGGATATATAGAAAAGGAATTTTTGGTGTAAAGATATATAAATTATCGGAGTCGACGACTATGAAAAATATATGGATTGAAGCTGATTTTATATATCTAATATTCAGAGATTAATTCTATATTTATGTTGAAGTGTATATAATAATTTATTTTAACTCTTAGAATAAAATTATAAGTAATGTAGTAGGGGTTTCCATGATGACTCATGAAAATATGTTACTAATCACGTGATGTTCATAAACGTATTGTGAAGGTAAAACATGGAGATAAAGGAAACCAAAATAATCACTGTGCATCTTTAATAATTAGGTTATTATGTTTTATCATGAATTTTAAAGTATCAATACCTTTCTTGATTAGTGATAAAAATAGATGAAGTGAGGAATGTGATTCTTGGTAAGCAGTTAGCTGTCTCCAAACCTTGTATAGGGAGTAATCCCAAGACTGTCCTAATCATAGCATCACACATTGTGTTTAGTGGATTTTGGTACATTGAAACAATTCTAATTTCATATTAATTGGTATATCCTAGTTAGATGAATCGATGTAAAATAATTATATCTTGTGTTATTGGGTGGTAATATTCTGAATTTCATAATCGTTTTGCATATGTGCCTAGGTGAAACCGTGTTTACCAATCTGATTAAAGATTTTAACACTATAGAGGTAATAATTATAGTATTATTATTGGAATAACTATCGGGTGACCAAACTAATTATGTTGTAAATATTTTCTAGGGGCATGAGATTTTGAGGAAATAATGATTATGTTAGAAAAGTTACATACCCTAATTCACCCCTCTCAGGGTACCTCTCACTTGAATCCCTTATGGATATAAAAATTATAATTAGAGACTATTTTCATTTTTTTTAATTGAACTTATTGATTTTTAAGATGAATTATATCTAGACCTTATGTTTTATACAATGTCTAAGAGAAGTAATTTGAAGATGAAGCTAAGATCTAAAGGGATTACCACTTTAGCACAGATTCCAATGTTGAACAACTGCATTGTTTTAGATTCAATGAGTATAGATTGGTTATCAATATGTCAAAAATTTTCTTTTACAGTACTACTATTAATATCATATGAAAAAATCAACTTTACATGAGTAATCATTGAAACTCCTTCTTCATTATTTGGAAAGTTCTTTAGTTAGTGATAATGCTTTCTTTTAATATGTTCAACAAAAATATGGAATTCCCATTTCAATAATGGATATATAAAATCATCCTCAATACCAATTATTTTCCATAATAAAATAATCTTTTCATTTATAGGGATATTGATATTTATAAATCTTGAATTTTATTTTCTCTATATCCTAGAGAAATTCTATCTGTTTCCCTCACCAAAGATCTTTAATAATTCATGATCATGATAGAAAAATACTTCCAGTAAATCTTCTTCAAAATTTATTTAAACTCATCCACATATCTCATATTATCTAGAGTAATCATATGAAATTTATTTTTTAGATCCTCTTCCTTAATGATAGGAACTTTAAACCAATGAATATATAGACTCTACTACTCTATAGTGTGGAAATCACCACAACAACATAGAACCTATCTCCATTGTTACCTCTATGATGTATAGCATATATATTCTTCTCATTCCTGAAAATTTTTTTTGAATCCTTTGTAAATATTAGAATAATGTAGTAACATTGTGACAACCATGATGTACAAATTCTCTAGAAAAAATTACCTTCTAAACACCCAAAATCATGCTCACTCTAATTGTGTTTCACTTCTTATTTTAAATACCGACACTCAACATGATTTGGAATTTAATTTAGGGGTTCTATAGCTCCCAAATAATGTCTCCTTACATGAGTCCCCTATGGCAAAAAAATGCCCATAACACCCCTATTTCCTATAGTGATTTTAGAAACCCCCCATGTTGTCCTCCATGACATTGTATCCATTAGATTCCCATTTTATCCTTTTTTGTTCTTCATTGAAATTCAACTACCACAACTATAGCTTTCACAACACTAGATTTTCCACTCCTAGATTTTTGAGGAATATTATAATTAAAAATTATATTCACCAAGTTGTGGAAATTTCCCAATTAAAACCATTTTTCTATTTTAATTCCATTTTTATTCAGAATGTTATTTTCCATAGGATTTGGAATGTAACACCTAGAGATTTTAGAAGAGAAACATAATATTAGATAGAATATATTTCTTGCAATACAAATATTATAAAATAATGTTACACATTAATAATTTATGTTATATTTATGTTTAAATAAGGTTAATTTCTTTGATAGCTTGTGATGCACATAACAGCGAGTTCAAACAAAATGTGATACAATATTAAAATATTATTTTTTAAACATGACCATTATAAACTATCTGTTAAATTGGAAGGTATGAATAAGGATAAAAAAATTATGAAAATTATATAGTTTACACATGTAAAAATTAAATTCAAAAGTTATATATTAAAAAGACATAAAATAAGAACCACCTTAAAGAAAAGGAAATATTTTCTGAAAAACTGTATTTTTTTTAAAAGGAGGTTTAGTAATGATTTTCCACATTATTTAAAATTAAATTTTATCAATTTGCGAAACTATTTTTTTAAAATAGTTTTTTTCAAATCATTATATCAATGTTATATTAGGGGGATTTGTTGGGATTTTTTTCTAATTTTTTTATTTATATTGAAAATACAAATTTTTATTAAAAATTACCATTTCGTTTAAAGAAATTACAGGACCAAATTTATATTCATATATTTATAAAATTATAATTAGTAAAATTTTACATTTATTAATCCATATAAGTTAATTTAAATCAAATAATTATTAAATTTTTATATAAAATATTTTTATACATTATGAAGTTTTTCATTTGGAAAATCATTCTTCGACATGATTATAGGTTTAATATTAAATTAAATTATACCCCTCTTGTGAGTTTAATTTGGAAAAATAAACTCAATATTGAGAATTTGAATAAATAATATTATCTAATATTTCAATATAACTTTTTATAATAATGAAAAGTGAAAAAATTAAAACTTAATTTATGTTGTTAAGGTAAAAACAGTTTTACTGGGGTTAACCTTAAAATATAATTGTTCAAAAAGATCAATAACTAGTACAATTACTATTTTATGGTAATATTTAGAACTTATATATTTTAAGGTTTTAAAAGGGTTCATTTTTTTAAATTTTCATGATATAAAATTGGGTGTAATGCATCCATTTAAAAATATGAAGTGTGTCCTCTCCCCCACTTATAAAAGGCCACCCAATATCCTCTCCTTTCAAAATGTCAAAATAACTTCTTCCTTTAAAAAAAATACCTGTAACAATTGATTCAAAAATACCCTAACATAATCAAGATGAATATTTTTTTCATAACTACATCCATGGAAGGTTTCTGGTGAAATAAAAATATGTTTTCTGAATAAGATATAACTCCCTTAACTGAGCATTATATATTTTTTTCTTCTCCACATCCAAAAACTATTTTTAATAAATGATTATTTAATAATCATAGTAACTTTTATATAATTATATTTTTTATTTTAAGGTAATAATATAAAATCATATCCTCCTCCCTCAGCCGGGAAACAAAATCATTGTTCTTGTGTATGGTGAACTACTGCCTCGCAAACCAATGTAATTTGTTTTCCATCACAATTTCTCATGGATTAATATAATGATTTATTTAGTGGTTATACATTATATATATGATATAATTAAAAACCAATAATTTTGGTATATTATATAACTTCTTACTTTCCATTCCGTAGAGAATACGATAACGTTTCTGGTGTGTACGACAGACTACAACCTCACTAACCAATGTGATTCATTTTTCACATACGATTTACATGTAAGGTAATAATTACTAATTTAGTGTTAATATATAATAATATTTACATGTGAATTATTATTTAAATTTAATACATCATATAATTTATTACCTTTCCAATAATTGAAAATGATAATGTTGTTCATGTTTATTGAGGACTACCATCTTGCGAAATGACATGATTCATTTTTTTAATTTTTTCATTACCAAATAAAATAGATGGTATGTATAAGGGTATTTAAAGAAATAATATTATAATTATGATATAATTATAAACCATAAAAGGTAAAATAACACTTAACTTCCTTCCATTACAATATTGTAAAAACGGAATCACTACTAATGAGTATGTACAACCTACCATCTCCATCATTGTAACATAGTTCATTTTTCATAACCATAATTCATGGTTGACTTAAAAATTATAATTTATATATAAAAATTATAAATATTTCATGGTTACCATTATTTATTTGATTATTTAATAATTTATTTGACCTTAGTCAACTTACCAAAGTTATTTTGGATATATGATCCTTTTATAATTTAAACATCTGATGTGGCATTAGTGGGTTAATTAATTGATTATGATATAGTAATAATTAAAATAAAATGAATAATAAACATGAAAACGGTTCCTAATAAAGTAAATAATTAACTCAATATTATAATTCACAGATATAATGAAAGCACGTGACAAATCGGGCTTGAGGTTTGGAATCTCTCTAAACCACCCTTTCCTTCGGGTTATAAACATTATCTCTCTAACTCAAGATATATCTATCTCAGTGTTATGGAATTATTTTAAATTCTGTATATATGTCTCTCACATATATACCTAGATTATTATGTATTACTTTTATGGGGAATACATTCCTTATGATCATTTTTAAAAACTCTTTTATTATTAAACTTCCATTGAATATGATATGAAGCAAGATTATACAACCCATATTATTTCCATGAATAATTATTATATTATGCATTATGATTTATATTTTTTCGGTGGAATACATATATATCATGAACATGTTATTATGGGTGAAACAGTATAGCACTCCAAATCATTAGTTAAATATTTATTCTCATGAGACGTCATGAATGAGATTAGGGAGTAAACCAGATCTATTATGGGAATTTTCCCCCAAGTGATATTATCTAGGATGCTATCATTAAATCATGTTTATTTAATGATATATTTATCTTAAAAATTTCTTAGAGTGACATGATCTTATTATACAACACTATTTACATTATTATTCCATGTTATTACTCACGTACCTTCTTTTTTATGATAGCATATTATATCTTTAACTAACATGTTATGTTTCCTTTTAATGTTTAATCCCTTACGGGGTTTTTAGCTAAAAAATTTCTCTTATTTATTCCAATGGATATCCCATGTAGTTTTAGGAGCTTGAAAGGAGTTAGGATATCACTAAGTAAAAATAAAAAAAGTGACTTCATGTTTTAGTTCATTTTGATGTAATATGAACCTAGTCTTCCAAATACACTCTGAATTTATGTTCCTTGTGTTTTATTAATGGATATTTATGTTTAGAAATCATGTAATTAAATGTTTAATAGTATTGTGTCATCATATTTATTATCAAAGGAAATTATTAGTTAATCTTAAGAACATGGATGATAAAAGTTTAGTGATAACCCTTGGGATAAAACTTCATATAGAAAAATATCCTACAACCCAAGATATGTATAGAGATAGTGGGTTATAAGAAATTAAATCCCTATATGGCTACTAAAAGTAGGCATGGTTATAGAATAGATATATATAGTGGTAAGGACTTTGAAAAAGGAATTTCAATTTTGACATTAGAATTAGATGATATATAACAATGGGCTTTAGTGCACACATGTTTTGACACTCTCGAATGATATTTATTTGATATTCACAAAATATTCATGAACAATCATGAAGGATTTGATTATATGATAACTATAAATGACCAACGATAAACCTAAGGTTTTATAGATTGAAAAGAATGAGTCATTACATGGACATCCTATAAATTATTCTTTTATTATTACGTAGTTTCCCAATATGATTATTATTACTAATATTACTCTATTTTGGTTTTAGTCAATGGTGGGAACCAGAAAAAACTAGGTTAACATTGATTATGATACACAATGTTTTGAAGAGAAACCAAATGGGGTGATGATTGGAGTAAAAGAAAATTGTGATTATTCTGAATTAGTTATCACGATATATGATTAACAACTTACACATTAACAAACTCCCATATTCACCAAAGAAGACAATGACAATGTTTGTTGAAAGTTTTGGTGGTGGAGACCATGGAGGAAAGAATACTCAATATCTTATATATCATGAATATAGGAAGACTAAATCAATGTAATATCTCAAAGGATCGATAATATGATTTACATGTGGAAAATAATGGCAAAGAGTAAGTAATTTTTGAAGGAAAAAATGAAAATTTCAGTTCATGAATTGAATGAGAATAATGGTTCCCCTACGACATCATTAATGGTTTATTTTTTTGATTTGGAAATAATGGGCATTTTGATAATATATTTCATAGGGGGACAGGTAAATAAGATGGTAAAAAAGGATGTATGAGTAATTCTTTTTGTATTGATGATGAAGAGACTATAAATGGAATATGAATGAAAGGAGTTGTTAAAGAATAAGACGATAAATCATAGTTAATGGTGTAATAATGAAGTGGAATGATTGAAATGTTTATATAATGTATTTAAATAATTATGTGATCATGATAAATATATATATATACAATTATTTTCCAATATAATTTTTGCATTAATGATTTGTGAGAATATTTTTAATGGAACAAATGACCTAGAAAGGTAATTTAATAGTATGGTGTTACTCAATAGGAAAAAAAATAATTGAGAAAAATAAAATAATAGATATTTGATTGATGTGGAGTTAATTTGGTGATTCTATGGAAAATAATGAGTTTTATAGAAATCCTATGTGGTTAAAAAAGTTATTTTATAGCTGTTTTCATTTTTAAAGATGATCACCATATTCTTGTGAATGATATAAGATCATAAATAATTATGAATAGGAATATCACAAATGTTTTTACATAGATTTAGAAAAAAGAAA
Source organism: Viscum album (assembly GCA_963277665.1). NCBI lineage: Eukaryota > Viridiplantae > Streptophyta > Magnoliopsida > Santalales > Viscaceae > Viscum > Viscum album. The sequence goes on along the minus strand of OY728129.1, from coordinate 1,112,587,759 downwards.
ACAAGAAATCTTGATGACAACCCATTACATATGGAAAGACTATAAGGCTTGAAACCATAACTGAAGGGAGATTAGAGTACAATTCCTACCACTGGACAACATGACGTACTTGTAAGTATAAAATTGTTTTGGCTTAGATGGTTATATGGGTAAATATTAATTTTATTTTGGGAAACATATTTTGGGATCAAGTAATTTTATTTTGGGGGGACTAATGATATTTTGTGACAAATTTTATTAAGTTGATTCATATATAACATTTTTGTTCAATGTAATAGATTATTTTGGAATAATTACATTATTTTTTTGAGTTGAAAGTTAAAAGGGTTTGATAAAACCATTGAGGTTAAATCCTTCATTCATGTTGTGGTTATTGAGGTTATTTGGTATATATGGTCATTTATTTGTGGGAATATCTACGATAAACCTTTTTTTTCATTTTATAATTTTTTATATTAATAGATTCATATTAATTTTGGATATTATATTACTTCATCCTAACCATTTTGGTGTTAATAAAGACAGTTTGAACAACATGTTACTATTTTATGGATATATGATTCGTTAAATGTGATTCAAGAATAAAAAATTCATTTTTCAGATGTTCATTTCTTGGAGTAAGAGATGAAGTGGAAAATTATCCAAGCATAACCAAATGATGATACTATTTTTATGAAATAGAAAGATATAAAGATAGAACACTTTATTAAATTCTTCGATAGTAAAATAACTCCTAAAATATAAGAAAATGATCTTGAAACAAAAATTTTATCATATTACCTTCATATGTGATGAATCAAATGGATTTTTAAATCATTATATATTTATGGTTTTTATTTATTTAAATTTAAATTGATCATCCAATTTATTGTGATCAATAATCTCCATCAATTTCTATAAATATTTATTATATTCCTCCATGTTCACATCATCAATTTCAACCAATGTTCTCCTTCATGTAAATATATAATGTGTTATTATGAGTTATAATATTACATACCTTTCTCTCCTATCAAGAAGTAGTTTTATTAACACTTTTAAAGGTCTGTTTCCCACAAAGGTATTTTAAACGGTTAATCCATAGATTACCGAGATCAAGATTAAATTTATAGGGTTCAATTTAATTAATGTGGAAGAATGTAGTACCTCATGATTTTAAAAGAGGAACATCATGTTAGATAACATATACATCATGAAAAAAATACTAGAAGAAAATGTAACACCATGAGAATTTATGATATATTTATCTATAAATAAATTCAATATCTTAAATATATTATGATTTACTCAACATTGGGTTTAAATGAAACACGATACTCTATTAAAATATTTTTTTATACATAACCATTATAACCTTTCCATTACGTCCGCAGGTATGAATATGGCAAAATAAATTATGAAAATTATTTTTTTACACATGAATGAATTAAATTCAATGATTATTTATTGATTAAAAATTGAATGACAACCTTTTTAAATAAAAAGAAACATTTTCTGAAAAAATATATTTTTCTAAAAGCAGAGTTAGTCACGCTTTTCACATAGAATTTAAAATTTATTTTTACCAATTTTTGAAAATTTATTTTACAAAATTATATTTATTTTTGAAATCATTATATAAATATATAATTTTATATGTTTTAGTATTAATCTAAAAAGATTTATTATTCAGTTAATAGTGAATATACAGATTTTTATTAAAAAACATATTTTTCTTTTAACGAATTTTCAAGAATATTTTTCATTTAATATGATTTTAAAAGTAAATTTTTTTTCTATTATATATTTATTAATCCCAATTATTCCATTCTAATAAAATTTAAATTTAATTTTGATATAAAAACGTTTTAATATTTTGAAAATTGTTCTTTTGAAAAACTGTTTTTCCGATATGATTGTGGATTTAATTTTATATTAAATTATACAATTTTTTTTATTTGGAAAATTGTTTTCCATATTTTTAATAATAATAATATATATTTTCTAATAGGGTCAACTTAATATTTTACTGTAATAAATAGTGAAAAATGTCAAAATTATTTAAAGATGTTAAGGTACAAATGGGTTTACAGTGGGTTTAAACATCAAAGATAAGGGTTAAAAATGACCCAAAACTTTTATAATTCATAGTTTAAAGTCATATTTAGACCTTATATCTTAAATGGTTCTAAATATTTACATTTTATATAATTTTTCATGATAAAAAAGTGGTTGTAATCTTTTTTTCAAAAATATGAAGTGTGTACTCTCACCCAGTTATAGATGGACACCCCCTCTCCCCTTATTTACACACATAAAAAACCCTTTGAATAGGAAACTAACTTCCCATATTACAAAAATAATTCCATACCCTCATCCTATAAGGCTTGGGTTTTCATAAATCCAAATTACAAAGGCTTTTGGTGCAAACCAAAAGAGGTTTCATGAAGAAGAGGAAACATCCTTAACTGAACAATTTATTTTATTTTTCGTCCTCCTATTCAAAATATTATTATACCATGCTGATATAATATTCTAATCATTTGATATATACTAATATTTTTTAATTTTAAGTTCATAACCTACAACCATCACCTCTTTAAAATGGGAAACGATATCATTGTTTGTGTTTTTGGTGGATAACCTCCTCACGAACCGACGAAATTAGTTTTCTACCACCACTTATAATGGATAGATAAAATTATTTATTTAATTATTATATATTATATTTTTTATATAAATATACCTATTTAATTAAAATATCATATATAATTTCATACTTTCCATTCTGTTGAGAATACGATAACGTCACTTGTGTTTATGGCGGACTACCGCCTTGCGAAGGGATTTGATTTATTTTTCACTTATGATTTAAATAGATGTTAATAAGGAATAATTTAATATTAATATATAATAATAATGAAATATTAAAAATTATATAAAACTAATATATCATATAATTTCTTACCTTTCCATCCATTGTAAATGATAATGTTGTTTGTGTGTACGGAAGACTACCACCTTTCAAAGCGATGTCATTCATTTATTTTAATTTTATTATTACTATATAATATAGATGATATTTTTAAGGAAATTAAATGAAATAATATGACATTGATGATACATATATAAACATAAAAATGATAAAATATCACTTATATTCCTTCCAACAAGATATTTGACGAAAAGTAACGTTACTCATGTGTACTTATGAGAAAATATCTCCATGATTATAAGAAAATTCATTTTTCATAACCATATTTCATATCTGGTTTTAAAAAGTTTATTTTTTTATAAATATGAAAATTATATCAGGTTTAATATTTTTAATATGATTAATTAATTATCTATATGATCTATGTTAACTTACCAAAGGGATTTTAATGTATAATCTATTTATTTTTAAAACATAAGACATTGAAATAATGGGTTAAGAAATTTAATATCACCTAATAAAAGTTAAAATAAAATGAATAATAAAATTTTAAATTTTTTTAAGCAAGTAAATAATTTACTTATGTTTATTATTCTGGGATATAAAGAATGTACAAGACAAATAGAGCACCACATAAGATCTCTTTTTAAACCACCCTTTCTTTAATGTTACAAACTATCTCTATCTAACTAAATTTTTATCTCTATTAATGGTGTGCAATACTTGAAAATTTTGTATATATTTATCTCACATATATACCCAGATTATTCTTGATTTCCTATATGATGAAATACATTCCTTTTGATCATTTCTAAAATAAATCCATTATGAAATTTCCTTTGAATATGATATGAAGCAAGATTATGCATCCCATTTTATTTATGTTGGTAATTATTATGTTATGACTTAATATTTATTTCATTCATGTGACACACATAGATTATAATCATGTTATGATGGTGTGACCATATAATGCTCTAATTCAATGGTTAAATGTCTCGTCTTGTGATACGTCATGTACAGGATTATAGAGTAAACCTAATCTATTCTGGGAATTCGTATGCCATGTGATATTATCTAGTTTGTTTGCCTTGATGCATGTTTATTACATGTTATATGTCACTAACACATTTCCTATGATTCCATGATATTATGATGCCATTTTTTAAAATTATTCTTCAGGGATATTACTCATGTGCCTTCTTTTTTATGATACCATATTATATCTTTTACACAAAAATTATGTTTCCTTATCATTTTTATTCCCATACCGAGATTTTACATCAACTATTTCATTTATGTATTCCCTAGGTTACCCCATAAAATTTTTGGAGTTTGAAAGGGTGTAAAATCTCAATAAGAAAGAATAATAAATTGGGCTGCCACGTTTTAGTTCCTTTTGATGTAATATGAACCTAATATTCTAAAGACCCTATGACTTTGAGATACTTATATTGTATTGATGGATATTTATATTTAGAAATAATGTAATAATACATGTAAAATTATCTGGTCATCATATTTAATAACACTAATATTCCATGTAATTGATAAATGTTCTCAATGTTGGAATAAAAACCTAGAAAAACTGAATATTTATAGTGATTGGGATAAAATTATGGTTTGCAGATCATCGAATACAAGTACAATTGTAAACGATGATTTAGATAATAAAAAGGAAATGGCAATGTTAGTTGAGGATGAACTTTATGATTTTCCAAATATATTGGAAAAGACAAAGTGTCATGATCTGATGAAATTTTGTAATAGTTCTATTAAATACACAACATCATAATCTATAATAAATCTATATAATTTGAAAGAATGTAATAGTTAAAAGGAAACCAACTTTAGAATACTGCTTTCTCTATTGAATGATATTTTAATAGAAGATAATCATAATACTTTTCAAAACTATTATGATAATTGAATGTTATTTACAATGAGTATGATCTTTTAAAGAATACATACCTATCTAAATGATTATATATTCTTTATAAAGGGAAATGTATCACTTAAAAGAGTCTCAAAGTGGGGTGTTGAATGATACAAGAAATATGAATCGAGTAAATTGAAAATATTATGATATTTTATAATCATTATAATGTTTTGAAAACTATATGGAAGTGGGGAGACTATATGTAAATTGATGTTTCATTAAAATAGAATAATTCTATATGGGAAGCTCCATCACTCTGTAAACACTTCTCAAAGGAATAAAATTATTCATGAGTATCTTGAATTTTTAAATGATCTTAGAAACAATTTCCAACACTATCTACATATGGAAAAAATCGTTTTAGTTTAAAAATTATCACGCATAGTACATTGTAGGATATGTTGGTTTTTGGACCATAGGAAACTGTTGGCCACCATCTCTAGTATTAATGGTCTTGAAAATCACAAATCATTTTAATTCCTACTAATCATGTCAATTTCTATTAATCATTTCTAATCATTTCAATCATGTTTGTTTAAATTTCCTTATGTATAATTATTGTTATCTATGATCACCTATACTTTTAACAAAATTTGTTAATATTTATGTTGTTTGTCAGTCCAAACAAAAATATTTTCTAAGTATAATAAACCGACACTAACAGAAGAGGTGAGATACTAGCAGTTCATTTGATTCACCGACAGATAAACTACCGACACAGATAACCTATCTATGCAGATGATCTACCATTAGTACAAATGACATACCAATCCATGGTGCTACTGACACATGGACTCACAAAAAGCTAAAATGAGTCACCGATATAATGAGTCACCTATGCATGGAAATACCGACAGATTGACACGTCGATGGAATGAGTCACTGATAGAAGGAGATACCGACTAAGGACTCATCGATAGGCTGTTTACAATTTCTTTTATTTAAAATTACTTCTTATAGTCATATTTTGAGTATTTTAATGCACCTAATTAATTAAATTCTTTTCCTATACATCTTCAATAAGGATGTAAAAAATAAGATCCATCGTGTCTACCACAAACATGCACATTGTGACACTAAAAGAATATATATACAAACAAGAGCACATTAAAGATACACACAGGGGTAGACACGCATAGGAACACATACAAAAGAAGATACAAGAATTCCCCCAAAACCACCATACAGAAAGTAAGAACACACAAGGAATTATTCATTCCTGCTAGCAGTGAACTAGAGAATTGTTATTCATCATAGTTCCATCATATCAGCAACATCCAACTAAATCGATGGAGAAGAACATCTCACCCTCCTGTAAGATAGAACATAATGCTCTATAACACTCTGTTTTCAGTGTCTATTTCCATATGATGACTCAAGCTGCAACTTTGACACATCAGAGAGTCCAGAACTGAATTGGATAACACTCAGAGCATCTCTAATACCTTCTTAATATATTATGTTCTATTTTGTACTATTTTCTCTAATCATTCAAGTAGTATGTATATCTGAACTAAAAACACACATTGTCTCCTACACTAAACTAGAGGAAACTAAATATCCTCAAATAACTATTTTTTATAGTTTTTTATCCCATGAATAACTATGGAAGAGTTCCTATGTGACTTGGTTGTTTTTGTTCCCATGGAGAACTATGGTAGAAGTATTATGACCTGGAGAGTTTGTTTACTATTGTGTTAACCTCGATATAGGGTGTGGATAAAAATATTAATTTATATAGACTTCCTGGTGGAAGGTGATCACTATGTTGAGAGGACTAAGTCTCTGCTTGAGACAGAACCTTTTGATTTATATATGTTGTGTTTTTAATTTAGTATTTCTCTATTTTAACTCATATTTTTAAAAAATAAATTTTACTTTGATAGTTTGTATTAGATAGTAGTTATAACTATTTTTCCTTATAAAAGTAGTTTCTAATGTTTTATCAATATCTCATATTGTTATAGATGAGAATTGATCAATATTTTGATAAACTACTTGAACATTAATGCTATTATAACTTTACTACCTTTGTTAACTAGCCCGTTTTATTTTAATTTGGGGGAATCTTTTAAATTATCTTTTTATTAGAAATGATTATAGGAACTAAATTCACCTGCCTATTGAGTTTCCTTCTCAGAACAACATTTGGTATCATAGGTTGTTTTCAAGTTATTATTTTCAAAATTTTAAATATTTTAAAATCTTTTTCAACAGTAATTTTGTTGTATATTAAAGATTTTTTATTTTTTTAGTTATAAATATCTAGTTCTTTAAAATACTATTTCATTATCATGGATAAGATATTTTAAGGCGCTAATACCAACATACCTTCATTATTTAATGGAAAAAACTATGTTAAATGGAAAATTAAAATGAAAATACACATAGAAAGTATGAGTTTTGAGATTTTTCTTCAATTATAGATTAGTATAAGATTCCAAATACTACTAGAAATACTTTGGATGACCCAAATGATTCTTCCTATAATATTAATTATAAATCCATTAATTCCATACACTTTTCATTAGGTGATGAATAATTTGTTAGAATTTTTCATGTAAAACTATCCAAAAATTTTGGGACACTGTCTATTTCACATGAAGGATACAGTAGTGTTAAAGAAATGATACTTAACACATATACTATTAAATATAATAACTTTAAAATAAAGCATGATGATCCAATTTCAGACTTCTTTCTTAGGTTTAATGAAATATGGAATTCTATGATCTCTTTGGGAAGGGATGTTACATCCAAGGAAGAAATCATGATAATACTTAGATGTTTACTAGATAGATGGAGAGGGAATTCTGTCTCAATTAGAGAATCCTATGATATTAGTAAGATGACAGTCAAGGAGCTTATAGGGAATCTAATTATGTATGCATAAGAACTAAAATCAAAAGATGAATATGATGATGAACCCAAAAGAAAATATATTTCTTTCAAATCTATGACCCCCAAGAAGAAGGGAAATGTTCAAGATGAAACTGAAAGTTCAAGTGACGAGCAATCATCAATAGACAGTGATGAAGAGATGGATAAAATATCCATAAGGATTAAGAAATTATATAAAAAGAACAAATTATTTATAAAACCCAACTAAAATGGTATGTATGATTACAAGGTCCTTTGGAAAAAGGATTGGAAGAAAGATGATACTTCTAGTGAAATAATATATTATTAATGTAAGATATAGGGACATGTAAAGGCTTATTATCCAAAGATAAATTAAGAAAAGAACTATTATGATAAGGATATAACGTATCAAAATTCCATGAAGTCAACTAGGAGTGCTTATGAGGACAACTCAAGTGACTCTGAATCCTCTCCTAAGAATTCTAATAATAAAAATTTGTGTTTTATGATGAACACATTTGAGGTAACACTAAACTATCCAAAACATAATTCCTATTATTATGGAGATGAAAGCGATTTCAAAAATATGTCAAATGAAGAAATATTTAAATGTTTTGAAATGATATAATTCACTTGTAATGAATTAAAGATAAATAAAATTCTTTAAAGAAACAACATACTTTGACTACCAAAGTTAAATATGAACTTTTTGTATAAAAAGAGAAAAATTATTAATATATTAAAGAGAATAATGAACTTCAATTTTAAAATGAGAAATTGAAAAAGGATGTAGAGAAATTTAAAAATGGAAAATAAATATAAGTTCAAATTATTGGTAAACAAGTATCTCCAACGTATACTTCTTGAATAGGATACCAACTAGGAAAGAGGAATACAACAAAAACTCATTTTGTATCAAAATCACAAAAATATAGTTTTATGTCTTATTCTAAATAATTTTCAAAAAGTTCTAGCTATGAAACATATTATATTATTTCATGTTTTTCTATACCAAATAATTTTTATTTTTCAAATACATTACATAATGATTATAGGAAACCCATGAATCAAATGTAGGTTCCCAAATCTCTTATTACTAATGTTTCTAGACCCTATCAAATATGGGTAAATAATCATTTCTTATTTAATATGTTTTGTAGTAAAAATGGTTGGAGAAATAATGTAAAAGATTATGGTACTTGGTCAGTGGATGTTCTAGACACATGATAGAAGATTAATCATGCTTCAAGAACATGATAATGATTCATGGTGGGCATGTCACCATTAGTTACAATGCTAAAAGAATCATTTTCCTTGGCCATATTGGTAACTCTAACTCAATTCTATTTTCTAAAGTACTTTTTTGATGGATTAAAATACAATATACTTATTATCTCTCAGTTATGTGATTATGGTTTTAATGTTTAATTTAAAAATGATGCATGCAATGATTATAACACTAAAAAGAAGAGAGAATTTTATGATCTTAGAAATGAAAATTTTTATATATTTAACGTAGATTATTTAATTTCTCAAAATATTTATTGTTTGAGTGATTTTCATAAATAATCTTGGTTTTGACATAGGATATTAGGATACTTAAATGTACACTCACATAGAACGTTGACTAGAAAAGGCTTAGTCAAGGATCTACATGAACTTGAGTTTCCAAAATATCATTCAAAAAAAATAAATAAGATTCAACTTCTCAAACTCTCGAGTTGGTTCACATGGATCTGTTTGGACCTTCTAGAGTTTAATGTTTATGTTGGAAGCATTATGTAAATGTTCGAGCAGATGACTAATATACTTGGACCTTCTTCTTAGCTCACAAAATCAACTCTTTCTCTCATTTCACCAAGAATTAAAGGAATATAGAATATATTAGAGTTATTAGAATAAAAACCCTATGATGTGACCATGTTTGTGAGTATGAAAACGAATAGTTTGAATCATTTTTCTCAAAAATGGCCAAATTCATAACTTCTCTGCTCCTAGGACACCCCAGTAAAATGGAGTAGTCAAAAGAATAAATAGAACCATCTAAGAAATTGATATAACCATGATTAGTGAATATGAACTATAATAGAGTCTTTATTAGACTATTGGGAATATACTGTCAATAAAACATTCCATATAATAAATAGATTCTTGATTAGACCTACCCTTAAACAAAGTCCATATGATTTGTGGAACAATAGAGAACCCAAGGTTAATTACGTAAATGATTTTGGTTGCAATTTATATATTTTTAACACTAAGGATAATATGGAAATATTTTCCTCCAAGAGAGATGATGGAATTTTAATAGGTTATTTAATTTCTAGTAAAGCCTATATAGTCTTCAATAAGTGAACCAAATGTATGGAAGAATCTGTATATGCTGTGCATGATGTGACAAATCAACATGATCAAAAAACCTCGGTAGAAGATCTTGAGGATGATATGTCAATCCTCGACTTAAATAATAAATCTTCTAACCATCCTCTAAAGAAATATGTTAAAACATCAAGTTCTGTAAATTCTCTAGATCTTAGTCATAATGGACCTGAACCTGTTGCATAACTTGAAGTGACCAGCCCTCCATTTTTTAGACCTATTAGAACTCTCAAAAACCCTCATTTGGATGTTTTTTTAGAGATTTAGAAAAAGTAACACATATTAGAGCTTCAATTTGATATTATGTTGAACATAAATCCTTTATGGAATATCTTGAACCTAAGAACATCAATGATGCTATTAATGATGAATTTTGGGTGATGGCTATGTAAGAAGAGTAAAATCAATTTGAAAGAATCAATCTCTTGAAACATGTATATAGACCCAGAGAAACCTTGACTATAGGTGCTAAATGGGAATTTTGGAGTAAAGTAGATAAAGCTTGTAAAATAGATAAAAACAAATATTGATTGGTTGCGCAAGGTTATATTCAAGAAGAAGTAATTGGCTATGAGGAAATTATTGCACTAGTAGCTTGAATTGAGGCCATTATAATCCTTCATTCCTATGTAAAACATCAAGATTTTAAAATTTATCAAATGGATATCAAGTGTACATTCCTAAATGGTTATTTAGTTGAGGATGTTTTTATTCAACAACCCCCTGGTTTTACAAACCCTCATTTTCCAAATAACGTTTTTCGATTCAAAAAATATTTATATAGTTTAAAGAAAGCTACAAGAGATTGGTATGATTATATCAACACTTTTCTTATTTATAAAGGTTTTAAAAAAGGTATATATGATCCTACAATCTTTATAAATATAATTTCCAAATATGATTTAGTTTTATAGATTTATGTATATGATATTATTTTTTGATCTTTTAAAAATTATTTATGTGATGATTTTTCAAAGACGATGCAAAGTGAGTTCGAAATGAGTTTAATGGGTTATCTCAAATTAATTATTGGATTTAAAATATTTAAAAACAAAAAGGTATTGTTCTGAATAAATGTAAATATACTAAGGATCTTTTAAAAATATATGTCTTTGAATCAAATAAGAGTAGTGACACTCCAATGAGTACCGCATCTAAGTTTGACCTTGATAAAAATGGTAAATATATTGATCAAACCACTTACATAGGAATGATTAGAGGTTTACTCTACTTAACTACTACTGAGAAAGATATTATGTTTAGTGATTACATGTGTGCATGTTTTCAAGAAAACCCAAAAGAATCACATATTATTTCTTTTAAAATGATTTCCAAATTCTGCAAATTTAAAACCTACATAGGTCGGTTCAATCATAGAATACAACCTTTTGATTTGGTGAGATATTAAAATACTGATTTTGGTGGATGTAAGTTTGATAGATAAAGCACCTGTGGAACATGTCACTCTTGGGAAAGTCTCTAATTTTATGGTGTAGTAAGGAATTTTTTTTTGCTACATTACCTACTACCGAAGTTGAATGTGTAGCTACTGGTAGTTGTTTTGATAAACTTTTGTGGATGAAACAAACATTACCAGATTATGGATACCAATTCAGACATGTCCCTATAAACTATGATAACACATGTGCTATTAATATTTCTAAGAATCTTGTTTCACATTCTATTATAACACATATTGATGCAAGACATCACTTTTTGAGAGACCATTATTAAAAAGGTGATATAACTTTAGAGTTATTTGGAACTGAACATCAGCATTCATAAATTTTCACTAATACATTTATCATTGAAAGAATGAACTAAATCAAAAATGAGTTAGGAATGATCAATCTATGAGACCTTATATTGCTATTCCTTTGATAAATTTTAAGTGAAGTTGTCATACTGACACTAATAGTACAAAGATGAAAATTTCATCCCAACACTGATACCTATGTCATGCTGACACCTATAACTATGTCATACTAACACAGTTTTCATGCTGACATTAATACTTTTTTATTCTGATAAAGTTTCATGCCAAAACCAACGCCTTGTAAAGACAACACCATTAGTGTTATGTAATACCTGTCATGCTGACACTGATGACTCGCTGTTTTTATCCATATTATGTTTTTACCAAAATTACATTGTTTCATTGATTTTGTTGAACCCACAATTTCATGATTTGTGATTTCAAAATCCCTTAATGATATAAATTTGAATTGATACACTCAACTCCTTTACCCCTACACTCACTCGGCCGTTGCACTTTTTACCCTCGAACATTCACCATCCAACCTCGAGATTGAACTGTTGGAAGGGTGCATGTGAAGTGAGATCTTGATGGTGGCGAGTCTTGCACCACTAAGAAATAGAAAGGGGAATCAAGAAAGTATTCTGGATCTATGAATCCTACTCTAGCAAATTGTGCAGTAACTCTAGAAAAATAAGTTCTTGCGGAATAGCTGTTGGAAAAAAAGTCTTTTTTTGTCAAGGTACTACAAGATCAAGTATGACATGAGTAGTTCTTAGATAATGAAATACTCCTCTACATGAAGTTATTTCATGTGTTTTATATGAACGTGGAGTTCCTACTATAAGTAAGTGATATTTTTTAGATTAATTCCATATTGAAAGGGAATATAATCTCTTTCTCATCAAGACAATAAACAAAATGTCTTAAACTCCCACATGAAGTTGTGTTTGATGATTATCAGTGTAGTTTTTCACCTGAGAGTGATATTTGCTACTTTGAGATAGATATGAAGGAGCTAAATAATAAATATGATCATAGGAGTCCCATTTCTATAGAGTTGTGTGGAGAGTCTTGAATACTATTCAAGTTTATCTAGCATTATTTTTGTCTCGAGAAAGTGTAATTTGCCTCTCCAAATTATTAAGAAGTCTACTTGGTTTATCTGTTAAGAAAAGGGTTAAGGTAAATCTATGTAGATACCTTACTGTGAGCATAAATGGAATGATTAAACCTTGCTAAAAAACTAATTACCTATTTTATACTAGGTTGATCTTAGTTATGTTAAAATAGAAAGGATATGTTAATGAAAGAGAATAAGTTTTTTTGAGTGTAGTAGGATCTTCCATAGTAAAGGGAATTGTAATAGGATGAGAATCAACTAGAACCCAAGGAAAAGAGAATGATTTGAGATAAAGATAAGATTTATGAAAAGTTTAATAAATTTGAATATCCAACTAGGTCTAAGAATATGGCTGATTTTGTTATGGGACCAAATAAGGAAGTTTTTTACTCTTTAGAAGAAAAGGAATATCCTACCACTCTAGTTAATGATAGAGGGTCACATATAAATGATAGGAGTGATCCTGAAACCAATGAACCTCATAATGGTTTTTCTTTTGGACCTCCTAGTCCTCCACTATCCTTACACTCTGATGATCCCACACTTGAACAAACTAGAGATGAGGAGACATAAGTATTAAGTAGTGTGGAATATGTAAGTATATTTAATGGATCTGAAGAAGAAGAAGAAAGTGAAGATGATGAATGTGGAAGTGGTAGTGAAGGGAAAGAAGGTGAAGAAGATGATGATATAAATGAATGTGAAGAGAATGTATTTGGAAATGATGATGATGAAAGTAGTGAAAGTAATAATGTCCATCATAAGAATGATCAAGGTTAATATGTTGAAATGGTTGTAGTTGTGGATCATGCACAGTTGGAAGAACGTTATAAAGTTGATTTTTAAGTAAGATAAAATTATGAAGTTAATTTTTAAGTGGATGTTCAGGAAATTACTGTACATTAGTTAGTTTATGAGATAAGGATACCTCATCCTAAAGATGAGAAGCTAGTGAGGAGATGTCAGATTGAGGGGGAGACTCATGAAAGGGGAGTTCAATATATTGAAGTGCATCAACTTGGAAGAGTAAGACATATCACTCTCACTCCCATGGATAATGACATAATGGTTAATGGGAAAGGAATCCTGGGTATGTAGCAATAATTTTAGATTATGAAGACTCAAATGATAATGTTTGTGTACCTCTTGCAAGTAAATCAATGGATGATACCCTTCCTAGTGACTTTGTCACTAAAGTGAATTTGGAATGGTTTCAAGAAGAAGTTTGTTCAGATGTGAGTATATCTTTTAAATATTAGGTGGGACATGACATACAAATAGCTAGAAGAGAAAACACTGAGCTGATCAATGAACTAAACTCACTTAGATATTCAATAGTAGAAATAAGGCAGTTTGGGAAAGCGTTTTCTGTTCCAAGTCAGACAGTGGGAATAAGTTAGGCTGATGCAACTAATGTTTTAAAGAAAGTGATAGAGGATATTTAGCCCACCTTAATTAAAAATTATAAGACAATTATTGAAAGAACTACAATGTTGAGAAAAAAATAATCGGGATTTCTTCTGCAATAAATACTTTGATCTCAGAGTACAATGGTTGTGTGGAGACCGTTCATAAATAATTTTAGACTCAATCCTTAGTTCCAACTAATATTCCTTCTAAATCTGGTCAGACTTATCAAACTCTATAAATTAAGGCAGTCAAAACTATTGTTTAGGAAGAGCTTCAATATATATTTGATGTCTCTTGTTTAGGAAAACATGAAAATATTGAGAAGAATAATGATCATGTTCATGATATGGTCAAAATCTATTCAAAGAGTGATGAGAGAAAAAATTCTCAGATAAAAGGAATGGTGGACTATTATTACTAGAAGTTCACTACCAATCGTTATTTGAGATGTCAATTTATGTTTTTTAAGGATAAAATATTTTTTACTCTATTGAAATGATATTTCGAATATCAAGTTTAAAATTTGAAAGACTTCACTCCTCCATTGGACAAATTAATAGAGAATAAATATGACTTTGAGAAATCCATGAAGTATGGTGGTGAAATAATTTAGTATTTCATTAATCTGTTGAAGCCATATCATCATGTACAAAGTGAAGTGATTGTATTGCCTGCTGCTGCACCTCCAAGACATGCTAATTAAGTGCCTCCTCTTTAAATTTCAGTTGCTCAGGCCTTGAATCAGATTTAACAAGTGATCAAAAATAGATTCAACCACATATATTCTCACAACACAAACCCATCCATGTACCTAATATTCTAGAAAGAGTGATCCTACCTCCTATAAAAATTTCTTCTGTCCCTCCAGCTTCTCACCCACCACATACTAGACCTTTTATTGATCCCTTTGGGAAAGGTAAGGACCATTTTAATCATGAGCTGTAGTGTGTATCATTGTGTGATATATATGTTTGGTTTTCTTTTGTTAATTTTTGATTAAATTTTTGTAACACCTTGTACTATATTGATTAATAGAAGTTCAGGTTCTTTTCTTTCATCTATTATTCTTTGATAATTTTTATTTAAGTGATACCTATTTTCTTCTTGATTTTTCTCAAAAGGGGGAGTACTATTTTTCTATCTTACATTTTTTCATAATCCCAAAAGGGGTAGAACACTTTGGAATTATCTTTATTTACTTTATTCTTTGATATCACTCATATATATTTTATTTTTCTTTGATATCATTACTAATTATTTTACCTCTGAACCTTATCTACATATTGTGACCAGTCATCAATAATGGGAGATGATAAGTAGAATAATTTTATTCCACATCAATGATTGTACTAAATAATGCCCTGATTTATGATCTTAAAATATGCGGATATTATTGGCCCATAAGAGAATCTTGGCCACCCTCTCTATTATTAATGGTTTTAATAGTCACAAATCATGTCAATTACTATTAATCATATAAATTCCTATTAATAATGTACAATCATTTTAGTCATGTTTGTTTATATTTCCATATGTATAATTATGGTAATCTTTGATCACATATAATTTTATCATATTTCGTTAATATTTATGTTATAATACAGTCCATGAAAAAATATTTTCTATATATAGTAGAGTCACACTGACAGAAGTGATGAGATACTGATAGTTCAACTAAGTCCCTTACAGATGACATAATGATAGAAATGACCTAATAATGCAGATAACCTATCGATTATGATGACATACTGTCATTTAAAATAACCTACTGATGAATGGTGCTATCGATGCATGGACTCATTGAATGTTAAAATGAGTTGTCAATGTAATGATTCAACGATTCATGGAAAGACTAAAAGATTGACACATAGATGGAATGAGTCATTGACAGAAGGAGATACCAACCAAGGACACACCAGTTGACTGTTTAAAATTTATTTTATTTAAATTTACTTTGATCAGTCATATTTTGAGTATTTTAATGTGCCTAATTAATTTAATTCTTTTATGAAGACATCTTAAAAGAGGTTGTATAAAATACGACGTATTTTGTTTACCTAAAACATGCACATTGTTGGGCTGTAAGAATATATATACAAAGAATATATCATGAACAATATACACATGGGCAGACATGTTCATGCTTGCATGCACAAGAACATATGAGTAAAACACCATGAGAACCATACAAAAAAGAGGAACACACGAGGAATTATTCATTATTGCTTGCTGGGAACAAGAGAACTTATGTTCATCATAGTTCCATAATCTCTACAACATCCAACTAAATTGAAGGAGAATAAAATCATACCATCCTGGAAGACAGAACAGAGTGCTCCACAACCCTCTGTTTTTAGTGTTTGTTTCCAGAATAGGACATGAGCTTCAAGTCAGACACATCAGAGGGTCCAAAATTTATTGGATAACACATAGAGCATCTCTAATACCTTCTTGATATATTCTGATCTATTTTTTACTATTTTTTATAAACTTTTGAGCAGTGTGTGTATGTACTAAAAACACACATTGTCCCCTACACTACTAGATATCCTCAAAAAAGTATATTTTTAAGCATGTTCATCCCATTAAAATCTATGGAAGAGGTCCTATGTGACCTGGTTGTTTATTTTCCCACAAAGAACTATATTAGAGGTCTTGTGACCTAGACAGTTTGTGTTCTATTGTGTTAACCCTGATCCAAGGAGTAGATCAAAATATTTAATTATACATATTGATTGATGGGAGTTGATCAACAAGTGGATAATACTAAGTATATAATTGAGACTAAACCTCTTGTTTTTTATCCACTTTGTTTTCAATTTAACCTTTATATGTTTTAACTCATATTTTAGAAGACTAAATTTTACTTTGATAGTTATTATTGGATAGTTGTTATAACTGTTTTCCTTATTAATGTATTTTCAAAAAATTTATCAATACATCATATTGTTATAACTGATAATTAATAAATCTTATGAGAAACTATTCAAATAGTCAAGCTATTATAATTTTACTACTTTGGTTAACTGGCCAGTTTTATTTTAAATTTGGGGAACCTTTTAAATAAACTTTTCAAACAAATTTTTTAAAGTAACTCAATTCACCCCCAATTGAGTGTCCTACTTCAACAAACATCAGGGAATTAAAACTTTCCATCATGGTTATGCATGAAATGAAAATACATTATGTTGTGACTTCTTATATCAAAATAGAAAAAGCTAGTAATAATATTTTGTTAGGTCTCACCTAGAGTTATGATAAAACAAGCGCACTGGGGGGGAGTGAATTTTCAATATTAAGAATTCAGAGTAACATAGAAATATATTATAGAAATTTTTGGATTTAGATTATATTAAAAATTCATTATACAGTAAAATATACTGTGGTATTATATAGAGAGTAAGTCAAAATAAAGTAAATATGAACACAATAATTTATTGTAGTTTATACCAAAATGATCGTACAATTAATCTTCACACTCCAACTTATGTGTATGGATATCCATTTTAGACAAATTCCTTTTACATCTTTAGTCCAAACTTATTCTTTTACAAACATGATAATTCATAACCAATATTTTGATAGGATCAAATCGAACCTGAGTCCTTTATTAAGGATTGTCCGAAAACCTAACTAGAATTTTTATGAGAGCCGATAAAACCTATTCTTTCGAATGGAGTAGACCTATCATTTTAATTTTTTAATAGGATATTTCAAAAAATCCATCATACTGGATTTTTATTTAGCGGTAAGAACTATTTGTTACTTTTTATGTATTATATAACTCGAAAACTATTACAATGTAATGAAAACAACTTCCAAAAAATAAAATGAAAACAATAAACACATTGAAATTTTTGATCAGAAGTGATGGTGTAGAAATATTATTGTCCACCATTCAAAACGATGAATGATTCAGCACAAGTATTCCAGATTTTTTTTAGTAAAGGAGTGTAGATAATGAATCATCATGACTTAGAGTTTAACCATGTATCTAACTATAATAAAAAATAAAGTCACACAATTACTCTTACAAGCATTTAGTTGATTTGGCCTATAAATAGAGAAATTAAAAGTGACTATTTTACGCTTTAAAATCCTATATCATTCATTATAAATAATTAACCATAATATTCACATAGTAGTTTCTTTAAATTACGTCAGCTCTATATAAAAATAGAATGAACATGTACATTAATAAACACATTAAAATAAAAAATAAAAAAAAATTAAAAATAAATACTATATGATAATCATTAATTAATTACTTAGAAATTCGTATAATTAGTTAAAAACAATGACCTTTAATATTCCATCCTTTTTGAATTAAAATTTTTTAAGTCTATAATATGAGTCAAAAAATCAATGAATATTAAATAATATAAAAAATAACTTGAACATAAATCTCCCAGAAAATAATAAATACAAAAATAATACATAAACACTAGGACGTATGATACCATTATTAAATAATTATTTACATTCTTTTATGAATTTCACCCTTTATGTAATATATTTATACCATAACAATTACAGTCTCATAAGTCATTTAATGTTAGCAAGACTTTTGACTTTGAAAAACATTTCATCTTCATAAGAATTATTCTACATGTAGTATTGATTTTAAAATGTATAATTTTTTTAGTAATTCATAATAATTTAAACCTTGTAATACCTAACGTATCACATCAGATATTTTACATTTCCAATTTTTTTGAAAGAGTTTTATCCAATGCCTAAGTCTTTTAATGACATAATACCTTTTAATATTCATATAATGTTTTTATTATTGTATGAATTTTTAATTTGTAAAAATTTTACACATTGAATATAAGAATATTTTTACACATTACCAAAATAAACAATGTAATCAGAATAAATAATAAATGATAAATAATAAACAATGTTCTATAAGAAGTTAAATATTCAAAACCAAATGTAAGGTATGCAAATAAGTGATGTATTTGTAATTATAAAACCTTATATTTTTTTTTTCATGGATCCACTAAATAATTTCTACCTTTTGGATAATTACATAAATGAACTTATATTCAAGAAATTCTCTCCCCATTTATTTAGTTGTTCAAAAAATATTATGTAATAAAGATTAAATTATATGCACTAAATAAATTAAAAATTTCTCACCATTTTTGTGAAAACATAACAAGTCATTAAGAGTAAAAAAAGTCTCCCCATTAAAAAATGAAAAAATTAATATTATTTTATAAAATAACTCTATAATTTATATAAAATAGTTCATTTTTAAAATACTGACATTTCATACCAAATATATTTTTTGAAATGAAATATTTCTCCGCAAAACAAATTGAAGAAAAATTTACATACTCCCACTAAGATAAACATTAAAATAGAAATCAATTCATGATAAAGATGTATAAAATCAAAAACTACATAGTAAAACATATATAACCAAGCATGATTAAAAATATTTCATCATTATTTACAAGAAATAATATAAGAAAATTTTAACTTGCTAAAAACTAATTTAAAAAATATTAATTTTTAAAAAGAATAGACCTAACTAAATTTGTGCATATTAATAAGATATAATAATTATAAATAAATAATAAAACTAAAAATATTATAGAATAAGACTATAAATATCCCCCATTAATGTTTCTTCTATTTTATTTTATAATTATAGTATTAAATTCAGATTACAAACTATTTCTAGATAAAATAGTAAGAAATCATTATGTATAAAATCACGAAAGCTTGAAATAATAAAAAAACATTTCCATAAACAAAATTAATTATAAAATGATATGAAAATAATTTACAGTAACAAATAGATATCACAAATTCCTATAAAATTGATTTAAAATAGTTTTTTCATACCCACCAGAAAAAAGAAATGACAAAAAATTTCAACTACTTTCTAAAATAAAAAATGTTAAAAATATGACGGGAAATGAATGTTTTCTATAATAATAACATAAATATATTTACCTTGGAATCTTTACCAGCATATATCTAATTGTATCTCAGAATTATCCTTTTTGAACCCAAGATACATAAATATTATGTTGTTTAATACTTAAAATCGAATTTAAAAGAATTATTTTTTTAACCAATTTTTTGATTTATTTTACATTGTGGTCATTAAAATATTGAATAGAAAACAAAATATCAGACATGTAACAAAAGAAACAAATTCAATTTTTCATTTCAAGAAATGATATCTGTATATTTGTGGAAATATCCTTTTATAAAAGTTATAATTTCATAGGGTCCTTGAAAAAAACGTTCTATAATTTCATAAAATCTATTATAACATAACATATAATGGTAAATTTAGATATTATTTCTTTCATATTTTCAATTTGTGATTTATTATTTACATTTTATTTTTTATGAAATTTAATATCATTATAGGTTTTATCTTTTTTAATTGAATCAAAATTTTTTAAACTATTATTCTCATTTTAATGTTTAAATAAATTATCCATAAAAAAGATAACTTTTTATTCTTATTATTTAGTATTTTTATAAATTAAGTATTTTTTTCTTTACATTATTCTCATAAATATTAGATATTTGAAAATAAAACTTCTTAAACTTTTAATGATCTAGTGGAGAAAGGTTTTTTCATCTATTGTTTTAGAGTGTATAGTAAAAAATGTGAAAAAGAAGGTGAGGGTGCTCATCATGGTGGAATGTTTTTGGTGTTTATGAAAATCTTGGAATAAAGCCATCCATGTGGGAATATTTTGCTCCTTTAGGGATCTAGTTTTAGGAGTCGATGCTTGGAAATTGATCTGGAGCCTCTTGTTAAATTGTGGTTTAATTCCCTATCCCTCATGAGAATTATGCCCATCAATGACACCCCTCTTTCCAAGATTTGAATCCTTTATTAGGGTCACTAGATCCACTGGGTTCCCCTACCAGTGGTTAAAAAATTAATTTCGATTGGTCATGTTATGATCCAATCAGATGTGGAGATAGTATCATCTGAGATCCTACTAGTTTGGTACTCTTTGCATTTAGTTCAACTTACAGAAAAACCGAATCTCTTCCTGCAGAAGCGTATGTTATTCCTGATGGAATGAAAATGTGTAGGAGGAATAATATATATCATTCTATGGTGTAAATTGATTATGAAATCCTCTTTCAATTCTTATAATTCCGAATTAGTATTCTATGGTTGATCACTTACCCTATCCAAATATGGAAAGCACTAATCAATTCTGGTACCACTTTTCTTCATACATGGTGTGAAGAGAAGAAGATTGTAAACTAGTTGGCTTCAAATATTCAATTAGATGATATTTATGTTAATTTTTCTAGCCTTAGATATCATCCTTTTAAATGAGTTGTTATTATTAATGGTGATTCTGTCAGTCTGCACTACTTTAGACCTCCCAAATATTATTTCCCCTTTGTATTCATCAATAATAATAATATGTGATTTATGGCTTAATATTTCCAACTTTATTATTATATTCACCTTAATAAATTAAAAAATATGAATTGAATGAAGAGAAAGAAAAATATATATTAAAACAAATATTTCCCATTTCATTTATTTTATAAACTCTTTACTAAATTTTTAATCTTCTTTATAAGTAAAAATTTCTATTAAATCTTTTTTCTTCTTCTTATATTTTTTATTTTCCCCATATTTTACATATTTTGACATTGTAAATTCATATTTGATGTAATTTTTATTACATTATAAATATCTTATCTCAAAATCCACAACACCTTTAATTTATCTAAATTTACTACACCTATCATTCCATTTGTTTTTTTCACCTTTTCTTTTCTTCATAAGACTATGTAAAAAATTTTCTAGTTAATTAAAATCATCACCTTCCTCAGAAATAGAAGAACCTAAAAATTCATTTGAAGAGTTATAAGATACATGTTTAGTATACTTGAAAGAAATTACTTTTTTTGGTATTGAACTTCAATATAAGTATTCATAAAATAATCTAATATCAAAATAGTGATATAATAACCTCATTCATGGTATATTTGTAATAACTCGATAATTCTTTGAGGTACACCTTCCTTGTTTTCCATAAATTCTCAGTTTAAATCTTTAAGTATAGATTAATGTGAATTCCCTTTGAAGTTATGGAGGTTTTTGGGGTGTCCAGGGCTAGTTTAGAGCCTTGAACGCATGATATGAGGTGTAAATGCTCTATGAAATGGTTAGAATAATCCTTGAGAGGTAGTCCAGATGGTTTAAAAAACCATTTGAGGAATAGTAAGAGAGAAAATATGGGCCGCACAGTTTTAGAAAAAATTTTCAACTCAGGCAGCATGATCAAGAAAACAACTTTTCAATTGGTGACGATGTCTTATCATACAGTTTTCACAGAGTTAGTGAAACTATGTGGGAAAACCGTGCAAAAAAATACCCATGCACTGTGGGCACAAATTTCACACAAACCATGTGGACAAATCATGCGATGAACTATTTTGATGGAAATTCCAATATTATCCTTAAATTAATTCTTATTTCTAACCTATTTTTCACTCATTTACTCAGGTACAGAACAGACGTCACCTTGGAAATATCTCTTTCTTGACTATTCTTGGATTCAAGATATATTCTCCATCCAATCTATGATTTGAGGCCATAATTCTCATTGGATTTGTAATTGTGATACCTTGATTTGTTTTTATCCATTCTTCGTTAGTGTAGATATAGGTTGCACTATTTGGGTGAAATTTTTTCCATATTATTATGTTCTTCATATGTTATTTGATTTTGTCTCAATCAGATATGAATTGAGAACTAATACTATATATGCTATCGACTACAGATACAAGGTAGGTGGTATCATAGCTTTTCCGTAAGGGCGATATATTTATATATCCTATTGGGTCATGTGACCAATTTCGTTGTGTCACCTAACATTGAAGTTGAACACTATCATGTCTAGGAATGTTATTGGTGATTAAAGATCATTATTGATGTTTGTTATAGTTTTAATAACTTTTAATGGTAAAACCCTTTGGTGTGTTGATTTTTGAACTAGTCATCCATGTGTGGATTTGGACCCTTCGATACATTTGAGGTGTTCCATTTCTATTCCATGGGATTCAAATGGATGAATTGAATTATAAATAAAATGATGACTGATTTGAATTAGGAATTGTAATTGAATTGATTAAAAGGAAGGAATATATTTCCCATGCCCCTTGGCCCTTTATATGTAATGGATTGTGTAATCATGAGATTCTCTTTACCTTGATATTCCCATGTGTGTTAAATAGAGTCTAGGCCATTTATTGGTTGAATTATTTTGGATTGATCATAATATTGTTATGCCTAGGTGAGATACATAAATATTATTCCATATAATGGTTTGTTTAAGCTTTTGATGGTTGTCATAAATATTTTCCCATGTGAGTAATTAAATGGACATTTTTTATAAGGTTGGCTAATGCTTGATTAACCTTTTTAGGTGAGATTGATGTGATATGATCTTGGTTTTGACCTTGTCATGTAAAATGAATTGATTAAATTGAATTAAATTGGTTAAATTCTTTTTATCCCTGGGTGACACATGGATTTATATGATAATTCCATGGAAATAGTCATTTGTCTATTGAATTTGATCCCTTGAGTGAAACATGGATTTATAATAGAATTCCATAGATGATCTCAGTTTCCTGGAACCCTGATTATGCTTGAGTGATACTTGAACTCCCTAGTGGAAATCAAAGTATGGACCATGACACTTGAATTACATGAAAAGTTTTACAAGTATTCATAGGATAATTACTTGGATGGAATAAAAGGGCATTTGATCTTTTATTCTCCGGGTGATACTCAGAATCCCTTAGTGGACCTATGAGGATAGAATCAATTAGTAGGGATGTTATACCACACCTGGAGTGATACTTGGGTTCTTGATAGTTTTTCCATGGATGGATTTGTAAGGTATTGGTTGATATTACACATGGAGTGATACTTGAATTCAAACCTAGGAATGTCAAGGACAGAATTAGGTTCTAAATTGAATAAATAATGAAACGACTCTTATGACATGTATACCAAGCCAAAGCACAATCTTGGATTCGATCTTGAATTATATATCTGTTATGGCCGTCGTAAGATTTTGTTATGATAATGACTATATTGGGGATGTCAGGATTTCTTTGGATTTATGGACATATAATTTAAATTAAACTGAGTTGTTAAATGATTTTGTTTAAATGGAATTGATATTAAATGAGAAAATGTACCTATAGGATTCTTAATTTCTATTCCATTCAATTGCTTATTATTTATCTACCTTCACACTATTATTATATATATTCAATGACCGATTGGAACATACTTTGGGTTATTGTCTAATGAGATTATATCTCAAACCCTATTTGGTCCACCTTTTCGTACTGAAACAGACTATATAATGGGAACCAATGAAAATAGAACACACTCTACTACAAGTACATGAATGCGGTTTAAGTGGATGAGAGCATGAGACTAGGCTGAGGCTTCCGATGATACATGGATAATGTGTTTTTTTAATTTTTTTTACTTTTGTGATATGTATTGTACATATGATTTGTATATATTTTTTGGATGCTTTATTAGAGACATATGACAGGTATAATCATTTTATATGAGATATCATTTGGATTTTTTTATATTAGTCTTACACTGATAACTTCTATCATATAAATGATTTAATCCATCTTCTACACATATGTTACTGATATTATGTTGTACTACACTCTAGTGATGAGGGCATAACCTTCCCACTGACACAACTATTCCCTCACTGCTAGTCATCTACTATTACTATTTAGGGAGATACGATTGAGGCCATGTGACCAACTGGGCTTGTGGAAATGATGAGTGGAATTTGGATATGGGAAGTTAAAAAAAGGTATCTGAGCCTTCTTTTATAGTTTGTATTATTATTTGGAGAAAATATAAAGGAATAAAAATAAAATTTAATTTGGTAATGAGATTTTCCTTGGAGTATCTATTCCACATATCAGAAAAATCCAAATTTACTTGAATTAAATTATGGTTTCCAGATTATGAATATTGCAGTTGATTTTATTCAACTATTGGGTGTTGCACTTGTATTCTTATATTATTATTTATAAGATTTTGGGATTTTTTTTGTTGTAACCAAATGAGATGAGGGTATTCCATCACATGCACCATATAGGCAAGTATGATATTTCATATACCATGAATTATTCCATTACATCTAGGACACATTACTTGTTTCTTTCTATTGTGATCGGTGATGTGATTGATATACATGATATTGTGACAGGTAATTCAAAATGTTATATGGTTTCAAATAGGAGGAAGCCAAACTTTAGTCCCTATGGAGTATGAGACATCTTGGATACTAATCTAGTGGATCATTGCCTCAAATTTCATAATATAATGTGACGAATATAAATATGAGTATGAATTCAATTGATAATGAATATAATAATATATGTTAAATTAAAAATTAAAAATTAAAATGAAATGAAAAATTAAATTGTTTAAATTAGAGAACATGACCCAGACCCGACCATAGTAGTGAGTAATTGGTAGTATCTATATCTTATATATGATCTCTTTGACGCCATGAATTGACTCATGGTGTAGGAATAAGGGTTTGTTTTAATATAAGAAGGAATGTCATTATCCTATTTATATTTGTATACTTTTGAGCTATGAACCATATTAAAATCCCGATATGAGGTTTTTGTTTGGAATTATAGAGGCATACCACCACGAAGACCTCCAGTTGTACACTAGGTGGGCGAAAGAGACCACAGTCCATAGGTGGTGGTCCATGTGATTTAAGTTGATCCTCCCGTGGCACCAGCTATGAAACAAATTGTTTTACTTGACAATGGTGATAATGCACATTTTTTAAAATACTCTATACGATTCATGCAGACCATTCAGGGAGAACCACAACTTTCCCCAACTATGGAAGAGTTAACGTGTGAGTTTCAACAGCAGCATCCACCCATGTTTTTGGTGGATGATGGAACATAGGCTACAGATTAATTTCTATAGGACATGAAATCAAACATAGTTCACATTGAGACACCTCTTGAGGGAGGTTCAATCTCGCAATGTATATGCTATGTGATTCTTCCAAGAGATGGTGGGATGTTCTCACACAAGTGGATCATCATTAGGGGATGGCTTGGAGGGGTTTTTAAAATGTTCTTCTATGAATACTTCTTTCTAGAGACATTAAGAGCTGATAGAGCTCCAGGGTTCTTGCATCTGGAGCCATGCACACTATATAGTATGGATTACAAGGTCTGTTTTACTAAGCTCTAGTACTTCACACCTATTCTGATGGGTGATGAGTTATTGAATTCTAAGTGATTTGAGGAAAGTATCTGGTATGAAATTAAATCATCGGTAAATTTCATCTATCTGACTACAATTTTTAGGATAGTGAATAAAGCACTTGTCATAGAGAGTAACCTGAGATAGGTTGGAAGTGTGATACAAGGCGGTTCAGCAAAGAGACCTGGTACTGGTTCGAAAGGTAGTAGGACGCGCCATTTTGAGTTTACATGATATGATACTAAAAGTTTGGAAACTTACTCATGAATCCAATTGAGGGTATAATTGTTTGGTAATATTGGACATACGAAGCCACTACATACGAGTGACTCAATCGAGTGCTGATCCTATAGAAATATATGTCATCTAAAACACTTCTATGGAACTTTGCCACCAGTATCCAACGAGAGATGGTTTCCACTACCTCCACATTTAGGAGAAGGGACAACAATATATCATCTAATATAAAGATATAATATAACTACCTGATCAGGATGAGATGATGGTTTTGGTTGAGGTAGCCAAACCCTAGTTTCACAGTCACAACAGGGCAGATCTACTCAGGCTAGACATGCAGTGTCACTGGGTTGCGGTTCAGGCTAGACATATGTAGTAAAACAGACCCTTGTAGAGAAAGATCCTAGAACTTATAATATGATATTTATAATTCTAGTAGCCTCTACTTTAGCTTTTTCACTTTTTGATATAATGGTTACACATAGCTTTATATCTATGCCCATTGTGGAGATCCTTAGGCTGATTGTTTATACTTTTAACGAATTCTTAAGGCTTGAAACTCAATTGGGAATTAGAATTGAGAATGTACGTCAATGCAGATAGTTCCCCCTTGAGATCAGTGGGAGTCCCTTTATATATAACCTCTTCTTCCCCAAGATAGGTTTTGGCATCATTCTCAGGATGGAATGGTTGGTTCTATTTCATAATTATTATTTGAAATCTATAACTGCGGGGTGAATTATGAATAACCAAATGGAGGAGTGTTCATTCCCAAGGGTTAATGGGATTTATAGGATAGTTTAGATGGTGTTGAGAATCATGGACTTGGTGGGATGACATCCCATATTTAGATTTTGTATATAGATGATCAAGGAATTAGGTTTCTATATTTACCTTCAGTGGTTGATCTTTTTAGGGAAGTCTTATTGTATGAATTTTTAGGATTACCTATGGTTATAGATCTATAGTTATCTATCTATATAGTTATAGGAGCACCAACTATATCAATTACACCTATCAATATGTCTACTATTGAGATAAAAGATATGAAGAGGAAACTAGCAGATTTAGAAGAAAAGAGTTTTATCTAACATAGTTCTTCTCTACAGGATTTGTTGTTCCTTTTTTCAAAAAAGGCCCACAAAACTCTTAGGCTTTGTATGGATTACATGAAATGGAACCAACTAATGGTTAAGAACATGAATCCTCTATCATGGATAGATGATCCCTTCGACCAACATTGAGGAGGTCAGTTCTTTTAAATGATTGATTTGATATTAGGTTAACATTAGATTTGCGTTAGACTATTAGACATGCATCACACAACCTTTTGGAGT
This sequence comes from Viscum album, assembly GCA_963277665.1. Taxonomy (NCBI): domain Eukaryota; kingdom Viridiplantae; phylum Streptophyta; class Magnoliopsida; order Santalales; family Viscaceae; genus Viscum; species Viscum album. Next base: position 1,112,559,495 of record OY728129.1, on the reverse strand, counting down.
AGGAATGGTCAATATGAGTATTTTCTTAGGCTGTTCGGTCTCATGAACACATCATAAGTCATCATTGAACTATAGAATTGAGTGTTCCATCCACATTTGGATTCAATTATGGTGGTTTTAATGTAAGATATCTAGGTGTATTATCACAATTGACAGGACCGTGAAAAAAATCATGAGATCATTTGGAATACACTGTGATAACATTAGTTACATGCTAAGTTCACAATGTGACTCTTATAGATGGATCAGAGTCACTTCGTGGTTCCCATCATCTCAGACAAAGTATTATTAGTAAACTATGATAATGTGAGAGCTATAGTTTCCTAAGAGTATCCTAAGAACATATTTTAGGTATGGAGTTTATTGGGGATGGATGGGCATTACATGAATTTCATATAGGACTTACCAGACTCTAAAACACCATTTATATTCTTGAATAAGAATGGTGTGAAGTTTTTATCATCATATTCTTCGAGGATGGCCTTTTAGGAGAAAAAGGGATACTAACTTCTATGTCCATATTGACTTTGCCTGATCTAGGCATGTGATACATGATTTACTATGATTCATCAGGTATTGGGCTAAAAAAAGTTATTGTGTTATAAGTTGATGCCACATTTGATGAATTACCCAACACAGAACCTTGATTTAACTACAGTTGTTCAGACATTAAACTATTAGAGAAATTACTTACTGGGAGAGAATTTTGTGGTGTACATGGACCGTAAAAGACTCAAGTACATATTTATACAATGTGATCTCAATTTCAGGTAGTGATGATGGGTTGAGTACATTTAATATTTTGAATTTGATATTTCCCACAATCTTGGTAAAGGCATTGTAGTGGTGGATGCACTGAGCAGGAGGACAGATATACAGATACTGCAGCATGCCAGTTGCGAGTGGAAACTTATGAATTTGTTCTGTAAGATGAACTTGGAGGAGAATGATAGCCAGGGGTAGACATTTCAATCATCATTAGATATTACCTATACACTTATGGATCTGTTTTGGATGAGGAATCTACTAGAATCAGAATTTCTAGTCCTACGAGATATTGAGGCAGGTGAGGAACCACCTCCATGTTAGATCGTAGGTGAGGATGAAGTTCTCTATATCCAGAGGTGTTTATAGGTTTCAACAACCATTATAAGGATATGATGTTGGACATTATTGTTTTAGTTTGTGAAGATCATCATAGTATTTCCAATATGTATCAGGATTTACATCATGGTGTCCCGGTATTAAAAGAGATGTATTTCAGTTTTCCATGAGGTGTTTGACCTGTTAGAAGGTTAAGGTGGAACACCAGTGACCAGAAAAAAATTAACATTAGCTACCCATTCCCAAGTGGATAAGTAATGATGTATCTAGGGATTTCATGACCAGTTTACCAAGTTCACTTTGTGGTAATGATTTCATATGGGTATGTTTTCAGAGGCTCTTTAAGGTTTCACATTTTCTACCAAGCAAGGAAACCATCAATGTCAATAAGGTTGGGAAGTTGTATATCCATGAGATAGCACGAATACTTGGGGTCCCATTTTATATTGTTTCATATAGATATTCATGGTTTACATTATTATTTTGGAAAGGGATATAAAGGGTGTTATGTTAAATGGTGATTCTAAGCACAAAATTCCACCCCGAAATAGATGGAAATTCAGAACCCATAATTTATGTTATTAAGAAAATTCTCTAGGACTGAGTCCATGATTTCAGGGGTTCTTGACAGAAGCATATACCCTTGATTGAATAGTCTTGTAATATTATCTTTTTAGATGCTATTTAGATGGTTCCATATAAGGATTTTTATGTTATAACATACCAATTACCAATGTGTTTGTTAGAGGAATCAGAGGAAATTATGTTGGGATGTCGTCTTATATATAATACTAAAGAACAGGTGCAATATATTCCAAAGAGGATGGTTAATACATAGTCTCATCATAAATCACACACTAATTGATGTAGATGGCCTCAGTAGTTTGAGGTTAGAGATCTGGTTTTCCTATGTGTTTCACTAAGGCTAGTATATAGGTGAATCAAGAGAAAATTATGATTTCAATGGGATTTTTCAAGATGTTTGAGATTCCCAAGAGATTCATACTGATATCCTATCAGCTACAGTTACCTTAGAGGTTCCATGAAATTCATGAAATCTTATATGTTTCTCAACAGCAACATTACTATTCTGACCCATCTCATGTTTTTAAACCATAGGATGTTGAGATATTGGTAAATTAATCCTCTCAGGAACATCCTATATTTTTTTGGATTATAGCATGAAGGTTCTCTAAGGTCAATCAGACCATCTAATGCATGTGCTATGGAAGCATGACTGTGTATAAGATTAGACCTGGGATTAAGAGGTTGATGTATGATCACAATATTCAGAGATATTCTCAAACAATATTTATCTCTCGTGAGAAGGAAATTTATGGACAAATTCATTTAAGGGAGAAATTTTTAATAAATCTTGTCTTTGTTGAGGTAATAATTACTTATTTTCCATCAATTCATAGTGTAAGTGATTAAATTTGGCCACATGTGAATTACCTTTGAGGTTGTGGAGGTGTTAGGGGTGTCTGAGGATGGTTAGAATCCTAAAACCCATGATTTAGGGTAAAAATTGCATGCCACATAGTTAGATTAAACTGTGCGAGAAATGAAGAATAGATCGAAAAAAAATGTGATGTATGGATAGAAAGATAATATAGACTGCATGGTTTCATAATAACTATTTGAATTAGGTCCCATGGCCATGAAAACAACTCTGTATGTTATTATAGTGTCTTATCACATTGTTTGCACATGGTTAGTAAAACCGTATGGATAGACTATATGGGTGACCCTTACCTATAGATACCCATTCATGGTTGGTGCATGGTATGGAAAAAACCATGCAGACAAAATGTGAAATTCCTTTTTTAGTGAAATTACAATTTCACCCATACATTAATTCTTATTTCAAACCAATTTTCACTCATTTATTCACTAACACAGTATGACTCACCTTGAAAAGCTCTCCCCCCTTTATTATTCTCTGATTCAAGATACCTTCTCCATCCAATCTCAGAATCAAATTCCATTCATCTCATAGGAACCATAAAGGTAATACCTAGATTCCTTTTTATCTGTTCTCCATTATTCTAGATAGAGGATGCACTATTTGGGTGAAATATTATTTTCCCAATTATTAGGTTCTTTATCCATTATTATTTTTTCTCCCAATTAAAGATGATTCGGGGGAATATAATTGATGATCTATCGACTAAGGGCCTATAGTAGGTGGTCTCATGCCTTCTTCTTAAGGTTGAGCAGTTCATATATGTCGTCTTTCTGCACGTCCAATTTCCAGGAATCACCTTAAATTGAAGTTGAACCCTAGAATTTTTTATCATGTTCTAGGTGATTAAAGTGGGTTTTTTTATGTTTTTATAGGTTTAATACCTTGAAATAGAACCACCATTTTCTGTGTGTATATTTTAATTTAGGCCTCAATGGGTGGTTTTGACCCCTAGATATCTTTGAGGTGCGACTTTTCCCTTCCATGTGTTTTGAATGGATGAATTATATTACAAACAAAATGGTGATTAATTTGGATTATGAATTGTAATTTCTGTGATTAATGTGAAGAGTTGTATTGACCCTAACCCTGGGCCCTTTTCATTTAATATCTTGAGTAATCATGGGTTACTATTTACCTGATATGCCTTAATAGAGTCTATTCCATGTATTGGTTAACTTAGCTTGAATTTATCTTAATATTTTTATGCCCATGTGAGATAGATAAATACTATTCCATGTAATGGTTTGTTTAAGATTGAAAATATTGTTATAATTATTTTCTGATTTGAGTAACTGAAAGGCCAATCATTATAAGGTTTTCAATGAATGATTCACCGTTTGAGGTGATATTGATTTGAGATTCTCTTGGTTTTTACTGTATCATGTTAAATGAATTGATTAAATGGAATTCAATTGGTTAAATGCTTATTCTCCATTGGTGACACATGGATTCAAATGAGAATCCCATGGATGGACTCATTTGGCTATTAAATTTTATGCCATGGGTGATACATGGATTACTATTAGAATTCCACGGATGGTGTAACACCCCATGTTTTTATGGGACTTTTTTCAAATAAATTAAAACTCTTATTTATATCTTGAATTTCAATAATTCAAACATTCCTTTTACATGGAACTGACTTGGTGTATGTTGCACGCAACACCGAGTTAGTGTACGATACATGTAACAATGAGTTTCTAGGGAAAATATCAATTTAATATTATTATATAAATGATATAATTATAACCTAGCCATTAAATATATTTATATGAATAGTAATAACTACTTTTAAAATATTGATAATAAAATATATGATTCATTGTAATGACCTTCTATGTTTTAAAATACCATTTTCTTGAATGAACTGCTTTGAATGTCCTTTTAATACATATAATTTTAGAAACTCATTGAAATTGATTTTGGTAAAATAAAAATACTTTTTAATTCAAAATATAGAAATTTACTTAGGGTGATGTTTTGGTATTTTTCTGAATACATTCAATTTTTGATGAATGGTGAAAACACTACATTGTTGTTAAGAACCCGACTTTTTCATTTAAATTATTATTTTTACAATAAATTTATTCTAAAGTCAAAATAGATAAATAATAAATATATTAATCCAATTTAGGTCATTATAATCTTTTTATAATAGAATTAGATATAAAAAATCTTGGAACTTTTGAATGTCTCTTTTACATGCCATCTAGCCCTTTTTTGGGATAAACAGTAAAAAATTTTTACTGCTTCTGTGAATTGAATTTCAAAAAATGGGCATACTTGGTTTTAATCAGGATGAAAAATTTCATCTAATAAGAACTAAATTTTTTTTGGTGAATATTAACTTTTAAATTTTATTTACCATGGTTAATGGTAAATATGGTAATTAAAGGTAAAATTCATTTTATAATAATATAAAATTACCCAAACACTTGACATAATTTCATTGGATATGTTATTTTAGTCCAAAATCAACCTTAGGTAAAAATTATTATCCTCTTTAAGGAACTTTTATTAGATTAATACATTTATTATGTTTTGTTTAAAGGAGAGTTAAAAGAGTCATATTCAAAATTTAATAATTAAATAATTTTTTATATAGGGTTAAACATAAGATAAATAAGACTATAATTATTCATTTTAAATATTAGAAATTTATCTTTACCATTGTAATTGTTTTTAATTTTTATAGAAGAAATAAATTAATTAATGTCTTGTACAATAATTATGTAGTAATTGTTTTATTATTTCATCTATCAAATAAATGATATTAAAATTAATAAAATAAATATAATTTTTCTTAATTAATTACATTAAAAAAATTTATAGTTGGATTATAAATGTTAGTGATACAGTTCATTTATTGTTTTGAAGCTATCATGTTGGTTTGATATTTTCTTTAAAATGAAAATAATAAATAGTATCAAAATTGATATAAATGATACATTAAATTAAATAATATTTTATTAAATGTTATGAAATTAATGGAAATATATGGTTCTGATAAATAAATTTGATAGTGTTAAATATGTTATAAATTATCTAATTGGGGTTTTTTGGCATTTTATATTTACTATATTTGCCCTATAGTGAAAAGGACAAGTTGTCCCGGTAAGAGTTAAATTGTTTGACTAATGGTTAATGACAAAATATAATGTTAATTATATGACCTAAACAAATATAAAATTCATTTTTTGAGAGGATTTAGACCAATAATCATCTCAACATATAGATATATCACTTTGGAGTGATTTTGAAATAGAAAATAAATTTATAATAACGTAAATGTTTTTGAGTTTCCTAAAGTACCCCTCATCCCCCTTATAAAAGGGAATTTCGACTTATCTTTAATTCACACCTCAAAATACACTTGCCTCGAAAAAAACCATCAAATTTCCTATTACAGATTAACTAAATACATCCTCAAGTCAATAATTTGTGAATAAATACATTATAAGAAGTCATTTTGTCAAAATCCAAAGCAGATACCCTAAAAAGAGGTAATTATTTTATCACATATTTCAAAGTTACTCTCTTCTTAAACTTCCTATTTTAATGTTGTTTCCATAAAACATTAATAAATTGAGAATAAAATATATGTCTATACGTTTTTATGATTGTGGGACAACCATATTTTCCCTTTTACCTGTCTAATGAAAAACAATACCAGCATGCTTGTGTACGTATGACTTACCATCTCTACGCTGCGGTGTAACATGTTTTTCATGTATACTTTATTTATATGGGTTTCATGATGAATATAAAGGACTAAAATAATATATATTACACAATATTGTTCCTCTATATTTCATATTCCACCCAGTTTAATACCCTTTACCTATACATAATGATATTGTCACTTTTGTGAACGTTTGGTTTACCGTCTCCATGACGTTATGAGATTCATCTTCCACATTACCCATTCAAGAGAGATTATAAAAATATATATTGCTAATAAGTGTGAAATTTATGATATAATCATGATATATTAATGATTATGTATTTTTATATATAAATATATATACATATTTCATTTACAAACATTCTGTCAACATGATAATTAAACACAGAAACAACGTTCAAATGTACGTATGACGTACCCTATCCATGAATGGTTTATTCCTTTTCATACTAAATTATGGTATAGATAATTAATGTATACATATAATATATATAAATTATATTTATATCTTGATATACATTCTAGAATCATGATATAAGTATGAGAACCAACAATATATCAAATTAACACACAAGTGAAGAACCAAGAGAATATTACCCAAAGTAAAGATGTAACATATGTTCATTAACAAGCTAGTAATATATGGTCACAATAAAACCATACATGGTATTATGTATAAGAATTTGATTTTGAAAAATATGTATAATAAACATTTATTTATTATATAGGAAGCTTGTGCGAGTACGAAGAGAGTCAAGACAAAAGGTAAGGGATTATTTTACAATCAAATTATTATTTTAGATTGTTTATACATAAAAATTTACTAGGGTTTATTTATCATTCATGTCCATGTTTTCTAAAAATTATTCCATAAAATGTTTAATATTATCATATGGATGTTTAAATACATTTGACCCATTTTTACCTTTTACTACACAATTTGGAAGGTATCTTTATTTCATTTTCCATATAAGGTAATTTTTTGCTTTTCCAGGAAAAGTATGAGAAAAATGATTTTTAACTTATACAACATGAACGGATTTTTATGATTTCATAACACTGTATTTACATGAATCTTATCTTATAAGTTTTAAAGTTTATTTTCAAATAAATTTTTTTCTTTTAAAATTTCAAGGAGTTTTAAGAAAAGAAAACATTTTTGAAGAAGAATAGATATTTTCCGCATAAATTAATTTCAAGTGTTTTATCATAAATATTTTCCATATAAGATAAAATCCATTTTCATGAATAAATAATTTATAGGGAAATTATTCAATGTTTCCATTCATATTCTTTATCTGGATGGATTATGTTTTTATAGCATGATGTTTATGAATGCCCTTTCACATTCACATGTTATATGTTTTTTAAACCCGTTTCATTGTATAGGTTATGTTTATGATGAAATTATTACAAAACCTGTATCTTTTTATAGATTAAAACATGTTTACATGTTTATGATGCCCATTTCATTTTATTGGTTATGTTATGTTTTTTAATGATATTGTGGTACATGTATGTATGATTTAATTTTAATATTGGTGGGACCTATATCTTTGTCCAATGTATTGGGTAAAGTTTTTTATCTCATGAGACAAACTAAGATGGTCTTGGGAGTGAACATTGACTACTATAATGGCCATGGGAGTGAACCATGACTTCTAATATGGTATTAGGAGCAAACTAATGCTACTATGATGGTATGAGAAGTGAAACAATACTACTAATATATTCATGAAAGTGATACCTTGTCTAATATGGAAATAATTATATTCCTATGTGTTTTCCACACTTACATGTCATACTATTATGTTATGTTTTCATGGATTATGATCTTTATTTAATTATGGAATATGTCTTATGAACATCCAACCTTTATTCCTTAATTTTTGTTATGATATTCGATTTGTAGTGTATGATATTTTATTTTTCATGATCACATTATCATACCCTTATACTCACGTTATTCGTTTATATCTCCCTCAATTACCCTTAATGAGCATCTGAGCTCACCCCTTTTATGTTTCATTCCCCCAGGTTATGATGATATGCAATATATTTTATGTATCTAAGAAGGTTGATAGTAAAGAAAAACTAGTGGAGATTTTGTATTTGACTAATATACCAATGTTATGTTTCCATGTCTCCAAAGGCACAAGACCAATTATAGTATTTGGGAATATATTTGTATAAGGTTTAAGTATTCCACAAAAGTTATGTAATATTAATGTTTTGAAAAGGGAGGGTATCTATAGTTGGTATCATTGAAATTTTATAGTTAACCTTTGGAATCTAGGATGTGAAAACCATAGTGAGAATAATAAGGGCATTTTTAAAGATAAGTCTAAGGGTACAAAAAGGTATAGGAACATGTTCATGAATTTTAGTGAATGATAGAGTGAGTGGATTCCTAGAAATACATCCCTATCTGGATACTATAAGTGGATGTGTCTCTAGAACAGATGTACCTAGAGATAAAACTCTGACAAGATGTTTCGAGCATGACTCGTGGTAATATGGTACACTACAAGGGGACATACTTCACACCTGGTTTGACACTCCTGGGGGATATGCTATGGGAATGAAAAAACTCTTCAGGAACCATTATGATGGATTTATATATATGTTGTCTATAAATTACCTAAGACCAACCTATGGTGTCATAGATTAAGTATGTTGTAATAGGTTATACATCTTATAAGTGTTTTTTCATGGTTATGTGGTTCCTAATTTTTTTGAAAACTTCTTATTTTATGATTTTGGTTCTAGTCAATGGCTGGAAACCGAAGGAACCATGTTAATGGTGACTATGATGGAAAATGAAACAAATTTCCTCCAGAGTAATTGAATTATATGGGAGATGTAATGAAAAACATGGTTCCTCATTATGATGACTATTTATTACATTATGATTTTTGTTTTAGTCAATGGATGAAACCTGAAGGAACTACGTTACTGGTGACTGAAAAAAAAATGTAACCAATTTCATCCTATGAAACTGAATTCTATGGGAGATAGAATGAAAAACCACGATGCTATGCTCTACAAAATTTATCAATATATTAATCATCATGGAATTCCAAATGAGAAAATCATGGAACAATATACTATAAAGACTTTTACGAGGAAATTTCCACCTTTATTCAGAGGGTCTTCTAATCCACTTGTTGTTGAATAATGGATTTGTACTACTGAAAATATATTCCTAATTCTTTAGTGTTCATAGTGTGAGAAAGTAATTCAATCTATTTATCAGTTATAAGGTGAATCATATTTGTGGTGGACTCGAATGACGAATATGAAGAAATAAAATGAGATTGATTCCATGGATTGTGATGAGTTTAAGAACTTATTTTTCAATAATTACTTTCCTTGGATTATTCGTATCAAGATAAAGAAAGAATACCTTGAGTTGATGCAAAGGGATAATGAATTTATTGGTACATATGAGGATAATTTTACTATACATCCAAGGTAATCTTAAGTAATTATCATCTGAAATAAAAGTAATGTTGATAGGTTTTTCGGTGGATTAAATCCATGTCTTTGAAGGGTGTTGGCCATAAGATACATTAGTAGATATGGAGAGATTATGAATTGTTCAATAATGGTTGAAATGGATGTGGGATCACATATCAATATCATGGATCTGACAATAAGTGGATATTGGAGTTTAACGGGGACTCTAAAAACCATGGTGAAAAGAAGATGATATTTCATTTATGCTCTAAGTGCAGGGAGAAAAAGAGAGGAAATTACCTCAAGGGGTCTGAACAATGTTTTAAGTGTGGAAAGGAAGGTCACCGAAAAATAGATTTCTGAAGAGATGGGAAGAAGTTAGATAATGTTGTGAATGTGGAAAAAGCGTCATAGAATGAACCCCCCATGGTTCAGTGCTACAAATGTAAGGAAAATGGGAATTATGCTAACCACTTCCCATACCCAAGGAATGGTGATGATGATCAATGTCAGTAACCTCTTAATATGAGGGACAAATGGATATCTCATGAAATCGCTATTTTTGACGAGGGGTACAATAAAAACGTGATAAAAGACACAAATACCATCCACTCTAGAATTTATAATATCATATTTTATTTTGGATCTACGCACTCTTTCATATCTAAAGAATTTTCTAATAGTATTAAGATTCCAAAAAAATAGTTAGATATGGAATTAGTAGTGAAAACTTATAATGGTATGATGATTTCATCACAAGTCTATTATTCATATACGTTTAAAGTTTGTGGGGATGTGCTTCTTAAAAATCATTTCATTCTTCTTTTGGTCGAATTTGACAACATTTTAGGCATGGATTGACTTTCTCTACATAAATCCCACATCAATTTTCAAGGAAGGGAAGTTATGTTCGATATTTCAAGCCCTGCTAAGATCATACATCAATTTTAAGATAAGTATAGACATCCTATAGATATTACAACCAATGTATGTGTCTTGTTTCCCATTAAAAAGGGGCCTTTATCTCAAATGGTTGGTGAGAAAATTGACACTGATGATATTCCTCTTGTTTGAGATTTTTTTGGATGTCTTTCCAGAAGAGTTTTCCATTCTTCCAAAAAAACATGTTGTTGAGTTATCAATAGAACTCTTACTCAGTTCCACACCAATTTGAAATAATCCATATAGAATGTCCTCGATTGAGATATAGGAACTGAAGAATCAACTCCAATAAATCCAAGAAAGGTACTCATTCGGCCAAGTGTGTCACATTAGGGGGCACCAGTTCATTTTGTGAAAAATAAAGATGGATCTATTCGACTTTTCATTTCTTATCAGGAGTTGAAAAATATCAAAATAAAGAAAATGTATCATATTTACTATATTTAATACTTGTTTGATCAACTACACATAACTAAATAGTTTTTTATGATTGACCTTTGTTTTGGATATCATTAATTGAGGGCCAATAATGAGGATATAACCAAGAAAAAATTCCATAAAAGGTATTAAAATTATAAATATATAGTGATGCCTTCTGGTATTAATAATTCCCCTTCTATCTTCATGGATTTAATGAATAAATTCTTTATATATTAAATCAATTTTTTGGTTATAGTATTTATAGAATACATTATTATCTATTAAAAGATAAAGTTAGAGAATTAAGATCACATTATAATTGTACTGCAGACCCTATGGAAGGATAAGTTATATAAAAAATATAAAAAGTGTGATTTGTGGCTACAAAAAGTTTCATTTTTGCATCAAATAATCTCAGAAGATGGTATAGTAGTCGAGCTATAAAAGATGAAGGCTATTAAAACTGGCCTAGACCAACAATGGTGACTAGGATCCATAGATTTATTGGATTAGATAGATATTATCGACGACTTGTGGATAATTTATCAATATTATCTAATCCCATGACCAAGCTAACTCATAAAGTTGTCAAGTTCCTCTAAAATAATGAATCTGAGGAAAATTTCATGGAATTGAAGAGAAGGTTGGTCAGTAAAGATGTGCTCATAATACCCTATACTAAACAGGGCTTTGTAATCTATAGAGATGATCTATTAAGGTATTGGAATGTGTTATAATGAAAAATAACATTTTTATAGCATATGACTCATGAAAGTTGAAGGTTCATGAGAAAAATTTCCAAAATCATGATTTTGAGTTAACAACGGTAATTTTTGAACTAAAGATATGGAGGAATTGAATATTTTTAGAAATAAGTGATATATATACAGATAAAAAAGTCTAAAATATATATTCACATAGAATGAGTTAAACATGCACCCTATAAGATGGTTAGATTAGATAAAGGATTATTACTACTCAATACATTACAACCCTGCGAAAGCAAACAAGGAGGCTGATGCTTTGAGTAACAAATATCATGATATGCTTATCAGTTATAAGGATAAAAAGATCCAATATACATGGATTTGCAAAGGATGTACCTATAAAACCTAAAGTGAGATGAAATATCTTATATTTCTCAAATAAATTCTCAACAATCTATCCAAGTGAATATTAAGGAGGCACAAAAGTAATATGAATAGATAAAAAAGAAATTCAGAAATGTTCTAGAGTTTAACCTAGATCAGAATGGAATGATGGGGTTTAAGAGCCTTGTATGTGTTCCTTACATAATAGAATTTAATAAGGATTTGTTAGATGAAGCGCATAGTTCTTTATTATCTATTCATATTGGAAGTATAAATATGTATAGGAATTTGAAAGAATACTTCTATTGGGATGGAATGAAGATAGATATTACAGAGTTTGAATCTCGGTGTTTGGTATTCCAGAAAGTTAAGGATGAAAGAAAAAGAATAAAAGGATTTTGTACCCATGACCTATAAAAGAATGGAAATGGTATAACATAACTACAGATTTCTTCATGGGACTACCCAAACCTCTAAAGGGTTTAATGATATATGGGTGGTATTTGAACGCCTTAATAAGTCAACACACTTCATTGTTATCAGAGAAGATTTATCTCTGGATCAACTTTCCAAGATATACATCAAGGAAGTGGTAAGGTTTCTTGGAGTACCAAATTCCACTTCATCAAATTTATATTTGAGGTTTACATCAAATTTATAGTGAACTCTTCAGAAATCACTTGATACAGAATTGAGTTTCATCACTATTTATCATCCTCAGATAGATGGTCAGTCTGAATGAATAATTCAAATCCTAGAGGATATGCTGAGATCTTTTTCACTATATTTCAAAGGTGGTCGGTATCAAAACCTTCTTCTAGTTGAGTTTTCTTACAATAATAACATTCAATAAATAATTCAGATGGCTCCATATGATGCCCTTTATGGGAAGAAATGTCAATCTCCAACATGTTGGGATGAGGTTGGTGAAAGAAAGTTATTGGGACCCCAGATTGATAAATAAACGGTCAAGGTGGTTAAAACCATTAGACAACATATAATTATTGCTCAAAGTCAGTATAAAATTTGTGTTGATTATGATTGATGTGTTCTAGAATATGAAGTTGGTGAAAAACTTTTCTATGAATCTCACTTTGGAATAAATTTATGTGATTTGGGAGGAAAGGAAAATTAATCCTTCGGTATATTGGTCCTATTGAGATTCTTGATCATATCGGGATAGTAGAATATTTCTTGTCACTCTCTCCAAATATCTCTCAAGTTCATGATGTGTTCTATGTATCTCTCCTGATTAAGTAATTACCTAAGCCTTCACCTGTATTGAACTCAGAGGTCATACTACTGAAACATGATATTTCTTATGAAAAAACTTGTTAAAATTCAAGACAGATCATTGAAAATTATATGAAACACGACCAATCACCTAGGTAAATATTTATGGATAAATCAACAGTTAGACGAAGCTACGTGGGAACATGAGGATATGAGAAAGTAGAAGTATCCAAATTTGTTTTTACCCAAGTGGTGAAATATCAAGGTAGAAATTCATTTTAACTGTGGTAAAATGTGACACCATGAGTTTTTATGGTCCTTTTTTTTGAAATAAATTAAAACATTAATTATTTATTTCATTTATCTAAGTCAAAAATTCCTTTCACATGGAACTAACTTGGCATATGTTGCATGCAACACTGAGTTGGCATAAGATACATGTAACATTGAGTTTCTACAAAACATATCTTATTATTATTATTATTATTGTTATCTAAATGAGATAATTATGGCCAAGATAATAAATATAGTTATTTGAATAATAATAATTACTTTTTAAATATTTACAATAAAACATGTTATTCTTGGTAATGTCCTTCTATGTTTAAAAATACTATTTTATTGAATGAACCACTTTTAATTCCCTTATAATGAAGATAATTTTATACACTCATGGAAATAATTTTTTAAAAATAAACATCAATTGTCAATTCAAAATATCATAATTAGCATAGATTTAATTTTTGGTATTTTTCTGAAAACATTCTTTTTTGATGGATAGTGAAAAACACTACACTATTGTCAAAAAAACAACTTTCTACTTTGAATAATTATATTTAAATTAAAGTGATTTTAATGTCACAATAGATATATAATACATATAGTAATCCAATGTAGGTCACTAGAATTTTTTTAAAACTGAATTTTATAAAAAAAATTATTTAACTCTTGAATGTCTCTTTTACCCGCCTTCTAGCCACATTTTAGGGATTAGTAGTAAACATAATTTTACCACTTCTATGATTTTAATTTCAAAAAATACAAATACATGGTTGTAATCTAGATGAAATATTTGATCTAATATGATCAAATTAATTTGTTGTGTTTTGTAATTTTTAAAATTTAATTACCACGGTTAAAGGTAAATAGGGAAATTAAAGGTAAAAATAATATTATAGTAACATAACATTACAATATCAGTTGTTCTAATTTAATTGGATTTGTGTTTTTCAACCCAAATATAACATAGTTGAAAAATATGATCCACTTTAAGCCACTTGTGTAATATTAACACATTTATTATATTTCATTTAAAGAAGGGTTAAAAGAGACCTATGAAAAATTTAACCATAAATATTTTTTTTTGAAATAGGGTTATACAAAAGAAAAAAATATACTATAATTATTAATTTGAAAGATAAGAAATTTATATTCAGTATAATAATTTATTTTAAATTTTTAGAGAATAAATAACATAATTAAATTCTTTTAAAATAATGATGCTATAATTGTTTAATTAAATTAAATATCAAATAAATGAAATTAAAAATATTAAAGTAAAAATAATTTTACATAATTACTAACATCCCTGAATTTTATAGATAAATTAGAACTGTTAGTGACATATTGAAAGTATTGTTTCGAAGTTATCATGTTGTTTTGATATTTTTAAAATATGAAAAGATGGAATTGTATCAATATTGACATAAATGATACTTTAAAATAAATAATATTTCATTAAATGTCATAAAAATCACGAAAATATAAGGTTCATACAACTAACTTTTATAGTGAAAAATACATCATAAATGATCCAATTGGGGTACTTTTGGAATTTTATAGTAACTATATTAACCCTATAGTGTAAAAAGAAGAGTTGTTATAGTAAGATATTATTGTTTAACTAAAGGTCAAAGCCAAAATATAAGGTTAATTCTATGACCCAAACATGTCTAAAATTCATTGGTTTAGTGGATTTAGACCCATGGAGAAATCTACCACACAATGCGCATGGTTGAGGCCATGGTGGGGGAAAACCGTCAAAATGTTGGCATATTCCCATGGATTATCTCTATATCATGTGGTCTATAACAGTGTGTTAAACATAACATTGGTCATTGTTGATACCATAGTGATGATTGATTTGTAATTCACAACGACTAACTTGGCTTCTGGTCTTTTATAGAGTTACAAATCTTAATAGAATCATGTTAATCCTTTTCTATGGGTAGATTTAATGAATTTTAAATCATAGCCTCCCCTATAAATTTATATTCACCATTAATCTTAGAAATCTATTAAATATTGATGATTTATCGAAGCTCTAGATGAACCATTTTGAGAAGAAAATTCTCTATTATTGTTTCCACTAAGGGAGGATCGTCTAAACAAGCCATATGATAAAATCTAGGGAGATGTTGGATTGTTCCTAATGATTGAAGAAATATGTAATTGAGGATCCAGGGATTCAATAGTGATCACAAAAAGTTCTTACAATTCAACACATTCAAACATCTTCTCCTCCAATAACTTGTCCAACCAGAGGTATGGCTTTTGTTTGGTTGTATTATTACTCATTCATGATTCTATGATGATACAAAAATTAATATAATTATAAATTTGTTCATGGATCATTATTTATTTATCTTCAAACTGAATATTTCCTTTTCCTAGAATTATGGATTTTATATTTATTTTAGATTTTTTTATCCACCATATCCTTCATATTTCATCAATGATGGTCAAATGAACATGGATTTAGTATGAGGCACAATTTGTTTTATGCCTTTCTCCCACCATTATTCATTCATCATTCGTTCTAAAATATTCAATGATTTAATTATACATTGGAATCCATTTTTCGGTGTGATTGATTTATGTTTTTATATATTTTTTATGCATATTTTGTTTTTGGATCATATTCATGATAGAGGCATAAATGTGAAAAAAAAAATAAAATGGTCTCACATGTAATAGTGGTTTTTATATCAATATGATGTATTCACTTCTTAAGATGGTGTGAAGACATGTAACTTCTAAGAATTTTTTTCCTAGATTTAACTATCAATGATTACTCCAACAAATAACACATAATCAATGCTATTTTTTACTAAGACCCATAATGGAAGCAGAGGATACAAAAACATTAGTGGAGATTCATGAAATATCTATAGTTTCTTGGTAATTCTAAACTGTATGGTGTGAAGTTCAAAATAACGCACATTGTGTGGACCCCTTATTATAGAGACTTGATTTCCATGATGAGAAAAAATATCACACGATAATGTACTTTTTCTATATGTCATGTGACTCCTAGGCCATATTCAGTATTAGCGTTGATGTTTTCCTTTTGACTGACTCATTTTGGGTGCATCCCCTCAATTCCATTCCCTTAAGGGTATAGTAAGGGAAACCATCCAAAGTATACGTTTAGTGATACTTAATGTGGAGTAGATCCAGATAGAGTTAAGTATCCCTCCACGTATCAGGGGTGTGATCCTCTATCTAATCCTTATCTCAGTTGGGTTAGGTATCCACTAACTAACATCGATAGTGTGTTATCTTCTTCCTAATTTGTTTTTCTGTATAGGGTTAGTATAGAAACTCAGGCTTAACATACAAGGGTATTAAATTATTTTATATGAATATTAAGAAAATTCAATATGTACATTCCTAAGGACCATAATAGTTTATTGTCAATGGAAACAATGAAAAATAATATTCTAACTTGGTGAATGATATTCAACATATCTCTTAAAGATATTCTACAGTTTTACTTCTATGTAAGAACTTTATTCATAACATGGGTAAAAAAACATAAGAATGGGTGAACATAGATGACCTGTGAAGGTAAAATTGGGAGATATGTAAGCGTAATCATGGGCATATGAGTATGAGAACAAAATCATAAAATTATAATATCATACCCTGGATAACAAAGATCATAATCAATAGTAACGTCATAAATAATGGTAGTTCATAATACATGAATCAGAAGGTAATGAATAGCATAATACATTATAAAATAACATATGAATAGAAAATGGAATTATGGTAGAAAAATAAGCATATAAAATGATTTTCATAGTAGTAAAGGCTTACTCCTAAGGCCATCTTTGTGTACTGTTTTCACTCCCAAGACCATCTTCAATGTCAAGGTTGACTCCCAAGACAATCTTAGAAAAAATAATTCCTTTACAAAATTGATTTCACTCCCCATTCTAGCCATCTATATCTCAGGAGATATAAATCATTACCAAATGAATTATAGGGAGATATAGGTACCACCCATCTCATAATGAAGTCATACATATGTGTTCCACAAGATCCTAAACATCGATCATTTCATAACCCATTAAATTAAGTGGGAATCATAAATATGTAATCATGTTATAACATCTAGAAAATATGTAAGTTTCATAATCATTTCATCAAATCAAAACTCATCAAAAGATGTGGGTTTCATAATCATATAAATTGTGGAATAGAAATAGGCTTTGTTAACAAAATTTCATCATAAACATAAACCATTTAAATAAATAATAGTAATGCTTATCTTTTGATCTTATTCATAGTAAATCATAACCTATATCAAAGGATGTCATCTTAGTTAAAGGATTTTGATAGATAACTTGAAGAATTTCTTAATTAAAATAACCATTATTAAAAATAAATCATTTAGACATAAAACATTTTCAAAGTCATTTTTTTAAAACCAATTTTAGAACATATTAAGTAATAATTAAAAATTATTTAAAACTTTTCTTGAGGAAAAAATCCTTTCATATTGAAAAAATACTTTTTAAGTCATATATTTTTTCAAAATATTTTTCTTTGAAAAATATATTGAAAAATTATAAACAAATTTTTTTAAATCATTTAAAAATCTTTTTTATGCATAAAATATTATTGAAAATATTTTTCATTGAAAATAACATTAAAAACATAAAAAGGAAGCTCTGAATATCATTTAAAATAATTTTTAAACATAAATAATTTTTTAAAACCATTTTATTTGAAAATTACCATGAAAAACTATAAAAGAAGATTTGAAGACAATTTAAAACACTTCTTAAAAATGAATCAGTTTTTAGAACCTTTTTCATTGAAAATAACAATGAAAATATATAATGGAAGATCTTGAAATTATTCAATACAATTTTTTAAAATTAAACATTTACGAAACCTTTTTAATTGAAAATAGATTTTAAAACTTATAAAGTAATATTTTAAAATCATTTAAACACATTTTATTCTAAAATATTATTAAATTATCATTTAAAATCATTTTCAGTAATTTATTTTCAAAAACATGGTTTTAGAAGAAAATTAATTTCCAACCTAAGAGAGAAATGAAGTCATGTTTTATTAAAAACATTTTCAAAATTATCTTAAGTAACAAATAGTGGTAAATTTCCATCATTACATGAATATATCATGACTAAATATAGGTTACTAAAATTCATGGGAGATCTTGAGATATGGATCTTAATATTTCAACAAAGGAAGCATAATCCTAAACAATCTTAATAAACAATGATATTGTAGCAATAAAGTCTTACCAATTTCATAACTTTTAATCATAATACCCATGAAATAATAACATTAAATGAATATTATAATAACATAAAATAACTTTATTCAATATATATCATATCATATGACAATATTTACACGTTTTAAAAGAATATAGATGCATAACATAACATGTGTCTCAAAGAAAGAATACCGAGAGAAAATTATGTCACCAATTCGGTAAATTTTGAACTATAATACCCATGAAATTATGGAAATAAAATGGATATTTAAATATAGATATTTATGTACAATAATCATACAAAACATTAATTTGTAGTATGTATAACATATAAATGAAATGTGTGTTGATATGGCAAAAGTATCACAAAAATAAAAGCGAGACTAGAAATCCCATTACCACTTGAGTAACTTTTAAATCATGAGATCCCTAAAAGAATAAAATAAATTAAAACTTTTAAAATAAATTTAGAAATTAATTTAGTGATATAACATATACAATTTCATTATATTTACTACACAACATTACTAAGTGGTGAATATAGAATACATCTCATAGAAATAAAAGTGGACGAGAAAAGCCTTACCTTATTTATTGAATCTCTCCATACACATTAAAACCCCATAAATAATAAATAAAAGTTTATTATACATCTAACATAGAAATATATTCTTTTATATCATACAATATATGAATTCATTATGACTTTATATTACCCATTTATTTACTATTTCATGTTAAAGGTATGTTTCAGGTATTAATCACTTTGTTTTTCATATATGTTTTGAATTTTTATTCTTGATCCGATTAGTTATATCATGATTTACATATAAAAAAATTTAAAAGATGATATTGATATCAAATATATTAAGTATAAATATATTTATAATAATAAATAAAACACTGTAATTTAAAATGTGATACACAGTTTTTGGAGACGGTACGATGTGTGTAAGCATAAACATTGTTTCCTTTTTCTTGTTATATTGAAAGAAATAATGTAAATGAAATATATTTATATATATTATCATTATTGAATAAATATTATTTAATATATATCACATATTTTTATTAAACCCATCCTTAACACATTCCATGCAATGTGTGAATGAATCCCATGACTTTGAGGAGGTGGTTGTCCACACATCCACAAAAAATCTTATCATATTCTCACAAAATATAATGAGTAAAGTATGTGTTATATAATAATTTTGGATAAAAAAAATAAATCCTAAATATCATACGTATCATAAAAAAGTAATTCCATCATTATTACCAACATTGAGAGGTGACAATGGAATAATGAACGACATTAGTTTGCTAAGAAGTAGTCCTTCGTACACACGAATGATGATTGCATATACTATTTGATGGACATGTGGGTGAGTGTAAATAATTCACATTAACATAAAACAAATATTAGTATATTGATGATACCAATGGTTATTATATAATCATATATTAATAATAATTTAGGGGTGGATAAATAAATAAAGAAAATGTGCTTGTTTAATGATGTTACCTATTATTTTGGTAACTCCTTTTGGTTTGCACCAAAGCGATTCATTGTATGGATTTTTATCAAAGGAAGACTTCTAGGATTAAGATAGGGAATTTGGGATATTATTATTATAGATTTTTATTATTAAAAGGGATTAATAGCTGTGAGTAAGTGATAGGATGAGTTCCCTTTAATAGTGGAGGAGGTGTGACATTATTATAAATACAAAAAGGGAAAAACTATGACTGGCCTCCCTTACATCACATTCATATAAAATTTTCCATTTTTTAAAAAATTAAGCATATCTTATAAATATTTCAAAAAATATTCTTTGGTTCTTGTGTCTAGGTTATTTTTCACCTTAAGTTAATGCTTAGAAAATAAGTAAACTCTCTTCTACCTTAATCGCTATAATTAATTTTAATTAATTTTTCAAATGTTTTTGGTAAAAACCAATGTTTAACATAATATAAACTATAAAATAAGTTGATTTAAAATATGAAACTCATTTTGAAATATTATAAACATATAATTGTGTTAAATTAACTTAAAAATAATCCTTTATATGGGACTGGACAACCAGTTTTTTAGTGAAAATATTCAAAAGTTTGAAATGTTTTTGTATCCAATATCAATGTGAAATTACTTCAAAAGAAATAAATGTATAAATATATTTATAATTTATCTAAATAAATATTAATACTAATATAAAATACAAATCAACTATATAAATAAATTTAATTAAAATGTAGTGTTAAAATAAAATTCAATATTTTTCACTATTCATTAAAAAACGAATCCTTTGGGGAAAATACTATAAATTCACCGAGATTAGAATTTTATATTACAATTTAAAAAATAATTTTTATTTTTCAAATAAAATTAAAAAAATTATAAAAAATTATTTTTAAAACAGGCCTTCTATTAAAAGGTGGTAAAATTACCTTTTAGAATCATACATCTTCTTATGCCTAAAAATGGATTTGTTATTATTTTATGCATATAAAATAAATTGGATGAATGTAAAACAATTTAGAAGAATTTTTAAAATTTAAATTTAATTAATATATCTCACTAATATATATTAATTTAATTTATTAAGATAAGATTATTTTGTGGGTATAAATATAGATTTCATTCCAAAAAAACACAACCTTTATATTCAATTGGTATTTATTTTCATTTAAAATTAATTGATAAAAAAATAATTAATTTTAAATACATGTGTAGACCATAGTTTCATAATTTAGTTAATCTTATTCAAAACATCTAGGTGATAACTATAAATATATTTTAATAATAATATTATTAGTATATTGTTTTTAAGTAAAACTTGGTCTTGTGTGCAACACAAGCTATCGATAGAACTCATAATTATAAGAAAAATAATCCAAACATAGTGTTGAATAGAGTAATGTTTTAACTTTATGTAGCGTTAAATGTAAGAAAAAATTACTTCATTCATATAACACAAGCTATTTTTAGTGTTTCATTAATGGAAAAATAACTAAAACATTAAATTCATTTGAAAAAAAATATTTCAAAAAAGCTCGGGGTGTTACATTCTACCCCCCAAAGTAACACATAACTAGGTTTCCATATAAGTGAAGATTTGGACAAGGAATTAAATCATAAGTAATTACAGAAAGTGATAAAGATGAATGATCACAATAAAGTAGGTGATCTAGGGAAATTTAACATTCATGAAACCATAAACCAAAGAGGAATGAAGAGGTTATTGATATCATAAATAATGATGAAAATAAGACAAAATTTTATTTTACGGTCATTTTAACAAAATAAAATAATTTTCATGAGATGTTATACATAAATGATTTCATTCCATAAGTATAATCTCACCATTTGGCTATACCTGGATAAAATTACAGTTTACCTCTTACTCTATAAATTGAATGTGAGTTCTTTATTCGTGAAGAAATAATTGATCATATGATCTATAAATAAAATTATAGTTCCTGCTGTATTTCATAAACAATGGTTAGTACAAGTTATAAATATGCATAAATCCTCATATGTCATGTTAATACTTTAATCTCTAATCCATATATGAAGTTTTACTTAATCCATTCAATAAATGGTTGACCATATAACTATTTTGAAAGTGGAAAGTCCACAAATTTATAAATAAGGTCACCAAATTTCTCAAAATCTTTTAACCTTTGACCCCCCATATATCATAAAGTTTCTCTTTATTTTCACATACCAAACAGGTGAATACCTTCATCATATATTCTCTTATAACATGGTAATAACATGAATTACCAAAAATCCATTTGAAAAACATGCATGATTCCTTAATCTAAATATTATTGGATATGTTCCTTAAATTAAAATATAAAGTAAAATCCATCCATGATTGCATAAAATACTTTTTCAATAAATCATTAATCTATTTCCAAGGAATTTAGTACTATAAAAGTTACATTTTTCTAATCCAAAATCAATTTATCTAAACTAAACACCATTTTCTCAACACTGGGAATGTGTTTAGGGTTACCTTAATTTAATCATGTTCTTTCCATGAATATCACCTTTCCATTACATCAATTTACAATTACATCAAAACCATTCAACATAAAATTGTATGTTTTATTTAAAAAATATTAATTAAAAAATCTTTATATATTTCCATATACATATAACATAAATATTGAATCTAAATACATAAACAATTTGATTATTCCACTTCATCCTTAAGCCATTAAAAAGTCTTCCTCATCACATTCTGTTATACCTCTTTTCTCTCACATTTCACTTGTAGTCTCATCAACCTTGATAATATAACCATTACTCACACTACCTTGCAGATTCTCTTCATAAGCATTGCACTTAGTATATCATGTTTCATAATTCCCATGAAATTCACTTTTAAAGAATTCAACCGTCGATGATGTATTAAGGAGTCCATTATTCCAATTCATTGCGCTAACCAAACTTTTCATTTTCCCTTTTCTGTTAATTTAATTATTTCCTTATTTTCCATAATAAAAAAAATATACATGTTCCTCTAAGGCACAAACTTGGGTGCTTCTTTCAACATTTTCAACAAAAAAAATGAAAAATGAAAATTCTTTCCTCTATGGTCTCCATTACGCTAAATCTCAACAAACTCTTTAATTCTCTTCTTTATGGAGTTTGAGAGTTGGTTAAGGTAGACATTGTTAATCATGTTCCATTAAAATTTATTAGGAAAAATAAAAACATATTTTACTCCAGTGATCATCCCATTTAACTAATCATTTGAAAACTATTTGTCACATTCAACATTAATTGAGTTCCTTATAGTTCCTTCCATTGACTTAAACTAGAAGCAATAGTGTGAGTAACACTTATCATAGCATAAAACCACATAGTCTTGAAAAATTACTTATAGGATGTATAAATCCTGACACATTGTTTTAAATATATGACACCAAAGTCATTGGTTTAGAGGTATCACTGGACATATCCTAATAAATATCCTTAGGTATAACATTAATGTTTTTTCATCATAGTTTCCAAAGGTTTAATAAACCATTCACTTGATACCAATTATAGATATAAAAAACTACTCTTTATTAAAAATTGAACACTTGATTTATTATATTAAATAAAAAATTAGAAAAACATAAATATTGATAAGTCTTATATATTTAGTAATTGAGTACAAAAAAATAACATCTTGAACATTGGAGAAAACAACATTGTTGAAAACTTCCTTGATGTGATCATAATATTCGAACAAACTTAATACTGCATGGGATATCCTAGGGAAAAACATAAGAAATGGGTGAGATATAAAACACAGTAAGGTAAATAAACAAGGCATAATATGAAGAAGATAATACATGTTATACAGTAGACATATAAACATATAATAAAACAAACATTAATAATAAGGCATGATGTAGCATGATAATCAAAACATTGGAAATGTGGAAACAACATACAACATGACATAAGAATGATTCAAGGATCATTACACACAGAGGATCATGAGTAAAGGACCATTGAAAATATAGGATCATGATTCATTTTTATCTTCCAAGACCATTTCACAGGATGTATCATGATACTAAACACTACCCAATGCATTTGAGCGCTGCTAGGGTGCACCCTTCATAATAATTTCATTCTCAAGGTTAAGTTTCCACATAGATAACACAATATATATTCATTAAACATAATAATTTATTCCATGATCATGTAATGTGTAATATATAGATGTAATCTCCTAATAAATATGTATAAGTGCATAAAGGTGAATTCCCTTGATAGAAAAATGGCTATTGTATTCAGTACTCAATTATTCGGGCATGGAAAATCATGGTGAAATTTCGGTAACATAACAACATTACGTAAAAATTAATTAAAATAGTTTATTAGATTGAAAGAGATATATAATAAATTTTAAATAAAATGGGAATTAATATGGACATTTACAAAGACATCTTAGAATTATAAATTCATAAATAAAAGGAATAACATAGTGAAGAAACTTGAATAAGGAAAAGAATCCATAAGAAATTTCGGCATGATAACATGTGTACATAAAGATCATGGGAGGATTAATGAGAGTGAAAGGAATATATCACCATTTATAAATAAAATGTACCACAATTGTAATATGGAACATCATATCCCAACATATGAAAATTGAATTGTCACGACCCATCCCAGGGGGGCCCGAGCCGCAACTCCCCAAGACCGCCTCCAATAATCCAGGGGCTAGTGACTAGCACCGTTTTGACATGTCACTAACATGGGAGGAATTGCAAACAAACCTGCACACAAACACATCTCCAAGCCTACAAATCTGAAAAGTAAAAGCTACTAAAAAAATGAAATTCATACATACACTAAAATCCCAACCAATAGAGTATGATAGGAAGTAAAGTACAGTAAAGTAAAACCCTGGGCCAAAAGTACAAGCCCACCAAGAGAGAGTCTGTAAGAAAGTCCAACCTATAAAGAAAAGTACTGTGACTGCAATCCATAGCTGTAGGAACACACCTCGGCCTGCCTGATCTCACTGAGCACCATCTGGTCCTGGTCCACTTAGAATCCTGTCAAAGGCTCGCTCGTCTGCACAAGACATGACATGTGTGGGAAAAGACTGTGCATGGGTGAGTATAACAACACCCAGTATGACACCCCCGAAAACTACAAAGGAATATATCAAATGAAATACCACAAAGGAATGATACAATCTGCTCTACACAGTATATGTTTATAGAATATATAACAAGAATATCCAGATATAGTCATACACGATCGACTATCATGAAACCACCACTTATATCCAACTCGATGATTCCAATAAGCATGTAACAAGGAGAACACACTCCTAGGTCTGATGAGAGAGATACGAAGTACGTGTTCTGGGAGAACACACTGCAAAAGTACTTGAGAACATGATGCTCATATGAGGATCACAACCAATATCCATGGGTTGATTCAAATAACTCAGTCTGAACTAGTCCGCTAAGCAGAGGATCAGTGCCCAGGTAAATTAGGTCATGTCGATACCAAGAAACCTACTTTGGGTTCCAGGAATGAATAGAGGATCCTGATCTAAGTCTCACAGAGGGGATTCCAACAAATCTATTCAAGAAGTCCTGCTGAAGGGATCATACTCTTGTACATAGGAAATGATACCAGAAACCTTCAGGGGAAAGACCAAGGGTACGATCCCTTAGAAAGATAGTCTAAGTCACAGAAGACAACTGGCTCAAGCCATGTAAAACAAGCTACACGACATGTATTATGGTTACACTCACTGTTCCATGACTCCATGTACTACCCGTGTAAATGACCCATGTCTCTAGTCTAGGTGTGTAAAACTAGACTATGCGGCGTGTAGAAGGATCACATGCCATGTTCCTTGACCCTGGTTACTACTCGTGTAAATGACCCGTGTCTCTGGGCTTGTCGTATAAAAAGTAACTACACAGCATGTAGAAGGATTACACACCGTGTTCGAGAACCTGGGGTTCTCTCTGTGTACATTTTCCATGTGCCTGTACACGGTCTCTGTCTGTGTCGCCTACCCATGTACCAGAACATGGGGTATCCCGTGTATCGGGCTGGGTCCGGCCGGAGAAGGGTATACACACCGTGTCCTTGGACATGTACCCAACACGTATCCGTGTACTCCTGGAGTACATGTCAGGTGGTCTGCTGATGAACACATGCCGTGTAGCCCATACTACACACCATGTAGTCGAGATTTCTCCAGAACCACTGTCTTCCTCCTCGCGCCTCGGCCGGATCTCTGGATCTCAATTCTGTCTTCCATTTGCTGCGAAACACAAGATGTTGGTTCGTTTCACCATCCTAACAATGAATCTGGGTGTTTCCGACCTTCAATCGGCTCGAAAAACAATAATTGATTCATCAAAAAGAAAACGCCCAAAAACCCATATCTCTCAATCTGCTCTAAAGTTTCCATCTCCACCACATTCATACTTCCATAGAATCATTCCGGGGTTCTATATACAATCTCGGATCATTGTGCCTAAAAAATAACATGCAATGATCGATTTCCTCTAAGAAAATAAAGCACAACGAAGAATGAGGATTTTCCATGAAGAACAAGAAATATAATCACAAAACGAACAAGTGGGACGAACCTCGATCATTGTTCATGAAGATATGGGTTCATCTTCGTTAGATCGAAACCAAAATAATCAACAGATTAAATCGCAGGGATGAAGATCTTCCCCAAAATCCCCGCACAAGCCCATCCCGCAAATACCATTGATCCGCGGGCTAATATGTTCGTGGATTAGTTAGTGTTTATCGTAGGAATCAATAACGGGGAAAGGAAAATAAAACCCAAACATCCTTCCTTGATTCACGGTGTTCGTTGGTGAAGATCTAGTCACTGTGTCATCATCGCTTGCGAATCTCGTCAAGAACATCGCTGCCGCATTGGGGGTTTCCTCCTAAGCCTGTAGAGCCTCCAAGGGTTTTAGGGTTATGAGGTCTGTAACCCTGGACCCCTGTGAAATCCTTTATTTAAAAGATAAAATATATCCACTAAAACAAGATTTGATAAAATATTTTTTTTAATTTTTTATTACTGTAACACCCCAAGTTTCCATGGTACGCTCCTCTTTGAATAATAGAGCAGCGTGTGTTGTACGCAACTTCGAGTTCTGACACACCGCGACCAATAAAAGTAGCAGTTATGAATATTAATACCCACATTTTGAAATTATATAAATTTTATATTTCAAAATGGACTTCATTTTTGGATTCGGAATATCAAAATTAGCCTATGTTGAATTTTTGTTATTTTTCTGAGAACTTCTAATTTTTGATGAATAGTGAAAAATACTTTAAAACATCTTTTTTAATCAAAATAATTTATATTGATAAATTATACAATTGAGTGGTTATAAAGTGTAATTAGAATATATTTTTACCATTTTATCCAATGATGGTCATTATAATTAATTTTACTTTGAAATTGGACATAAACAATTGTCAATCTTTTGATTGATATTGTTTCTTAAAAACACGCTATTTGTTTTGACAACGAGAAATAATTATTAAATTAATTAATTCAACTTATATGTTTTGAATTTTGTAAAATAGACATCATTTTTGAATTCGGAATATCAAATTTAGCTTAAGGTGAATTTTTGGAATTTTTCTGAAAAACATCAATTTTTGATGAATAGTGAAACCACTAAGTGGTAGTTTATCATCATCCAAAATCAATTTTTAATTTTATAAAAACCAGTTTTGGGGTAGGTGAGAACTGTACATAAATATCCACAACAATACTGCATAAAAACAAAACAAACCCCGCCATACCACATTCAAATTCCACAAAAATGAAAATCAAAACTCCACCAGTGCCATAACCGCGTCGTCCAACAATTTCAAATTTTGAAATCCAAACAGTCAGTCAGTCATACCATCATCACTACCTCAGATTCCAAACCTCCTCGAGACCCTCACTGACACCGATGACGTCGGCCATCATATCACCATCAAATATATCCACCGTAAACTCCCATCGCCGCCATGAGCATCATGCTTGTCACCTTAGAGCATCACCAGAAACATTACCACTTATGTGTATTGAATTTCAAAAATCCAACATACATGGTGGTCATTAGGAAGTAAAATGTGATTCAATGGGATTAAAATAATTTTTTGGTGAATAGTAACTTTTATGATTATTTAATCAAGATTAGAGGTAATTAGTGAAATTTCAGGTAAAAATGATATTATACAAATATGAAAATATCTTGACACTTGTCCTACACTTATTTTATGAGTCATGGCTGACCAAGACAATCAATGGGTCAACTTAGGGACCCCATGGAGCCACTTGGGTAGGAAAATGACATTAATAACTTTTTATTTAATGTAAAAATAAAATTGTCACAAACATGGGTTGTTTTACTAAAACAATTATTAAATGGGGCTATATAAGTTAAATTTTAGACTATAATTATTAATTGGAAAGATAAAATGATTTCCTACATCATTGTAATTTTTTTATAATTTTTAGACAGTAAATAAATTAATTTTTTTATAACACCATGATGATGCAGCGATTACCTCATTAATTAACGATTTAAATAAAATGAAAAGATAATGTAAAATATAATACTTACACATGTCAAAAACCTATTGGATGAGTATATCCCAAACCCTTGTCACCTTATCTTAGAAATATATAATTGTGGGACCCTTGAAATATGAAAATCATTTCATAATAATGTAACATTTCATGACTTTCCAAGAGTGCCCCTCCTCTCCTCTTATAAAAGGCCCCCACCACTACCACATTATTCACACCTTCAAGCCATTTTGCTCGGCCAACCTCTACCCAAATACTCTCTCAATGTCCCTCTATTACTTTTAGAAGCCTAACATTGGGCATAATTCTTCCCAAGGAAGCCTTTGTCTCAAATCAAAATGAGCTTCCCGATTTTAAGGTAATGTCTTCTCTTATGTTATTTTGTTTTATTTTGCTTCTCCAACCCCTTAAACACTTTTTATTCCATTATTTTGTAACAACACCAGTATCTTTAATATAATAGGATGTTGTTATGAGAATGATTTTATTTAAACTTACACACACCTACGTCTAATGGTTAAAGAACATACTGTTTCTGTGGTTGGCGAATTTCTTCCTCACGAAACGATGATTGTTCAATCTTCTTTTAACACCTCTCATGGTGGCCATTAAGATGTCACTATATTTATATATTATATATATTATGACTAGGTTTTCCTTATGCTTCTGTATTTATCATTTATGGCATACCTTTATGATTTCCATTATGGGTAAACGCGATAATTTCTTTTTAAGAAGTGCGGATTACCGCCCCCTCAATGTGATTTGAATCGTTAATGACATATGTGGGATGTATAAAGGATGGAGTAAATGATATTATATATGATATTATACTGGAATTATAATACACCTTTATATCATTATGATTTCATTCCATTAAATAAAAAATTAAAATGAAAGTAGCGTTCATGCGTACGTACGGCTTACCATCTCAATGAACGGTGCATTTCATTTCTTACCTCTAAATGTTACGTAATATTATGAATGAATGTATAAACTAGATATATATGATATCTACATCATGAATATAATTCTGGAGATAATGGAAATTCTACCACATAAACAACTTGTAATTATAAGAAGTTTATTATTGACTCAAGTACCAAAGATCGACAAAACGACCATTATTAACATAAATAATTACTTACTGTTCATAACATGGTAATAAGTGATTTAAAAGGAATAATAAACTTTAAAAAGGTTCTTAAGAAATTATAAATTTACTGTAGTTTATTATTTAGGAGGTTAAAGAATGATCGAGTCAAGTCGGACACGAGGTAAGGGAACTTCTTAACCAAATTTATATTCTTTGGGTTAATCTCCTACTTTCAAAATATTTCATGATATTATTATGTCCTATATTGTATTTTTACTTTATTTATGTGAACTTATAGTGAATAAACATAATAGATCTATTTTATTTCAAAAATGATCTTTGTATGGGACTTCGTCTCAATATCCTTTCATTTTGGCATATTTTTTTTATACACAACTTTCTTTTATACGGTGTATAAACCCCTTTGACTTTTAATTTTATTCAAAAGGAATATTATTATACGAAGCATTTTTACTAAATGACAAAAGGAATTTTTTGTCTTGCGTATGCAGTGACAATGGAAGTTCCACCGCCGTGACCATTATTTGAGTTTCGACTTCCTCTACAAGCCTTAACTTTTTTTTAAATGAAAAATAAATACCAAGTTTTAATTTTATTTTATTTTGGTATTTAAAATGGTTTTGATAATGTTTTTATTATATCAATGTGTTGTATTGATATCTTGTGATCGAAATGTGGAAATTTTATTTTTCCTTTATTCATGTTTTATGTGTTATGATTATGTTATGGTTTATGATTTGTTTAAACCTGTTCATATGAAGAATGCATTGGACTTAATAAGTGACGGGTGGAGCCCGCTACAGCTCCTCGATGCATCGACAGGTCTCATGAGACAAACTGGTGTCTTGGCATGAGGCCTTGAAATAATATTATTTGTAGTCTTGGCACGAGGCCTTGGATATGTGGTTATGATAGTCTGAAATTATGCATTCCAACATTATGAAAGTGATTATTAATATTTCATGTGATTATTAGACTAGTATAATATCAATGTGAATAAGAAAATGGAATTATTTCATTTTATGTTGACATATTATGCTGAATTTCAAGATTAAAAGGCTTTTGTTTCAGTTATACAATGCCTTAAATGTTTATGTTTATTTATGAAAGCTTCCGCTATATTGGAATCCTTACTGAGCATCTGAGCTCACCCCTTTCAATGTTTTAATTTTTCCAGGACGTGAAGAAGTATATTATGAATGACCTGTAGGGATATTATGAGGGATATGAAGACAAGATGATTGTTGTAGTTTTGTTTTACTTTATGATGTAATGTAAGACTTATGAATATATCTAGTGTTTCCAAGGCTACTAAACTAATCGGTCTTTCGAGACTTGATCTTAAGTGATCATGCCAATGTTATGCAGTAATGCACCGACTCTAGGTAACTGGGGTCAGGGCGTTACAGTTGGTATCAGAGGCAGTTTAGTACTAACCTTGGAAGCTAGATTTAGAAAAACTCTGATTAGAGAACATAGACCTAAGATAAAATTTGAGGATTAGTATAGAAGAACTTCCTAGATTTTTGGTATTATAGTGATTTTGTCAGTTTTCCGAGCAATACATCCCTGTCTGGATACGAGCAGGTAGAGGCGGCTCTAGCACAGATGTACCTAGGGGTAAAACCTGAAAACACCGCTTTGAGCTAGACTTGAACGAGAACTGGTGCACAACAATAGGCCTTGCTGCACTCTTGGTTACGACACTCCCGGGGGATATGCTTAGGATAATTCTCATTTTCTTTACAAACCACTATGAAGGTTTATGAGTATAAAATCCTCAATGATTTTTTATGACTATGGATTAGATCCATAAACCATTCAATTTACGTTAGGTATTTTACAAGTTTGTAATTATTCATTGCAATTCATAAAATAACCTAGTTTATGCCATTGTATTGAAATGGCACCCAGTAGAAGGAATGTGAACTCCAGCAATACGTATGATCCAAAGAGTAAGAAGGATCGTATCTTTCACAGTATTAAGCCAAAATTTAGAAGGGAAATAGTCTCCCATGTGTTCTCAACATAAGATGAAATAGTATCATGTGTTAATAAGATAAGTAATGAATTATCTGAGTCCTATGGCATTGAAGCGAAGCAAGAGAAGAAAAGAATGGAAGAGAGAATGATGGATAAAGGGACGAGGGGAAAAAAGAATTTTCCAATATGTGATAACTGTGGGAAGAAACACCTTGGAACTTACCTGAAAGGAATGGGAGTTTGTTATAAGTGTGGAGAAAATGGACACCATGTGCGTGACTGCAAGGGTAAGAAAAGGTTTCAAATGTACAATGCTTTATCTGTAAGGAGTGGGGACTATATGCAAGCCAATGTCCAAATCATTAGAGTATGCCCCAAATGATGTTATTGGATAATAATCATGTTATGATACTACCACAGATTAGGAGGAATGATTAGAGTTCTTATTTTGTTATTAAATAATTATGTCATTTGAGAGTTGTATCAATGATGTGCAGGTTATTTTAATTATGGAGTATATAAGGATTGTACTGCAGTACTATTTCATCAAGGACTTGCGATTGTGTGGAACCATGAAAAGTGACTCAATAGAAGGTTAATTTTTTGAAAAATATATGGTTGAGAGAAAGATAAACCATAATATGGTTCTGATACCGAGATAGTGATTTTGGAATAATACAATATTGATTTGGATAAATTATATTGGATATTAATGACTTCATTGAAACTGATTAATGATTTTCACACATTTCTGGATAGAATGAGTATATCTAGTATTCTATAAGGAATAAGGGATCATGAATGTAATCAAAACGAATTTATGGTAGTTCAGGATGTTGTAGTGTTTTAAAAAATACTTGATGAAGTTGTTCACATGTTATTACGTGGCTAAAAGGATCTTCATTGTGTTTACATTCATTATAAAATTTGGACTGTGAGTTTGGAGAGAAGTATTTTGGATAACTATAAAGGTTGTAATGGATTAAGATGAACTTTGGATAGTATTGTTTAAGGTGAAAACATTTCTGAATATTATTTTTGGAATATTATAATACTATAGTTTTAGGAAAAGGATAACCTGCAGGTCGGGGGATAACCTGTCGCATTGGACAAAGCTGCAAGAATCGAACCCACAACCATAGTGCGACATGCCTTTATTACCTACCACTAGCCTACAGGAAGTCACTGGTTATTACAAAATATTTTTCCTAATCTAAATGTTATGTGTTAATATTTGGAACCTTGTACGATTAGGATAAATATAATAATTCTGAGTTCTATTATCTTTTTGAGTGAAAGACGGGTTTGTGGTAAAAATTTATTAAAGAATGAACGTCTAAATGACAAGTAAGTATATTTCCTTACGTTCTTAGTAAATCTCTTAAATAAATTCCTCAACACTATGAAAGGTAACATAAAACAAAAATGTTGTCAGTTAACTTTTCCAACTGGGGATTCAATGACTATTTAACCAATTACAAGTTTATGATTTTCTTGTGGTTAACATTCTCCAAATCCTGTTTTCTATAACTCTCCATCAGACCTTGATGGTCTGTTTTTCCTTCATATCCATATTTTCATAGAATCCTGGTATGGGATATCTCGGGTGACCTTTGTACTTCTCTTTCTTTCTTTTAATGTTATATTTTTATTAGCCTTATTTCTTATGTGGGTTTTCCAAAAAGGTATTTTCTATTTTCAAAGAAAAATTTTAAATTGCGAGGACTAAATTTATTGAAGGAGGGGAGAATGTAACACCCCAAGCTTCCATGGTACGCTCTTCTTTGAATAATAGAGCAACATGTGTTGTACGCAACCTCGAGTTCTAACACACCACGACCAATAAAAGTAGCAGTTATCAATATCAATACCCACTTTTTGAAATTATATAAATTTTATATTTCAAAATGGACTTCATTTTCGGATTCGGAATATCGAATTAGCCTATGTTGAATTTTTGGTATTTTTCTGAGAACTTCCAATTTTTGATGAATAGTGAAAAATACTTAAAAACAACTTTTTAATAAAAATAATTTATAGTGAGAAATTATACAATTGAGTTGTTATAAAGTGTAATTAGAATATATTTTTACCATTTTATCCAATGGTGGTCGTTAGAATAAATTTTACTTTGAAATTGGACATAAACAATTGTCAATCTTTTGATTGATATTGTTTCTTAAAAACACACTATTTCTTTGGACAATGGGAATTAATTATTAGATTAATTAATTCAACTTATATGTTTTTAATTTTGTAAAATATAAATCATTTTTGAATTCGAAATATCAAATATCGCTTAGGGTGAATTTTTGGTATTTTTCTGAAAAACTTCAATTTTTGATGAATACTGAAACCACTAAGTGGTAGTTTAAAAACTAATTTTTTGTGTAAATGAAACATTACCAATTCGGTGTATTGAATTTCAAAAATCTGACATACATGGTTTTCATTAGTAATAAAATGTGGTTCAATGGGATTAAAATAATTTTTTGGTAAATAGTAGCTTTTAAGTTGTATTAATCGCGATTAAAGATAATTAGTGAAATTTAAGGTAAAAATGACATTATAAAAATTTGAAAATATCTTTACACTTGTCCTACACATATTAGATGAGTCATGGACGACCTAGATAATCCATGGGTCATCTTAGGGACCCCATTTAGCCACTTGGGTAAGAAAATGACATTAATAACTTTTTATTTAAAGTAAAAATAAAATTGTCCCAAACATGTGTTGTTTTAATAAAAAAATTAATTCATGGGGAAATATAAGTTAATTGTTCGACTATAAATATTAATGGGAAAGATAAAAATATTTTCTATATCATTGTAATTTTTTTATAATATTTAGACATTAAATATATTAAATTTTTTATGACACCATAATGATGCAGTGATTACCTCATTAATTAATGATTTAAATAAAATGAAAAGATAATGTAAAATATAATATATACACATGTAAAAAACCTATTGGATGAGTATATTTCGAATACTTATCACCTTATCTTAGAAATATATAATTATGGGACCTTTGAAATCCAAAAATCATTTCATAATAATGTAACATTTCATGAGTTTCCAAGAGTGCCCCTCCTCTCCTCTTATAAAAGCCCCCCACCACTTCCACGTTATTCAAACCTTCAAGCCATTTGGCTCAGCCAAACCCCACCCAAATACTATATAAAAATTAATCTCTTACTCCTAGAAGCCTCACTTTGGGAATAATGCTTCCCAAGGAAGCCTTTGCCTCAAATCAAAAAGAGTTACCTGATTTTAAGGTAATGTCTTCTCTTATGTTATTTTGTTTTATTTTTCTTCTCCAACCCCTTAAAATATTTTTATTCCTGTATTTTGTAACAACACCAGTATCTTCAATATACAATGATATTTTTATAATAAGTATTTGATTTACACATACACACACCTTCGTCTAATGGTTAAAGAACATACTGTTTCTGTGGTTGGCGAATTTCTGCCTCACGAAACGATGACTGTACAATCTTCTTTTAAAACCTTTCATGGTGTCCATTAAGTTGTCACTATATTTATATATGATATATATTATGTTTATTGTTTCCTTATGCTTCTGTATTTTTCATTTATGTCATACCTTTATGATTTCCATTATGGGTAAACGCGATAATTTCATTTTAGGAAGTGCAGACTACCGACCCCTCAAAGTGATTTGAATCGTTAATGCCATATGTGGGACATATAAATGATGGAGTAAATGATATTTTATATGATGTTATACTGTAATTATAATACACCTTCATATCATTATGATTTCATTCCATTAAATATGAAATTAAAATGAAAGTAGTGTTCATGCGTACGTACAGCTTACCGTCTCCATGAACGGTGCATTTCATTTCTTACCTCTAAATGTTACGTAATATTATCAATGAATGTATATAATGGATATATATGATATATATGATATCTAAATCATGCATATAATTCTGTAGATAATGGATATTCTACCACATAAACAACTTGTAATTATAAGACGTTTATTGTTGACTCAAGTAACAAATATCGACAAAACGACCATTATTAACATAAATATTTACATAATGTTCATAACATGGTAATAAGTGATATAAAAGGAATAATAAAGAAGAAAAAGGTTCTTAAGAAATTATAAATTTACTCTAGTTTATTATTCAGGAGGATAATGAACGATTGAGTCGTGTCGGACACGAGGTAAGGGAACATCTTAACCCAATTTATATTCTTTGAGTTAATATCCTACTTTCAGATTATGTCATGATATTATTATGTCCTATGTTGTATTTGTACATTCATTGTGTGATCTTATAGTTAATAAACATAATAGATATATTTTATTTAAAAAATGATCTTTGTAAGGGACTTCGTCTCAATTACCTTTCATTGAGGCATATTTTGTTTTATGCACAACTTTCCATTATACGGTGTATCAACCCCTTTGACTTTTACTTTTGTTCAAAAGGAATATTTTTATACAAAGCATTTTTACTTAATGAAAAAAGGATTGTTTTGTCTTGCGTATGTGGCGACAACGACACTTCCGCCGCCGTGACCATTATTTGAGTTTCGGCTTCCTCTACAAGCCTTAACTTTTTTTAAATGAAAAATATATATCAAGTTCTAATTTTATTTTATTTTAGTATTGAAAATGGTTTTGATAATGTTTTTATTATATCAATGTTTTGTATTGATATCATTTGATTGAAATGTGGAAATGTTATGTTTCCTTTATGCATATTTTTTGTGTTATTATTATGTTATGGTTTATCATATGTTTAAACCTATTCATATGAGGAATGCATTGGACTTAATATGTTGCGGGTGGGGCCCTCTATAGCTCCTCGATGCATCGGCAGGTCTCATGAGACAAACTAGTGTCTTGGCACGAGGCCTTGACAATATATTATTTGTAGTCTTGGCATGAGGCCATGGCTACATGGTTATGATTGTCTGGTATTATGCATTCCATCATTATGAAAGTGGTTATTGATATTGCATGTGATTATTGGACTAGTATAATATCCATGTGAATAAGTAAATGGCATTATTTCATTTTATTTTTCCATATTATGCTGATGTTCAAGATTAAAAGGCTTTTGTTTCAGTTATACAATGCCTTAAATGATTATGATTATTTATAAAAGCTTCCGCTATATTGTTATCCTTAATAAGCATCTGAGCTCACCCCTTTCAATGTTTTAATTTATCCAGGATGTGAAGAAGTATATTATGAGTGACCTTCAGGGATAATATGAGGGGATATGAAGACAAGATGATTGTTGTAGTTTTGTTTTACATTATGATGTAATGTGAGACTTATGAATGTATCTAGTTTTTCTAAGGCTACTAAACTAATAGGTCATTCAAGACATGATCTTTTGTGATCATGCCTATGTTACGCAATAATGCACAGACTCTGGGTAACTGGGGTCAGGGCGTTACAATTACTATTACGTCCAAAAAACAAGATTTCACCACTGACTTGTGCCAGCCGATGTTAGGTCTCTCTTAGGGTAAACCCGCTGCTTTGAACGCAACGGTGTTCTCGGATTTCCGATCCAAGCACCCATTCAGGGGTTATTCCACTATTTCAGGAAAACCACATGCACGCGTTATTTAATTATTTAATTAAATTTAAACATTTGTTCCGGGCTCGTCGGGCCTCAGAACTACACTCCGTATCAGAGCCTAGTCTCGAAATAATTCCCATATAATAATAAAATAAAATACAGAGAAATCTGAGACATTACATCACACCCACCTTTGGGCTTTACGTCCTTGAAAATCCAAAACAAAGGCTACTCAAAAAGATGTGGGTACTGCACACGAATCTGAGCCACACACTCCTACATGCTCTCCAGAAGATTCTCGTGCTGCCACCAGACACGCACCAAGGGAATTTATCGCACACGAAGGATCTTCTCATACCGAACCTCGATCTCTACTG
Organism: Viscum album; assembly: GCA_963277665.1. Taxonomy (NCBI): domain Eukaryota; kingdom Viridiplantae; phylum Streptophyta; class Magnoliopsida; order Santalales; family Viscaceae; genus Viscum; species Viscum album. The sequence continues at coordinate 1,112,521,390 of OY728129.1, read as the reverse complement.
TGTACTAAAAAAAGGTCGATCCATCATCATTTTCCAGCTCACCCCAGTAGATAACGTGGGATGGATCATAAAGGTACCTATGTAGCTGCGACACATGGAAGAAATTTTGTACCCGATCTATTTGAGGAGGTGCCAAGTGGTACACCACCTTTCCAACTCTACTCAGAATCTGAAAAGGCCTGAAGAACCTCGGAGATTGCTTGTCGCCTCGGCCAAATCCTCTAAATCCCCGTCGAGGTGAGACCCGAAGGAACACATGGTCTCCCCCCTCGACTCAAAGGGCTTCTGTATCCTGTCGGAAAAAGACTTCTCCCAACTCTGTGCAGTCTTGATCCGATCCTGGATGACCTGCACCTTTTCCATAGTAGCTCGCACCATCTCTTGGCCCATGAGTGCTGACTCACCTGGGTCAGTCGAACAATGGGGCGACCTGCAAGGTTTCCCGTACAATGCCTCGAATGGCGCCATAACAATAGTGTAATGATAACTGTTGTTATAAGAAAATTCCATTAGTGGTAGGTGATCCTCCCAGCTACGACCAAATTCAAGTATGCATGCTAGTAGCATATCTGCCAGAACCAGGATTGTCTATTCTGTATGACCATTAGTCTAAGGATGAAACGCCGTGCTCAAGCATAACGGAGTTCGAAAAGCTTCCTATAATCCCTTATGCAAATGGGATGTTAAACGAGCTTCACGATCTGAGATTATTGTGGTTGGAACTCCATGAAGTCGATCTATATTTTACACATAAATGCATCCCAAGCTCTCTACTGGACTTCTCTCCCTTATGGCTAGGAAGTGGGCCGACTTGGTGAGTTAGTCAACGATCACCCAGATGGTATCGTGTCCCCTGGAGGTACGTGGTATACTCATCATGAAGTCCATGTATATCTCATCCCACTTCCACTCTGGAACCTCAAGAGGATGAGTAAAACCTGCTGGAACCTGGGGCTCAACCATTACTTGCTGACAAGTAACACACCGAGAAACAAACTCTGCCACACTCTTCTTCATTCGTGGCCACTAGAACTGATGTCGGAGGTCCTAGTACATCTTTTCCAAGCCTGGATGCACCACCAAAAGAGATTTATGGAACTCCCTCAGAACCTACTCCCGCAACGTCACTGGTACTACAATGCAACCTCTGAAAAGAAAAATGTGCTCCCCACCACTTGAATATCCGTCGGCAGCATCACCTGTGGATATCTGAGCACGTTGAGTCTCAAAGCTAGCATCCTCAAACTGTGCTTCCCTGACTCTATGTAAGAGTGTAGGGGTAACAACCATCAGCTGAAGGTAATCTCCCTCATCTCTATCCTTGAAGGATAACAGTAATGAGGCCAACTGCCTCGTCACCTCTTCCAGCAACTACAAACTGGATTTTTTGCTGAGAGCATTTGCCACCACATTCCCCTTCCCTGGAGTATAAACAATCTCAAAGTCGTAATCCTGGAAGAACTAAAGCGACCAACTCTGTCTCAAATTCTGATCCTTTTGAGAAAAGATATATCTGACACTCTTGTGATTATAGTAGATTATAAACCGCTCGCCCATCAAGTAGTGCCACCACATCTTCAATGCGAAGACTACCACTGCCAAATCAAGATTATGTGTCACATAGTTCTTCTCGTGTGGATTCAAATTAATTGAGTCATAAGAAATCATTTATTTCCTCTGCATCAGTACACAACCAAGACCGGTTCTTGTTGCGTCGCAGAACACTACGAACTCGACACCCTCTTCTGGTAGTCTCAAGATCGGGGCACTCGTCAGACTCTGTCTCAACTGCTGAAAAGCCCACTGGCATCTCTCGGTCCACATGAAAGGCTTCCCCTTTTAGGTCAAAGTGGTCATGGGTGATGAAATCCTTTAAAAATTAGGAATGAATCTCTGATATTAGCCTGCAAACCCAAGGAAACTCTGCACCTCCGTCATGCTCTGGGTGGCTCCCAGGATAACACTGCCTCTACCTTGGCTGGGTCCACTACTAAACCATCTACCGAGATATCGTGCCCCAAAATGTGGACATCCTGTATCCAAAAGTAACACTTTGAGGGTTTCCCATACTACTGGTGCTCTCAGAGTGTGTCCAGAACCATCCTTAGGTTCCTCACTTGCTCCTCATCGGACATAGAGTAAACTAGGATATCATCGATGAAAACCAATATGAACAGATCTAGGTAGGGCTAAAAGATCCAGTTCATGAGTCCCATAAAAACTGTCTGGTTGTTCGTCATGCTGAAAGGAATTACCATGTACTCATAGTGACCACAATGACATCTAAAAGCTGTCTTCGGTATATCCTTATTCCATACTCACAACTAGTGATAGCCTGATCATATATCAACCTTCGAGAACCATCGTTCCCCTCTTAACTAGTCGAAGAGGTCATCGATCCTCGTTAGTGGATTCCAGTTCTTCACCATCACTTGATTCAAGCACTGGTAATCCACTCACAACATCAAGCTCACGTCTTCCTTATGGGAAAACAACACTGGGGACGCCCAGGGTGAAACACTGGGTCTCATGGATCCCTTCCTCTGCAAGTCTTCCAGCTGCACTCTTTTCTCACGAAGCTCTGCAAGAGCTGTCCGATATGCTGATACATATATCAGCGTCATCCCGGGATGCAACTCAATGTAGAAATCTATCTCTTGATGGGGATGTATTTTGGGGAAATCCTCTGGAAAGACGTCCTTGTACTCAACCACTACAGCTGGAAACTGGAAAGTTTTTACATCTGCAGCGCTAAGGGCTAGGCTAGACAAATTATGTGAAATCGGTTGTACATTCCTATGCATGAGTCCATCCTGCACTGCCTGGGGCTCCATTTCACTGAAGAAGGAGAACCTCATTCCATCACTGCGAACAAACCACACCCTTCGCCTAAGACAGTAAATATGGGCATGAACTGGGGATACCCAATCCATACCAAGAATGACATCATAAGGCCTCGAGGCTACCACTAAGAGGTTCCAACAGAATCTCTCACCTCTAAGGGTTAGGTCACACAGTCTACAAAGGTGTGCGATCTCTGAATCTTATCCAGTTAGTGTTTCTATGAGTAAGGGTCAAGTTAACGACTCAACTATAATCTCAAGGTCTTGAAAAGGATAAGCATCCGGAAAAGAATGACTAGCACCTGTGTCTATCATTACAGCAGCCAAAGCAGAAAAGACACAGACTGTACCTCTAATCATTCAGGGAGTACCTAGGTCATAAGCCTTGCTTCCTACATCTGTCCCTAACTTTGTCCAACAGCTCCATGAGCATGGGGTGGACCTCCTGGGGGTGGTGGTAGTAAAAGGTAAATACACCGACCACCTCCTACTACTCTCCCAAATTTTCTACCATGTCTACAGCCCCACGAATCTGTCTGCTCCACACGTTTCCTCTGCCACGGTGGTCCATCCACCACTCCCATGTCAGTATTACGGCGGTTAGAACAATATTGAGTGAGATGTCCTCTGCCATCACATGTGTAGCATCACCTCTCTTGAGGATGGCTGAATGCACCCTGCGAACCCTGTACAGTAGATCCTCTATCCTGTGATATCCTCTGAAAATGTCTCCCACGCCTGGGTCCCTGACGTTGGCTCCCTGCTGCTGAGGACTCTGCTCTAGATCGCTCACTACTGACAACTGCTGGTTGTCTCTGCTCTGCAAAGAAGCTCTCAACCACCAAAGCCCGCTCGAGCACCCCATCATAAGTTGGAATTCCAATAGGGATGTTTCTAGATCAGATATCTCTGTGCAAGCCCTGCTCAAAATCCAGTGCTCTGATGTACTGATCCATGACTATATCCATCGAGTACCGTGAGAGGTTGATAAACCTTGATGAATAGTCAGCCACCATCATTGTCCCCTGCTGGAGTTGAAGAAGATCCTATATACATACTGCACTCAGGGTAACCGATGAAAACTCCTCTCTAAAGAGACACTCAAACTCTGACCATGCAGGAGTATCCTCGTCATGGGTCTGGATAACCAAACTCCACCATCGTTCTACTGAGCCCTGCTGAAGGCTCACTGCCAGGATCACCATCTGATCTGCTGGTGTCCTGACCAAAAAAATGACTCTGGTCACTACCACATGCCAGTCTTATGCTGCCTGAGGGTTAGGCTCGCCTCTAAACCTGAGGGGTCTCTGTCTATGAATCTCGTGGAGTGAAATCAGCCTAAACTCCTCCTCTACTAGTATAACAGGCACTAAACACTTCTCCACATGTGTTGGAATAAAAGGCACAAACCCCAAGGTAAAACTGGGGGATCTGTTCCCTGTATCGAAGATTCATCACTAACAGGGTCATCCTCGTGATCAAGATGCTTGATCCTAGCGGGTGCATGTCACGGAGAAATCTTATAATGAAACAAGATGTATCTTAGTCTATGAGTATATCTGGATAGCTGACTCAAGAAGGACATGGAAACCACAAATCATTCCTATATGATTCATGTAACATTATTTTTACCTACAACTAGGGTCCTCATGTTCCGAGTCAAAAAGCATGTTATCAGAGTCCTGGTGTATGGATACGTCGGTCACCCACACCAACACTGGGGTCCCTGGCCTATAAGCCAAACACGAAACACTTAACAGTGTTTCCCCAAACCAACCCATAGACTTTCATCCCTAAGGTAGAACTGAACAGCTATGATACCACACTGTCACAACCTGTCCTATTGGGGCCCGAGCTGCAACTCCCCAAGCCCACCTTCAATAGGCCCAGGGCTGGTGACTAGCACTGAGTAGGCATGTCACTAACATGGGAGGAATTTCCTATAAACATACACATTCACACACACATCTCTGAGTCCACAAATATGAAAAGTAAAAGCTGCTAAAAAAAGGAAATGCATGTATACACTAAAATCCCAACCAACAGAGTACGACAGGAAGTAAATTACAGTAAAGTAAAACCCTAGGCCAAAATTACAAGCCCAACAACATAGATTCTACAAAAAAGTCCAACTTGTAATGAATGGTAATGAGACTTCAATCCGTAGATGTAGGAATAGACCTTGGCCTGCCTGATCTCACTGAGCACCGTTCAGTCCTGGTCCACCTAGAATCTTGTCAAAGGCTCGCTCATCTGCACAAGACACGACACATGCGGGCAATTCCCTTATAGGGGTGAGTATAGAAATACCTAGTAGGAAATCCCGAAAACTCAACTAAACAGTGATTTCCTTCTCAGGGAAATTTTTGTTGGACATATGTGGGGAAATACAATCCATGACTATAATTTCATAAAACTCAACCAAAGGGTGTATAAAATGGTTTCCAAAGATATTTATCCCACAAACATTGTCAGGGGAGGGGTTATATATTTGAAAAGAAAGAATTTACTGATTTTCTATTTTCATCAACATCTCTACTTTCATGCTTAATGGTGGTGTTTTAATGTTTCTACTAAACATTCATGATATAATGGAATGTATAAAACTATGTATGATAACCCTACCATTCACTTTTGGATTCTGGTTTGACATTAACCAATATAGACCTAGGGATGATCGTATTAAAAAATTAAACACATATAGTGGAATCTAATTAAATTAAAGTGATAAAATACAAATTATATTTATCTCATTAAATTATGAGTTTCTAGGCTTCCATATATGTTTTCCATGATCAATTTTAAGACATATATCTTATCTGATTATTTTTCATTCCATTAATAATGGGTTGTAATGAGATTATTAATTTACCAATGCATATCCCCAGGTAATGTAAAGATAGGTGCGTAGTAAGGCCCATTTTCATGTTCCAAATTACCCTGAGTTATGCCCAACAAATCTTGTTAGAGTTGTTACCCCTAGGTATATTTGTTCCAGAACCTTGTCTACTTGTACTATCTAGACATTGATGTATTTTTTTGATAAACCACTTACTCAATACTAACCAAAATTTAGGGATGTTTTCTAATACGTAGTATTATCCCTATGTAATTCTCTAGAGTTCTCTAATCCTAAGGATTTTGGTAGATTATTCTAATCCTAATCCCCAAAAAATAACTAAACCTATCCTTTGATACCAACTATGACAACTCGTATCTTTATTAAAAATAAAATAATTGATATATTACATAAACATACACATCACAGAACCAGAAATATCGACAAGACTAGTGAATTTTGTAATTAGGTACAAAATATATCATCTTAGACATGGGATTTGACAACATTATTTAAAACGTCCATGATTTGATCATAATATTCCAATGAACTTAAAACTGCATTGGATATACTATGGAAAAACATAAGAAAGGTGCGATCTATAAAGCAAAATAATGGAAATAAGCAAGTAATAACACAAAAAAGATTATAAATGTTATAATATAGGCACATCAGTGGATAATAAATGGAACATGAATAATAAGGCATGATATATCATGTAAATCATAACATGGGAAATGTGGAAACAACGTATAACATGACATAAGCATGAGTCAAGGCTCATTAAATATGAAGGAGTATGAGTAAAGGCACATTGGACATGAAGGTTCATGAGTAAAGTCTATCTTCCAAGACCATTTCACATGATGTATCATGATGTTAATAATTACACAATGAATTTGAGTGCTATTTGGAGGCACCTTCATAATCATTTCATTCTCAGGCTTATGTGTGCCAAATTGATTATACTACTAGGATTTGTTCAACATAATAACATTTTCCATGATCAAAAAATGTGGAGTAAATACATGTAGGTCCATAATAAATGTGTATATGTGCAGAAAGGTGAATACCCTTGATAGAAAAATTGGTATGATATTCACTACATAATTAATTTACCATGGAAAATCGTGGTCAAATTTCAGCAGCATAATGAAGTTACATAAAAATTCATAAAAATTATAGAAGATAGAGAAAGGGGTGTCTCATAATTTTGAAATAAAATTTGAATTAATTTGTATATGTACAAAAATGTCCCAACATTATAAATTTATAAATAAAAGTCATCAGATAAAGGAGAAATATGAATAGGGAAAAGAATCCTTAATAAATTTTAGCATTGTAATGTGGGTATATAAAGGATAATGGATGTTTTAATGAGAGTGAAAGGATTATAGATTCATTTATACATCAAATTTATCGTAATGGTAATATGGAACATCATATAAAAAAAATTAAAATAGAATTTAAGATGCATAATACAATATAAGTGCTTGAATGGAAATGAGAAGAGAGAAATCCCTTACCAGAGTGTGTGAATCCAAAGTCTTAGGAGTGGATTCTTGAAAGCATGGGAGAGCCATATAAGGAATCTAGGTAGTAGGGGGGATATTTTCTTCATGATCCAGGGATTTTTAGTGAAGAGAAAAGGGACCTTGGGTCAATTTATATAAGAAAAGATGGGGGTGATTTGTTATTCTGTTTTGGACACAAAATAATAAAATATTCAAATACACAAACCATCCCATGATTTCTACCAAAGGGGAGTGTTTTATATTATTTTATAAAGCCAATGAATGAAGATAATAAAATACTTTTTTATGGGGAGTTGAGTCACACTCTTCATGAAATGATTTTAAAATCATGAAATATATTATAAGTATTGGAGGATTCATTAAGGATTTATAAAATAAGTCAAATAAAAATAAAAATTACAATATTTTAAAGATAAAAAAAATATTTTTATTAGGATACCTTTTATACTATTTATTAGATCACTATTGCTTTATTATGATGTCATAAAACACACTGTATATTTATTTTGTATTTAATTTTTACACAAACATTTGACTATGTTAGAAAACTATGAAAAAATAACCATTAGATAATTTTTAGAATTTGATTGATAAAATAGTATCCATTATATCTAAATAATTTTAAAAATATTTGAATTTTCAATTTTAAAAAAAAGCGGACATTTATTGAAGATGATGGGTTTTTGATAACAACATTTTTTGATCCCTTATAAAAATTACATTTAAAATCATAAAAAATATTTGATAATTTATATTAAATAAAAGTTATTTAAGGTTAATATTTTATAAAAATATTATTTATTTAGAATATCCATTTATTCATAAATTCATTAATTGAATTTTAATATTAACCAAAAGTACAAGTTGTCAATTATTGAATGAAAAATGAAAATCATTTATAAAGTAATAATAATAAGAACAAATTATATGCATTGTTATATAAAAAATAATGTATATATTCATATTTCTAGGGTCTTGATACATATCCCATAAAACACCAGCATATTCCCTATTATTAATGTGTGTGATAGTGGGGATTTCATGGGGTTGGTCGGTGAGCATGGTTTGTGTTGTGATCTCGATGTGCTTGAACTTCTCCCGAAAATGGTTTGACTCATGCTTATATTGTTGGATATATTATTGGGATTGGTCTATGTAAAATCCTATAAATGCTATATACCTCAAAATTCCCAATAAATGGGCTTCTTAGGGTATGATCCAACTTGTTGATGCCATCAATTCCTTTTTCTTTTTCAAATTGTTTTTTAAAACCCAATATTTATACCAGTAATGTGATAAATATTCAATGGATATATTATCAATTATAAAGACACTTAATGGACATTTAAATTAAAATTAGATAATACAAAATAAGTCCATGTGCTTTCTATAACAACAATACATTTTGTTAAATGAAAATGGGGAATTTTATTTATAGCAGTTCAGGTCGTTACACTAGAGGCCTCAGATTAAGATACATGGTTATTACACAATTTTATATTAATATTAAGCACATTAAAAATATCCATTCCCTAGAAACATAATATTATATTGTATTTGGAAACACGAAAAAAATCCCATAACTTGGTGAAATATCTTCAAGATATCCCTTAACGATTTTACTCATTAGTACTTATACTAAAATAAATTCTTCATAACATAGGAAAATGAAACATCATAAAGGGTGAGCTCAGATGCTCAGTAATTGTAAGCACAAGATATATATAAGCATAATCAAGATCATAAGTTTATGAGAACAAGATCATAACATTATAATATCATAAAATTTATATAAAAAATTATAATCCAGAGTCTGATAATAATTATTGGTAGTTCATAAGACATGAATCATAAGGGAATCAGGAGAATAAGATATGACAGAATTGACTAGTAATAATATAAGGAATTTTGGAAGAAAAATAATCATATAAGGGTATTTTAATAGTATTTAAGGATTATTAAGAAGGCTTTATTAGTGGAATGATCTCACTCCCCAAACCCTCTTAGCAGTCAGGGTTGACACCCAAGACCATCGTAGAAGAAAAAGTTCTTTATTGAACTGAGTCCACTCCCCATTGATTCCATGTATATCTCATGAGATATAAATCTTTAGCCACTTCATTGTAGGGTGATATAGGTCGTAACCATCTCATAATTAAGTCATACATACATGTTTCACAAGATCATAAACCTTCATCATATTATAACCCATGAAACACAATGGATATCATAAGAATTTCATCATATAATAACCTATGAAAAAGATATATATTTCATAATGATTGCATCATACAAAAAATAGTGAAAACAAGAGGGTTTCATAAGAATACAACACATGTAAGAGAAAAAGGTTTTGTAAATAACTTTTTATCATAAACAAAAATAGTTCAAATAATGAATAAGAATAGTGTCCTTGGATCATATCTCTAGTAAAGCATTACCTATATCAATTGATGAAGTCTTAGATGGAGAAGGAATTTTAAAGATTAGTTGGGTAATTTCATAAAGAAAATTACCACTCACTGAAAATAATTTTATTAGACATAAATTTTTTTAGAAATTCCTTTCTTTGAAAACCACGTTGAAAACATATGAATCAAGACTTAAAAAATATTTATAACATTTCTTGCAGAAAATATAATTTCCACATTAAACATAGATTTGAAAAAATAAAACGTTTTGAAAACATTTTTATTTAAAAATAATATTTAAAAATTTTGATGGAAGCTTTTAAAACTATTTAATGAACTTTTGAAACATAAAAATATTATAAATTGTTTTTCTGAAAATAACCTTGAAAACATTTAATGGAAGCTTTCAAAATCTTCCAAAATAATTTTTTAACCATAAAACGTTTGTTTAAAATTATTTAAAAATAACCTTGTTAAATTATAAAGTAGTATTTTAAAATCTCTTATAACTTTTTTTTAAAACAAAACATATTTGGAAACAGTTTTCTTTGAAAATATCCATTACATATTACGAAGGATGCTTTGAAAATAATTTAAAACACCTTTTATACATAAATCATTTTCGAAAACCTTTTTCTTTGAAAATAGATTTGAAAAGTTATAAATCAAAATTTTAGAATAACTGAAATCCATTTAATTTTAAACTAATCTTAAAATGTCATTTAAAAACATATTTGGAATCAATTTTCTTTAGAAAACATGATTTTGGGAGAAAACAAATTTTGACCGAAGAGAGAAATAACGTCAAAGTTTCTTAATTATATTATATACCAAAGAGTGAAAAAATGTTACCATTACATGAATATTTCATGACTGAAAAGAGGAGAATAAAATTAATTATATTTTATATGATATGGATCATATTATTTCATCAATGAAAGTATAATTGTAAATAATCCCAATAAATGATGGGATTATAACAATAAATTATTACCACTTTGGTACCAATGAATCATAATCCCCATGAAATAATAATATTAAAGAATTTTAAAATATTAATAAAGGAATTATATTCATGATATAAGAAATGAAATGGAATTATATACACCAATTAAAATAATATAGGTTCATAACATAACATGTGTCTTAAAGAAAGAAAATTGAGAAAAAATTACCATATTGAATTGGTAACTTTTGAACCATAAGACACATCAAATTAAGGCCATAAAATGGATATGTAAATAAAAATAAATTTAAGGAAAATAATAATATAATACAATCATTTATAGTATATACACTACACAAAATAAATAAGTGGGGAATAAGGAATAAGTCTCGCGGAAATAAAAGTGAGACTAGAAATCACCTTACAACGTGAGTAACATTTGAATCCGGATATCCATGAAAGAATAAAATCACTCAAAACACTTAATATCATTAAATAAATTTAATTCATGATATTAAATGTATTAGGTAATTATATAAACCACAAAACAAGAATAATTGGTGAATATGTGTAATAAAAGTTAGACAAAAAACCCTAACCTTAAGTATTTTCTTTCATCATACATGTTAAAATCACTTATATATTAAATATAATTTTATTATAATTATAAAAAATAAAAATATTCTTATATATATTACCATATTTTTTTTATTATGACTCTATATTACCCTTTTATTAATAATTCTATGTTGAAGTTACTTTCTTGTAATACGATCTTTGTTTTTCAAATATATTTTGAGTTTTTATTCTTGATCCTATTACTTAGATCCTGATTTACTTATTTGAAAAACTATAAAAATGTTATAAATATGATATATATTAATTATATATGTATTTAATATACTATATAAAATATTTTTATACAATATGAGATACACCTTTCATCGAGAAAGTAGTTTTTATGTACACATGAACACTATTTCCATTTTATTATTTTATTAAATGAAAGAAGGAAAGTGAAATATATATATATATATATAATCATTAAAATATAATAATAATTTCATATATATACCATTTTTTATCAAACCTATCCTTAATACATTCTATGTAAAGTGTTTACGAATCACATCTCTTTGAAAAGGTGGTAGTCCACACGTCCACAAACGATGTTATCATATTCTCAGAAAATGGAAAGCCTAAAATTATGTGTATATAATAATTTAAGAAGTATAATGGAATAATAAATATATTAAATATAATATAAAATATAAATTCTATCATTATTTCAAGCCTTGAGTGGTGGAAAAGTAAGAAGGAATGACATCGGTTCGCGTGGCAATAGTTCATCGTACACACGAATTTTGTCTTCCATTTGATGGAAGTGTCTATTAGTGTAGGTCATAATATTTATTAAAAATATATCATTATGTTTATTATAATTAGATTATTATATTAGCATGGAATAATATGAATTGAGGGGAATGATTAATAAATAAAACAAATGTGCTTGTAAAAAGATGTTACCTCTTCTTTGGGTAACTCCTTTTGGTTTAGACCAATGGGATTTATTGGTTGTATTTATTCCAAAAGGGAGTCTTCTAGGTTAACTTTAGGGAAATTTGGAACTTATTTTGTCGGGTTTTTGCGGATAATATTTTTAGATCTGGGAATATGTAAGGGGGTGATTTCCCTTCTATAGTGGAGGAGTGACATCTTGTAATTAGAAAAAAGAAAATACTACTGTGAGGTATCCCTCACATCATGTGCCTCCAATAATAGACCATTTTACATAAATGGAATTATGTGATCTAAATATTTATGTAAAATGTATTTTGGAAAAGGGTATAGGTTATTTTGACCCTTAATTTAATGATTAATCATTATGTAAACTCATTTTTTACCTTAGTCACTATAATTAATTTAAATTAATTTCTCTAATATTTTTAGTGAAAACTAGGATTAAATTTATATAAATTATAATTTTTATTATTTAAAATTTGGAATAAAGTTTTCCAAATTATAAACAAATACATGGAAGAAGATAATTTAAAATTAATCTCATAAACAATATGAGAAAATGATTTTTAAAGTGAACATGTCCAAAAGATTGAAAAGTTATCTTTATCCAATTTTAATGTAAATTTGTTTAAAATAACCTAAATTGTTTTAATATATTTATAATTGATATAAATATACTTTAAAAACAATTAAAAATATTATTTACCTATATAAATATGTTATAAAAAAAGTAGTTTCATTTAAAATTCAGAGTTTTTCAGTACTCATAAGAAAATGAAAATTCTAAAAAAACAACAAAAAAATAACAAAAAACACCAAAATTAAAATATAGAATTATTATTTCAGAATTTATGTTTTTTCAAATAAAAAATTTAAAATTTTCACAAATTTGTTTTAAAACAGCTTTTCCTTTAAAAGGTGGTAAAACTGTCTTTTAGAATAATGCATCTTTTTAGGAAAACAATTAAATTTGTTCCTTTTTTATGAATGTAAAATTTATTGAATGAATGTAATTACATTTAGTTTAATTTATAAAATATAAATTTTATTAATATCTCTCACTAATATATATTAATTAAATTTATTATGATAAAACATGTTTATGGGAATAACAATATTTGTTTTTGAAAAAAACACATCCTTTATATTCAAATTGTTTTTATTTTCATTTATTGTTAAATACAAAACAAATAATTAATTTTAAAAAAATGATCATACCATAGTTTTAATTTTTTTTATTCTTATTAATAATAGTTAGAGGATAACTATAATAATATTTTAATAATAAAGTTATTAGTATATTATAGTTTAGTAAAACACTGTCATCCATTTAACGCAAGCTATCAAAGGGACACAACATTATGTGTAACACAAGACAACCCCAATGTTTCTTGTAGTGCAAGATGAACATGGTGTATCAGAAAACATAATCCAAATATAGTTTTTTCCATATGACAAAAGTTATATTTATTTTTTCATGAATAAAAAATATTAAAATATGTAAATTAATTTAGAAAAAATATATCACAAAATATCAGGGTGTTATGGTGAAGTATCACCCATAGGCCCTGGGAAAGATCCCCTACCTATATATCACTTTAGATTTAGTGTATTTAGTTTTTGGAAACACACATTGATTGAGTTCCATAAGAAAATCATTACCATAGGGCTTTGAGAAGAATCCATAGGTTGGTAGTGAAGATAGACCTCAAAATGAGACTTGGAGTCTTACTTTGAGTGAATCTAGGTTTATATTATTTATTTCTCATGATTTTTTATGATTTAGATATGAAACCGCCATTAATTATTTATGATTTTTTTTGTTGGGGTCTCCTATTTAGTATCAGTATAGTCACCCCTAAATTGGATCTATGTAACACCCGAGACTTTTAGGTGAAATATTTTGTTTTTATGTTATATAAATCATCAAATGAATCTTTCACTACACACAACACTAGCTTGGCTTTCTTTACACGCAACCGCGGCCTTCCTTGATAGCTTGCGTCGTACATAATACCGAGTTTCACTAAACAATGATATGCTTTTAAAATATTATTAAAACTAGCTGTTATGAATAGTAATAACCACTTTTTGAAATTTTATAAATTTTACTTTCCAAAATGGACTTCATTTTTGGATTCGGAATATCAAAATTAGCCTAGGGTGAAATTTTGGTATTTTTCTGAAAACTTTCAATTTTTGATGAATAGTGAAACCACTAAGTGGTAGTTAAAAAACTGAATCTTTCATAAAAAATACTTTTACCGCTTCTGTGAGTGGAATTTCAAAAATCCGAGAGACATGGTTGATGTCAGTAAGTAAAATGTGGTTCAATGATATGAAAATAATTTTTTGGTGAATAGTAACTTTTTACTTTTTTTACCACGGTTAAAAGTAAATAGGGTAATTAGGGGTAAAAATGATATTATTATTACCCAAACACATGTCATAATTCTATTGGACACATGTAATTCGACCAAAAAAAAGCTTAGGAATAAAATATGACCATTTAGGCCGACTTGGATTAGATTAGGTCATTTATTATTAATTTATTTAAAGAAGGGTTAAAATAGTTAAAATCAATGTTTAATAAGTAAATCATTTTTAATATGGGGTTATACATAAGATAAATTCGACTATAAATATTTATTAGAAATATTAAAAGCTTTCCTACATAATGGTATTTTATTTATAATTTTTAGACATTAAATAATTTAATTTATTTATGACACAACGATGATGCAGTAATTATCTTATTAATGAAATATTGACATAATTGATGTTATAAATACCAAAATAAATGTAATTTGAAACTTTTTATGAATTATAATAATTTTATAGGTTAATATGACATGTTAGTATTGATTTAATTAACTTGGTTCGAACTAATCATTCTGTTATGATTTTCAAAAAATCAATTACTAAATAGTGTCAAAATTGACATAAAATAGTTTTTAAAACAAATATTATATTATTAATTGTTATTTTAGTCCTAAAAATCTAAGGTTCGGCCAAATGACTTATATAAGGTTATATATATTAATAATAAACAACTTGGGGTTCTTTTGGCTTTATATAGTAAGTTTATTAACCTTATAGTGTAAGAAAACAAGAAGACATGGTGAAAGTTAAATTATCTAACTTAAAGTTAAATCTAAATGATAAGGTTAAAATTGATACCTAAACTTGTCTAAAATATATTGGATGAGAGGATTTAGACCCCTACCCACCTTATCTTCGAAATATATCAATTTTGAGCAAATAAAAACCGAATTTGACTTTATAATAAAATAATATATTTAGTTATTCAAAGGTGCCCCTCTCCTCCCTTATAAAAGGGCACCTCCTCCCCCTCTTCCTCACACCACATTGAGCCTTCAAGCTCGGCCAAACCCTGCCAAGTTCTCCTCTCCACTTCCCTAGAAACATCCTATAGGTTCTGGTCTTCTTCAAAGACCTATTTTAGTGCCCTAAAAGGAGGTCTCAAAGAAGCACTTCAAAGAAGAGGTAATGTCCGTTACCGATTCTTTCATATTTATTTCTTTTTCCACTTATTCTTCTTTAGTTGTTTCATTATGAAGTAATAACATCAGTATCACTCATATACTGATATGTTATTATAAGTATGAAACAACCCTATTTCACCATCTATCCATCCTAAGGAAATAGAAATCACCGCGCATGCGTACGTACGGAATACCGTCTCCACGCCGTGGTGTAATCTATTTTCCACCACCACCTTACTTGGATGGGTATAGTGGTGTAAATAATGACTATATATGACTATTATAAAGTGATATTTATTCTGAAATAGTATACATACACTCCAATACAATTCCACGATCATAGGAAGGATATCATCACTCGTGCGTACAAACGGAATACCGTCTCCACGATGTGATGCGACTCGTTCTACATGATCATCATTTCATAATGATTATATAAATGAATTGAATGAATTAATATGATATATATTACACTAATAAAATTCTGGAAATTAGGTATCTATAACCTAAAGAGAAGAATAAGAATTTATTCGACAAAACACGCATAAGAACAAAAAGTAATAAACACCCGAATAACAAGTAGTAATGAAATATTACTAATAAGAAGCTAAGAATATGACCATATATGATATCATAACAATAAGTATGATTCTTTAATAAGTAAATAACATTTTTTAAATAATTATACACGATTTTCGGACACTTACGAAGCTAATCGGTACTAAGGTAAGAGAAATATCATAATCTCATTTTTATCCGAGATTGCTTATACTTCAGTATTTACTGGGGTGTATTTTATCATCCAAATCCCTGTTTCCTCAATATGTAATATTATTTCCATCCAACTACAATTTTTTAAATCCAATTTTACCCTTTGGTGAGTTTTTAGTGAAGGATATGAAAGGAATCTTTTGTCGTTTTTCGTACGAGGTACTTTTTGACTTTTACGACAAAAGTACGAAGAATGTTTTTTTAACTTATATGTCATGAACGGATTTTTAAAACATTATTTCCAAGAATCTTACTTTACAAGTTTTCATGTTTATTTTTAATCAACTTCTTTATTTTAAAATTGTATGACATTTTAAAAAAGGGAAATGTTTCTTTTGAATTTGAAAGGATATTTTCCTCAAGAATGGAGTTCAAGTGTTTTATCAAAATTATTTTCCATCTAAGAAAATATAGGGTTCTGTTTATATCCCTATTATTACATTGATTTGATTATGTTGTGATGGAATTATTTTTATGAATTCCTTTATATTATATGAATTGTTTGATGATGTCACAATGTTTAAGATTCCCATTTTTATTACATGGGTTATGCAATGATGTATGATTTATGATTTTGTGGCACACATAAGAATGGTATAATTATGAGATGGGTGGGACCTATATCTACCTCCAATGAATTGGGTACAGATTTTATATCTCATGAGATAGACACGGCTGGAATGGTTGGTTATACTAGTTCAATGAAACAGGACTGAAACGGGGAGTGAACTCAGTTCAGAAATGGACTTTGTCCACAAAGATAGTCTTGGCAATGAGTCTTGACTAATACGAAATGATTCTCTATGATTATGTGTGTATGCCACAAAGTTTCATGTTTTATGTTATGATTATTGGGATTACATTTCACTACTATGATTTATCCCATGTTATGAAATTATGCTCTCTTTTATAGGTTACGATTTCCAAAAGTTATGTTCTTATGAATATGATGTGATTGATATTTCTTTTGTTTACCCTTACTGAGCATTTGAGCTCACCCTTCTGTATGTTTTCTTTCCCCAGGTTAGGAAGAAGGTTATTAAGTAAGATATGCCAAAAGGGACTATAGATATGATGAAATAAATGAGAGACAATGTAGACGCTTTATGGACCAGCTGTTTACGTTTCCCAGTTTTCTAAAGACAATATACCTATACGGTCCTTTTGTGGTTTTGTTATATGTTGTAATAAGTATGCTTCAATTTTGAAGTATTAACAATGTATGTAAATTATGGGTTGTTATAGTTGGTATCAGAGGAAAGGTATAGTCAACCTTTGGAAACTAGGATGTGAAAGCCTTAGTAAGAACCCTAAGGATAAGTCGAAGCATAGAACACAATCTTAGTGTTTTAGAAATGGCCATGAATAACCTAGGGTAAGACCTTAAGTGTGAAATTTTATTCTTGATTATGTGGTTTTCCTATTATAATTAGTGTTTCTCACACTATTCTTCTTGGTTTTGGTCAATGGTTAGAACCCGAAGGAACCGTGTTAATGTGGAATGCGACGGGAAATGCAATGATTGTCCCCCTGAGCAACCAAACATTATGGGAGCTGGAATGAAAAAACTTGTAGCCATGCTCACACAAATTTCTCAAGCTATGAATCATGCAGGACATCCAAACGAGCAAAGGAAGGAGCAACATTCTGTTGAATCCTTCATGAGACAGCGTCCACCTTTATTCAGCAGGTCTCCTGAACCATTAGTTTATGAACAATGGATTATTACTAATGAAAAGATATTTTCAGTTCTTCAATGTTCTGAGCATGATAATGTCATCTTATCAGTGTATCGTTTGGAAGGTGATGCTGATCAATGGTGGAATCTTATTAAGAATACGAGGCAAAGGGATGAAATTGAGTCCATGGAATGGGATGAGTTCAAGAACACATTTTTCAATAAGTACTTCCCTCGTATTCTCTGAACAAAGATAGAGAAAGAGTTTCCTGAACTGAAGCAAAAGGATGATGAATCTGTTGGTACTTATGAAGAAAATTTTACAAGACTTGCAAGGTATGCTTCTGGTATTATTATCCAACCTGAGAGTAAGATCGATCAATTCTTTAGTGGCTTAAAACCAAGTCTTAGAAGGGCGTTAGCCATAAGGGACTTCAATATCTATGAGGAAATCGTTCGATGTGCTCTCAAAGTCGAGATAGAGATTGGAGTAACACATCAGTCATATGGGTTTGATAATAAGAGGAAAATGGAATTCAAAGGAAAATATAAAGAGCACATTGAAAAGAAGATGAACTTTCCCTTATGCTCAAAGTGTGGAAAGAAACATGGAGGGAGTTGTGTTAAAGGGACAAGTAAATATTTCGAATGTGGAAATGAATGTCATCGGGCATTTGAATGCCGCAATGATGGGAAGAAGATGTCTAATGATGAAAACAAAGGAAGGGATACACAGAATGACCCTACTAAACTTCAATGTTTCAAGTGCAAGGAGATGGGGCATTATGCCAATAACTGCCCTAATCCAAGGGTTGATGATGATGGTCGATTTCAACAAACTCTTAAGGCTAAAGACAAAGGAAAGTCACATGCAATTTCTATCAGCAATGTGGATTACGATAATGATGTGGTTAAAGGTACACTTACCATCCACTCTAAAGTAGAAAATGTTTTATTTGATTTTGGATCCAGCCACTCTTTTATTTTTGAAGAATTTTCTAAGGGTATCACCGTATTACCTCAATAATTATATGTTGAGTTAGCTGTGACAACACCTAATGGCACAATAGCCGCATCAAAAGTTAATAATTCTTCTCCGATCGAAGTTTGGGGGAAAGTGCTTCCTGCAAATCTTGTGATCCTTCCTATAGTGGAATTTGATGTGACTCTTAGCATGGATTGGCTTTCTTTATATGGAGCTCATAACAATTTCCAAAGAAGGGAAGTCACATTTCATATTCCGGATCAATATATGATCTTCTATCAATGCAAGGATGAACATAACCTTCCAGTGGAAATTTATTCTACCTTATGGGTCTTGATTCCAATAAATTAAGGTTATTTATCTCAAATGGTTGGTGAGAAACTCACAATTAAGAATATTCCCATTGTACGGGAGTTTGATGATGTCTTTCTGGAGGAATTACCGGGTCTTCCACCAAATCATGAAGTTGAGTTTTCAATAGAACTCGTACCGGGTGCTTTGCCTATTTCAAAGACACCTTATAGAATGGCCCCAATTGAGATATAGGAATTGAAGAAGCTACTCCAATAGAATCTTGATAAGGGATTCATACGCCCTAGAGCTTCACCTTGGGGAGCACCTGTTCTATTTGTTAAGAATAAAGATGGATCAATGAGACTCTGCATTGATTATCGAGAACTTAACAAGATCACTATCAAGAACAAATATCATCTCCCACACATTGATGACTTATTTGACCAACTACACGGAGCTCAATACTTTTCCAAGATTGATCTTCGTTCAGGGTATCATCAATTAAGGGTCAAAAGGGAGGATATACCAAAGACGGCTTTCCGTACAAGGTATGGACACTATGAATTTATAGTGATGCCATTTGGTCTTACTAATGCCCCTGCTATCTTCATGGATCTGATGAATAGAGTCTTTAGAGACTATCTTGATTAGTTTGTGGTAGTCTTTATAGACGATATTCTTGTCTATTCAAAGAGCAAGTAAAAACCTGAAGATCACTTGAGAATTATATTGATGACCCTGAGAAAGGAGAAGCTTTATGCCAAATTAACTAAGTGTGAATTTTGGCTTCAAAAAGTTTCATTTTTGTGTCACATAATCTCAAAAGAGGGGATATCTATGGATCCAGCAAAAACAGAGGTTATTAAAAGATGGTCGAGACCAACAACAGTGACTGAGATCCGAAGTTTTCTTGGTTTGGCTGGATATTATCGACGTTTTGTGAAATATTTTTCACGATTATCTAATCCACTCACCAAGTTGACTCAGAAAGGAGTTAAGTTTGTTTGGATGGAAGAATGTGAAGAGAATTTCAAGGAGTTGAAAAGAAGGTTATCCAGTGCACCTGTGCTCACACTGCCTTGTAGTGGAGAAAGGTTTGTGATCTACAGTGATGCATCAAAGAAGGGATTGGTGAGTGTTCTTATGCAAAATGATATGGTGATAGCTTATGCCTCATGATAGTTGAAAATCCATGAGAAAAATTACCCAACACATGATTTGGAGTTAGCTATGTTAATCTTTTCATTAAAGATTTGGAGGAATTATCTTTATGAAGAAAGGTGTGACATTTATACTGATCATAAAAGTTTAAAGAATATTTTCACACAAAAGAAGATGAATATGCATCAAAGAAGATGGTTGGAGCTGATTAATGATTATGATTTCTCAATCCATTACCACCCTGGGAAAGAAAATAAGGTGGAAGATGCATTAAGTCGACAAGACCATGCCAATTTATCCATGATGAGGATCACAAAAGATCCAATATTTATGGATTTACAAATAATAGATCTTGGAATTATAATGGAAGGGGAAAAATCTTATCTTTCTCAAATTAATGTTAACCATCTATACATGTGAAGATTAAAGAGGAACAGAAAGAAGATGTCGAGTTACAAAAGAATGTGAGAAATGTTCCTGAATTCAACCTTGATTGTGATGGGATAATAAAGTTCTGGATTCGGGTTTGTGTTCCTCCCATCCCGGAATTAAAGAAGGATCTACTGGATGAGGCTCATAGTTCTTCATTCTCTATTCATCCTAGATGCACGAAGATGTATAGGGACCTAAAAGTGTACTTCTGGTGGGATGGCATGAAAAGAGATGTTGCTGAATATGTCTCTTGATGCTTGGTTTGTCAGCAAGTTAAAGCTAAGAGACAAAGTCTAAGGGGATGTTACAACCATTACTCATACCATAATAGAAATAGGAAAACATCACTATGGACTTTGTCACAGGACTTCCTAAAACATCCAAAGGCAATAATGCTATTTGGGTCATAGTTGATCGTCTTACCAAGTCTGCACACTTCATTGCTATTAGAGAGGATTTCTCTCTGGATCAGCTTGCCAGGATATATGTAAAGGAAGTGGTAAGATTGCATGGAGTACCACTTTCTATTATATCTGATCGGGATCTAAGATTTACCTCGAAGTTCTGGCGAAGTCTTCAGCATACTCTGGATACAGAGTTGCATTTCAGCACTCCTTATCATCCTCAGACAGACGGTCAGTCTGAGAGAACAATTCAAACTCTAGAAGATATGTTGAGAGCTTGCTCTGTGGATTTCAAAGGTGGTTGGGATCAACACCTAACTTTGGTGTAATTTTCTTATAATAATTGCTTTCACTCCAGTATTCAGATGGCTCTTTATGAAGCTCTCTATGGAAATAAATGCAGGACTCCAACTTGCTGGGATGAAGTTGGGGAAAGAAAGCTATTAGGACCCGATCTCGTTGATGAAATGGAAAAAAAGGTTAGATCTATTCAACAACACATAAGAGCATCTCAGATTCGACAGAAAAGTTATGCCGAAAACCGAAGAAAAGATCTAGAGTTTTAAGTGGGTGATAAAGTGTTCTTACGAATATCTCCCTGGAAGAGAGTCATGAAATTTGGAAAGAAGGGGATGTTGAGCCCTAGATATATTGGTCCTTTCGAAATACTGGATCATGTTGGGAAGGTAGCTTACTGATTGGCACTTCTCACCAAATATCTCTCAAGTTCACGATGTATTCCATGTATCTCTCCTGAGAAAGTACATACCTGATCCTTCACATGTACTCAGCTCAGAAGTTGTACCGCTGGAGCAGGATCTTTCTTATGAAGAACAGCCGATAGAGATTCTGGATCGTAGCGAAAAAGTCCTACGAAACAGGACCACTCGATTAGTGAAATTTTTATGGAGGAACCACCAATTAGAATAATCTACATGGGAGCTTGAGGATATGATGAGGGAGAGGTATCCTCATCTTTTTGTTACAAAGTGACGAATTTCGAGGGCAAAATTCATTTTAAGGGGGGTAGAATGTAACACCCGAGGCTTTTATGTGAAATATTTTGTTTTTATGTTATATTAACCATCAAATGAATCTTTCACTACACACAACACTAGCTTGGCTTGCTTTACACATAACTGTCACCTTCCTTGATAGCTTGCATCGTACGCAATACCGAGTTTCACTAAACAATGATATGCAATTAAAATATTATTAAAACTAGCCGTTATGAATAGTAATAACCACTTTTTGAAATTTTATAAATTTTATTTTTCACAATGGACTTCATTTTTGGATTCGGAATATCAAAATTAGCCTAGGGTAAAATTTTGGTATTTTTCTGAAAACTTTCAATTTTTGATGAATAGTGAAACCACTATGTGGTAGTTAAAAAACTGAATCTTTCATGAAACATAATTTTACCACTTCTGTGAGTGGAATTTCGAAAATCCGAGAGACGTGGTTGATGTCAATAAGTAACATGTGGTTCAATGAGATGAATTTTTTTGGTGAATAGTAACTTTTTACTTTTTTTACCACGGTTAAAAGTAAATAGGGTAATTAAGGGTATAAATGATATTATTATTACCCTAACACATATCCTAATTCTATTGGACAAGTTTAATTCGATCGAAAACAACCTTAGGAATAATATATGACCATTTAGTCCCACTTGGATTAGATTAGGACATTTATTATTAATTTATTTAAAGAAGGGTTAAAATTGTTAAAATCAAAGGTTAATAAGTAAATCATTTTTAATATGGGATTATACATAAGCTAAATTCAACTATAAATATTCATT
Source organism: Viscum album (assembly GCA_963277665.1). Lineage (NCBI taxonomy): Eukaryota > Viridiplantae > Streptophyta > Magnoliopsida > Santalales > Viscaceae > Viscum > Viscum album. The sequence continues at coordinate 1,112,498,257 of OY728129.1, read as the reverse complement.
AGAAATATAAAAATATTTCCTACATAATGGTATTTTATTTGTAATTTTTAGACATTAAATAATTTAATTTATTTATGACACAACGATGATGTAGTAATTATCTTATTAATGAAATATTGACATAATTGATGTTATAAATACCCCAATAAATGTAATTTGAGACTTTTTATGAAATAAAATAATTTTATAGGTTAATATGACATGTTAGTGTTGATTTAATTAACTTGGTTCGAACTAATCATTCTGTTATGATTTTCACTAAAATCAATTACTAAATAGTGTCAAAATTGACATAAAATAGTTTTTAAACAAATATTATATTATTAATTGTTATTTTATTCCTAAAAATATAAGGTTCAGACAAATGACTTAGATATGGTTATATATATTAATAATAAACAACTTTGGGTTCGTTTTTCTTGATATAGTAAGTTTATTAACTTTATAGTGTAAGAAAACAAGAAGACACGGTGAAAGTTAAATTATCAAACTTAAAGTTAAATATAAATGATAAGGTTATAATTTATACCTAAACTTGTCTAAATTATATTGGAAGAGAGGATTTAGACCCCTACCCACCTTAACTTCGAAATATATCAATTTTGAGCCATTAAAAACCGAATTGGACTTTATAATAAAATAATATTTTTAGTTATTCCAAAGGTGCCCCTCTCCTCCCTTATAAAAGGGCACCTCCTTCCCCTCTTCCTCACACCACTTTGAGCTTTCAAGCTCAGCCAACCCCTGAAAAGTTCTCCTCTCAACTTCCCTAGAATCATCCTAGAGGTTTTGGTCTTCTTCAAAGACCTATTTTAGTGCCCTAAAAGGAGGTCTCAAATATAACACCCGAGACTTTTATGTTATATAAATCATCAAAGGAATCTTTTTCTACACAACACTTGCTTGGCTTGCTTTACACGCAATCGCGACCTTCCTTGATAGCTTGCGTTGTATGCAATACCGAGTTTCACTAAACAACAATATGCTATTAAAACTAGCCGTTATGAATAGTAATAACCACTTTTTGAAATTTTATAAATTTAATTTTTCAAAATGGACTTCATTTTTGGACTCAGAATATCAAAATTACCCTAGGGTGAAATTTTGGTATTTTTCTGAAAACATTCAATTTTTGATGAATAGTGAAACCACTAAGTGGTAGGTTAAAAACTGAATTTTGCATAAAACTTAATTTTATCACTTCTGTGAATGGAATTTCAAAAATCCAACAGACACGGTTGATATCAGTAAGTAAAATGTGATTAAATGAGATAAAAATATTTTTTTGGTGAATAGTAACTTTTTACTTTTTTTACCGCGGTTAATAGTAAATAGGGTAACTAAGGGTAAAAATGATATTACTATTACCCTAACACATGTCCTAATTCTATTGGACAAGTGTAATTCGACCAAAAACAAACTTAGGAATAAAATATGACCATTTAGGCCCACTTGGATTAGATTAGGACATTTATTATTAATTTATTTAAAGAAGGGTTAAAATAGTTAAAATCAAAGTTTAATAAGTAAATCATTTTTAATATGGGGTTATACATAAGATAAATCTGACTATAAATATTCATTATAAAGCTAAAAATATTTCCTACATAATGGTATTTTAGTTATAATTTTTATACATTAAATAATTTAATTTATTTATGACACAATGATGATGCAGTAATTATCTTATTAATGAAATATTGACATAATTGGTGTTATAAACACCAAAATAAATGTAATTTGAGACTTTTTATGAATTCCAATAATTTTCTAGGTTAATATGATATATTAGTGTTGATTTAATCAACTTGGTTTGAACATATAATTCTGTTATGACTTTCAAAAAAATCATATATCAAATAGTGTCAAAATTGACACAAAATAGTTTTTAAAACAAATATTATATAATTAATTGTTATTGTATTCCTAAAAATCTAATTTTCGGCCAAAGGACTTAAATAAGGATATATATGTTAATAATAAACGATTTGGGGTTCGTTTGGCATGTTATAGTATGTGTATAAACCATATAGTGAAAGAAAACAAAAAGACACAGTAAAAGTTAAATTATTTAACTTAGAGTTAAATCTAATTGATAAGGTTAACATAATACCCAAAACTTGTCTAAATCCTATTGGTTGATAGGATTGCGACCCATCCCCACTTTATCTACGAAATAAGACCCTTTGGAACCATTATAAACCGATTTTGACTTTAATATAAAATAATATTTTGAGATATTCTTAAGGTGCCCCTCTCCTCCCTTATAAAAGGGCACCTCCTCCCCCTCCTCCTCACACAAATTTGAGCACTCAAGCTCGGCCAACCCCTACCATGTTCTCCTCTCCACTTCCCTAGAATAATCCTAGAGGTCCTGGTCTTCTTCAAAGACCAATCTTAGTTCCCTAAGTGGAGGATTCAAAGAGGCATTCCAAAGAAGAGGTAATATCCATTACCGATCTTTTCAATTTCTTTCTTCTTCAACTTCTTCTTCTTTAGTTGTTTCATGATAAAGTAATAACATCAGTATTAATTACATACTGAAATGTTATTATAAATATGAAACAACTCTAATTCACCTTCTATCCATCCTACGGAAAAATGAAATCACCGCGCGTGCGTACGTACAGAATACCGTCTCCACGCCGTGGTGTAATCTATTTTTCCACCATCATTTTACAAGGATGGGTATAATGGTGTAATGAGTAACTATTTATGATTATTATAAAGTAATATTGACACTGAAATAATATATATATATACTCCAATATAGTTCCACGATCATAGGAACGATATCATCACTCTTGCGTACGTACGGAATACCGTCTCCAAGATGTGATGCGACTCGTTCTACATGATCATCATTACATAGTAATTATATAATTGAATTGAATGAATAAATATAATATATGTTACACTAATACCATTCTGGATATAAGTTATCTATAACCTTAAAATAAGAATAAGAATGTATTCGGCAAAACACGCATAAGAACAAAAGGCAATAAAGACCCGAGTAACAAGTAACAATGAAATATTACTAACAAGAAGCTAAGAATATGACCATATATGATATCATATCAATATGTATGATTCTGGAATAAATCAATAACATTATTTAAACCATTATATAGGAGCTTCAGAGACGTACAAAGCAAATCGGACCTAAGGTAAGGGGAAATATCACAATCTCATTTTTATCCTAGATTGTTTATTCGTAAGTATTTACTGGGGTGTATTTTATCATCCACATCCATGTTCCCACAATATGTAATATTGTTTCCATCCACATACAATAGTTTAAATCCAATTTTACCCTACGGTGAGTTTTTAGTAATATCTATGAAAGGAATCTTTTGTCGTACGAGGTACTTTTTAACTTTTCCGACAAAAGTACGAAGAATGTTTTTTTAACTTATACGACATGAATGGATTTTTAAAACATTATTTCCAAGAAGCTTCCTTTACAAGTTTTCAGGTTTATTTTTAATCAACTTCTTTTAGTTTATAATTGTATGACATGTTAAGAAAATAAAAGTGTTTTTGAAGTAGAAAGGATATTTTCCTCAAGAATGGAGTTCAAGTATTTTATCAAAATTATTTTCCATCTAAGAAAATAAAAGGGTTCTGTTTTTATCCTTATTATTACATGGATTTGATTATGTTGTGATGGAAACATTTTTATGAATTCAATTATCTTATATGAATTGATTTATGATGTCATGATGTTTCAAGAATCCCATTTTTGTTACATGTGTTATGCGATGATGTATGTTTTATGATTATGTGGCACACATAAGAAAGGATTCATTATAAGATGGGTGGGACCTATATCTCCCTCCAATGCATTGGGTAAAGATTTAATATCTCATGAGAGAGACATGGCTGGAACGGTAGGTTATACCGGTTTAGTGAAACAGGACTGGAACGAGGGTGACTCGGTTCAGAAAGGGACTTTGTCCACTAAGATAGTCTTGGCAATGAGTCATGACTAACAAGAAATGATTTTCCATGATTATGTGTGCATGCCACAAAGTTTCAAGTTTCATGTTATGATTATGGGGATCTCATTTTCACTTCTATGATTTATTCCATGTTAAGATATTATGATCTCTTTTGCAGGTTATGATTTTCAAAAAGATATGATATGATTTTTACTTCCTTTATTTTCCATTGCTGAGCATTTGAGCTCACCCTTTTATGTTTTCTTTTCCCCAGGTCAGGAAGATGGATATTAAGTAGAATATGCTAAAAGGGACCCTAGATATAATGAAATAAATGGGAGATACTGTAGAAGATTTATGAACCAGTTGTTTATGTTTCCCAGTTTCTAAAGACACTATACCTATACGGTCCTTTGTGGTTTTTGTCATATGTTGTAATAAGTGTGCTTCAATTTTGAAGTATTAACAATGTATGTAATGTATGGGTCGTTATAGTTGGTATCAGAGGAAAGGTATAGTCATCCTTTGGAAACTAGGATGTGAAAGCCTTAGTAAGAACCATAAGGATAAGTCTAAGCATAGAACACAATCTTAGTGTTTTAGAAATGGCCATGAATACCCTAGGATAAGACCTTAAGCATGAAAATTTTATTCTTGAGTTATGTGGTTTTCCTATTATAATTAGTGTTGCTCACACTATTCTTCTTGGTGTTAGTCAATGGCTGGAACCCGAAGGAACCGTGTTAATGCGGAATGCGATGGGCAATGCAATGATTGTCCCCTTGAGTAACCAAACGATATGGGAGCTGGAATGAAAAATCTTGTAGCCATGCTCACACAAATTTCTCAAGATATGAATCATGCAGGACTTCCAAACGAGCAAAGGAAGGAGCAACATTCTATTGAATCCTTCATGAGGCAGCGTCCAACTTCTTTCAGCGGGTCTACTGATCCATTAGTTGCCGAACAATGGATTAGTACTACTGAAAAGATATTTTCACTTCTTCAATGTTCTGAACATGATAAAGTCATCCTAGCAGTGTATCGTTTGGAAGGAGATGCTGATCAATGGTGGAATCTTATTAAGAATACGAGGAAAAGGGATGAAATTGAGTCTATGGAATGGGACGAGTTCAAGAACTTATTTTTCAATAAGTACTTCCCTTGTATTCTCCGAAAAAAGATGGAGAAAGAGTTTCTTGAACTGAAGCAAAGGGATGATGAATCTGTTGGTACCTATGAAGCAAATTTTACAAGACTTGCAAGGTACACTTCTGGTATTATTATCCAACCTGAGAGTAAGATCGATCGATTCTTTAGTGGCTTAAAACCAAGTCTTCGAAGGGCGTCAGCCATAAGGGACTTCAATAGCTACAAGAAAATCGTTCGATGTGCTCTCAAATTCGAGATGGAGATTGGAGTAACCCATCAGTCACATGGGATTGATAAGAAGAGGAAGATGGAATTCAAATGAAAATCTAATGATCACACTGAAAAGAAGATAAGCTTTCCCTTATGCTCAAAGTGTGGAAAGAAACATGGAGGGAGTTTTCTTAAAGGGAAAAGTAAATGTTTTAAATGTGGAAAGGAAGGTCATCGGGCATTTGAATGCCGTGATAATGGGAAGAAGATGTCTAATGATGCAAACAAAGGAAGGGATACACAGAATGAACCTACTACACTTCAATGTTTCAAGTGCAAGGAGATGGGGCATTATGCCAATCAATTCCAAAATCCAAGGGTTGATGATGATGGTCGATGTCAACAAAATCTTAAGGCTAAAGACAAAGGAAAGTCACATGCAATTTCTATCAGCGATGTGGAGTACGATAACGAAGTGGTGAAAGGTACACTTACCATCCACTCTAAAGTAGAAAATGTTTTATTTGATTCTGGATCCACCCACTCTTTTATTTCTAAAGAATTTTCTAAGGGTATCACCGTATTACCTCAACAATTAGATGTTGAGTTAGCTGTGACAACACCTAATGGCACAACAGTCGCATCAAAAGTTTATAATTCTTCTCCGATCGATGTTTGTGGGAAATTGCTTCCTGCAAATCTTGTGATCCTTCCTTTAGTGGAATTTGATGTGATTCTTGGCATGGATTGTCTTTCTCTACATGGAGCTCATATCAATTGCCAAAGAAGGGAAGTCACATTTCATATTCCAGATCAATCTATGATCGTCTATCGATGCAAGGATGAATATAACCTTCCAGTGGAAATTCCTTCCATCGTATGGGTGTTGATTCCACTAAATTAAGGTTATTTATCTCAAATGGTTGGTGAGAAACTTACGATTAAGAATATGCCCATCGTAGGGGAGTTTGATGATGTCTTTCCGGAGGAATTACCGGGTCTTCCACCAAATCGTGAAGTCGAGTTTTCAATAGAACTCGTACCAGGTGCCTTGCCTATTTGAAAGACACCTTATAGAATGGAACCAATTGAGTTGCAGGAATTGAAGAAGCAACTCCAAGAGAATCTTGATAAGGGATTCATACGCCCTAGTGCATCACCTTGGGGAGCACCTGTTCTATTTGTTAAGAAGAAAGATGGATCAATGACACTCTGCATTGATTATCGAGAACATAACAAGATCACTATCAAGAATAAATATCCTCTCCCACGCATTGATGACTTATTTGACCAACTACGCAGAGCTCAATACTTTTCCAAGATTGATCTTCGTTCAGGGTATCATCAATTAAGGGTCAAAAGGGAGGATATACCAAAGACGGCTTTCCGTACAAGGTATGGACACTATGAATTTATAGTGATTCCATTTGGTCTTACTAATTCCCCTGCTATCTTCGTGGATCTAATGAATAGAGTCTTTAAGGACTATCTTGATCAATTTGTGGTAGTCTTTATAGATGATATTCTTGTCTATTCAAAGAGCAAGGAAGAGCATGAAGATCACTTGAGAATTATATTGAAGACCCTGAGAAAGGAGAATCTTTATGCCAAATTTACCAAGTGTGAATTTTGGCTTTAAAAAGTTGCATTTTTGGGTCACATAATCTCAAAAGAGGGGATATCTGTGGATCCAACAAAAACAGAGGTTATCGAAAGATGGTCGAGAACAACAACAGTAACTGAGATCCGATGTTTTCTTGGTTTGGCTGGATATTATTGACGTTTTGTAAAAGATTTTTCACGATTATCTAATCCACTCACCAAGTTGACTCGGAAAGGATTTAAATTTGTCTGGACAGAGGAATGTGAAGAGAATTTCAAGGAGTTGAAAAGAAGGTTATCCAGTGCACCTGTGCTCACACTGCCTTGTAGTGGAGAAAGGTTTGTGATCTACAGTGATGCATCCAAGAAGGGATTGGGGTGTGTTCTTATGCAAAATGATATGGTGATAGCTTATGCCTCACTACAGTTGAAAATCCATGAGCAAAATTACCCAACACATGATTTGGAGTTGGCTGCCGTAATCTTTGCATTAAAGATTTGGAGGCATTACCTTTATGGTGAAAGGTGTGATATTTATACTGATCATAAAAGTTTAAAGTATATTTTCACACAAAAGGAGTTGAATATGCGTCAAAGAAGATGGTTGGAGCTGATTAAGGATTACGACTGCTCAATCCATTACCACCCTGGGAAAGCGAACAAGGTGGAAGATGCATTATGTCGACAAGACCATGCTAGTTTATCCATGATGAGGATCACAAAAGATCCATATTTATGGATTTACAAAGGATGGATCTTGGAATTATAATGGAAGGGGAAAAATATTATCTTTCTCAAATGAATGTTCAACCATATATACATGTGAAGATTAAAGAGGCACAGAAAGAAGATGTCGAGTTACAAAAGATGGTGAGAAATGTTCCTGAATTCAACCTTGATTGTGATGGGATAATAAAGTTCAGGAATCGGGTTTGTGTTCCTCCCATCCCCGAATTAAAGAAGGATCTGCTGGATAAGGCTCATAGTTCATCATTCTCTATTCATCCTGGAAGCACGAAGATGTATAGGGACCTAAAAGAGTACTTCTGGTGGGATGGCATGAAAAGAGATGTTGCTGAATATGTATCTCGATGCTTGGTTTGTCAACAAGTTAAAGCTGAGAGACAGAAGTCTAAGGGGATGTTACAACCATTACCCATACCTGAATGGAAATGGGAAAACATCACTATGGACTTTGTCAAAGGACTTCCTAAAACATCCAAAGGCAATAATGCTATTTGGGTCATAGTTGATCGTCTTACAAAGTCTGCACACTTCATTGCTATTAGAGAGGATTTCTCTCTAGATCAGCTTGCCAGGATATATGTAAAGGAAGTGGTAAGATTACATGGAGTACCACTTTCTATTATATCTGATCGGGATCCGAGATTTACCTCAAAGTTCTGGCGAAGTATTCAGCATACTCTGGATACAGAGTTGAGTTTCAGCACTGCTTATCATCCCCAGACAGACGGTCAGTCTGAGAGAACAATTCAAACCCTAGAAGATATGTTGAGAGATTGCTCTATGGATTTCAAAGGAGGTTGGGATCAACATCTACCTTTGGTGGAATTTTCTTATAATAATAGCTTTCACTCCAGTATTCAGATGGCTCTTTATGAAGCTCTCTATGGAAAGAAATGCAGGACTCCAACTTACTGGGATGAAGTTGGGGAAAGAAAGCTATTAGGACCTGATCTCGTTGATGAAATGGCAGAAAAGGTCAGATCTATTCAACAACACATAAGAGCAGCTCAGAGTCGATAGAAAATTTATGCCGACAACCGAAGAAAAGACCTAGAGTTTGAAGTGGGTGATAATGTGTTCTTACGAATATCTCCCTGGAAGAGGGTTATGAGATTTGGAAAGAAGGTGAAGTTGAACCCTAGATATATCGGTCCTTTCGAAATACTGGATCGTGTTGGGAAGGTAGCTTACCGATTGGCGCTTCCACCGAATATCTCTCAAGTTCAAGATGTGTTCCATGTGTCTCTCCTGAGAAAGTACATACCAGATCCTTCACATGTACTCAGCTCAGAAGTTGTACCGCTGGAGCAAGATCTTTCTTATGAAGAACAGTCGATAGAGATTCTGGATCATAGCGAAAAAGTCCTACGAAATAAGACCAGTCGATTGGTGAAAGTTTTATGGAGGAACCACCAACTTGAAGAAGCTACATGGGAGCTTGAGGATATGATGAGGGAGAAGTATCCTCATATGTTTATTATAAAGTGACGAATTTCGAGGGAGAAATTATTTTTAAGGGGGGTAGAATGTAACACCCGAGACTTTTATGTTATATAAATCATAAAAGGAATCTTTTTCTACACAACACTTGCTTGGCCTGCTTTACACGCAATCGCGACCTTCCTCGATAGCTTGCGTTGTACGCAATACCGAGTTTCACTAAACAACAATATGCTATTAAAACTAGTCGTTATGAATAGTAATAACCACTTTTTGAAATTTTATAAATTTTATTTTTCAAAATGGACTTCATTTTTGGACTCAGAATATCGAAATTAGCCTAGGGTGAAATTTTGGTATTTTTCTGAAAACATTCAATTTTTGATGAATAGTGAAACCACTAAGTGGTAGGTTAAAAACTGAATTTTGCATAAAACATAATTTTACCGCTTCTGTGAATGGAATTTCAAAAATCTGATAGACAAGGTTGATATCAGTAAGAAAAATGTGGTTCAATGAGATAAAAATAATTTTTTTTGGTGAATAGTAACTTTTTACTTTTTTTACCGCTGTTAATAGTAAATAGGGTAACTAAGGGTAAAAATGATATTACTATTACCCTAACACATGCCCTAATTCTATTGGACAAGTGTAATTCGACCAGAAACAAACTTAGGAATAAAATATGACCATTTAGGCCCACATGGATTAGATTAGGACATTTATTATTAATTTATTTAAAGAAGGGTTAAAATAGTTAAAATCAAAGTTTAATAAGTAAATCATTTTTAATATGGGGATATACATAATATAAATTCGACTATAAATATTCCTTAGAATGCTAAAAATATTTCCTACATAATGGTATTTTATTTATAATTTTTAGACATTAAATAATTTAATTTATTTATGACACAATGATGACACAGTAATTATCTTATTAATGAAATATTGACATAATTGGTGTTATAAACACCAAAATAAATGTCATTTGAGACTTTTTATGAATTCCACTAATTTTATATGTTACTATGATATATTAGTGTTTATTTAATCAACTTGGTTCGAACATATAATTCTGTTATGACTTTCACAAAAATCATATATCAAATAGTGTCAAAATTGACACAAAATAGTTTTTAAATCAAATATTATATTATTAATTGTTATTTATTCCTAAAAATCTAAGGTTCGGCCAAATGACTTAAATAAGGATATATATATTAGTAGTAAACAATTTGGGGTTCGTTTGGAATGTTATAGTAAGTGTATTAACCATATAGTGAATGAAAACAAAAAGACACAGTAAAAGTTAAATTATTTAACTTAGAGTTAAATCTAATTGATAAGGTTACAATAATACCCTAAACTTGTCTAAATCCTATTGGTTGATAGGATTTCGACCCATCCCCACTTTAGCTTTGAAATAAGACCCTTTGGAACCATTATAAACCGATTTTGACTTTAATATAAAATAATATTTTGAGATATTCCTAAGGTGCCCCTCTCCTCCCTTATAAAAGGGCACCTCCTCCCCCTCCTCCTCACACCAATTTGAGCACTAATTCTCGGCCAACCCCTGACATTTTCTCCTCTCCACTTCCCTAGAATAATCCTAGAGGTCCTGGTCTTCTTCAAAGACCAATATTAGTTCCCTAAGTGGAGGATTCAAAGAGGCGTTCCAAAGAAGAGGTAATATCCATTACCGATCTTTTCAATTTCTTTCTTCTTCAACTTCTTCTTCTTTAGTTGTTTCATGATAAAGTAATAACATCAGTATTACTTACATACTGATATGTAATTATAAATATGAAACAACCCTAATTCACCTTCTATCCATCCTACGGAAAAATGAAATCACCGCGCGTGCGTACGTACGGAATACCGTCTCAATGCCGTGGTGTAATCTATTTTTCCAACATTACTTAACAAGGATGGGTATAATGGTGTAATGAGTAACTATTTATGATTATTATAAAGTAATATTGATACTGAAATAATATATATATACTCCAATACAGTTCCACGATCATAGGAATGATATCATCACTCGTGCGTACGTACGGAATACCGTCTTCACGATGTGATGCGACTCATTCTACATGATCATCATTACATAGTAATTATATAAATGAATTGAATCAATAAATATGATATATGTTACACTAATACCATTCTGGATATAAGGTATCTATAACCTTAAAAGAAGAATAAGAATGTATTCAGCAAAACACGCATAAGAACAAAAGGCAATAAAGACCCGAGTAACAAGTAACAATGAAATATTACTAACAAGAAGCTAATAATATGACCATATATGATATCATATCAATATGTATGATTCTGGAATAAGTCAATAACATTATTTAAACCATTATACAGGAGCTTCGGACATGTACAAAGCAAATCGGACCTAAGGTAAGGGGAAATATCACAATCTCATTTTTATCCGAGATTGTTTATTCGCAAGTATTTACTGGGGTGTATTTTATCATCCACATCCATGTTCCCACAATATGTAATATTGTTTCCATCCATTTACAATAGTTTAAATCCAATTTTACCCTTTGGTGAGTTTTTAGTAATATCTCTGAAAGGAATCTTTTGTCGTACGAGGTACTTTTTGACTTTTCCGACAAAAGTACGAAGAATGTTTTTTTAACTTATACGGCATGAATGGATTTTTAAAACATTATTTCCAAGAATCTTCCTTTAAAAGTTTTCAAGTTTATTTTTAGTCAACTTATTTTATTTTATAATTGTATGACATGTTATGAAAAGAAAATGGTTTTTAAAGTAGAAAGGATATTTTCCTCAAAAATGGAGTTCAAGTATTTTATCAAAATTATTTTCCATCTAAGAAAATAAAAGGGTTCTGTTTTTATCCTTATTATTACATGGATTTGATTATGTTATGATGGAAACATTTTTATGAGTTCCTTTATCTTATATGAATTGATTTATGATGTCATGATGTTTCAAGAATCCCATTTTTGTTACATGTGTTATGCGATGATGTATGTTTTATGATTATGTGGCACACATAAGAAAGGATTCATTATAAGATGGGTGAGACCTATATCTCCCTCCAATGCATTGGGTAAAGATTTTATATCTCATGAGATAGACATGGATGGAACGGTAGGTTATACCGGTTCAGTGAAACAGGACTGAAACGAGGGTGACTCGGTTTAGAAAGGGACTTTGTCCACTAAGATAGTCTTGGAAATGAGTCATGACTAACAAGAAATGATTTTCCATGATTATGTGTGCATGCCACAAAGTTTCAAGTTTCATGTTATGATTATGGGGATCTCATTTTCACTTCTATGATTTATTCCATGTTAAGATATTATGATCTCTTTTGCAGGTTATGATTTTTAAAAAGATATGATATGATTTTTATTTCCTTTATTTGCCCTTGCTGAGAATTTGAGCTCACCCTTTTATGTTTTCTTTTCCCCAGGTCAGGAAGATGGATATTATGTAGAATATGATAAAAGGGACCCTAGATATGATTAAATAAATGGGAGACACTGTAGAAGATTTATGAACCAGTTGTTTATGTTTCCCAGTTTCTAAAGACACTATACCTATACGGTCCATTGTGGTTTTTGTCATATGTTGTAATAAGTGTGCTTCAATTTTGAAGTATTAACAATGTATGTAATGTATGGGTCGTTATATCAAAGAAGCACTTCAAAGAAAAGGTAATGTCTGCTACCGATTCTTTCATCTTTATTTCTTCTTCCACTTCTTCTTATTTAGTTGTTTCATTACGAAGTAATAACATTAGTATCACTCATATAATGATATGTTATTATAAGTATGAAACAACCCTATTTCACCGTCTATCCATCCTACGGAAAAAGAAATCACCGTACGTGCATACGTACGGAATACCGTCTCCACGCCGTGGTGTAATCTATTTTCCACCACCACCATACTTGGATGGGTATAATGGTGTAAATAATGACTATATATGACTATTATAAAGTGATATTGATTCTGAAATAGTATACATATACTCCAATACAATTCCACGATCATAGGAACGATATCATCACTCATGCGTACGTACGGAATACCATCTCCACGATGTGATGCGACTCGTTCTACATGATCTTAATTGCATAATGATTATATAAATGAATTGAATGAATGAATATGATATATATTACACTAATACAATTCTGGAAATGAGGTATCTATAACCTAAAGAGAAGAATAAGAATCTATTCGACAAAACACACCTAAGAACAAAAAGTAATAAACACCCGAATAACAAGTAGTAATGAAATATTACTAATAAGAAGCTAAGAATATGACCATATATGATATCATAACAATAAGTATGATTCTATAATAAGTCAATAACATTATTTAAATCATTATACAGGAGGTTCGGACACTTACGATGCAAATCGGATCTAAGGTAAGGGAAATATCACAATCTCATTTTTATCCGAGATTGTTTATACTTTAGTATTTACTGGGGTGTATTTTATCATCCAAATACATGTTTCCTCAATATGTAAATTATTTCCATCCACCTACAATTTTTTAAATCCAATTTTACCCTTTGGTGAGTTTTTAGTAATGGATATGAAAGGAATCTTTTGTCGTTTTTCGTATGAGGTACTTTTTGACTTTTCCGACAAAAGTACAAAGAATGTTTTTTTAACTTATACGGCATGAATGGATTTTTAAAACATTATTTCCAAGAATATTCCTTTACAAGTTTTCAAGTTTATTTTTAATCAACTTATTTTAAAATTGTATGACATGTTAAAAAAGGGAAATGTTTTTTTGAATTTGAAAGGATATTTTCACCAAGAATGGAGTTCAAGTGTTTTATCAAAATTATTTTCCATCTAAGATAATATAGGGTTATGTTTATATCCCTATTATTACATTGATTTGATTATGTTGTGATGGAATTATTTTTATGAATTCCTTTATCTTATATGAATTGTTTGATGATGTCACGATGTTTAAGATTCCCATTTTTATTACGTGGGTTATGCAATGATGTATGATTTATGATTTTGTGGCACACATAAGAATGGTATCATTATGAGATGGGTGGGACCAATATCTTCCTCTAATGCATTGGGTAAAGATTTTATATCTCATGAGATAGACATGGCAGGAATGGTAGGTTATACCAGTTCAGGAAACATGACTGAAATGGGGAGTGAACTCAGTTCAGAAATGGACTTTGTCCACTAAGATAGTCTTGGCAATGAGTCTTGACTAATACGAAATGATTCTCTATGATTATGTGTGTATACCACAAAGTTTCATGTTTTAAGTTATGATTATTGGGATTACTTTTCACTATTATGATTTATCTGATGTTATGAAATTATGCTCTCTTTTGCAGGTTACGATTTCCAAAAGTTATGTTCTTATGAATATGATGTGATTGATATTTCTTTTGTTTACCCTTACTGAGCATTTGAGCTCACCCTTTTGTATGTTTTCTTTCCCCAGGCCAGGAAGAAGGTTATTAAGTAAGATATGCCAAAAGGGACTATAGATATGATGAAATAAATGGGAGACAATGTAGACGCTTTATGAACCAGTTGTTTATGTTTCCCAGTTTTCTAAAGACACTATACCTATACGGTCCTTTCGTGGTTTTGTTATATTTTGTAATATGTATGCTTAAATTTTGAAGTATTAATAATGTATGTGAAGTATGGGTTTTATAATCTACCCACATATGTCATGTATTATGTAGATCAAATTCCTTTCATTAGAGTCCTAGGTGGACATGGAGAAGGTGGAGCTTTATTGGGTTAGACTAAAAATAGGTGGATCCTAGAGTTACTGTTTTGTAGTAGTTTTATTTTGTTTCTAGTCTAGTCTAAATTATTGTTTTTATATCTTATATTTTTTCTTCTGTATCTTCCCATACACTTTTTTCACATTCTGATGCGGGATTACATGTTATGCATGAATTTATAATCTCTATTATTTAACATTATATATATTATACTGGATATTGGAGATATCTTCATGTTTACATGTACTTTTGGTTAAGTCCTTACATTTGTGTGACATGCCTACTCAAAGCTAGTCGCTTGCCCCTGGCCTATAAGAGGTGTGATTGTGGTGTCACTTTACTCTTACCTTCAACCCGAAAGTCCCTAGTGGGTTGGTCTATGACACACGACATCTTATAAAATGTCCTCTTACTATATGAATATATATAACTGTAATTTATATGTCTAGGAATAAAAAATGGAAGTCTTATGGAACATATATGATGATTTATGAATGATCCCAAATGAGTTAGTTGATGACTTTTTTGATCAAATAAGTATTAATATTGAAGATATGAATGATCATATGGAAATTATTGATGATGTAATTTTTTTAAAATAATCCTCAGAAAAATCATCAGAGATATCATTTGATAGCCTACATATAACAATAATTACTTAGGAGATTAGGAACAATGATAATGAATTAGTTCTAAAAGAAGATCCTCAATAGAAAATATTTTAGGATATTAAGAAACTCTTAATAAAAAACCCATGGATAAAGAAGTTGATTAAATAATATAATTTCATTCCTCTAATATCAAAAGGGTAAAAGGGAAGTTCAAGGGAATTATACAACTCACATCTTTCTAATGTGAAAGAGTTGATAATAATTCTACTAGAAATTACAATAAAATTCAAGATTATGATGAAGAATAAGTACCAAAAATAAATCCATTCAAATATAGAATCAACTAGCTGAAGTTAAAGAAAAAACACTGATGAAAAAAACCTTCTATCTAATTAAGGTTCATCAAACCGCTTTCTTTCAAGTGTGACCTAACGATTTCAAAGATGCTACTAGAGAATAATGTTTGTTCAATGAGATGAATAATGAGCATGACCAAATTGAAAGGAAACATACATTGGAATATGTTAAAATGATAAAAGTTAAGAATGTGATCAAAACCAAATGGGTCATTAAAAAATGCAATGAATAGGAAAAGGTGACCAAGAATAAGTAATTATTACTTTGAAAAGGGAATTCCCCAAAAGAAGGCATTGATATGGATAAAATGTTTGCACAAATGTCTTAGTTGGAAACCATAAGATTATTTTTGGATAATTTATTACAATTAGTTTTTAAACCCTATCATATGGTTGCGAAACAGATATTCCTAAATAGAGTTATTGAGGTAGAGTCTCACCTTGAAAAACATGACATTTTTTGTTGATGAATATTTCAATAAAATTTAATGACTAAAAAAGTATTTATATGGATTAAAATAAGAACCATGGGTTTATAAATCATATCTTTATCAATATCTAAAAAAGATCAGACTATATCTAGGTAGAGTTGAAAAAAATGTCTATACAAAGATGAAAATGAATCAAAACATATCGGTGCTCATTTATCTGGATGGGATATTTTCTGGAGGAATAAATAAAAAATGAAATTTATTTTTATATTACATGAGGTATTAATTCAAGAGGTCTCTGATTATATAGAAAATATTATTCCATGGATTGAAGGTGATTCAAGGGAATAAAATAACATTTATTTTTCAAACAAAATATGCCAATGTTGTCATCCAAAGGATTGAGATTGTATATTTTAGAACAATGATGAATTTTAAGGAGACTAGGATAAAATTATAAAATTTAAATTATGTAAAATAGGTTAATGTGACACTATATAGGTATATCGTTTAGAGTTTTGTTTTTGTATTTAATAGTTAGCCATCAGATATTATTTTTTCTAGTTTCTAAATTTCCCACAACCAAAGCATACCCAAAGAAAGGAATATGATTTTTTTTAAATAAATACATTGTTATATTATTCACATAGTGGATTATAGTATATTTTTATTACAATATTCTACATAAGTAGTTATTGGTTTATACTGATTTATATTTGGAAGGTTCCGTGTATGAATGAAATTTAATTTCTGGAGCTGTATTACATTACAAAAATTATTTTATATCTTATTTAAGAAAGAAGAAAGAAAGTATATATTTAATAATTAAATAGGGTGAACATTTATTATCCACTTAGTCTATACTAAGTTTATATGGATGAGACAAAAAATAAAAAACATATATTATGAAGTGTTCACTCATATTCCCATCACCTGTGACAACTTGAGTTCCATAAATCATAGAAAAAATCATATTCGTCATTCATAGAACAAAAATATTGATTAAAATATAATTTTTTCATGGATAAGGATTAAAAAAGAGTTTTAAAGTTAGATTATGCATCCAATAAATATCAAATTAAAGATATAATATCCGAGGATCTACTCACTATGGATTTATAAAGGCATCATTTGTATCATGAAATCCCAATGAATATATATAAATATTTAATGAAAGGACTAATTAGGATATGTCTAATCACTAATAGTGGGAGGTTTGAATCAGTAATATTCAGTTTTTATATTTTCTTACTCTTTAAAAAAAACCATCACCTCCTATTAAAGTATTTTGAATTTTATGAAAGAAAGCATATAAGAACTATCCAGAATAACAGAAGTATTTATAATGTTAACTACCCAAAAAGAGTATCAAGTTCTTAGAATGGTTTAGTAATAATACCTTAACACAAAATCCACAACCAAATGATCCTTTTATGCAGTTATAGTTTATAGAGAATATAGTTACCCTTGTGTCTCACTATAATAAAGAAATAGTGTATATACTCTCTGCTATTTTCATTTTTTCTTTTTCTAGTAAATGTTCTTTGTACCTCATGTAATCACCTGAAATTTAAATTTTACTTAATATATTTTTGGGGGAATGGGTTCCATTCAAGTTATGAGACATTCTATGTAGTTCATATACTATCCACATATGTAGAAGATGTAACATTGACTTTGTAACTACTATTTGAAACCATCACCATTAAGTTTAGTATGTTTTTGCTGGGTTTCTTGTACTTTCTTCACTCATGTGTTTTTTGTAGAATATTATTATTAATGTTATTTTCCAATAGAATACAAGAAATTATTTCTTGGACTTCAATATAAACTTCAGTCAATTACACTTTTTATCCACTTTTTTATTCTAATCATACTCCAGAAAAACACAATCTAGTTCTTTACGAAAATAGATACGAAGTTATTGTTACCTATGTATATGTTCACCTAATTACAAAATATTTTTTATTCCACCAATTATGAAACATTTTTCGGAGTCTTCTATCTTATTCCTCTGGCCTCAAATACTAAAGCTAATAGAAACTTCTTCTTTATCATAGATATTCCCCTGTTAGAAACTTCCTGATCAAAATTTTTAATTCATAATTTCTTATGGTATTACTATATAATACTGATTTTTCATCAATTTATCTTGTACATGAATTAATAATACTTATATTGATATTTTATTTTCACAATATTTATATATATGTGGGTAAATGAAAAGTAAGGATTCCAATTTAAATTCACCACTCAATATAAAACTCATATTTAAAACCCATTCTCATAGAAATTTTCTTTTATTATTATCAAGGATTATAGAGTATTATTTAAGATTATAATAAATTTGAAAATCCACTACCATAAAAAAGCATCTTATTAACTCAGTGAGAATCAAATATATTTCTATCATTGAATTTTGAACACTAAAATATTATATTTACATCATGACATTTATTTTTTTTATGAAATTGTTGTGAATAATTTTGAACTCATAAATCATTATACCATATAATTTTCTAGAAAATTATTTATATAATTTATTCCATCAATTGTGATTCCATATAATAATTCCAATAAAAACATCACAATGAACTTATTGTAATATTTCATGAACTCTTCCTCTATCCATTGACTTGCATTAAAAATATTTTTCCATTTCCATGATTTTCTATAAATTTCTCAATTATATTCTTAAATAAAATTCATTTGATGTTTTCAACTGAAAATTTCAATCCGATGGCTAAGAGTCTTATGTCTGATACTTGGTTCATGAAATGGACTATGTTTGATGACATTATGGGAGATATAATGAAAGTCCTTATCTTATTTGAATTAATTTTTCTATAATTAATTTTATTAGGATATCATATTATAACATTTCTATAGTATATAGCTGTAGTGGATGCTCAATATGGGCCATTCTCAATTCTTTCTATTTTGTAGTCAATGATTAATTTTAGATTTACATTGAAAAAAACATCATGACTAATAGAATTGAATTATAAATTAATCAATGTGATAGTGCCGGAATTAGAATTAAATATCATTTGATTTTATTTATAATTAATTTAATTAATGAAATAATTTCTATATGATGAAATATTTCTCCATTCATTAATATGACAATGTAAAGACCCCCAATCCTATTGACCATGTTTAGTGGATACTTAATTTCATTGGAACTATATATAGGGAACCATATCATGAATAACTAAATAGTTTAGTAGCCTTGGTAAACTACATACAAACTAGAATTACACATTAAAATTGATTACATAAAATAAATAAACTGTCATCTTTGATAACACCATAGTTCCCATTAGCATATCCCCACATGTAAACCAAAAAACACTTCCTAGTATCTTGGAATAAATGAAACAGAAGAAATGGGTGAGCTTATATTCTAAGTATTATTATTCATAAAATAAATGATATAATGGATAAATAAGCATAAAAAATATAGAAAGCTAAATAACTAAAAAAACTATTTAAGAAATAACTTGAGAATAATATGCTTGGAATAGAGGATGATAAAATAAGCCATATAAACAATCACATGATCTCATAACTTATCTATGGGTATTATAAATAATATAATAATCACATGGACATCAATAAATGAATTCATAATGATGTAATGCATAATTTCATACATCTAAAACATACTATCAACTCCTAGACCGAAAAATATAAAAATATATTTAAGGATTTGTGCCATGACATTTGAATTAGCAGGTAAGACCTCAACTAAAAACCATAATAGTTTGTCTTAGGAGACCTACCAAGGTATCAAGGGGATATAGCTAGCCCCTACCATCACTTAATAATGCAAATTAATTCCTCATATGAAAGGGGTGAAACATAATCAACAAAGACATTCATATTGATAATAACATAGAAAATAATAATAATTCCACCAATAATTAACCATAATCATAAAACATACAAGTTAATATGGCTAGGTGTATCAAAATATTACTTCCCCAATAAAACAGATCAAAAACCATTTGAAAAATGATAAATATGGTAGGACCATAACATATCTATAACAACCCTGATTTTTATTACACACTTAAACCTAGTATATTACATAAAATATTCACTTGATTCAACATAGAAGATCGAGAGGTCTAGTGTCCTTGGGTCATAGGAAAATTACATAACATCTTAGAATATAAAACACACAACATTGTTATTGAAATATTCTTTTACATGACCACTACATTCCCTCGTACTTAGCATTGCATGGGATAACCTGAGGACATGTATAAGAAAAGGGTGATCTATAAAGCCCAGTAAAGAAATAAACATGGAATAACATGAGGAATACAATACATGTTAGACAACGGTCATATAAATGGAGCACAATAGAAACATGAACATAAAGGCATGATAAAGCATGATAATCATAACATGGAAATTTAGCAACACCACTTAAAATGGAATTTGTATGAGCCAAGGCTCATTGCACATGGAGCATGAGTAGACCCTCCTTGCACATGAAGAATTAGTAAAACGTCATTTCACTTGAATTAGCATGATCCAACACTCATTTTACATGAGGTATCATGATACTATACTTTACATAATGCATTGGAGCGCTATTAGGGAGCACCCTTCTTAAACATTTGATTTCATGCATAAGTGTGCCGCATGGATCATATAACATAGAATCAATCAATATCACAAGTTATTCCATGATTAAGTAATGTGGAATAAATATATGAAAGTACCATTAAATAGGTATATGTAGATAAAGGTGAATACCCTTGATATAGACATGGTTATGGTATTCATTACACAATAATCAGGGCTTGGGAAAACACAGTGCAATTTCGGCAGCATAATGACATGACATAAGTATTCATAAAAATAGTTTATGAGATTGAAAATGGGGTCTCAAAATATGTACATGAAATGGGAAATAATGTGGTCATATGGATACTTGTCCCAACAAACATAATGAAATTTACATGCATAATACAAAAGAATTACTTGGATGTAAAAGAGGAGAGAAAAATACCTCACGGAATTTCACCTTGCTAACAGTTGTACATGGGAGGATTTAATGAGAGATAAAGGTTTCTACCATCATCGAAAAATAAAGAGGACAGTATGCGGGAGGTGAAAAATCACACCCCAACATTTTTAATTGAAAACGAAAGGGCATAAAAACATAATGAAAATTAGACAAAAATGAGAAAGGAAGAAATCCCTTACATGGAAGTGTGATCCTATAAGATTGGGAGAGGCTTGAAAAAGGCTTATTAGGAGCTTGGGGAACCATGGTAGGATTATAGAGAGAGGATTTTAGGTTTTGGTCTAAATCCAAATGCCTTGAGTGAAGAGGAAGTGGGAGCTTGCATGGGTTTATATAGGAAATGGGAGAGAATTCATTATTATTTATTTTTGGGACACCTCACATTAAAATAATAAAAACCACAATCCAACATAGGGTTTTTACCCATGGTTTTTGAAAAATGGGATTGGGAAATAATGATTTATAAGCCTAAAGGCCGAACTACTTATAATAATAGGTTTTCTTATGTGGAGGTGAGTCACACTATCAAGGAAAAAAATTTAAAAAGAAAAAATGTTTTATAAGTCTTGATGGGTCCACTAATGCTTTGTAAAATAAATAAAACAAATCTAAAATCACATAATTTTAAAGCTAAAAAATATATTTCCTGAATGTAATTTTCATAGTATTTTATTACATTACTATTGGGTCATTATGATGTCCTAAAACTCATTATATATTTAAATGGTATTTAATTTTTACCAAAAAAATAATGTCTCAGAAAATTATGAAAAAATCACCCTTGGATATTTTCTAGCTCCTGATTCCAAAAATAATATTCATTTTATCTAAATAATTTTTTAATTATGTGAATTTTTTACTTTTAAAATAAAAACCGACATTTATATAAAATTCATGGGGTTTTGGCAAAAAAAGCTTTCAAACCATAATACAAATTACATTTTCATTCATAAAATTAAGAGAAAATTTATATTTAATAAAATTAATTTGATAATAGTAATAATATTTTATTAAAAAATTAGATTATTAAAAAACCCATTAATTCATGAAAATAAATTTCTTAGTTGAATATTAAGTAAAAATAATATTTGTGATTTTAAAACTATTTACAAAGTAACAATAATAAAATTAATGAACATTATTTATACAAAAATAATTTACGTAGTCATAGTGCTAGTTTCTAGTTACATAACCCCTTATAACACCTGCATAAGTTCGAAGGGTAAGGTGTGCGATGGTGACAGACTCTTGGGTGGCCCTGATAACGTTGCTCGGGTGGTAATCTCTATTAATTTCCACTTCTCCCGTAGTCAATTCCACTCAATCTTAACATGTTCATGCTCAGCTTGGGCCTGGTACAGAGTGAATCCCAATGACACAACCTCCTTTCAAATCTCTGACAAATGGGCTTCATACAGGGAAAGTCTACAATATGAGGCCATCGCTTCCTTTGTGTGTGTAAATTGTATTTGTTAAAGCCCTATATTTATACTGATCATGTGATCACTATTCAATGGATATATTAGTAACGATCACAATTCATAATTTTATTTTAAAATCCTGAAAAATAATCCAAATAATGTTCACATTTCATATAACCATAATAATACATTTAATTAGATCAAGATGAATATCAATTAATGAATGTTTGGGTCATTATGATCATACACCCTTAAGAAATTTCGCACTCAAAATTTACATTTTCACACTAAAACTGATGTTTGTGACTTTTCTTCATCACTTCCTCTGATTCCCACGTCGCTTATTCAAACTTGTGGTTTCTCCACAACACCTTGATGAGGGGGCATTGACTTATTTCATAGAACTTTGTCTCTACGATCTAAGATCTTTACTAATTGCTCCTTGTAAGAAAGATAATCCTCTAGCTGTGCTACCAATACATAGAGTACATGTGAAGGGTCTCATATGTATTCTTTAAGAGTTATATATGACATACATCATGTACTTTTTCCATGGTAGGTGGAAGTTCTAGTCCATAGGCCACAACCCTAACACGATCAAGAATCTTGAAGGGGCCAATGTACCTAGGACTTAACTTCCCTTTCTTTCCAAACCTCATGACCTTCTTCTATGGAGATATGCGTAGATTTAAAATGTCTCCAACTTTAAACTCAAGGTCTCGTCGATAGTTATCAACATAACTCTTCTGTCATCTCTAGGTTGCCTTGATATGGAATTGAATGGTTTTCACCTTCTCCACCATTTCTTCGACCATTTCTTGTTCTAGTAGCTTATGCTAACTAACTTCATCCCAACATACCAATGTTCTTCACCTCTTCCCATAAAAGGCTACATAAGATGCCATTCAGATGTTCTAGTGGAAACTATTATTATAGGAGAAATCAACTAGTGGAAGATGTTGGTCCCACCCTCCTTTCAAGTCCATAGAACATGATCTTAATATATCCTCCAGTGTTTGAATAGTTTGCTTATATTGGCCATCATTTTGAGGATGATAGGCCATACTGAAGTTCAGTTCAGTATCTAGAGCATATTGAAGACTCTTCCAAAACATAGAGGGGAATCTTGGATCTCGATCATATAAAATTGATAGTGGTAATCCATACAGCCTTACCACTTCCCTGATATATATCCATGCCAGCTGATATAATGAGGAATCCTCCTGAATTGCAATGATGTGTGCAGACTTTGTAAGACTATCCAAAACAACCCAAATTTCATTGTTGCCTTTGGATGTCTTCAGAAGTCTGGTGACAAAGTCCATGGTGATGTTCACCCATTTCCATGCTGGTATGGTCAATTGTTGCATTGTCCCCTTAGACTTCTGCCTCTCAGCCTTCACATGCTGACACACCAGGCACTTTGATATATTTTCAGTGATATCCTTCTTCATATTATCCCACCAATAATACTCTTAGATAACTTGATACATATTTGTGTTTCCTGGATTAATATAGAAATTTGAACTATGCACATCATCCAAAAGTTCCTACTTCAGCTCTGAACTTGATGGAACACTTAGTTTTTTTTAAATCTCACAATTTCTTCTTCATTAACATTGATCTATGAGGATTTCCCTTTTTTTGATATCTTCCACTCTCTTCTAAATTCCCACATCATCCTTTTGAGCATCCTTTAACATTTCCAAAAGAGAGGGTTGAACAATCATTTGTGAAAGTATTGAGGATGTTCCTTATGATTCTCATTTCCATATTCATCAAATCTAAGAAGATTGGATCCTTTTCAATTCTCATCAATGATAGAATTGTTGGGTCCTTTATACATAGATCATCAACCACCTTGTTTGCTTTCCCGGGGTAGTAACGGATTGATTAGTCATAGTCCTTTATCAGCTCTAACCATCTTCATAGGTGCACATTGAACTCTTTTTGTGTGAATAATACTTGAGGCTTTTCTGGTCCGTATATATTTCACACTTCTCCTCAAAAAGATAATTCCGCAAAAAGTTAAAATAAAAGATCACTTCAGCCAACTCCAAATCATGTGTTGGATAATTGTGCTCATGAACATTCAATTTCCATGAAGCATAGGTAATGAATTTGTAATTTTTCATCAACACACAACCCAAGAACTTCTTCGAAGCATCACTGAATACCAAAAAAACTTTTCCACTTATGGGTAAAGTGAGCATGAGTGCAGTGATGAGACTCTTTTTTAACTCCTTGATGATTTCTTAGCATTCATAACTAGAAGAAAATTTTACTCCCTTCCGAGTTATCTTGGTTTGAGGGTGGGACAATCATGAGAACTTTCTCACAAATCTTTTATAATATCCATCTAATCCCAAGAAACTACGGATATCTGTTACCGATGTTGGCGTCCTCCATCCATTAATTGTATCTATTTTGGAGGGATCCACATATATCCCATTGATTGTGATGATACGGCCCAAGAATGAGACAACCTTCAACCAAAACTCACACTTGCTATAATTTACATAGAGATTCTCCTTCAGCATGGTCTCTAGTATAGTTCTTAGATGCTCCTCATGATCCTCCTTGGTTTTGGAGTATATCATAATATCATCTATAAAGGCTACCAATTTTTTTTCAAGGTAATCCATAGATACTATATTAATCAAGTCCATGATGATTTCAGGAGCATTAGTGAGTCTTAAAAACATTACTATGAATTCATAGTGCCTGTATCTTGTACGAAAATTAGTCTTTGGGATATCATCCTTCTTCACCCTTACATGATAATATCCCGACCAAAAATCCACCTTGAAGAAGTATTGTTCTCCATGTAGATGATCGAACAAGTCATCGATTCATGGGAGATGATACATGTTATTTATTGTGATTTTTTATGGTCATGATAATCGATGAAAAGGTGCATTGACCCATCTTTCTTCTTGATGAAGAGGACTAGTGCACCCCATGGTGATACAATTGGGCGTATAAACCCTTTATCCAGATTCTCCTATAGTTGTTTCTTCAGATCATTTTTCTCCACAACAATGATTCTATATGTAATCTTGGATATTGGCAATGGCCCAGGTATATGATCAATTTATAATTCAACATATCTTCTAGGAGGAAGTCCAGGTAATTCCTTGGGATACACTTTATGGAAATCCATCATAATAGGCATGTCTCCAAGGGTGGTTGCCTCCTTATACTCAATCATCTGAGCAGAATACACGTGCTCGTAGGGTAGTAATATCCATTCTTGAGAAGATGGAGCTAAAGAAGATTCATCATCCTACTTGAACTTTTATATTATTAGGTGTCGATTCTCCACATGAAGAGTGATTTCCCTCTCAATGCAATTTATATTGGCTCTATATAAGGAAAGTGAATCCATGCCAAGAATTGGATAAAATTCCACCAGAGGGAGTATGGCGAGGTTCTCCAGGGAAATTAATCAACAGATTATGGTAGGGGAGGAGTTATATCCATGGGATGCAATGATTTCCGAATTTTCTGTACTCTCTTACATCTTCACTTCCATGATTTTTGGTGGTTCTGGGATTGTTCTACTATACTTTCAGGATATAAAAGAACATGTAGAACTATGTACGATAACTCTACCTTTCACTTTTTGATTCTGGTTCTACACATTTTCTTTATCCATAAAAAACAAAGGAATGATAACTATTAAACACATAAAGGGGAATCCAAAGACAAAATGTAGGACTTATAAATAAATTTTATTTCCTTAACTTATGAATCCATAGGCTTCAATCTATGCTATTCATGATCTACTTTCTAAAATATATTCTTAGGGGAATTTTTTTAATTACCTTAATAAGGGTTCATATTAAGATTGTGAATTTACCAAATAATATCCTCTAAGAGTGTCATAACCAAGAGTGTTGTAAGGCCCATTATCGTGCACCCATTCCCATTCGAGTCTAGCTCAAAGTATAGGTTTCATGTTTTACCCCTAGGATACATTTGTGCCATAGCCGCCTCTACCTGCTCATATCTATACATGGATATATTTTTGTGATAAAGCACTTACTCAATACTCACTAATACTTATGGATGTTATTATTATACATATTCTTTCCTCTAATTATTCAGTAGGGTTTTCTAATCCTAATCCCAAAAATAACTAAACCTATCCTCTGATACCAACTATAACAACCTTTCTTATAATAACACACTTAAACCTGATTTATTACATAAAATCTTCACATGATTCCACATAGAAGAATGAGAGGTATAGTGTTTTTGGGGCTTAGGATCATTATATAACATCTTATAACATAAAACAGACAATATGTTTACTGAAAGCTTCCTTTACAGGTCCACTACATTCCTTCGTACTCAGCATTGCATGGGATAACCTGAGGACATGTAAAAGAAAATGGTGAGCTATAAATCCCATTAAGGGAATAAACATGGAATAACATGAGGAATATAATAAATGTTACAAAATAGGTATATCAATGGAGCACAATAGAAACATGAACATAAAGGCATGATAATGCATGATAATCATAACATGGTAATGTGGCAGCAACACTTAACATGGAATTAGCATGAGCTAAGGCTCATTGCACTTGGAGCATGAATAAACCCTAATTTCAAATAAAAAATGAGTAAAAAATCATTTCACATGAATTAGAATGAGTCAAAACTCCCTTCACATGACATATCATGATACTATACATTACCCAATGTATTGGAGCGCTATCAGGGTGTGCCCTTCTTAAACATTTCATTTCATGCATAAGTGTGCCACATGGATCATATAAGGTGGAATCAATCAACATAATAAGTTATTACATGATTAAGTAATGTGGAATAAATACATGAATGTAACATTAAATAGTTATATGTACATAAAGGGTAATAACCTTGATAGAGACATGGGTATGGTATTCACTACACAATGATCTTGGCTTGGAAAAACAAGGTGCAATTTCGGCACCATAACGACATGCCATAATGATTAATGAAAATAGTTGATGAGATAGAAAAGGTTGTATCATCATTTTTACATGAAATGGATAGTAATGGGATCATATGGGTACTTTTCCAACAAATTTAATGTAATTATGATGCATAATACAAAAGAATTGTTTGGATGTAAAAGAGGAGAGAGAAATCCCTCCCGGAAATTCAGCATGGTAAATGGTGTACATGGGAGGATTTAAAGAAAGAGAAAGGGGTTGACCATCATCCAAAAATAAATAGTATAGTATGGGGGAGGTGATAAATCATACCCCAACATTTGTAATTGAAAAAAAGAGAATAACAACTTAAATAATATTAGACAAAAATGAGAAAGGAAGAAATCCCTTACATGGAAGTGTGATCCCAAAGGCATGGGAGAGGCTTGAGAGAGGCTTATTGGGAGTGTGGGGCACCCTAAGAGGATTCTAGAGAGAGAATGGAAGGGTGTTTTTGAACTCAAAAGGCTTTTATTGAAGAGGAAGTGGGAGCTTGAGTGGTTTTATATAGGAAATTAGAGGAAATTCTTTATTATTTAGGTTTGGGACACCTCACATTAAACTAATTAAAACCATAAACCAGCCCATGATTATTCTGAAAGGGTTTTTCCAAAGGGGAGTGGAAGAAAATATTTTATAATTCCAATGGCCTAATGTCTTAAAATAATAAGGGTTATTATGTGGAGGTGAGTCACACTCTCAAGGAAAGCAATTTAAAAAGACAAAATGATTTATAAGCCTTGAAGGGTCCACAAAAGCGTTGTAAAATAAATCAAAAAAATCTAAATTAAAATTATTTTAATTCTAAAACATGTATATTCCGAAAATAATGTTTATAGTATTTTGTTACATCACTATTGGTTCATTATGATGTCATAAAACACATTATATATTTAAATAGTATTTAATTTTTACCCAAAAATTCGACTGTCTTAGAAAATTATGAAATATTCATTATTGGATAATTTCAATATCTTGATTAAAAAAATATTATTAATTTTATCTAAATAATTTTTTGAATATGTGAATTTATAATTTTAAAATAAAAACCTACATTTATCAAAAATTCATGGGTTTTAACAAAAATAGCTTTCAACAGTAAAAAAATTAACATTTTATTCATAAAATTATAAGATAATTTATATTAAATAAAAAGTAATTTGATAATAGTAATAATAATAAATTAAAATAATATTTAATTAAAAAATATATTAATTCATAAAAATAGATTTCTCGGTCGAATATTAAGTAAAAATACTATTTGTGCTTTAAAAACTATTTTCAAAGTAACAATAATAAAATGAATGAAAATTATTTGTATAAAAACAATGTACGTAGTCATAGTGCTTGGGTCTTGTTACATTGTAACATACCAAGTAAGTAATGATTAATAGATATTTTTATCTATGTCTATTAATGAATTAGATAGTGTTTTAGAGGCTTAAAATGAAAATAAATCCAATCCTAAGCATGGAATACACTAATATTCTTAAAAGATTGTTTTATTTCCTTTTGATGGAAAACCCTTTTTAAATCAAACTTTTGAAAATTTTATAATCTATATTTGTAAAAATAAACATATTCATTATTATTGGGACAATGAAATTTACATTGGATAAATTTTTGTTATTTTTCTGACAATGTTCATTTTTTAATGAATAGTGAAAAATACTGCATTTTACATCAAAACTGCTTTTTCATTTAATTTAATTGTATGGTTAGATTATATTTTTAATTTGTCTTAAAGTGTAATATAAATATAATTTTACCATTTAATCCAATGGTGTTCATTAGGATTAATTTCACTTTGAAATTGGTCATAAACTAATTCCAAACTTTCATAGATTTTTTTCCAAAAAACCCGCTATTTGTTTTGACAGTGGGAATTATTTTTAAATCAATTATTGAAATTTATGTGTTTGTAATTTTGTAAAATGGACTAAATATTTGGAATCAGAAGGTCCAAATTATGTAATTAAGACTCTTTTGTTTTTGGACATTACGAATAGTAACGACGTTAATTATCATTAATTATCTTGATTAATGAGTAATCAGGTAGTTAAAGATAATAAAATAATATCATAATAATAAAAAAATGACACAAACATGTGTCCTAATTATACTGTTTGTCTCATGGCTGACCATGGGATGTCTTGTTCCAAACTTGGGGACCCCATGAAATCACTTTTGTGAGAAAGTGACTTTTTATCTTTTTATTTTTTAAAGAATGTTAAATGTATCAAAGAATGTATCACCTAAGTAAAATATTATTAATTTTGTCTACATAAAAGATATTTTAGACTATAAAGATTAATTTTAAATCTAAAAATATTTCCTACATTATAGTATTTTTTTCATAATTTTTAGACTTTAAATAAATAAAATTATTTATGACATCATGATGATGCAACGATTACCTCATTAATAAAGGATTTAAATAAAATGAAATGATAATTTAAAATATATGACATAAACATGTCCAAAACCTATTTTATGGGTATATTTCAAACCCTTATCACCTTACCCTCAAATGATATCAATGAGGGACCTTTTGAATCCGAGAATCATTTTCAAATAAAGTAACATTTCTTTACTTTCCAAGAGTGCCCCTCCTCTCCTCTTATAAAAGGCCCCCACCTCTACCTCCATACCCACACTCCCAAAGACTTTGTCTCAGACAAAACCTTCCCATTTTGTCTCTAAACATCCCTCTATTACTCCTTAAAGCCTCAATTTGGGCAGAAGTCTTTCCAAGGAAGCCTTTGAGCTCAAATCAAAGGGAGTTACCCGATTTTAAGGTAATGTCTTCACTCAAGTCCTTTTGTTTTATTTTGATTCTCCAACCCCCTAAACTCTTTTTATTCATTTATTTTGTAACAAATACAGTATATTTAATATACTAGGATGTTTTTATAAGAAGGATTCGAGCTACACTTACACACACCTACATCTAATGGTTAAAGAACATACTGTTTCCGTGGATGGTGAATTTCAGCCTCCGGAAATGATGATTGTTCAACATTCTTTTAACACCTTCAAAGGTGGCCATTAAGATGAAAATATATTTATATATGATATATAATATGTTTATGTCTACCTTAAGCTTCTGTATTTTTCATTTTGGGAATACCTTTATGGTTTCCATTATGGGTAAACGCGATATCTTCATTTAAGGAAGTGCGGACTACCGCCCCCTCAAAGTAATTTGATTCGTTAAATACCATATGTGGGACGTATAAAGGATGGAGTTATGATATTATATATGATATTACACTGGAATTATAATATACCTCTATATCATTATGATTTAATTCTATAAAATACGAAATAGAAATGAAAGTAGCGTTCATGCGTACGTACAGCTTACCGTCTCCATGAACGGTGCATTTCATTTATTACCTCTAAATGATTATGTAATATTATAAATTCATGTATGTACTGAATATATATGACATATATTATATCTAAATCATGAATCCCATTCTGGATATAATGGATACATGAACAACTTGTAATTATAAAGGGCTTATTTTTTACTCAAGTACCAATGATCATTAAAACGACCATTATTAACTTAAATAATTACATAGTGTTCATGTCATGGCAATAAGTGATATAAAAGGAATAATTAACTTGAAAAAGGTTCTTAAACAAGTAGAAATTAACTCATGTTTATTATTCAGGAGATTAAAGAATGGCTGAGTCAAGTCGGACCCAAGGAATGGGACTTCGTCTCAATCTCCTTTCATTGAGGCATATTTTGTTTTATACACAACCTTCTTTTATATGCTATATAAACCCATTTGACTTTTATGTTTACCCAAAAGGAATCTTTTTTATATGAAGTGTTTTACTAAATGACAAAAGGGAATGTTTTGTCGTACGTATGCTGCGACAATGACTTCTCCACCACCGCGACCATTATTTGAGTTTCAGCTTCCTCTACAAGCCATACCTTCTTTTTAAAAGAAAAATAAATACCATGTTTTAATTTTCTTTTATTTTGGTATTGAAAATGGTTTTCATAATGTTTTTATATCAACGTGTTGTATTGATATCTTGTGATTGAAAGGGAGAAATGTTATGTTTTCCTTTATGCATATTTTATGTGATATGATTATGTTGAGGTTCTTGGGAATTATTATGAAGACGGGTGGTTCCGCGATAAACTAAGGGCGAGTGAGCCTGATATATCTCTCCAATGCATTGGTTAATGTGAAGGAGTAAAAATTTAAGGTTTCTCCTAAGAGATTTAGGGAATATACTGTGATGGGTTTCCAATCTTAACCAAGAGGGTTACTCCCTACGTAAGAATGTTATGAATGCCTCAAGTTACATTTATGTCTTATGATTTCTATGATTTATTCATGATTTGATGAGGTATGTTTTATGGGTAAAGTATTATTTCATTCTTATGTATATATGAACTCATGTTTCCTTTCCATTTTTTTTATATAACCCACACTGAGCTTTTTATGCTCATCCCACGTCTTTTTTGAAATGTTTTTCACAGGTCAAGGGAAAGGTACATGATATGATGATAGTGTCAAGGAAGTGTCAAGAAGGAATCCATGTTTTATTTTAAATATGATCCATTAATGGGAAAAATGAATACTATCTTTATGTAACCACTTTGTTTAAATGTGGAATGTAATGCATGTTTTATGATCTAATTCTCTAAAACACTAAACCTGAAAAGATCATCAATGTGTAATCTTGTAATAACTCAAGATTAGGTAAGGTTTAAGGCTGGGGCCTTATAGTTGGTTTCAAAGGTTGATTTAGATAACTTTAGGAGTTATAATTCTATTAAATGATTATCCAAAAATATTTTTTTTGAAATGATATTGCATTTGAAGATTACCATGTTGCTTCATCTAAGACATGTTTGTTCAGAATGGTTTTCCGAAAAGGAAACAGGGAAGCAATGCAAGGAAGGCATACAAAAGGAAATAACCTTCCGAATCAGCATCCCGAGATGGTCAGAATTGGAATTGAACAGTTTGTTGTAGTAATGGCGCACTTGACTCAAGTGATAAATGGTGGTGGTATCCATGCACGAGATTAGCCAGATCAACCGTAGAGGAACATGTTAGTGGTGGAACATTTCATGAGGCAACATCCCCCATCATTTAAAGGATCATCTGACCGTGTGTTAGCTGAAGGGTGGATTAAAGCACTGGAGAAGATTTTCGATGTCATGGGGTGTTCAGACAATCAAAAGGTTAGTCTTGCTATTTACCGTTGGAGGGTGAGTCAGATCAGTGGTGGTCTATGGTTAAAAATATCAGGGACGCCGATGAGATTGATGCTCTTGATTGGGATGAATTCAAAGGTATGTTTCT
This sequence comes from Viscum album, assembly GCA_963277665.1. Classification (NCBI taxonomy): domain Eukaryota; kingdom Viridiplantae; phylum Streptophyta; class Magnoliopsida; order Santalales; family Viscaceae; genus Viscum; species Viscum album. The sequence goes on along the minus strand of OY728129.1, from coordinate 1,112,465,178 downwards.
TGAGAAGTATTTTCCTAAGGCTGTTCCACTTAGGATGGAAAAGCAATTCTTGGAATTGAGGCAAGAGGAAGACTCAGTGGCTGCCTATGAAGAAAGGTTTACTCGATTGACAAGGTATGCTCCAAAATTTATCCGAGACGTTGATAGTAAAATCAATCATTTTTACTCAGGATTAAAGCCAAAATATCGAAGGAAATTAGCTTCTCGTGAGTTTAAAAGTTATTAAAAGCATGTTCGATGTGATGAGAAGGTGGAAATGGAGTTTTCCGATGATCAAGTGCTCTATAACAACCAACAGAAGAAGAGACCAAGGTGGCAGGAGAAAGGTAAGAATTATTCAAAAAAGTCTGATGGTAAGAAAACTAAGTTTCCAGTTTGTGATAAATGTGGCAAAAGGAATGCTGGGGAATGTCTTCTGAATTCTGGAAAGTGCTACCAATTTGGTAATATGGGACATAAAGCTTGTGATTGCACTGAAAAAGATCAAGGATAAGGTAAGACAAAATTTGATTTACTGTTAGTGAATTGTTTTAAGTGCAATGAGATGGGTCACTATGCAAACGAGTGTCTGAAAAAGAGCTTGAGTGATGCGAATGTAGAGACCTGAAGAATAACGTACATTGACATTCATTACTTTTTGCGGAATACTTAGTACATAACAAAAACACACACACAAGGACCGTAATATTTTAGTGTCTTTGGAAACTCGGAACGTAATCTTCTAATCGTGGTGAAAGATCTTCAATATCTTCCATAAAGATCTTCCCTTTTTTTTACCTAAAACCTTTCTTTATATCCTGGGGAAAAGAAAACATAAAATGGTGAGCTCGAATGCTCAGTAAGGGTAAACAAAATAAATATCAATCACATCATATTCATAAGAACATAACATTTTGGAAATCATAACCTGCAAAAGAGAGCATAATTTCATAACATGGGATAAATCATATAAGTGAAATGTAATCCCGATAATCATAACTTAAAACATGAAACTTTGTGGCATACACACATAATCATAGAGAATCATTTCTTGTTAGTCAAGACTAATTGCCAAGACTATCTTAGTGGACAAAGTCCCTCTCTGAATCGAGTAACCCTCGTTTCAGTCCTGTTTCACTGGACCGGTATAACCTACCATTCCAGCCATGTCTATCTCATGAGATATAAAATCTTTACCCATTGCATTGGAGGTAGATATAGGTCCCACCCATCTTATAATGAATCCTTTCTTATGTGTGCCACATAATCATAAATCATACATCATCACATAACACATGTAACAAAATGGGATTCTTGAAACATCATGACATCATAAAAACATTCTTATAAGGCAAATGACTTCATAAAAATAATTCCCCCACAATTTAATCAAATCAATGTAATTAAAGGGATAAAAACAGAACCCTTTATTATCTTAGATGGAAAATAATTTTGATAAAACACTTGAACTTCAATCTTGAGGAAAATATCTTTTCTACTTCAAAATTTTTTTCCTTTCATAACATGTCATACAACTTTAAAATAAAAGAAGTTGATTAAAAATAAACTTGAAAACTTGTAAAGGAAGATTCTTTGAAGTAATTTTTTTAAAAATCCATTCATGCCGTATAAGTTAAAAAAAAACATTCTTCGTACTTTTTTCGGAAAAGTCAAAAAGTACCTCGTACGGAAAACGACAAAAGATTCCTTTCATTTCTTTTACTAAAAACTCATCAAAGGGTAAAATTGGAATTAAACTATTGCAAGTGGATGGAAATAATATTACATATTGATGAAACATGGATGTGGATGATAAAATACACCCCAGTAAATACTTACGAATAAACAATCTCGGATAAAAATGAGATTGTGATATTTTCCCTTACCTTATGTCCGACTTGCTTTGTAAGTGTCCAAACCTCCTGTATAATGATTTAAATCATGTTATTGACTTATTCCAGAATCATATTCATTGTTATGATATCATATATGGTTCACTTATGACATTATATTACCCGTTCTTTTGTAAATTCCATGTTAAAGAAGCGTTTTGGGTAAAATCGTTTCATTTATCTTAGGTGTTTTGACTTGTTGTTCTTGACATCATTATTACTTATATCATGATTTACTTATTTCCAGAATATAAAATATGATTTATATATCATATATATTCAGTATATATATATATATAATAGATAGATAAATAAAATGAAAAACACCGTTCATGGAGACGGTAGTCCGTACGTACGCATGAACGCTGTTTTACTTTCCTTATTGTCTTGAAATGGAAGTAAGTAGATTACATACATATATATATATACATATATATACATAAATCTAGTAGATTTATAATGTCATATATTTCATTATTATTTCTTATATATACTTTATAATCATTCTTAAATGGTTAACATGGAGAATGAATCTCATCGCGTCGTGGAGACGGTAGTCCGTACGTACGCACGAGCGATGATATCATTTCCATAAATATCGAACTGAATTGGAGTGGATTATACAATATATCAGAATCAATATGATGTTGTGATAACTATGTATAGTTATTCTTTACACCATTATACCCATCCATGTAAGGTGGTGGTGGAAAATAGATTATACCACGGCGTGGAGACGGTATTCCGTACGTACGCACGCGCGGTGATTTCTTTTTCCGTAGGATGGATAGATGGTGAAATAGGGTTGTTTCATACTTATAATAACATATCAGTATATGAGTGATACTGATGTTACTACTTCATAATGAAACAACCTAAGAAGAAGAAGTGGAAGAAGAAATAAAGATGAAAGAATTGGTAACGGTAATTACCTCTTCATTGAAGCGCCTCTTTGAGACCTCCTCTTAGGGCACTAAAATTGGTCTTTGAGGAAGACCAGAACCTCTAGGATGTTGCTAGGGAAGTGGAGAAGAGATTTTGGCAGGGGTTGGCCGAGCTTGAGAGCTCAAATTGGTGTGAGGAGGAGGGGGAGGAGGTGTCCTTTTATAGGGGAGGAGAGGGGCACCTTAGGAATATCTCAAAATATTATTTTATATTAAAGTCAAAATCGGTTTATAATGGTTCCAAAGGGTCTTATTTTGAAGCTAAAGTGGGGATGGGTCGCAATCCTATCAACCAATGAGATTTAGACAAGTTTAGGGTATTATTTTAACCTTATCAATTAGATTTAACTCTAAGTTAAATAATTTAACTTTTACCGTGTCTTTTTGTTTTCTTTCACTATATGGTTAATACACTTACTATAACATGCCAAAAGAACCCCAAATTGTTTATTATTAATATATATATCCTTATCTAAGTCATTTGGCCGAACCTTAGATTTTTAGCAATAAAATAACAATTAATAATATAATATTTGATTTAAAAACTATTTTGTGTCAATTTTGACACTATTTGATATATGATTTTTGTGAAAGTCATAACAGAATTATATGTTCGAACCAAGTTGATTATATCAACAATAATATATCATAGTAACCTAGAAAATTAGTGGAATTCATAAAAAGTCTCAAATTACATTCATTTGAGCATTTATAACATCAATTATGTTAATATTTCCTTAAAAGGGTAATTACTGCATCATCGTTGTGTCATCAATAATTTAATTTATATAAAGTCTAAAAATTATAAATAAAATATCATTATGTAGGAAAGCTGTTTAGCTTTCTAATGAATATTTATAGTCGAATTTATCTTATGTATAACCCCATATTAAAAATGTTTTAGTAAATAAACTTTGATTTTAACTCTTTTAACTCTTCTTTGAATTAAATAATAATAAATGTCCTAATCTAATCCAAGTGGGCCTAAATGGTCATATTATATTCATAAGGTTGTTTTTGGTCGAATTACACTTATCCAATATGTGTTAGGGTAATAGTAATATCATATTCACCCTTAGTTACCCTATTTACTATTAACCGTGGTAAAAAAAAAGTAAAAAGTTACTATTCACCAAAAATTATTTTCATCTCATTGAACCACATTTTACTTACTGACATCAACCGTGTCTCTCGGATTTTTGAAATTCCATTCACAGAAGCGGTAAAATTATGTTTTATGAAAAATCCAGTTTTTTTAACTACCACTTAGTAGTTTCACTATTCATCAAAAAATGAAGGTTTTCAGAAAAATGCCAAAATTTCATCCTAAGCTATATTTCATATTCCAAATTCAAAAATGAAGTCTATTTTACCAAATTCATAACATAGAAGTTGAATTAATTAATTTTATAATTAAATCCCGCTATTAAAACAAATAGCGTGTTTTTAAGAAACAATATCTATCAAAAGATTGACACTTGTTTATGTCTGGTTTAAATGTGAAATTACGTCCAATGACCAACATTGTATTAAATTGTAAAAATATATTCTAAATATACTTTAAAACTACTCAAATTAATAATTTATCACTATTAATTATTTCGATTAAAAAAGTTGTTTTTTAATAATAATTTAGTAATTTTCACTATTCATCAGAATATGAAAGTTATCCGAAATGTACCAAAATTTCACCTTAGGCTAAATTCGATACTCCGAATCCAAAAATGAAGTTCATTTGGAAATATAAGATTTACAGAATTTTAAAAAGTGGTTATTACTATTCATAACGGCTAGTTTTAATAATATTTTAATAGCATATCGTTGTTTAGTGAACTCGGTATTGCGTATTACACACGCTATCGAGGAAGGTCGCGATTGCGTGTAATGCAAGGCAAGTCAAGTATGCGTGTTGTGCAAGCTCCTTTTGGTGTAGCGTACAACACAAGACATTAATAAAATTAAAAAGAATATTTTTTATAAAATCTTGGGCTGTTACATTCTACCCCCCTTAAAATGAATTTCGCCCTCGAAATTCGTCGGGGTTATAAATAGTTTACTATTCGAAAGTTTCTTTAATAGAAACCCATATCGTAAAAAGGAATATCAAAACTAATCTTTAAAAACAAAAGTATGAAACGTAATGGTTACCCAAATAAACAAATCATTGGGTTTCCACATAGGTGAAAATATGGATATGGAAGAGAAATCTAACCATCATGTTCTGATGGAGAGTGGTAGAGAACATGGCTATGGAAAAGCCAATAATCACAAATCCATAGATTTGTGATGATATATGGTACCATCTGATCCATCAGGTATAAGATCACTAGGACAACATTTTTGGTTTTCAAGATCATTTCCCTAAAGTTGAAAATTTGAATTAGAATAAATACTTACTTTATTTTGGTACAATCTCACTATTGTTCGTGCCTTGAACAATTTCCACTTCATCTATTAAATAAATGAAGTTGAATTTGTTGTTCGTGAAGTGTTAGCAGATCATGTGATAGAATGACGAGTTATTCCATCTGTCTCAAACAAAAGTTTAGTAAAAATTATATGCATAAGTCGATCTATAGTGAGATTAATCATATATGGTTCCTAAAATGGACTTTATACTTCATATATCATACTTCTTAATATAATAAAACTAGTTTCTACTAAACAGGGACTTCCTGTAGGCCAGTGGTAGGTGATAAAGGCCAGTCGCACTTCAGTTGTGGGTTCGATTCCCGCAGCCTTGTCCGAAGCGATGGGCTGTCGCCCGTCCTGCAAGTTGTCCTTTTTCTATCCCATCAATAATATCGAAAAATTCTATCCTTAAACAATACTAACTTATGTCCAACATAATCCATTCCAATCTTTAGGCTTATCCATAATACTGTAGTCCACTCTCATAACATAGTGATAACGATTACCAGAGATTTAACACGATCGTCGATCCCCGTATATCAAAAGATATGTTTTGTTGGTCACATTCCAAACATTCAAAGTCCTTAATCATGTATTCTCTTGAATACCTTAGTGAAAACATGAATGCAGTTAAAATTTAACACTTTCCACATACCAAAATCCTCAAAATTCTATATACTCAAACTATAATATCACTTAGTCCTTATATCAATCATGAGCTCATGAATACTGTTAAACATTTCATTTTCTCGTTTTCCCTTCATTATGCGCATAATATCTCAATCACTTTGAATACCACATTAGCCCAATACATAAATATTCCAATACTCCATGACACAACAATATTTTGGAATCCCATTACATAAACACTTAATCATTACACCACATCGTTGTCATATTCAACATCGCCAATAGTGATCGCATGTGACTTCCCTTTGTCCTTTGCCTTAAGCGGTTGCTCATGTCGATCATCACTAACCCTTGGATTAGGGCATTTATTAGCATAATGCCCCATTTCCTTGCACTTGAAGCATTGAAGTGTTGGTTGTGCGTTCTCTGCAGTGTTTGCTTTATTCACTTCATTAGAATCCGTTTTTCCATTACTTCGACACTCAGCTGCTCGATGACCTTCTTTTCCACACTTAAAACATTTTCTAGTCCCTTTAAGACAATCTCCACCATGCTTCTTTCCACACTTTGTGCATAAGGAAACATTCATCTTCTTTTCACCATTATTCTGAGATTTCTCCTTGAATTCCATCTTTCGTTTCTTGTCAAAACCATGAGATGGATATGTAACACCAACTTCCATTTCTACCTTGATAGCACAACGCACAATTTCTTCATAGCTACTGAAGTCTCTTATAGCTAATGCCCTTCGAAGACTTGGTTTTAAGCCACTGAAAAATAGATCAACTTTACTTTCAGGTTGGATGATAATGCCAGATGCATACCTTGCAAGTCTTGTAAAATTCGCTTCGTATATACCAACAGATTCATCATCCTTCTGTTTTAGCTCAAGAAACTCCTTTTCCATCTTCGTTCGAAGAATACGAGGGAAGTACTTACTGAAAAACAAGTTCTTGAACTCGTCCCATTCCATGGACTCAATTTCATCTCTTGGCCTCGTATTCTTGATAAGATTCCACCATTGGTCAGCTTCACCTTCCAAATGATATACTGCTAAGATGACTTTATCATGTTCAGAACATTGAAGAACTGAAAATATCTTTTCAGTAGTACTAATACATTGTTCAGCAACTAATGGATCAGTAGACCCACTGAAAGAAGGCGGATGCTGCCTCATGAAGGATTCAACAGAATGTTGCTCCTTCCTTTGCTCGTTCGGAAGTCCTGCATGATTCATAGCTTGAGAATGTTGTGTGAGCATGGCTACAAGATTTTTCATTCCATCTCCCATATCGTTTGGTTGCTCAGGGGGACAATTATTGCATTGTCCATTGCATTGATTAACACGGTTCCTTCGGGTTCCAGCCATCGTCTAAAACCCAAAAAGAATAGCGTGAGAGGAAAAAATCATGCTAGGGAAAACAACATAATAAAGGGGGAGTACCTTGAATATCTGACATCATAGGTTTAATTCTATGATCGTTAGCGTAGTTCTAGTACTATAACCCATACGTATACTTAACCTTAGGGACATCCCTAGACATACCTTAGAAATATCTCTAGGGATCTCACTAACGTTTTCGCATCCTAGTTTCCAAAGGTTGACTAAACCTTTCCTCTGATACCAACTGTAGAGACCTGAAGCTTAACTTACATTGACATTACATTACTTTTTGCGGAATACTTAGTACATAACAAAAACACACACACAAGGACCGTAATAGTTTAGTGTCTTTGGAAACTCAGAACGTAATCTTATAATCGTGGTGAAAGATCTTCAATATCTTCCATAAAGATCTTCCCTTTTTTTTACCTAAAACCTTTCTTTATATCCTGGGGAAAAGAAAACATAAAATGGTGAGCTCGAATGCTCAGTAAGGGTAAACAAAATAAATATCAATCACATCATATTCATAAGAACATAATATTTTGGAAATCATAACCTGCAAAAGAGAGCATAATTTCATAACATGGGATAAATCATATAAGTGAAATGTAATCCCGATAATCATAACATAAAACATGAAACTTTGTGGCATACACACATAATCATAGAGAATCATTTCTTGTTAGTCAAGACTAATTGCCAAGACTATCTTAGTGGACAAAGTCCCTTTCTGAATCGAGTAACCCTCGTTTCAGTCCTATTTCACTGGACCGGTATAACCTACCATTCCAGCCATGTCTATCTCATGAGATATAAAATCTTTACCCAATGCATTGGAGGGAGATATAGGTCCCACCCATCTTATAATGAATCCTTTCTTATGTGTGCCACATAATCATAAATCATACATCATCACATAACACATGTAACAAAATGGGATTCTTGAAACATCATGACATCATAAAACAAATCTTATAAGGCAAATGACTTCATAAAAATAATTCCCTCACAATTTAATCAAATCAATGTAATTAAAGGGATAAAAACATAACCCTTTATTATCTTAGATGGAAAATAATTTTGATAAAACACTTGAACTTCATTCTTGAGGAAAATATCCTTTCTACTTCAAAAACATTTTTCCTTTCATAACATGTCATACAACTTTAAAATAAAAGAAGTTGATTAAAAATAAACTTGAAAACTTGTAAAGGAATCTTCTTTGAAGTAATTTTTTTAAAAATCCATTCATGCCGTATAAGTTAAAAATAACATTCTTCGTACTTTTGTCGGAAAAGTCAAAAAGTACCTCGTACGGAAAACGACAAAAGATTCCTTTCATTTCTTTTACTAAAAACTCATCGAAGGGTAAAATTGGAATTAAACTATTGCAAGTGGATGGAAATAATATTACATATTGATGAAACATGGATGTGGATGATAAAATACACCCCAGTAAATACTTACGAATAAACAATCTCGGATAAAAATGAGATTGTGATATTTTCCCTTACCTTATGTACGACTTGCTTTGTAAGTGTCCAAACCTCCTGTATAATGATTTAAATCATGTTATTGACTTATTCCAGAATCATATTCATTGTTATGATATCATATATGGTTCACTTATGACATTATATTACCCATTCTTTTGTAAATTCCATGTTAAAGAAGCGTTTTGGGTAAAATCGTTTCATTTATCTTAGGTGTTTTGACTTGTTGTTCTTGACATCATTATTACTTATATCATGATTTACTTACTTCCAGAATATAAAATATGATTTATATATCATATATATTCAGTATATATATATATATAATAGATAGATAAATAAAATGAAAAACACCGTTCATGGAGACGGTAGTCCGTACGTACGCATGAACGCTGTTTTACTTTCCTTATTGTCTTGAAATGGAAGTAAGTAGATGACATACATATATATATATATACATAAATCCAGTAGATTTATAATTTCATATATTTCATTATTATTTCTTATATATACTTTATAATCATTCTTAAATGGTTAACATGGAGAATGAATCTCATCACGTCGTGGAGACGGTAGTCCGTACGTACGCACGAGCGATGATATCATTTCCATAAATATTGAACTGAATTGGAGTGGATTATACAATATATCAGAATCAATATGATGTTGTAATAACTATGTATAGTTATTCATTACACCATTATACCCATCCATGTAAGGTGGTGGTGGAAAATAGATTATACCACGGCGTGGAGACGGTATTCCGTACGTACGCACGCGCGGTGATTTCTTTTTCCGTAGGATGGATAGATGGTGAAATAGGGTTGTTTCATACTTATAATAACATATCAGTATATGAGTGATACTGATGTTACTACTTCATAATAAAACAACCTAAGAAGAAGAAGTGGAAGAAGAAATAAAGATGAAAGAAATGGTAACGGTAATTACCTCTTCATTGAAGCGCCTCTTTGAGACCTCCTCTTAGGGCACTAAAATTGGTCTTTGAGGAAGACCAGAACCTCTAGGATGTTTCTAGGGAAGTGCAGAAGAGATTTTGGCAGGGGTTGGCCGAGCTTGAGAGCTCAAATTGGTGTGAGGAGGAGGGGGAGGAGGTGTCCTTTTATAGGGGAGGAGAGGGGCACCTTAGGAATATCTCAAAATATTATTTTATATTAAAGTCAAAATCGGTTTATAATGGTTCCAAAGGGTCTTATTTCGAAGCTAAAGTGGGGATGGGTCGAAATACTATCATCCAATGAGATTTAGACAAGTTTAGGGTATTATTTTAACCTTATCAATTAGATTTAACTCTAAGTTAAATAATTTAACTTTTACCGTGTCTTTTTGTTTTCTTTCACTATATGGTTAATACACTTACTATAACATGCCAAACGAACCCCAAATTGTTTATTATTAATATATATATCCTTATCTAAGTCATTTTGCCGAACCTTAGATTTTTAGGAATAAAATAACAATTAATAATATAATATTTGATTTAAAAACTATTTTGTGTCAATTTTGACACTATTTGATATATGATTTTTGTGAAAGTCATAACAGAATTATATGTTAGAACCAAGTTGATTAGATCAACAATAATATATCATAGTAACCTAGAAAATTAGTGGAATTCATAAAAAGTCTCAAATTACATTCATTTGAGAATTTATAACATCAATTATGTTAATATTTCCTTAAAAGGGTAATTACTGCATCATCGTTGTGTCATCAATAAATTAATTTATTTAAAGTCTAAAAATTATAAATAAAATATAATTATGTAGGAAATCTTTTTATCTTTCTAATAAATATTTATAGTCTAATTTATCTTATGTATAACCCCATATTAAAAATGTTTTAGTAAATAAACTTTGATTTTAACTCTTTTAACTCTTCTTTGAATTAAATAATAATAAATGTCCTAATCTAATCCAAGTGGGCCTAAATGGTCATATTATATTCATAAGGTTGTTTTTGGTCGAATTACACTTTTCCAATATGTGTTAGGGTAATAGTAATATCATATTTACCCTTAGTTACCCTATTTACTATTAACCGTGGTAAAAAAAAAGTAAAAAGTTACTATTCACCAAAAATTATTTTCATCTCATTGAACCACATTTTACTTACTGACATCAACCGTGTCTCTCGGATTTTTGAAATTCTATTCACAGAAGCGGTAAAATTATGTTTTATGAAAAATCCAGTTTTTTTAACTACCACTTAGTAGTTTCACTATTCATCAAAAAATGAAGGTTTTCAGAAAAATGCCAAAATTTCATCCTAAGCTATATTTCATATTCCGAATTCAAAAATGAAGTCTATTTTACCAAATTCATAACATAGAAGTTGAATTAATTAATTTTATAATTAAATCCCGCTATTAAAACAAATAGCGTGTTTTTAAGAAACAATATCTATCAAAAGATTGACACTTGTTTATGTCTGGTTTAAATGTGAAATTACGTCCAATGACCAACATTGTATTAAATTGTAAAAATATATTCTAAATATACTTTAAAACTACTCAAATTAATAATTTATCACTATTAATTATTTCGATTAAAAAAGTTGTTTTTTAATTATAATTTAGTAATTTTCACTATTCATCAGAATATGAAAGTTATCCGAAATGTACCAAAATTTCACCTTAGGCTAAATTCGATACTCCGAATCCAAAAATGAAGTTCATTTTGAAATATAAGATTTACAGAATTTTAAAAAGTGGTTATTACTATTCATAACGGCTAGTTTTAATAATATTTTAATAGCATATCGTTGTTTAGTGAAACTCGGTATTGCGTATTACACACGCTATCGAGGAAGGTCGCGATTGCATGTAATGCAAGGCAAGTCAAGGATGCATGTTGTGCAAGCTCCTTTTGGTGTAGCGTACAACACAAGACATTAATAAAATTAAAAAGAATATTTTTTATAAAATCTTGGGCTGTTACAGGGAAGCAGTTAGACTACAAGCAGAAAGGGGTGGTGAAATCCTTTGGAACTACTTCAGCAGATGTTGGGCCATCAAATGAAGTTGTATCAGGTACTTTGTTTATTTTTTCAGATTATGCCAGTGTGTTGTTTGATTCAGGGTCTACACATTCTTTCATCTCTAAAACCTTTTCTAGTAAAATGGGAATACCATATCATGAAATGAATCCTGAACTTGTGGTAAAAACACCTTGGGGAAATGTTGAGGCAAAATGAATTTAAAAGAATCTTCCTATCCTTATCTATGGAAAGAACCTACTTGCAAACCTTATTGTTCTATCTCTAGTAGAGTTTGATGTTATCCTGGGTATGGATTGGCTCTCTATTTACCATGCTAAGATTGACTGTAGAGATAAAGAAGTTTCTTTTTAGAAAGACTTTCAGTTTGTGTACAAGAATTAACCCTTAATTTTGATAACATATCAAGAGGCTGAGAAACTTTTAAAAGATGGAAATGAATGTTACCTTGCTCATATTGTTGAAAACAAGGGAACTGTTCAGATTAATGATGTGCCAGTGGTAAATGAGTATCCTGATGTTTTTCCTGATGAGTTTCCTGGAATAATACCAGATCGGGAAGTTGAATTTACTATTGACATAGTTCGTGATGCTAAGCCAATTTAAAAACCCACTTATCGAATAGATCAAGTTGAAATTTTATAGTTAAAGAAACAATTGCAGGAGTTATTAGATAAAGGTTTCATTCGACCTAGAACTTCACCATGGGGTGCTCCTGTATTGTTTGTTAAAAAGAAAGTTGGCTCTGTGAGACTATGCATTGATTATAGGGACTTGAATAATATCACTGTTAAGAACAAATATCCTTTGCCTTATATCGATGATTTGTTTGATCAGCTCCAGGGAGCTCAGTATTTTTCAAAGATTGACCCGAAATCGGGGTACCATCAACTGAAGGTAAAGGAAGCAGATGTTCCGAAGACCGCGTTCCGTACAAGATATGGCCATTATAAATTTTTAGTAATGACTTTTGGGATAACCAATGCACCTGCAGTATTCATGGACTTAATGAATAGAATTTTCCATGAGTTATTGGATAAGTTTGTGGTGGTTTTCATTGATGATATTTTGGTGTTTTCTAAAAGTAAAGAGGAGCATGAAAGACATTTAAGGGTTATCTTGCAAACCTTAAAAGAAAAGAAACTGTATGGAAAATTCAGCAAGTGAGAGTTTTGGTTGAAACAAATTTCTTTCCTTGGTCACATTGTTTCAAAAGATGGGATAACTGTTGATCCTGCAAAAACAAAGGTTGTTGAAGAATGGCCAGGACCCACAAATTTAATAGAGATTCGTAGTTTCCTTGGTTTGACAGGCTATTACCAAAGGATTGTTAGAAATTTTTCACGGTTATCTAGTCCAATGACTAAGCTAACTCGGAAGGGTGTTAATTTAATCTGGAAAAAAGAATGTGATGATTGTTTTTAGGAATTGAAAAGAGGATTGGTGAATGCTCCAGTTTTGGCACTACCTTCTAGGAATGGTGAGTTTCTTATATACAGTGATGCTTCATTGAAAGGACTTGGTTGTGTCCTAATGCAGAATGATCAGGTAATTGCTTATGCTTCACGTCAGTTGAAAACTCATGAGGTAAATTACCCTACACATGATTTGGAATTAGCTGCTGTTGTTTTTTGCTTTAGAAATTTGGAGGCATCATTTGTATGGAGTAAAGTGTGTAATATATACCGATCACCAATGTTTAAAGTATATATTCACTCAGAAATAATTGAACATGAGGCAAAGGAGATGGCTAAAATTAATCAAGGATTATGATTGTACAATTCATTACTATCCAGGAAAAGTAAATGATGTGGCTGATGCTTTGAGTCGAAAAATTAATGCTTCATTAGCAATGTTGCGTTTGGAATGTGATCCTTTGGTTAAGGATTTGATGAACTTTGGCTAGAAGTTGTTGGTGCAGGAAGTTCTTCTGTTTTGTTTCAGGTATCAGTGAGATAATCTCTATCAGATAGAATCAAGCAAGCACAGAAGCAAGATAGTGAGTTGCAGAAAATGGTAGAGCTGGTTCATAAAGGTAAGTTGCCTGAATTCAACATTGATAATGATTGCGTTTTGAGATTTGGGAAGAGATTGTGTGTGCCTTGTGATTCACAGTTGAAGAGATAGTTTTTATGTGAAGCTCATAGTTCTCCGTTTTCAGTTCATACAGGTAGTACTAAGATGTATAGAGATCTTCGGGAGTATTACTGGTGGGATGAAATGAAAAGAGATATTGCTGATTTTACTATGAAGTGTTTGACTTGTCAGTAGGTTAAAGTAGAGCGGTAGTTACCGAAATAGATGCTCCAGCCTTTAATAGTGCCAGAGTGGAAATGGGAGAATATATCCATGGACTTGGTTATGGGATTACCGAAGAAATCTCGAGGTAATAATGAAATCTGGGTTATTGTTGATCGCTTGGCCAAATCTGCTAATTTCCTTGCTATACGAGATATTTTTTCCCTAGATCAACTTTCCCATTTGTATCTTAAAGAGATAGTCAGGTTACATGGAGTTACTCTCTCCATTGTATCTGATCGTGATCCCAGGTTCACTTCTAACTTTTGGAAAGGCCTTCAGAAGTCGTTGGGTACTGAATTAAATTTTAGTACAGCTTTTCATCCTAAATTAGATGGGCAGCCGGAATGAACAATTCCGACCTTGGAGGATATGCTACGAGCTTGTTCGATGGATTATCAGGGAAGTTGGGACCGACATCTTTCATTGGTTGAATTTTCATATAATAACAGTTTTCATTCTAGTATACAGATGGCACCATTTCAGGCATTATATGGGAAGCGGTGTTGAACTCCAGCTTTCTGGGATGAAGTTGGTGAAAGGAAGTTGATGGGACCAGAATTGGTAGAAGAGTTGGCAGAAAAAGTTCAGTTGATACAGAAATACATGAGAACAGCTCAGAGTAGGCAGAAGAGTTATGCGGACAACAGGAGGAATGATCTCTCTTTTGGGGTAGGTGATCATGTTTTTCTCAAATTATCACCATGGAAAAGTGTGATGCGATTTGGTAAGAAAGGAAAGATGAGTCCAAGGATCACTAGACCATATGAAATTCTGGAGAGATTTGGATCAGTTGCATACCGGGTGGCTTTACCTCCGATTTTATCTCAGGTACACAATGTTTTTCATGTTTCGATGCTGAGAAAGTACATGCCTGATCCATCTCATGTTTTGAGTCCAGAGGTAGTGCAGTTGGAAGAGAACCTATCTTATAAGGAACAACCGGTCCAGATTCTTGACCACAGGGAGCAAGTGTTACGGAATAAGGTGATTAATCCGGTAAAGGTTTTGTGGAAAAACCACATGATGGAAGAGGCAATATGGGAATCTGAAAATGCAATGAGGGATAAGTACCCCCATTTATTTGATATGTAAATAAATTGCGGGGACGCAATTTTCTAAAGGGGGGAAGGATGTAACATCCCAAGTAAGTAATGAATAATAGATATTTTTATCTATGTCTATTAATGAATTAGATAGTGTTTTAGTGGCTTAAAATGAAAATAAATCCAATCTTAAGCATGGAATATACTAATATTCTTAAAAGATTGTTTTACTGCCTTTTGATGGCAAACCCTTTTTAAATCAAACTTTGGACAATTTTATAATCGATATTTGTCAAAATAAACATATTCATTATGATTGGGACATTGAAATTTGCATTGGATAAGTTTTTTGTATTTTTCTGACAATGTTCATTTATTAATGAATAGTGAAAAATACAGCATTTTACATCAAAACTGCTTTTTCATTTAATTTAATTATATGGTTAGTTTATATTTTTAATTGGTATTAAAGTGTAATATGAATATATTTTTACCATTTAATCCAATGTTGGTCATTAGGATTAATTTAACTTTGAAATTGGTCATAAACTAATGCCAAGATTTTCATAGATATTGTTTCAAAAAAACCCGCTATTTGTTTTGACAACGGGAATTATTTTTAAATCAATTATTGAAATTTATGTGTTTGGAATTTGGTAAAATTGATTACATATTTGGAATCATAAGGTCCAAATTATGTAATTAAGACTCTTTTGTTTTTGGACATTATGAATAGTAACGACGGTAATTATCTTTAATTATCTTGATTAATGAGTAATCATGTAGTTAGGGATAATAAAATAATATCATAATAATAACAAAATGACACAAAAATGTGTCCTAATTCTACTGGTTGTCTCATGGCCGACCATGGGATGTCTTGTTCCAAACATGGGGACCCCATGAAATCACCTTTGTGAGAAAGTGACTTTTTATCTTTTTATTTTTTAAAGAATGTTAAATGTATCAAAGAATGTATCACCTAAGTAAAATATTATTAATTTTGTCTACATAAATGATCTTTTAGACTATAAATATTCATTGGAAATCTAAAAATATTTCCTACATCATAGTAATTGTTTCATAATTTTTAGACTTTAAATAAATTAAATTATTTATGACATCATGATGATGCAGCGATTACCTCATTAATAAAGGATTTAAATAAAATGAAATGATAATGTAAAATCTATGACCTACACATGTAAAAAACCTATTGGATGGGTGGATTTCGAACCCTTATCACCAAACCATTGAATTATATCAATGTGGGACCTTTTAAATCCGAAAATCATTTTAAAATAAAGTAACATTTCTTTACTTTCCAAGAGTGTCCCTCCTCTCGTCTTATAAAAGGCCCCCACCTCTACCTCCATACCCACACTCCCAAAGCCTTTGGCTGGGCTAAACCCTCACCATTTTGTCTCTCCACATCCCTCTATTACTAATTGAAGCCTCACTTTGTGCAGAAGTCTTCCCAAGGAAGCCTTTGAGCTCAAACCAAAGGGAGTTACCCGATTTTAAGGTAATGTCTTCACTTGAGTCCTTTTGTTTTATTTTTCTTCTCCAACCCCCTAAACTCTTTTTATTCATTTCTTTTGTAACAAAACCAGTATCTTCAATATACTAGGATGTTGTTATAAGAAGTATTCGAGCTACACTTACACACACCTATATCTAATGGTTAAAAAACTTTCTGTTTCGGTGGATGGCGAATTTCTGCCTCCCGAAACGATGATTGTTCAACATTCTTTTAACACCTACAAAGGTGGACATTAAGATGACACTATATTTATATATGATATATAATATGTTTATTTTTTCCTTAATCTTCTGAATTTTTCATTTTGGGCATACCTTTATGGTTTCCATTATTGGTAAACACGATATCTTCATTTAAGGAAGTGCGGACTACCGCCCCCTCAAATTGATTTGATTCGTTAAATACCATATGTGGGATGTATAATGGATGGAGTTATGATATTATATATGATATTACACTGGAATTATAATATACCTTTATATCATTATGATTCCATTCTATAAAATAGGAAATAGAAATGAAAGTAGCGTTCATGCGTACGTACGGCTTACCGTCTCCATGAACGGTGGATTTCATTTCTTACCTCTAAATTATTATGTAATATTATAAATGCATGCATGTACTGGATATATATGAAATATATGATATCTAAATCATGAATACCATATTGGATATAATGGATACATGAACAACTAGTAATTATAAAGGGCTTATTTTTGACTCAAGTACCAATGATCGTTAAAACGACCATTATTAACTTAAATAATTACATAGTGTTCATGACATGGAAATAAGTGATATAAAAGGAATAATGAACTTGAAAAAGGTTCTTAAACAAGTAGAAATTAACTCATTTTTATTATTCAGGAGATTAAATAATGGCCGAGTCAAGTCGGACCTGAGGTATGGGACTTCGTCTCAATCTCCTTTCATTGAGGCATATTTTGTTTTATACACAACCTTCTTTTATATGGTTTATAAACCTCTTTGAATTTTACTTTTATCCAAAAGGAATCTTTTTTATACGAAGCGTTTTACTAAACGACAAAAGGGAATGTTTTGTCGTACGTATGCGGCGACAACGACTTCTCCGCCGCAGTGACCATTATTTGAGTTTCAGCTTCCTCTACAAGCCATACCTTCTTTTTAAAAGAAAAATAAATACTATGTTTTACATTTTCTTTTTTTTGGTATTGAAAATGGTTTTCATAATGTTTTTATATCAATGTGTTGTATTGATATCTTGTGATTAAATGGTGGAAATGTTATGTTTTCCTTTATGCATGTTTTATGTGATACGATTATGTTGAGGTTCTTGGGCATTATTATGAAGGTGGTTCCATGATAACATAAGGGCGGGTTATCCCGATATAGCTCTCCAATGCATTGGGTAGCGTGAAGGAGTGAAACGTTAAGGTTTCTCTGAAGAGATTTAGGGAATATACTATGATGGGTATTCCAAACGTAACCAAGAGGGTTTCTCCCTACGTAAGAATGTTATGAATGCCTCAAGTTACCTTTATGTCTTATGATTTCTTTGATTTATTCATGATTTGATGAGGTATGTTTTATGGGTAAAGTATGATTTCATTCTTATATATATATGAACTCATGTTTCCTTTCCATATTTTTTTTATATAACCCATACTGAGCTTTTTATACTCATCCCAAGTCTTTTTTGAAATGTTTTTCACAGGTCAAGGGAAATGTACATGATATGATGATAGTGTCAAAGTAGTGTCAAGAAAGAATCCATGTTTTATTTTAAATATGTTCCATTGATGGGAAAAAATGAATACTATCTTTATGTAACCACTTTGTTTAAATGTGGAATGTAATGCAAGTTTTATGATCTAATTTTCTAAAACTCTAAACATGAAAAGATCCTCAATGTGTAATCTTGTAATAACTCAAGATTAAGTAAGGTTTAAGGCTGGGGCCTTATATACATAACCCCTTATAACACTAGAATAAGACAGAATGGTAAGGTGTGTGATGGTGATAGACTCTTGGGGTGGCTTGGATAACATCACTTGGGTGGTAATCTCTATTAACTTAAACTTCTCCCGTAGTCAGTTCCGCTCAAGATTAACATGTTCAAGCTTGACTTGGGATTGATCAAGAACGAAGCCCAATGACCCCACCTCCTTTCCAATCTCATACAAATGAGATTCGTATGGGGCAAGCCTACTTAAAGAGACCATCACTTCCTTTATCTGAGTAAATTGGATCTTTTAATTCCCTATATTAATACTAATAATTTGATCATTGTTCAATGACTATATTAGAAACAGTCAGAATTTATAATGGAATTTTAATATCCATAAACATAAAACCATGGAATTTCACACTTTGTATAACCGTAATGAGAAAATTAATTAAATCAAGAGTAATTTACATTACTAAATGTTTGTGTCGTCACAATATCCCTAGTGGAACATACAAAAAATAAGATTTATTTTCAATGATGAATAGAAATACCATATTTAAAAAACATTATTGAGGAAGACAAACTTTTTACTTTGAAAATAATTTTTTTTAAAAACCCATCCAATTCTGAAGGAAAAAATTTTCTTTAAAAAGTACCTTCTATACTTCTTAAGGAATATTTAATGAAGATATTATTCATCATGGTGGGAAAATATATTCATGATGTATAAGTTAAAACTCAATTACTTTTATATTTTTTCCAGAAAAGTTGAAAATTACCTCGTTCATAAAATGATAAGAAGGTTCCATTAAAATTGTTTTTACTAAAGTAAAGCATGGGTGAAAATGAATTTAAAAAATCATAGGGGAGTAGTAAAAATAATATTAAATTTAAATGGAAATATTGATATTGAATAAAAATATAACCATGAGGATAATTAATCATAACAATCACAAATTTGGATGACATTTTGAAATAAAACCACATCACATGGGTTTCTTTTTAATCATAAGCCCTATGAAAGAAATAACATTAAATGAAATATTAAATATCCTTAGGAAAAAGATATTCATGATATAATATATCAAATAGACAATATATAGACAAAAAATAAATAAGTGGTGAATATTTCTTATGTCGCATTGAAGGAAAAGTGAAATGATAAACCCTTACATGTACAGATGTTATTTTGAAATGGATGGAAGATAAATACCATGGGTAAGGATATTAGTATGAGGAATGGGTAGGTTTTGTACTTTCTATATGGCTCAAGGATGTGTAAATAATTGAAGGAAAGGGCGTCCTTTTATAATTGAGGGGATGGGCATTCGTGGAATTTCATAAAATATTAAATTAATGAAAATTATTTATCATGTCCAAATGGATCCAAATTGATATAATTATTTGATAAGGTGAAAATAAATATAAATATTTTCTTCCAATAAATGTTGGACATGTTTTGGATATGTTTTCACCATTATCTTTTACTTTTAACCCTTGTTAACCCTTTTGGAAATTGTGGTAATATTAAAATTTTCTACTGTCAAAGGGTCAATTATGATACTATAAAATTAAAAAATACACATAAATGGAAAATTAAATATTTAATTAACCATATTACATTAATTGGTGTGAATGTAATATTTTTAGGATTTTTATATCATTTAATAAAGTATTATCTATTATAATAAATCAATATTGTCATTTTTTAAAATTATTCATTTCATTGAAATTAATAATATCAAGAAAACACTTATAATTTGTAAAATATTGTTTATTATATCCCTAATATGTCATGGTAATATTTAAAATTCGTTTAAAACATCATGTATCTCAAATTATATAACTTTTAATGTTTTAAAAATAATTTATTTGTTTTTTCCGTTAATTGATTATTTACCACATCAACGTTATGTAAGCTTTTAAGGTAATTATTTATTAACTAAAAATTAAAAATTAGCTAACATGATCAATAAAAATCTTTATTATTTTAAAATACTATTTATTTTCAAACTTACCCAATGTATTACCCCACATTAAAAATATTATAGTTATTTAAAAAAGTGTGTGACATGTTTGAATTTTGTTGAATTAAAATACTCTAAAGGTCAATGTCTCATCCCAATGGCCATAAAATTCAATATAACCGAATCTGGGATGATTAAAGATGAAACTAAATCATCAGTTAATAATAATTAATTTTTAGGGTCATTTTCTAGTCCGTATAATTTTATTTTCATCTTTAATTAACCGATATACCCGTTAACACAATAACAAAAATTATTAATGTTACAATTCGTTTTAAAATAACATAAAAGGTCTCAATTTAATAAATTTTTAAACATTGTATAAAAATAAGTTTTTTTTTCAAAACCCAAAACATATAAGTAGAATAATTCAATTTAAAATCAAAATAAAAAATGAAAAGAAAAATAGTTTTTATGAAAAATACCCATTTAAGTATAAAAATTGTTTTTTTATGAAATTAAGTAATAAAATTGATTCCAATAAACAAATTGGATTCATAATAATAAAATATAAGTAATTTTACGCTGAATATTTTTAAAATAAAATGCATCTTTGCAAATGGTTGAGAAAAAAATATAGTTCTCAGTAAAATATGTATTTTTAATTATTCACTGGAAAATAAATCATTTTAGAAAAATATGAAAATTACTCTCTAATATAATTTAAATATTCTGATTAAAAAATGATATTTTTTATATTATTCAATTTATATACACTTCATAATTTTATTATAATATTTTTTCATTAAAAATAATTTTTGATGAAAATGTATTTCTAATGAATAAAATTACACTACCTGAAATTCAGTACTTATTTCATAAGAATTAAGTAACAAATATATACTGAGTATGTCCTTTAAATTCATATATATATATATATCTCTATTTTTATCTAGTTAATACAATTCACACCCACTAATTTAATAGCTGGGATATAATAATCATCTTTAAATAATATTTCCTCGTTCATTGATGTTTAGTGTTGCGTGTTGTATATGATATCGAACATAGTTTTCTTTTAAAATCACAGAGTTTCATGCATCACAACATATAAAAGTGATTAAATTTATTTTAAAAAACATTCTATAAAATAATTTACTGTTAGGTTCTCTTCTATTCATTGTGTTTCATATCATATACACTACTAAATATGATTTTCCCAGTTTAGAATCTCAGGGTGTTATATTCTACCCCCTTAAAATAAATTGCATCCTTGAAATTTAATCTTGATATCAATAATAAACAGTTTGACATTTTTTTGTACCCTTATTTAAATAACACATCCTGAGAAGGGTTAATAAAATATTTTCTTAATAATATGGAAAGGGAAGTACAAAGGTCATATGGTATAATCAGATAACTAGGTTTCTATGTTGGATAACATAGCTGGGATGTGAAGATATGGAAATGGAATAAATTATTAATTCCTAAATAATGATAGGGTGTGATAGAGTTCATTGGTAAGTATAAACTAAATATTCAAATGAAATTAAACAACCATAAAACCATAAATCATTAATGAGTAAAAAAAACTTTCATTGATCAGATATGAAGGTAATAGGATAACATTAATTTTGAAAATAATTTACTTAGAATTGAGGAATTCCTTTACCATTTTTACTAAGAACATAAGGGAAAACACTGAAATGTTATATTTCTATTTCCTAGGAAAACGTTTATCCTCTAGATGTGCTTATATCAACTCCTACTTAATATGTTACTCCACAAAATGAATATCCAACATGATTTTTTATTCCTGAAGACCTAAAATTAAAATTTAATAGATCATTAGCTCAATATTGGAATGAAAATTCAATACTCCTATATCTAGATACTTTATAACATCAAAATGGTTAACATAAGTTATCCAAAAACACATGAATTTCATTTTAATCCATTTTATAAATAGTTAACCTTACGAATCATCAAAATCACATCTTTCCAAATTCAATGTCAGAAAATTTAGAAAAATGTCCCTATAGTTTAAAAATATACGTAAAATTAGATTCCCTAAACAATATAATGTAACTCTTAATATAAAATACCAAATATGTGAAAACCATGATCACCTTGAAAACATAATTAAAACATAAATCCTTACAAAAATAAATTCTCTGGTTATTGAATATATTCCTTAAATCCAAACATGTAGTAAACTCCAACAAAGATAATATAAACCATAATGCCATTAACCAATTTTGTGTCCACCGATACTATATAATAATAATATCTTCATCCTTATTATATCAACATATACATCATATTAAGGTTTATCTTCCCTCAATCATGTGATTTACTAAAATATAAACCTTCCATAAAATCACATTTTCTAGCCATCGATACTATTCAGAATATTCTCTAAAATCCTTAAAGAAATAATATTGTAGTGCAATAATTATACATTTAAAGTTACATACAAATTGAATTTAATTTACAAAATATTTTTATAATAAAATAATTTAATCTAAACAAAAGAACATTATTCACTACACTTCATTCTTAAACCATTAACTAGGATTCAACACCTTATTCTTCAATACCTCCTTCCTTTAATATCTCATTTGTAGTCTCTTCATCATTAGAATTATAACAATTACTCATACAACTATGATGATTATCATTATGATATTTCCCTATATAATATGTATTTTCATAATTTTCACATAAAAAACATACAACCATCCATAATACCTTATAGGGGAAATTATTTTCCTCCATTATATTAATTTAACATTTAATTTTTTTCTATGAAATTAGATTCTTTCTATCCTTATTTTCTACACATAAAATATTTTCTTATTACTTTGAGGTGCTCTCATGGGTGTCCCTTTCCACATTTCTAACATAAAAGGAAACTAAGCATTCTTTTATCTATGGTCTCCACTATCTAAGTCCATAGAGGACTTCATCCTTCTCATATTTAGTGATTCCAAGATTCAATTAGGCTGCAAGTTGTTAATCATATAACATGATAACTGATTTTTCATAATCATGATTTCTATCACCCCAATCATTAGTCCAATTGGTTTCTCATCAACCCATTTTCTATTACATCAAATTTTAAACTAGTTAATTCAGGTTAAATTCATTGACTAAAACCAAAGAGCACAGTGTGAGAGACATTAGTCATAGTAGGAAATCACAATGATTAAGAATCATTTATAGGATTTCTAAATCATGATAAATTTATTTCAATATTTTTCATGTTATGTTTAATATTTTTTATTCATGGTCATCATCAATTCAAGTACTTCATGATGGTTTATAATGAAAATGTTAATTAACCAATGCATATCCCCTGGGAGTGTCAGACCAAGTGTATAATAAAGTCTATTATTATGTACCACATAATTCCCTTGTTAAGAAAAATGATCATTTTTCATCATTATTAACCCTAGGTACATCGGTTCAAGAACTAAATATATTTGTAGTATCAATACATGTATATAATGTAAGGAAGAATCATATAATATCTCTCTCACTAGAACAATAGGATATTATTCCATACATATCATCAATATCTATCATAGGGTCATGTTCTATAATCAATTTGTTCCTATATTTAGTTCCCAAGGATCATAATAAACATCCTCTCATACTAACTTCAAAGACCCCAATTTCAATACACAAAAGTAATTGGTTACATTATTTCGTTGTCACTATATATAGGGAACTATATTCGAAATGAACAAATATTTTAATAGTTTAGGTAAACTAGATAAATAACTGAATTTCACATTACAAATGAAAAAATAAAATAGAAAATGTTTTATTTTTTGGAATACTATATTTGCCATTATAATATCTATAAATATAAATCAGAAAACAATTACTAGTATCTTGGAAAAAATTAATCATAAGAAAGGGATGATATGAGTTGATCAGTAAGGGTATGTGTTCAACAAAAGCTACCATTAATAAATAAGCCTAAAAAATATTGAATGGTAAATAACTAAAATACCTGTAATTTAAACAATAAATTGAGTATAATATTATATAAATAAATTATGACAGGAAATACATATAAATAATCCCCTGAGCTTATAAACTATCCATGGATGTTTTAAATAATCAAATAATCACGTGAAAATCAAT
This sequence comes from Viscum album, assembly GCA_963277665.1. NCBI lineage: Eukaryota > Viridiplantae > Streptophyta > Magnoliopsida > Santalales > Viscaceae > Viscum > Viscum album. The sequence continues at coordinate 1,112,440,484 of OY728129.1, read as the reverse complement.
AACTAAATTCATAATGATTGGATAATTAATGAAAAACATATGAAAAATAAAACCAAGGCCTCAGTCAAGAAATATGAAAATACTACCAAGGTATTGTTCCATGCCATATGAATAAATGGGTATTCCCCTGGCCAAAACAAATTAATGTTTTTCTCACGAGACCTATCAATGCATTGAGAGGTTATACCAGGCACCACCTTTCACTTAATAAACCCAATTAAATGCTTATATGAAAGGGGTTAAATATAATAAACATAAAAATTCATATTGAAAATAACATATGAAATGTTAATAATTTCCCCTATCAATAAGAATAATCTTAAACCATCCAATGTAATATGGAGAATTGTATCAAAATAGTACACCTCCTTTCAAACTGATCATAAACCATCTAGAGAAATAATAGTGATGGTATCATCATAACATATCCCTTGTTGAGAATATGTAAAATACGGGTTTTCCTTCTTTATGAATAGAAATACCATAAAATTTATTATAAAAACATTAATGAGGAAAATAACCTTTTCAAGTTGAAAATATTTTATTTAGTTTTAAAAAAACTGTGAAATTAGGAAGGATTTTTTTCATTAAATAGAACCTTGTAAACATATAAAATAAGGTTCAAAGAAAATATAGTCATGACGTTGGGAAAATATGTTCATGCTGTATAAGTTTAAAAAACATTCCTTTTATATATTTTTTGTAAAATTCAAAATGTAACTCTTTCAGAAAACTATAAGAAGATTCTTTTCAAACCATTTTTTAAAAATTCAAACAAGGATGAAAATGCATTTAATAAATCATTGGAGAATATTAAAAATAATATTTGAAATATATTTTGGAGATATAGATAATTAATAAAAAGGTTCCCTTGTAGAGACTTAATCGTAAAAATTCTGAATTTTTATGACATTGTTAAGTAACCCCTTATCACTTGGGCGTCTTTTGAATTGTAAGCCCCATGAAAGAAATATATTCAAATTAAACATTAAATACAATTAAAAAAATATATTGACGATTTAATATATTAAATATTAATTATATACCCAAAAAAATAAGTTGTGAATATATAGTATTTTTCATATATGTAAAAGTGATACAAGAAACCCTTACATTAGGTATGATTTCTTTTTTTACATGCTTGAACCTCCACTTCTTCAGTTGAATCCATTTAGATAACTTATTAAGGTTCATAAGGTTACTATTTTGGAATGTATAAAACCACAATATTTTGGTGATGGTTTTTAATAAGAGGAATGTGAAGGGGTTGGTCAAGATAGAGGGATTAAAGAGGTGTAAATAAGTGAAGGAAGGGGTTTCATTTTATAATTGAGGGGAAGGGTATTCTTGGAATATCTTAAAATATTAAATTAAGGATAATTATTTATCCTGTCAAAATAGATCCAAATATATATAATTAGAAGATAAGAGGAATATAAGTCAAAATATTTTCACTTAATAAAACTTTTAAAAGATTTATATATTTTTTCACCCTTATCTTTTAGTGATAGCCCCCATTAATCCATTTTACAGTAACCATACTATTAAAATTCTTTAGTCCTTAAGGTTCAATAATGTTACTATAAAATTCAAGAAGATCCACAAATGGAAAATGGTTAATTTCATTATCCATATACCATTAATTTGGATGAATATAGTTTTTTTATAAATATTATATCAGTTAATAACATATTATTTATTATTAAATATTAATATTTTCAATTTTTATAACTATATATTACTTTGATATTAATAATATCAATAAAACACTTATAATCCAAAATAATTTTCTTATTATATCTTTAATTTGTCATGGTCACCTATAATATTTAGGGATCAAATTATTTATCTCAAATATATTACTTTTAATATTTTAAATATCATTTATTTTATATTTATTTTAATTGAATGAATACTGCATCAACATTGTGTAAGCATTTAAGATAATGTTTTCTTCACAAAAAAATTAATAATAAATTAACATGATGAATATAAATATTTTTGATTTAAAAATAATACGTTTAGTTAGTCATACCCTTTGTATAATCCCATATAGGAAATAATATAGTTATTAAAAATAAGAGTTTGGCATGTTTGAATTTTCTTTAAATAAAATACTATAAAAGCCATAGTTGCATCCAAATTGCTATAAAATTCTATATAACTGACTAATTGATGAATATGAAAAAATGAAATCATCTAATAGGACAAATTCATGTTTTACCACCATTTTTGTGTCCGTATAATTGTATTTTTTTACTTCTATTACGGGATTTACCCTTTATTGTAGTAACAAAAATTACAGAGGTTTATATTCATATTGAACAAAAATAAAGGGGGCATATGTAATTAATCTAAATGAACTAAATAAAAATATGGAATATAATTTTTAAAATTCAATACAAAAAATTGTTATATTTTAATTTAAAACTAAACAGGAAAAACACAATGACAAATTGATTTTTTGAAAAATTCCCTTTTAAGGAAAAAAATGTTTTCAAACCAAATTAAACTATGATATATATTCTACTGAATATAATTGGATAATTAATATTTTAATATAACTAAAGTTTTTTGGAAAAAATTTTAAAATTGAATTGATATTTTATAATTTTTGAACAAAACTAATGGGTGATGAGTGGTGGTGGAGGAGGATTGCTCCTCGTTCTTGAGAGTTCCCTAAGAGAAGGGATATCTCAAGGGCCTTGAGAGAAAAATAAAATGTTCCTATGAAGTATCTGGTCAATGTATGTACCTTTAAGTATTCTAAGGAGCCTCTTGGATCTATCATGAATGATATTTATCCTTATAATGTAGGCTACTTTTCCATATTCATTCATAGAGAGGTAATTTTTAACCAATATTTAATATACTCTAAGACTGGTTGATAGTTTCCAATATGTAAAATTTCATCAACATATAATGATATTTTAAGAAATTAATTCCCACAAAAATTTTTGTAAACACATGGATCACATAGGTTTTTAATGAAACCAAATTCTATTATATTTTTATTGAACAAAATGTTCCATGACTTGGATGCATTCATAAATCTATAAATAAATCTTTGTAATTTCCATATCTTTTTGGTGTTACCTAGAGTCACAAAACCTTTTGGTTGTTTTATATGGACATCATTACGAAGGATCCCATTAAGGAAAACTATTTTGAATTCCATCTATCAAATTTCACAGCCATGGTAAGAAGATATAACAATTACAAATATGGTGGATTTAAACATGTCATATGGAGAAGAGGATTATTTGTAATCAATTCCTTAATGTTGTTTAAACACTTTAGCCACTAACCATGGTCTGTATGTTTTTACTTTACCTTCCTTGTTAATTTTTCTCTAGAATTAATATTTGAACCTAATAGGGTTTACATCAATTTTTTATCATCTAAAACCCAAACCTAGTCCTAATACAGGGAATCTATTTTAAAATTCATGGATTATTTACATATAAAAGATATTAAGATCTTTAATACGTATTTTTAGGATATAGTTTCATAATTTTTAATCAATAACGAGTCACCATATTTTATGAATATAATACAATATATCTTTAATTATATTACCTAACTGGTGCTCCAATAAAATACTTGTGTTTCAAGAACACCATCTTCTTGGGGGACCTATGGAATTTTTTCTTGTACCAACTCTTTTTTAATGTAGCATTATCTTAATAGAAATCAATTTTTCTCCCACTATCCTTTTTGAGGATTTACTCCCTATAAATAAATATGGATTGTTAGGTGACAATAAATTTCTTTTATGAGGGGTTCTAAATTAATTTAATTATATTTATTTAGGAACCCCTATATAGATACAAATTTTTACCTAGGGTGTAAGTTTATAGCCCAAGATAGCCTTAAGAAACACCTCACAACCCTATACATTCATAACTCAAAAGGAACTCCATTTTCCACTTTAGTCGGTTCTCAGTTTTTTGTGTACACTATATTTTATAATGTATATCCCCAAAAGGATAATATAAGATCTACATGACTCATAATCAACCTTACCATGTCAATAAAGGTATAGTTACTCCTTTCACTAACACTATTCCACTATAGTGTGTAAATTGGAGTGAGTTGAGTAGGAATCCCAAAAAATCAAACAATATTGAAAAACTATTGGTTAAGTTATTTTCCAACTCTATTAGATATAAGGTTCCTTACTATCTATCCATGTTTATTCACTACTTCATTCATTAATTATTTAAATTTCCCAAAGGTGTCAGACTTATATCTCATCATGTATACATATCCATATGTACTCATGTATTCTGTAAAAAATATGAAGTAAGAATTCCCATCTCTTGCTTCTACATCAAATGGTCTTCACACATTACAATATAATAGTCCTATAAGTTCTGTGAACCTCTCACCTTATCCACCAAATAGTGGTTTAGTAATTTTCCTTGGAAAATCATGAAAATTTTTAATTGGTTTTAGCTCAATAAGTCTAAATAACCATCTTGACTGAGCTTTTCCAAATACTTATCCTTTACATGTTCATGATGGTGATTACACAATTTGGTTCTATATGAGTCTTGTAACATGATTCTTTATCAATTTCCAAACCGTTATTTTCAAAATTTATTATATATATACAATTATTTAAATGTTCCATATAATAACATATGTTGACTTTATAAAAAATAGGTTTTTTAAATTTAATTGAAAATAAATCCATGTAAATATAGGAAGGATACATGTATTATGTTTTTGGTAATAGTCAGTATATAATAGAAATATCTTTAAACCAATATTTTACATCTTGAAAACGAAATTTGGTTGTCTCAAAAGGATATAAAATCTAGCCTCACACCATTGGCGTCCTAGAAATCCACTTCCCCTCTAAGAATCATTTGAAATATACATAGTTCCTACATTTCGATACATATGTGAGCACTATAAGATGTATCTAATATAAAATTTGTAGATATTTAGAGATTATAGTTGACAATAGATGAAACTTTATCTTCCCATTTCTTCTAGGAGCATTTCCTCATCTAGTGGTCTTGCTTTCCACATATGAAACATACTTCGTCCTTTTCTTTTACCTGCATCTAGATATTCCCCTTGTCACCTTCTATTGATAGAGAAGGTAATGGAGAGGAATCAAACTATACACATACATGTACTCATATTTCATTAGAAGCATGTTAGTCATGGATGACAACATGAAACAATGAACATCTTTATCATCATTCAAATGTCTCTCATAGAGAGAAAATTCTTCTTCCCTATCTCTTTGGTCAGGTTCTTCAAAAATGGGTTCTTCTAGAACTTATGATTTCTTTTCATGGAATATGATAACTAATATGTTCCATTTATATTCTTTAAAGTCAGTTTTGGTTAAATGGTTATTCTTCTCAAGTATTGATCACACTAATTGGTTTTAAGTCATATTTAATTAATTTTTTAAAATTAATAAGAGAATAATTTTAGTACCTTATCTGATAAAATTAAATAAAAAATATTATATTATATTTATTAACCTCGAACTAATTTTTTGAAAACCAATACCCCTCACCATTGACTTTGCAATATCTTTTTTTCTTGGACATTATAGTGGCAAGGACCCATATTACTCTACTCATAAGGTAGACTTAGGCCTGGAATGTTATTTAAAGGTTTTTATAGAGGCATAAAAATTTCCTCTACATTAACACACAGTTCCTCGATATATTTAGTGGCATATTGAATCCAGAAATATTTAAATAGGATTTACAAAAAATATTCTTCTTAGTTACACTAATTTTTGATTCGGCACCCATCCATTCATGTGAACTAATTTAAGTCAGCCTAAAACATTACGTTAAAATTCCCCGATAACTTAAAGCATAATGACTTAGACCAGCCAAGAACATTGAACTATGGATTGATTTGAAATTTAGTAGTGGAAGGCTATACTAAGTTAGTATATATAATTGAGGTATTGTTATATATATATGTGTAAATAGCCTATTTTATATTTATTAAATCCTTCTTATTATTAAGTTGATTTACTTAATTAATTAATCATGTTTTGGATAATGTTATTTCATATTACATACATGATCATTAATTCATTAATTAATGTGAGATAAAAATAAAACATAAAGAAATTGACCGTGAAATTTGACAGAAATAATATAATAAATTGGTATGATCAAGATATTTTACTAATTTTTAGTTTATTTGGTGGATGATAAACTATTCATCAACCTAGGGGAAAACACCATGATCCATAAAATGGTTCAATTTGTAGCTTTCCTCATGTCCACAAATTTACCACCATGATTGGTTTCAACACAAATCCAATCTTTAATTGCCTCAATTTTCTTGGGAGAATCATCTATTTCATTATATTTTACTCACACATAAGTGATGACAACCAAAGGACAATTTTTGTAGCTCATATAAACGAAACCATGGGAATGAAGGCCCTTACATAATGAGAGGAGGGATTACTCTCAAACAATAAAATAAAATTAATTAATCAAAATAAACCAATAACACATAATGGTATATTATATTCCCATGATCATCCATGTACATGTAATGAAATACTCATTTAATAAAAATAATATTCAATTCTAATCATTATTTATTTAAGATAAATAAAATTTGAATCAATTAATTTTCTTATTTAATTAATCGATTATTTTATATTAATTCTCAATAAATCATTATTGAAAATTTTATCCATCACAAAATTAAACAAATTAAATATATTAATTTAAAAATAACTGTATAGAAAACATGTACCTTGGAGGAAAGACGGTGAGTACCCATACAAAATACCCAATGTGTACTATATTTTTACTCTTTTTAATCACGTGGCATATGAAATACATGAATTATCACATTATTTCAAATCATGCATATTGTAAAATAATTTACACAAGTAACACGTGGTATTTATGTAGCTTGTTATCTTATAATGCATATAGAGTTATACATCATGTGTAGTTCCTAACGTTACTCAAAAATTAATTGGATATTCAATATAAATAAAACCTATCACATGCGATATACATTTTCCAATAAATGAAACATGAAACACATGCTGATAATGATTGATTAGTATACTACATTAAATTACAATTTTATTTAATTAGTTACAATACACATCATGTACTTTCCACCAAAAAGATATGTATATTTATTGTTGTCTATATGTGTAACTTACCTAGGGACATGATGTATAATTGTGCCACTAAAAAAATTGTGTACATTTCATATACATGTGATACATGGTGTGTGGTTTCTAAGTTACATAGTTACCAGTGATGTCCGTCATGTATGAAAAACATGACCCATCATTGACTAAAGGACTACACATTGTGTATGAATATTACATCACATGTAGTCTCATTTACTATGCTCTTCTATGGCCCAATAAAAATGTGAAGTATTTAAATACACACCACATGTAATAAATGTACACACCTTGGATTAAGTCCAAATTAATTCATGGAGTATTAAAAATGCGTACATGACTTGTTGTAATGGGATTAAATACATATACTCTTTTTTTAGCCAAAATCTTCAATAAATCTTGATGAGTTCTTCAAATGTTCTTCATTAGTAAAATTAATTGGTTTTGAATATATTTTTCATTATGAAGTGGAAAATGATAAGCTATTAGGATTTTAATTAAATTATGGTTAAACTAGATTTGAGAACTAATGATTAATTTGTAAGTCAATCAATGATATTTGTATAATTATAAATAATTATGAAATTACCTCCATAAATTTAAAGGTTATGGGTGCAGCAAAAAAACTGGATAGGGAATTCCAAATTGATTTTTTATTATAATTGATGATTAATACGAGATTTACATCGATGATAAAGGTTTCAACTAATATAATTGAATAAATGATTAATTGATGTGAGAATGCCAAAAATAGAAAACATGATCCTCAAATTTTATTTATAATCAATTTATATAGTTAAATAATTACCATGAGATGAATTCTTTTTTCATTGATGAATAAAAAAATCCACATTACCCCACACTTTTTTGGAGGAATCAAGTGAATATTCCTTCCAATAGTGATCCAAAAGTTCTCCACGAACCTCAGAATATCATCTTAGGGATCTCCAGGTGCTATAATCATAGATCCTAATACATGAGTCATTCATATTTGATCTCCAAGAGAATCATTTCCAGAATGATTCTCCTTGATCTGTCTATAATTGATAGTGGTGGTGGAGGATGATCTCTCTTCGTTCATGAGATTATCCTAGGATAAAGGAAGTCTCTAGGTCCTTTATAGAAATATAATAATTTTTCTATGCACAACCTAAAAAATGGAGACCCTGTAAAATATATTACAATATGGTTTATACACTATAAGTGTTAGAATGTAATAATTTCATATACACCAATATTATTTCCTAAATCCCTATAAAACCCAATGTCTATAATAATAATAATAATATGAATAATATTTTTTTTATTTTATAACATGTAAAAAATTCATGAAATAATTTAATATTACTAATTCAAATAATTTCAATGTATATTAATTCTTACATGAAAATTTAAATTGGTCTTCCATTCCTCCACAATAGTTATTAGACGTTGAATAATGACTATTTATTTAATAAATAAATATCACTACATTATTCACCAATAAGTAAATAAATACCTAGAAAGTTTGTTTTTTGGGAGACCAGATCAAAATTTAATAATTAAAAATAAAGTATAAAGTTTACACATAGAAAGGGAATTTACATAATAAAGAGTGAGACACCCCCCTCATGTTATCCTCTACTAGAGAAGTACAAAAATCAGGGGTCCTAAATAAAAAAAACGAGTTCATTTTCATGATAGATATCTTTGAAAAGGTATCAACCACTTGGTTGGCCTCCCTTTAAAAATGTGTGACCATTTTGTTGAGATGCTTTACTTACACAAGGCATTCAATCCATTGAGGTAGAAGACTCCATGATCTGTCTCTGGTCCTTAGACTATGTTAATTGACTACATATTTAGAATACAATTAAAACCATAATACATTCCAATTTTGATAAAAAGTGTTCTAGACAATATAAATAATAGCCCACAACTCAGCTTCATAAGTAATTCCCATCCCCACAATGTGATGAAAAATCCTTTGACAAAGCTGTAGTGTGTGAGGAATACACCAACACAACCCAGTAAATCTAGTGATACTATCACTACTCTGGACATTATAGTATGAATCATGGGTGTGTAAGACACCCATTGTAAATAATATCCCACAACTCAGTTGGATAAGTAATTCCCATCACTTCTCTAGTCTATCGAATCACTAGTGACACAATATATGAAATCAAGAAAACAAGAATAATTACTAAACCACCCAAACAAAAAATATTTACTAATCATATTAAATAATAAATAATAATATTTTTTAACTAAGGTTCTACAAACACATATTATGGGACCCTTGAAGCCTATTTTATGTGGCATTAGGGTAAGCATCCTAAAGTCCAAGGTTAGTATCAAGAGATACACCAAGGAAATCATAGATCAAGAAGATAATTCCATTATAATATAAAACATCATATAGATACATTCAATTTAATATAATTCATTTATCATGATATCTGTAATCAAATAGGTTGGATGCAGGTGCCATCAACCTATGTGTTGGATGTCTCTTCCTTTGAATTTTTAGAAATTGAAATTGCCTACAGTAGCCAATGGGAATTAATTTATTTATGTTATATAATTTCCATCAAAGAGACTAAGATATAAAATTACTTTAAACAATATAAGGTACATAATCTATCTCACAGTATTCATTAATGAAACATTCCAAATGATGTACAAAACATATCCTACATCACCGCGGACACGTGTTACCATAGTTTCCATCAAAAAACTAAAGTACAAGGCTCACAATATCTATTGATAATAATTTTAATGTTAAAGGATCAATACAGAAATCCATAAATAGAAACATCCAATGACACATAAAAATGTTGATTTCATACTTGAATGTCTCATCATGATAATCTACTACACTATAAATCAACAATGGTGTACACCATTAGAAGGTGCCTCAAAGTCCAATGATTCTATACCCATGATATCCTATATCATTTATCTCCAAAAAATGAATGAATATTAAAATATAAATATATTTATAAATTTTATTGTAGAAATATTGTGTTCTCATCCTAGGGGGAACTGTTATGACCTTTATGTGTGAAAATTCACTTAGGACATTATCACATACGATGTCATTCCAAAGATCAATCATGATGTGATAAGTAGTTTAGAAAAATTGAAAACTATAAATATAGGTAATCATAAAGTAATCAGATGTTGGTTCATGGGTACCAACTCCAAAAATTCCTCAATAGTTTCAATATGAACTTCTAAAACAGCTATAAATTCAAAATATATGAATGAAAAGTATTCTTAACCAAAAGATTCTTTATTTACCTCTATCTGGCGAGATTCTTTAGGACATTATAGTATGAAATATTTAAATAAAAATTATTTTCTCACATATTCTATGAATGTTATGAGCCTGATTTATTTCATAACTCATGATGTTGGAACCATTTAGAACCACAATGAATCTCCATATTTTGTACATCATCAAAAATTTCTATGATGAACATTGTATCTAATATAAAATAAACATTCTACATAAATTTATTTCCAAGTATCTTATTCCAGAATAGCCTATCAAATGATTTTTTTGGAAAACCTAGTATCTTCTTTGCTGCCTATTCTATGATTATTATAATTTTTAATAAAGTTAGGTATTTTATATTATGACAACTATTTCCGATGCTTTTTTCGAGCCTTGTATCTGATTGTATAGGACCCACATATTGTTTCCCAACATTCCCACTTTCCAAAGGTTGACGGCATCCATTAATTATTCAGGGACATTTTATCCTTGATCAAAATGGGATGATGGGATGTCGGTTCCTCTTTCTATGGATTCCTCATCATTACATGTTACCTAGACCGGGTCTCCCATAAAGACTAAGATAATGTTTTTGAAACTCGTCCTAGTTCCATGTCTTCATGGATGCTGGTTAATTACATTACATCTGTTAGGAAATTCCAAGGGGTTATGTTAGGGAAGCAACCTTCAATCAAGGGAGTATTCATATTGGACATTGCTGGAATGTTTGTACATCGGAACACTGGTGCGTCTGGGTTTCTTCCCCTTATGATAGGGATTCTCAATGTTGTGGAATTGAGAGGCATCCTACATCGAATGTGGGGAATTATATTCCATAGGCATATCTCTGTGGTTTTCCTTAGCTTCCCATGTTTGACACAGGGTATTCCGTAAGTTTTACATCGAGAAAAGACGGATCAGACTAATCAGAACACTGCTGGGAGTTGATCAGATGAGTGTAGGCCCAGGAGGGAGAACCTGAGAGTACTACTTGGTGGGTGGATTGAAATTCCAAATGAAGAAATATCTAAGGATTTTTGGGTCTATATAAAGATTATGCCATGTTTTTCCATTAGTTTTTATAGAACCTCAGGGTGGATTCCAACATACCCTGTCTCTAGAGACATGGATCAAAGCCTGCATAGTTAAAAGGGGTGATAAATCAGGGTTTTCTCTGAGGACAATGACCCGGAGATGATGCTAGGGCTTACATGTGTATTCCAGCCAATCACAAGAGAGACACATTTAGTCGGATGACTATAGATAGCGTAGGGCTTACACACGGTCAGCTTCCCAAGGTAATGGCATGATCTCAACGTGTTGTGGTAGCCCATGTGAGAATCTGGATGAATATGGATGGTTAAGAGAAATAAGTGAAGAATGAGATGGGACTGATGTGAGGATGGTGGTGATGTTGGGCTTGATCCTCAAAGAGACTTCCTACATATCTATGTGGTGGGGAATCAAAGTTCACGTAGTTCCATGGGGCGATGGGACACCTGAGGAGGCGGCACTTGAGAATGGACTCATGGATTGGACCTGAAGGAAATAGAACCTTCGCATTGGGGCATGAGTTCCCGGAACATAGGGTGCTCAAGGGAGAGACCACAATGGGAGATGAATAATGGGATTGAACATCTGAGAGTCTTCGTACCTATCCCTATGAAAGGGAATAAAAGTCCACACAGTTCAGGATGGGGGCATAGAATAAGACTGTGCACATAGCACAAAGACTCAACAATATCATGGGGCATACATTTGGTTAGCAGCCTAGGTTGGTTTGACACCTGGTTGTTGGACTAGAGATGTGTATCCCAGCAATGGGGACTACAACGACTTATCGTTGGTTGGGGGCTACAATGTTTCACCACTGGTTGGGGGTACGATGAATTCTCACTTGTTGGGGCTACAACCGCTTACCACTGGTTGGGGATAAAATGGATTAGCACTGGTTGGGATACAATGGCTTACCACTAGATGGGGATACAATGACTTACCACTAGTTGGGGATAAAATGGCTTATCACTAGTTGGGATACAATGACTTACCCCTATCTTGGGGTACAACGACATACCAATGGTAGAGCCTAATCTTCAGCGAGTATTACTATATACTCTAGCTAAGAGACATGGATCGAAGACCAATTGGTTTGATGTTTTATAGTTTAATGTCAAGCTAAATTTAAAAGGGTCATACTGTTTAACATAATGTGGGGTGAAGGTGAACCAATTTGGAGGGGTCAGGACAAGTTGGTGTTGGGCATCAAAATCAGAGAGGCTTCCTATGTACCTTGCATGAAATGAGAAGGGATTAAATTCCATATAGTTCGGAATGGTGGTATTGGACTTACACTATAGGGAGTCCAAAGAAGGATGAAATGGTCAATTCATACTCTAAAACCACATGATCCATGCTTTATATGAGAAACAAGAGGCAACAAATACTGACGATCGCATCGCAAAAGGTGTGTACGTTGAGAGAGAAGCAGGGAAAACACGTTGTTAGAAAGATGAAGAGGAAACATCAATGTATGTGTGGTTAGTGTCCCAGGGACATGGAAATTGAGACATACTCTAGGACAAAGGCCTGTTGTTGATAAAGCTCAAAGGGGGAGGAGCATGGTAACTAAGGTTCTTGAGCCCCTATCTTTTCTATTCTTTGGAATCGATGAGGAAAGAAGGAGTGGGAAAGCTACCTCCCACAAGGGTGGATATTGTCTAAAACTGAGATGGTTACCGTTTCCCTGCAAAAAGATATCGTTCCAGCAAATAGGATCTCATTCCATTTATGGAAGCTCTCACTCCCACGAAGACAATCTGGCTTGGAGAATGTCTGAGATGTGAAACCCTTTGTATAATTCATTTAGAGAGGCCATTGGTTAATATCATGTACTGAGGATGATGGTGCATGGTAGTGTAATGTCCTACAAATCCGACGAGGTGGGATCACTCTGCACCCCTAGGATATACATGACTAATACCCACCCACCCCTGAGAAGGAGAAGGCATCAACAATGTCGTGGAAAGGAAGTGCTACGAAGTGATCCATTGAGGGGCTCAAGTTAGCGTGGCTATGTAAAGATGAAATATATATTAGTTTTCCTATTCAAAGAAGCATAAGGATAGGCAACACAATATGTATCACTGCACAAGGGACCTTGAAAGCACATCATACAAACCTGGAGGGTCGTATGGGAAAAGGATCTGTGAAGCAGAAGGGTTCACAGGAAGGGATCTTGAGAATATCTGGGGCTAAATAGAGTGAAAAGAATCTGCGATGGGGTATGCTTCATGAAGTGGAGTGGCCTAGATTTGTCATGGAGTATAGATGAACATGAATGGTGCCTCAAGAAGTAGGAAGGCTATATTGGAGTAGGATTTTGCGAAGAAAGGGTACCTTACAAAGCATAGCACTACAAAAAATGTGCTTTGCGAAGCACTATGACACTACCTTATGATGTGGTTCACATGTTCATGAAAGGTAATTTAGGAATCATGAGTGATTTTCAAATACCAGAGTCCCCTTACAGATCTCCTTACATTACGATGGCTCATGGTCTCTGTGAATGGAATCCCTACCCGAAGAGGTGTTCTATTTAAGCTAAGGGAAAGACACCACACAATGAACAAGTACTCTAAAGAGCTCATTTTACTCAATGAATTGTAGAGAAAAGGTAACTTCGCAATTTGAGAATTGAGAAGAAGAATGTTTAGGGAATTCTTCCTTTGGGTCTAAGGGAACCAAGGTATTTATAGGCTAGAGGTTGTATGAAGCGCTAACAGATCAGTGCGAAACCACGTGGACCTCTGTGATAATCCGCGAATTGCACCATGTTTTTCATAACGAAGGTGTCGACCGTCATCCCCTCCTCGGCACAGATCCCTCCTTGGATACCTATGTGGCGCTCGTGGAGGCTTCCATAAAGTTCCAAGGGTTCACGGAGGGCGATTTGGTTCCCTCTGCAGTGCAAAGATTTTAGTCAATTTGGTAATAACCACAGAGCCTCCTACCTCTTTTAATTTGTAGCAATCATAGATGGGGCTTTTTCTTCGTGCTGGCTATGGTGATGTAGGGATCTCCGAATGCCGCAGTGCTAAGGGTCTCTACGAATAGGCTTCGTGAGGCCGCCTATTTGGAATTGGTTTCAACTTTTTGTTCTTTTCCTCTACACATATTTTGGTTCTAAAAAATAACCCTACTATACATAGAGTTGAGGAGAAAACAATGGTTGAATTCTTAGGGTAGATAACCAAAATTTTAGGTGAGTCACAAATAATGATCGTGAAGCAGGGTTGCCACATGGAGCAACAATGAGTGGGTTGGGAATGCCGCAAAACTCACCATGGGTTGGCATGCCACGAAGCCAATGGGGTCATCACCTATAAATATATTAGGCTAACTCCTATTTTGAATTTTCTCATCTTCACTTTCTTGTAAATTTTTATCTTGACTCATGAAGCTCCGCGCACTCTGTGATTTATCTTTTTGAATAAATCCTTTCTTCTCTACGATTCATATCAACTCTTCTGACTTTGTGAGTGTGCGCTCCATGACCTTTGTCTATGAGGAATATGGTAGGGCTCTACTACTTATCTCTATGATCAAGATCCATGATCGAGCTTCACGATCAATCTCCGTGATCCAGAAAAAATTGAAAAACATTGAAGACTGAATGGCTCATCAAGAAGTTGCTAGGGGGTCCTTGTGGATGCTACCAGGAGAGCAGAGATGGATAATAACCTGAGTATTGGGGAGTATGTATGGAGAAATTTGGACCTTAATTTCCTAGTGGAGATGTTGTCAGAGATTCAGAAGAACTACCCACTATGAAAATGACTGCCTCTATATGGATTTAGTTTGTGGGATGATGTTTTCATTCCTCAAGCGAGTAGGGACGAGCTGGACTACTAGTTCAAGAGTGCGCCATGCTAGCACCAGTGGTTTAGGGAAGATGACGGTCATACATGGGATGATTACACACCTGTCAATGCATAATTATTGTATATCCATGTTAAAAATGTGGATGGTATAGCATTGCAACTTGAGGTATCCACCCACCGCGCCATACCACACTATTCTGAAGGCGGCCTTGGGGAACTCAGTGAAGGGGTCAACTGATGAGTGGGATTTTCAACAGGGTGGGAACTTCACAAATTATTGGGCATGGGACTACTAGGTATGTACATCCTGTGAGATGTTTGGGTTAGTGATGAGGTGAGTGGGCCTGTACGAGGTGGCATGGGCCTCCCGATTCCACATATACCAACAAAATAAGCTGATGCCAGAGTTGCTGAGCAGGTGGTCGTTGAGGACCAACACATTCCATCTTCAACATAGGGGGGTAGAAATTTTCCTCTAGGGAATAAAGAAAATCTCAGGGGTCCTGATATTGGCAGAGATGTATGATGAGTTCCTCTCTATTGTGAACACATGGGAAGACCTTGAGCAGATGCCACCGATGGTAAGGAAATTGATGGAATTGGTGTCGGGGGAGGAAAACAGTCAGTATGGGATGACCACTTTAAACGGTGGTTCAGTTGGTTCGTGAATTCCCCTACAGATAGAATGTTTCATGTGATGCATCGAACCTACCCAAAGACGGTTCATCGCAGCAGGGAGAATTCATATTACAGACTCTTGGAGGACTTCTAGTAGAAGAAATTGGGATTCATTATTAGTACTTAGAAACAACCAGTGGTTAGGTTGGATACATTTATCTTGACACTTATCTATGATTTTATTCTACCAGTAAGGGAGACAAACTTGTCTATATGGCCAAGAAAATTCATCATGGTATCCATGTTAGCAATGGGGGAGTGGGTCTACCTAGGAATCCCAATTATTGTTAAGTTGTATAAGGTGTTGTGTCACATCAACGAAGGGAAGATTCCGTAGAGGGTTTCCATGTAGTTATATCTTCGTTATGGTTGGATTTAAGTGCATATTAGGTTCATCTATGAATATCTGAACCCCATTTCCCCTCTAGGGTTGAACATCCAACCGACCATTCTGAACGTGGTGGGGAGTTTTTCGACTATGTTGACCCCACTGCTAGTGCTGAACGAGTTTTGGAAGGTAGAAAAGTTCAACTTCAACCTATTCCCACTACCAATATGTGTATTTACTAATTATGGGCAGGGAATGGTGGAACATAAATTCCACCTCTTCACCTTTTGGGGTGGATTATATCTAGCGCAGGTTTACCTCAAGCCTCTCTATGAGCCGTACCCGTCGAAACATTTTGCGAGAAAATTCTAGGGCATGCAGAGGCTGGCCCAATGGGTCTACTTAGGAGTGAACCTTGAGGAACACCTATGGGTGATGCGATAGATGTGGCTCATGTTCACACGGGAGTATGAGAAGATATAGAATGAGATTTCTCTAGCCACAACTATCTATAGGGTGGTGAATGAATAATTCCATGAGTTGGGGGGTCTTCTACTTGGTGGAGATTCATAAATAGCAGACTATTCATAATAGTGATGGGGTGCCTCCATAACCACATGGTCCTAGCCAAAAAAAGGAAATAATATCCTGTGGTGGAAGGGTTGCAGTAGCGATGAGGCCTGCACCAACTAAGAGCCAAGTGACAACGATAGACCCATAAGTCCCATAAGATCATAGTCATCTAGAGGGGAGGCCACTGAGGGGTTTTTATTTGATATCCACTTAGGATCCATGAAAGAGGTTGTTCTATATAAATATGACTGAGGATGTTGTCTTCATGGAGGTCAAGGAGCTCTGGTATGTTAACTGGAAATTACTCAACCCTTCTTAGATGTGGGACTATCTGAACCATCTCGATATGGATATAGAATGAATTAGTAACGCCGGTTCAGGTTCATTAGTATCTCAGGCGGAGTGGGAGAAGTATATCACCGAGCTAGAGGAAACCGTGCACTCTTGAGTGGCTCAGTGTCCAATGTGAGATCGAGTCGAGGTGATGCTTGATCGAATGACTCCCCCACATTTTTCAGCCACTGAAATAAGAGAGTGATTCCCTATACTAGAAGAATCATATGGGTCCTTCTAGGGGGAGGTATCCAGTAGAGGGAGGCCTCTGAATGAGGGTGAGTTCGGCAATTTAGATCCAGATCTAGAAGAGTTTGTAGAGGCCCTTAAGGTAAATCCAAGAACCACTTTCCCATAATCTTCATCTAGGTAATTTAGTACTTCTCAACTAACATTTAACCTATGTAGGAGGGCCTCATAGAAAAGACCCGCTCTTGAGTGATAATAGATGCAGCTGCAAGAAATTTGGGATCTCCACCCATGATGATGGCTATTACTATGCTTAGTAGGGTTACGACACCTACGGTGGTTCTCTTGGAGTCTTTTGAATTCTGAACCATACACGTAGGGACATGCCTCAAGGTTCCGACGACTACAAAATAGGAGTAAAACCGACTGTTTTACCTCTATAAGTCTCCTTCCTATAATTTATAAATATCATCCATTGAATCAACTCAACTAAAGCCTATGTTTTTTTTCTTATGTACAGTTCTTCAAATGGCATGGCCCCCATGGAGATGATGTCTTGAACTCTTGGTACTAACTTCCCTAGGGGAACATTGGTGGTTGTGGAAGTGGATGCCCAAATTGACCAAACCGTAGCACTCCCGATCATAGGTGGGACCGTCAGCACGACCAAACGTAAAATCAGTGAGGTAGAATCCAATTATGGGGATCAATCAGATGTCATGAGTCCTGACCTACTCGACCAGACACTAGATGAAGATACTACTGATGAGTTCCTGATGGTGTTCCATATATATGAACCCGCCAACCCCACAAAATAGGTTTATAAAAATTTTGATTAAGGGGATAGAAAGATCATCCCTCACAGGTCATGGATGTTGATAAATCACTTCATCAGAGATACCCCTCAAGAGTAATGGATAGAACAGATGGGGAGGATTCACTCATGGCTGCATGAACTATGTGGTGAAGGAGCAGATGCCCACTTTCCTCATATACTCATCCGAGACTTCCTAGTAGAGAAAATTTGGGAGCATGATCATGGCCTTGGTGTGGGATGACAGTGAAGGAAGTCCGAAAACATAAAGAGACTCCATTTGGCTGAAAATGAGATTTAGTAGTTGTGGGTGTGGACAAACAATTAATCTACTTTTCTCGACTCATAATCAGGGATCATATTACACCTGAAGGCCCAGCTAGAAGAGGCCTAAGAAAGGATGATGTGAGCCTATGAGGAGATGGCTATCATCTGGACCGATGAGGAGAGGGCTTAGACCTTGACTAATGAACTATGTCCCATCGCCATCAAGGAGGAGTGGGATCTTAACAGGCAACAATGGATCCTGGATGCCACCAACCATAGAGTGGCGGAGCTGAAACACTCTATCGAAGGGGATAACCCATCAAATGGGAGGATTTGATCCCTAGGTGGTGTAATGTGTGTAAACTCATAAATGTACATTCATTCTTGGATCGTTTATTCTGACTACATGCATGAGTTACATTAGTAGTCTTTGGATTTCCACATTTCCACCACATTCATGAAATATCTAGTGATTAATCCCTAAGCTCACGTCGGTAGTGCATGATGTGGGAATAAAGGGGTTAAAGCATCATTATTCCATCTGAATATGAGCCTTCCAACCATGCTACGTGCATCTAGAGTTTGAACAACCAATCTGGATTTCCAGGAAGAAAGAGGGAGAGTTGTAACTGGTTATGGAGGTTATCATAACAGTTAAATTTCCATTTTCCCAATGTACTCTAGTGCACAATCAAGGTAACACCATTGATGTTGGAACCAATATGAACAGAGGGGAGTGGAAAGTGTGAATCACAATGCCCAAAATATGGAACACTATAGATATGGCCTGACAATGAAGAAGAATTGTTGACCATGTTCGAAACATAGTATCCCTATCATGTTAGCCTCAAATGGGGAAAACAAATGAAGGCCGACCACAAAACATGTTTAAAACATGAGGCCTAACTCTATATGTCATATGTTAGTCTTTCAGAAGGTTATTCTAGGATAGTAGGTGAGCCATATATTGAGCTTCCATATTCTTAGGGGGATCATTCTGGAAGGAAGGAGGATGAGTATCCAAATAAAGGGTATGAAAAGTGTGGAGGGTGGAGTGATGTGTTGTTCTAATGGAGTCTAACACTCTTGAAATTACTCCAACATAGAGAAAGAACATTAGGTGAGCAAATCAGTCTGATTAGTGATCACACCTACATCCAGACAAGACCTCTCTAGGGAGGACCTAGAATGCCATGTAGGTTTACATCATTCCAACAATGATTATAGACACATAGTTTAACTTTGTACGGTGGGGGTGGTGCATAAAATATTTTAATGGAATTTGAATAGGATTTTTCACATAGTTTTATGGTCATACCATCTAGACCAAGGCTATCAGTTTTATGTCTTGTTGCATGGACTGTAGGCTCTGAGTTTGAGGTCATAGAGACTAGATCATGATCGAGGTTGATGGTATATAAGTGTTAACTACCTGGGGGATGGGCCCAATGAGAAATGATTGGGCATCTCTACATATCCCATAAGGATGAGAATCAAGCCAAACATAGTTCTTGAGAACATTAGGGTCAGATACCAATGTTGGTAGAGGGAATCCTATCTTTTGAGGAAACTGACACATCCCTTAACTATCATGGGTCATCCTGAACTCTTTTAGGGGTAGGCGTTGTAGTTTAATGTGATATTTCAATGATATGGATACCCAGAAATGATATGTGTGGTGTGGTATAGATCCTGATATGAATGTGGACTATAAGAGTCCACGCCATACCCCATGCTCTCGGGAGAATCCTTAGGTCAATGGAATGAAGGTGAAAACTGGGATGGGCCCAAGATGGGTTGTCTGGGAATTCCTATGTATCCCACACGGATGGAAATCAATCAACATGTAGTCGTGAGTGTGAAATTTAGCATCATGTGGGATGAAAGGAATGTGTGGTATGGATGTGAAATTACACATCCTACCAAAACTACTAAGCCCACATGAATGGTGATCGATGTGGAAAAAATGTAGTAGTGGTGGGACATTCCCAGAACAGGGTTGCACACATCAGGGGCAATAGAACATTAGGTTAATGATGTACCAAAAGTATTTAATGTCCTACATAATGTGCAAAGATGAGAGGATGTGTAAAACTGAGTATGTTGGAATTCAACTTAAACATAAGGGAGTGAAAAAATGTGAATCTTGCTGCCAGAGGTCTAGATCATAATGATAGTTGTGTAACGATAGAGGATAACTGCTAATAGTGTTCGAAACACAATATTTGTTTCATGTTAGCCTGGTAAGGGGAAAACCAAATTTGGTCGACTGCTGAACATCTTCAAAACATGGTACCTGTAAAAAAATATCGTCTAAGGTCTTCTAGGGTGTTGGACCAAGATGATAGATGAGCTAATGTGGCCTCAGACCAGGCCATAATGGTGGTCCCTCCATACACAGAAGTGTATGGGGATCCAAATAAAGGGCTCACAAAGCGGGGAAATGAAATGATGGAATGTCTATGAACACATTCCTCATTGTGGGCTCTTTTCCATGATGCATTGTAGAACACCAATGAGATGTGTAAGATAGAAGAAGTCGAATCTCATTCCAAAGACAAGGGACTTGGGGTTGTATGCTCCTAGCTTAAGGTCGTAGAACCATTACCTGGTTTAATTGAATGTGTAAAGGGTGGTAAAGTATCCAACCCTAATGCATAGTTTCTATTGGGAGATCTTAGTTTAGTATTGTGGATCTCGGACCAGGTTGGGTAGAGACAATAGAGACACATAGTGTAGTTATTTGAAAACCTGACGTGATTGAGAACCCCAGAGATACTCGCCCCACCACATGCTCCCAAAACATTTTGGTCCAAGGGGACAAAAAAGGTGTAGGATTTTATATTCCTGGGTCTAGACCCGCATACAGAATGTTTGGGAATTCCTACATACTCTATGAGGGTGGGAATCATTCCATAAATAATTCTTGAGATGGTGTGCAGTTTTACGTCATGCGACAAGGACGGAGGGAGATCATATATTATGTTCAAAGAGTTCAGACCATAAATAGATAGTATGGAGGGAGACATGTGGTCTGTTAATTACAAAACCTAATGTGAACAAGGACATAGTGTCCATATCAAACCATGTTCTCCTTAGGGATATTTTAGGTAGAGGGACCAAAAATTATTGTTGGGACGGGCCCGAGGAAAGGATACTGGGTGTTCCTATATACCCTATTATAATGGGGATCAAGCCGAACATTGTTCTATAGTGTCATGGTTGGTTACCAAATCCCGGGCAATACTATCATGCGGGTCCGGACCACACACCAAATGAAGTGACATTTGATAGATCTTTGTTTTCTTTAGGATGCGTGTGTGTATTTTTTTGTGAATAAACATACATAGGATGGGGAATCTAGTTGTCACTACATGAATCAAGCCATATGTAGGCCTTTAAAAATAGTTTGGTGGATGACCAATACCAAACATGATATCCCCAATGCGGTTCTATTTTTTTTGTGAGGCCAAGATGATAATGTCATTGTTCAAGTTCATATGATAGGACCAACCCATGCATTTTAATGTCATGCAGTAAATACAAAATATTTTATAGTCGTGTGGGACTAGGAAATATAGTTTAAAGTCATATGGCTTGGACTCATATATAAGAAAGAGGTTTTAGAGGGGAATTCCCATGGTGTGATAAAGCATACCCAACAGGAATGAGGATGAGGTCCACAACAGACCATGTGCAATTTAAAGGAATAAACCACCGGGCAAGGGGATGTAAAACATCCAAGGATATGGGGATGGACTTGAAGATGAAATGTATGGGTTCTCTTATGTATCCCATGAGGATGGGAATCAAGCCATAAATATTTTTGAGAGTGTAGGTTAATGTCCTGTGGGATGAGAGGCTAGAGAAACTAGTTCTTAAAATGGGATTACGTGGTGCAACTATTGCAAACCCATTGTGAATGAGGACATAATCCAACATAAGCCACACCATGAAATAATATATGACTCAAGTCCAAAAGGATGAATGAAAAATGTAAATAGGGGAACCTAAGCTGGAACCGAAGATGAGAAGCTTGGGTGTTCCTATGTATACCATGAGTATTAGAATCAAGATGCATGTAGTTATGGAAATGTCGTTAGATTTAATGTAATATGACAATCATCTATAGAGATCTTAGTTTATGGTCTTACATATTAGACGATGATAACTGAGACTCTTCCAAACATGCACAAACATTGAACAAATCCAAAATCCCATGTGAGTTATGCACGATATGGGAAACAAGGGTAGAGAAGTTATTCAAAACACATGGAATATAGGAAATGAGAAATGGTGCAGAGCCTCAAATGGTTCCTCACTGTGGTTTTTTCCACTTAATGTTCCAAAAATCTCTGAGGGAGAACACCAAAAGTGAAAAAAATAAACTTAGACATAATGATGTGGAAAGGGATGTGAATCATGCTGCCAATATTTAGGGCTTAATGGGGGTGGTGTGATTATGGAGGATAACTTTTGACCATGTTAGAATCACATCATGCATATTATGTTACCTAAAATGGGAACAACAAATGAGCATCGACCGCTGACCATATTCGCAACATGGTAATTTTATCAAATTGTCATCTAGAATCCTCGAGGACGTTGGACATAGGCGACTGGAGATCCCTAGGGCCTAGCATACATGTCATTCAGGGATCCTTTCATAAATGAAAATATGATGAAAACCCAAATTAATGGGAACATCAAGCATGAAAATGGGAGTTAACATGTCTACGTAGAGCCCATGTCTCGCAGTCCTAAACATGAGTTCTCCTGGACACATTGGTGAACTGCAAAATAGGTTCAAGTGGTGCTATTAAAGAACAACCAACTGGAAAAGATGAATGAAGAATAGGGGGAGGAAGAGATGTCAAGAGGGAGAGGTATGTTGTCTGGTTGTAACAAAACCGATGTGAATGAGGGAATAAGCCCATACCACACTACATAGGCCTCTTGGAGGACTCAAGTTGAGGGACTAGAGAGATGAAGAGGTTTCCAAGAAATAGGGCTAGACTCAAAGACCAAAAGTATGGGAATTCTTACGTATCACGCTGGGGAAAGAATCAAACCACAAGTAAGTCTGAAATATAACATAAAGTTTAGCGTCTTTAGGTAAGGGTGATGAAAAGAGGGGGGATTCTCAATGAGGAATGTGTATGGCATGGAGAATAAAAAGATGTGAATGATGGATAAGCCCATATACACCATACCATGCATAATTCAAGGAGATAATTATGCCTAAAAGGCTGAGAGATAGAATAAATTAAACAAGGCTAGACTTGAAGACAAAATATATGGGTTTTCCTATTTATCCAATGAGGATGGGAATCAAACCAAGAGTAGTTGTTTGAGATGTTGTGTAGTTTAGCATCATGTGATGAGGAATTGGTATATCTTAGTTTGTGGTCATAGAGCTCAGACCGTAGATTCCTATTTTAATGTCATGTTCATGGGATAAATGTATGGAAATAGTGGATCATTGTGACTCCGATGAGGGGGACCACCGAAGGAAAAAAATGATCGTGGATAACATCCTACCATGTTCACAAAATAGTAAACATATCATTTCTCAGAATGGAAAAAAATGAGCGTCGACCACAGAACATATTTGAAATGCAAGAATTGTATTATATTGTCATCCAAATCCCTTGGGGATGTTGGCCCCGAGATGGTAGGAGAGCCCCAGGTCCAAGCATCCATGCCATTTGGGGGTTCTTTCGGATGTGAAAAAAGGTGGAAACCCAAATGTTATGATCCAAAATGCGTTGTGGGAGCTAGAAAGTTTAATGTATTGCGGTAAGGATGATGGTTAGAGGGGTGTATCAATGGGATGTATGCAACATGGAAAAAATTCCGGATGTGAACAGGGACATAGAGTCCACACCATCCTATGTGAGAAAATGGGCCAATGAACTAGAAAGGTCGAGGGACTTGCGGTTGGTCCACAGATGGAAATTACTAGCCATCTTGTAGTTTATTTTCATAAAGGATGGTTGTTGAGTGGTTTTACATCCTCTAGTTTAGACAGATCACAACTTTTTTACATCATGTGATGTGGATGGTGGTGATCTTAGATTATGGTCATAGAGCTCAGACCATGATTTTGTGACCCTTTATATGGGTATGGACATGCCAAAGCCCCTAATCCCACTTGATCAATGCTTGATGTGGGAAACAAGGAATAATATTAGGTTCTTCTAAGAATATAATTATTAGATAATGAACCAAAGAGATCGGGCATGGTCAATCCCACCCAAACAAACATCCTTGCTCGAGGCACACTGACATTCAAAGGGATAACATGAAAAAATGAATCACTTCACCAAATATTTGGGAGATGTAGGGGTAGAGATAACGATGGAGGACTATTATTGACCATATTCAAAACACAACATCTATATTGTGTAACTTGAATTAGGAACAAACAAATGAGCATTGATCGTTGACGATATTCAAAACATGTGATTTGTATCAATGTGTCGGTCAAGATCTTCCAAGATAATGGCAGGAAATGGTAGGCAAGCCATAAGGCCAAGCATCCATGCCGTTTGGGGGTCCATTAAGATGTGGATGCTGATGAAGACCCAAATAAAGGGGACACATGAAGCATGAACAAGCCCACGGTCTATCGATATGGTGGTAAGGGTGAAAGTTATAGAGATCTCCAAGGAGGGGGATACATTGTGTGGTCTTGGTAAACCTGGCGTGAATGAAGGAAATCAAACCTTCACTACACTATGTGTTTTGAATAGAATCCAGGCTAAGGGGCTTGAACTAAGGGGAGGTCTTTCAGTTCCGGGCTGGGTCTATAGATGAAATGTGAAGGCATCTCTACCTATCCAATGAGGATGTGAATCTATCCGTATTTATTTCTAAATGTTCCAGGAATTTTAACGTCAAGTGGTAAGGACATAGGGGAATAGAAGAGTGGGCGGGGAATATAGTTCAATCATCATAATCCTGGAATAAATGAGGCCAAGGAGGTCTACACTACACTGTGTGTGATCCTTTAAGAGAACTATACCCCAATGGGTAGTCAAAGAGAAGAATTTGGGTGCTGGAATCTATGAAGAAACTTCTGAGTATTCCTACTTATCCCATGAGGATATAATCAAACCATATGTAGTTCTTGATATGTTGTGCGATTTTACATCATGCTGCAAGGATGCAGGGAGATATTAGTTTGAGGTTGTGGATCTCAGGCCATTTTGAATTTTATCATCATGTGGGATGAGTGATATGATGTTTTACGTCCTTCAACCTAGATAGCTCATGCATTTTAACATCATGCGGTGAAGACGAGAATGTTTAAGGTCACGTGGGACCATATATAGCTTAACGTCACATGGGAAGACATAATGTTTATTGTCATTCAGGACAGGTGCTGAGTAGTTTTACATCCTTTAACTTGGATAAATCACACATTTAAGCATGATGTTGAAAATATGTCACAGTTTATGGTCATGTAGCACCATATATATCCATGTTTATGGTCAAAGAGCTCATATCGTGATGGGATATCTTCTGCTTGTAATTTTAACATCATGCTGGATGAAAAATAAGTTTAACTTCATGCAGGATGTAATAGTTTAATGTCATGGGGACCTTTTCTTACTTAGGAAAAGTACTTCTTAAAGAATTTTGTATTGGTGGGAAGAGTTATACGCTCGACATCAATGGTAACCCGGGAGTACGTGCTATTGGGGTAAACCTTGTGAAAGATGTAAGGCCATTCCCTTTTGGGCTCTAACATGGGTACTTCCTTACCTGGCATCATTAAAATTGTTAGAGACAACACTATGTTAACTTTCAAGAATTAGTGGTGGAAATTTTTTTTGTTGAAATATATATACATCAAGTTTTGATGTATCTCCAGACAGTGCAGGGCACAAAGCCTATTCTCATCAAGTTCTTCCAATTCAGCCAGATGGATTTTGATCACCATATCTGGTGTCTGTTGACCAAGGAATGCTATGCACAATGAAGGAAACTAAATCTTGTTAGGAAGGAATTCCTCCATTCCATAAACTAATGAATACCGAGTCACCTGAGTGGAATGGCGAGTTATCATTCGATAAGCCAAAAGGGCATTGGGGAGTTTATCTGGCCAACTCTTCTTTTTTTTGACCAACCATCTTCTGCAAAATTTTAGAGTGGGTTTTGTTAAATTCCTCAATATTCTCATTTTATTGCGCGTGATAGATGGAGGTACGGTAAGAACAGATGTTGTACTTGGTGTACAACTTTTTTAGTTCGGATGCCCAGAAATTGGTGCCATTTTCAGCAAGGAATGTGTGAGGGATTCAGAATGGGTAGATGGAGCTGATACTCAAAATTAAATGATTGAATGGGCCTTGATCTTCTAGAGCATAACTTCCTATACCTACTTGGTTAACAAATCCATAACAGTCAGGATGAACCTGCTCTGGCGAGCTATTGCGAGTGGATAGGGTCCCACGACATTGAGTCCCCAGACCACAAATGTCTAAGAGTACATGGTAGTTTGGAGAGGCTCTGGAAGCCTATGAAATTTAACATTGTTTTAGAACACATGGAACCTCTTGGAAAACATGATATAGTCACAGATCATGATAGGCCAAAATAACACAATCTCCATATTTGGTGGGATAGTTTCAGCCCTATCTGATGAGCCCTGCATAAACCAGCATGATCCCCCTACATGACCTATAAAATATCACCCCATTGAATGAAACAGAGGAGAACCCCATCAAACCAACATATATATAGGATTTTCTTAGGACTGGGACCACTCTATGCGGTAAAATGTAATGCCTGATGTCGGATTTTCTCGTGCTCGGCTTGATCTGTAGGGAGAATTCCATGTGAGAGATACTCGACCAAGGGGGTCCTCTAGTTAGAAGTCACCTCCAAAGCTGTGACAGGGGGACTTGGGGGCCTTAATGTTGAGGAACCTATAATGAGGTCTATTTAATACAGGAAATCATCATTGTATGGAGTGATGGGGGTGATGAATCTTTGGTGCACCACACGAATAATCAAATCATCATGGACATGATTTTCAAGAGATGTAGCCAAGCTGGACAAGGTGTCGGTTCGACCGTTCCGCCAATGGGGGACATGAGTAACTTCTTTCAAAGTCAAGAAATAAGCCACCAACCAATGGGAATGTTCCAAAAGTGGTATGAGATTCGGCTTCTTGAAAAAATAGTCATCGTGGATCTGCTTGAGGGCCAGTTCGGAGTCCCCTTTAACATGTAAGTGGGGAACGTCAGTCTTGTGGGAAAGCTCAAGACCAGTGATGAGAGACTGGAAGTATGCCTCATTGTTGGTGCAACCTTATAAAAATAGGAATGAAAATGGAAGAACAGATAGTTCTGGTGTGATGTAGATGATACCTAGTCCCACCCTGTTGAGTCTGGGGTAATTGAGTCTTCTATCGATAGGGCTTCAGGAGGCACCATCAAAGTGAATCTTCCAACATGGGGAGACTTGGTCTACTAAGAGGATTGAATCATCGGGATAATAAAGATTCAAAGACTAGTCTATGGGATATGTATGGGTGTCAAGAAAGTCTTCCAAGGTCTATACCTTTATGGCCTTCTGGAGAACAAACCTGATGTCGCACTGTTGGAGGATCACTACCCACCAAGATAGACGACCTGTCAATATAGGGAGGTTCAGAATGTACTTCAGTGGATCCAATATGAAAACTGGATGTGTCTTGTGATACTGCAAGTAGTGTCACAATTTCTGCACTAAGAGTACCAGCACAAATAATCATTTCTTGATAGAGGAATATCTAGTCTCTGTATCAGGGAACATGCAGCTGAGATTGTATAGAATATTCTCTATCCCTTCGTTGTATTTTTTGGGCAAGAAGTGTTTTGCGATATCACTCCAAAGTAGTCATGTAAAGGACCAACAACATTCTAGAAATGGCTGTCTTTAGGAACATATGATATAATTGGTACTTCTTTATTTCTGAAATATCATTATGACACTCTTCATCCCACTAATAATCTGCTCCATTCTTTAATAGCCTAGAAAAGGGCTTACACTTTCTAGTTAGATTTTTGATGAATCAGCTTATATAGAAAAAGGGGCCTTAAAATCCTCTAATCTCCAAGATTTTTCTTGGGTGAGACATCTGTCTAACAACCTTGATCCTCCCCAGATCAATATTGATGCCTCTATATTAGAAAAAATTTGAGACAATTTCTGTAGGTGACCCTGAAGGCACATTTCAAGGGGTTCATCTTCAGATGGACTGATCAGAGGAATCCAATCACTTACTCAAGATATTTTATATGGTCTTAGAGCTAGAGATATTTTACCACCATATCATCCACATAGAATTTCACTAATGTCCCATGGATCATCTTACATATGTGATGCATGGATTGCTGATAGGTTGAACCTGTATTCTTGAGACTGCAGGTCATTACATGGAAACAGAAAGTACCTTGTGGTGCCCTGATGGCCGTAGAATCTTCATCCTCAGGGTCCATTCATATTTGTTTATACCCATAATACCCATCCATGATGGATAGATCTTGTAACCCTACGGTGGCATCAATCAATAGATCTGCCATAGGAAAGGGAAAATCATCCTTCGGACATTGACAATTGAGATCGTGGAAGTCAATGCAGACACTGATCTATATATTCATCTTCTTAACAGGCACAATGTTGGATAACCATATGGTGTATTGGACCACCTCTGAGAAGTTGGATCTTATGAGTTTATCAACCTCGACCTCGACCATGGCAACGTGAGAATGGTGTATCTTTCTGGGAAGCTGTTTGAACATAGAATCATTCAATATAAGACCGATGTGGTGGATGGAGACTTCAGGATCTAGTCTTGGAATCACATCATAAATCCAGGCAAATACATCAAGGTGCTATTTTAGAAATCCCACGTATCATTCTTTCTCTTCAACAGTCATACCGACACTGATCAATGTGGGTTTCCAATTTGTGTCGCTATTGAGGTTCACCAGTACCAAATCATCGACCATGGTGGATACATCTTCAAAAGTGGGAGGGGCATCATTTAAATGATCTTCTTCACTTATGGCAGAAGGATCCTCAATAAGAGGTTATTAATCTATGTTAACACACCCCGAAGGGTAACTGGTGCTTTGATGAGTGGCGGTGGACATCGCATCATTGGAAATTTATACTGCTGAAACCATAGAGAAAAAAGTTGTCGACCCGATCCCATCTAGCCTACAGCCGAATGGGCCATGATTGATGATGTCAGAGAAAAGGGGGCGCTTGGATTGATCCATTTTATCCCAACCTAGTGAATCAAACAAGTATGACATATCATTATTTCCATGGGGTGGACACTCCGATACCTTATAGGAGCAGGGGCTCTAGGATTACCCAATCCTAGTTTGTATAGGAATACAAGGTGATCTCTCAGTGTTCCTTAGACTTGAGGATGTGCTTCCACCTCATTCCAGAAACTATAAGAATTTCCCCAAATACGGAGTCAAGTCCTCCAATCGGCGGATTAGGAAAATATAGTCATCATCCATGCCTTCCCATAGGTTTGTTGCATCCATAGAGGGTTCAACCTTTCTTACATGAATCATATTGTCCTTGCTCTAATAATAGGAGGAATCTAGATAGCGGGATTCACAAGAGTAAAAAGGAGACATTTCTCCTTGGATTATTCCTACTCTACCATTAAGTGTGTTCTTAAGGCATTGGTCATATGAAGAGGGGACCACCACATGCAGGTGGATCCATGGCATGCCCATCAATGCATTGTAGGTGGTTTCTTGAGAGACAACCATGATATTCATACAGGAATCTAGGCCACCAAACTGGGTATTCAGATGTATCTTGACAACCGGTGTTTGTTTCATCCTGTCATAGACTTTAATATTCTAGTCAGAGGGACTCAGATCATCCTAAGACAACCCCATCTTACGGAGTGTCTGTGTTAGAATAATTTTGATCTTGATGAATGATTCTACAAGACAGTGGTGGACCACTATGTCATTGCAGTACCCAGTGATATATAGTTTTAGGATATGACTCATGTATAGGAGAGCTGTAATCTTCTACAAAGAATTAGATAATGGACTGACATTATGCATGCTCGACTACCTCAACATGGAAGGCTTCTGCTGCTACTACCTCCGTCTCAAACTGGAGGGGGATTATTAAATCATAGGCAAGGGATTCAGGTATATCCATGGATAGAATAAAGTCCACATGGATAGAGATCCTCATAGTAATGATGGAAAGAATCTTAAAGATGTAATACTTCTACGCCAAGCATTAAGTTCTGGTTATAAGAGGTCATTTTGTGGCAGGAGGTATGACAACGACTTCTAGCCGAATCGATACCGACTAGTGCTAGGAATGTCCCGCTGCTCACTAGTTGAAACTGAAGGAGTAAACACCG
The DNA here is from genome assembly GCA_963277665.1 of Viscum album. NCBI lineage: Eukaryota > Viridiplantae > Streptophyta > Magnoliopsida > Santalales > Viscaceae > Viscum > Viscum album. The sequence continues at coordinate 1,112,409,598 of OY728129.1, read as the reverse complement.
AATGAGGGCTAGACGACTGAGGCTGGTCGGTAATAGAACATGGATAATCGTGGCATGATCACATCAGCTCTACTAGATCAAGTAGAAAAAACAATGGTGAATGTGAACCTGGTGAAATTAGATGAGAAGACTGTGTGGGTTGAGATCTACACTGGGTCTATTTTCTGGTTTTAGTGGCATGCACATCCTGGATGGAAGTGCTGACCGATGCATTTCGATGACTCACATAACCATGGCTGCGTCGAAGCTGGTGATGGCTAGGGGTGTTGGGAGAATCTTTCTGGCATTCCTCATCATCAAGAATAATGTAGAGGTTCAATTTCTCCATGGTGTTAACTGAAGTGTACCCTTGATAATCACTTGAAGAATCACCTACCACTCGATAAATTATGGGTGTAATTTCTCTCTATGAGGCATGAAGTCACGGAGTGTACGAGATGATGATAGCATCGGCGGGGTGCATTATTTTCCCTAAAGCCACTAACAATGGCTCTTCTGGGAGGATGAAGGCTGGGACACCAACAGATAAGTCATTGTTTTGGATGACACCTAAACTTCTAAAGCCTTGGTTCCTTTCCAACCTGCAAGAATATGTCCATTGGCACAAGAGACTGCCTTACGAGCCATTCAGTCTTCTTATTCTTGAGATCTGTGGTTCGGAAGCTACCGCCACTCACATTTGATGACGATTTCACTATCAGGATGTATAAATACACAGGCCACATGTGCCAGTGTCAGGCCTAACCTAACTATGTTTTTATTAACCTCTTCTTGAATACAGTCTTTAAATATATATCACTACTTGAGGGTGTTCCCCATGATCCAGTGATAAGGGCAGTAATTGGGGAGATCTATAAGATCTACCTCTTTAGTCTTCCTTCATTTTGGATACTATAGGATTCCCTGATATAAGCCTCTTCCGAATTAACTAGGGACCTGAGCCTTATTGAATTAGTAGGTCTGATTCCTTCTATATGGGAAGGGGTTCTGGGATTCATGCCCTAACGAGGTGCTAATGAAGCTTACCGAGAAGGCAGAATCTAATTATCTCTCCTAGGTGGTGGCGGCACATTACATGGGGAACCTACTAGTTATTGGGTGGTTGCTGCTGGTCAAGAGGCTGGGCTTGAGGTGGAATTACATTACGAGGATATGGCAGTGGCTCAATTGGAAATAACTCCAGTTGCATGGGGGCCTGTATTGGGACACCACAGAGGGCGCGACATTAGCATCCCTTCTCATGGTAATGACTGTAGGCAGTTAACGTGCCTTCTTAGCATGTTTAAAGGCTTCCTCTAGGCACTGGGACTTATCATAGAAATTATGGAACCCCCTAGGGTATTCTTGGTGCTGATAGATAGGATCAATTCTGTTTTGACATTCTCCATGCACATCATTAGTAGCTGTTCATTTGAGTAAGCGAGTGCTTTACATCGGGTGACAAAGTCTGTGACGCCCTCGTCAGGCCTCTACTTGCTCTTGATGAGGTCCGCAATACTAATCTTTTAGGTGGTAGATCTGAACTATTAATGATAATTCCTATGATGATCTTCCCAGCATGCTACTAACCCAATGGGTCTATGGTTGTACCCGACAAACATATTCCCTTCCAATGATTGTACAAAACACCAAAGTTTAGCAGCCTCTTACAAGGATGGAGTTCTAAGACAGGGTCAACACATTGAGATTTAGTGGACCAGATGCTGTAGCAGGTCACCCATTCCATTAAAGTGGGAGAAGGTGCAGTTTCTTAAACCTGGGATTGCTGGAATATCATCCACCCTTTCCAGGTATGGCTTTCCATCAAACGGAATATCCACATGTTGAGTTTCCAATGCCTCTAGGTGAGCAATGAGTGACACCATTGGATCATCTGGGCAGGGTTTCCTATCATGATGATGATCCCTAACCACCAGTGTATTGTTAGTTTCTTCAAAATGATAAGCAAGCCCATGTGCTTGTGGAGCGGCTGGTGGAATGACCTGTAGAGCGGCCTGGGTATCCTAAACAGGGTCCCGAAGGGGGTTTCAATGCACTTTCGGAGGATTTAGTGAGGCATACCATGCCCTATTTCCATATGATCTGGCCTCTATCTTGTCTATGTGGCTAGGATGGTTAGGGTCACCCATTGGTAACTCGCCGGGTGGAATTTGTACCTTCCCCTGCTTCCCCAGTCAAGGATCATCATAGTATGGTCTCCACTCTGCATCACTTTTCAAAAGGAATTCACCAACCATATTCTTATTATCTACAAGCTATTAATTCAACATAGCCTTTTCAAATCATCTTTCATCTTTTGAACTGATCCATATAGGTCAAATGGTTTTATGGCCCCTAGATTCCTTTTCCCTTATAGGGATTCCGGTCAAGGGATAATGAATCTGTAGGTATGAGATGACCCAAAAAATATCTTTTCTAGTGATTGATCCTTAAAAATTGACCTAGTAGATGTGGCACTCCCTCGGGGAGTAATTCCTCTCCAAGTAACACTATCTTTTTCTGTCCCTCTGATAGGTTTTCCATGTTAACTATGACTCTTCTGGAAGGCATATTCTCAACATTTCTTGGCATGTCAGTTTGATGCCAGATAAAAATGAAATTAAGGGTAGCATACTGCCCCTAACATGTACATTAATGTTTTGGAAAGCCACACTGATAATCGTAGAGAACACTTTAAAACTCTGAATGCATCATTACTGGAGGGTCTGATGGAACCCGAGTGGCTCAGGGTGCTGGTCCATAGGGAGCACAACCAAGATGACAATGTGGTATTTCTAGACAATATCGTCAAAGAGTGCTTGGATATTGTGGTAAGAAACTTGCTGATAATGGAGATGGAAGTACGTAGTCAAGAGGGTTCGGAGAAAACACGCGGCTTCCTAATGGGTAAGTGATTTCGGCACATTGAAGTTTGCGGTTGTAATTGGCTAGAACATCTCTTGGAAATTGTCTACTATTAGGATGTCCCACAAGCCTCTCATCTCAAATGTGGGGTCTGGCCCTTGTTTTACCCATTCATCAACTAGGGGCAACTGTTGGACCAGTAACAGTACCAAAGAAGACTATAGAGATGGTAGACTGACCAGTGGAGAATATGGTGAATGGGCTAATAAACCACCATATCTTGGGATTTATTGTGAAGAATACAACAACCGAGCCACCAAAGCCTGATAAGACGGACTGGTGATCACAACATCCTACACAAGGGATGCGACTATTGATGGTGATTTGGGTTGTTTTTCATCCTCTATTGGTCCCTATAATAACTCTTTCTGGTATCTAGTTGTTGTAGATAATGACCCTATTGACGATAGGGTCGGTTTCACGACTATTCTCTAGAAAGAGGAAAAATCCTCCAACTCCTGGATAGGTATTTTGAGGTAGGTGGGAATTCGGTGGACCTCACATTCTGGAAGGATGAGGCATATATGACGTATTCCTACCCTGACCACTGACATAAAATATCGAGGCGAGGTATCCATTATCAAATTGAATTCCACTTCAAAATCTGAGAACAAGACAAGTTTAATCATAATATGAAACATCCAGGTATCCTTATGGTGGTGGGGACCGGCCCTCCTACCCCAAGATGGTTCTTTGTGACTAGGTAGGTTCTCGGCATAAGGAGGACCTTTGACCGAACTGGTGCTGGGGCACAAATGACTTATTCCTGGGCGAGTTGGGGTGTGAGGGGCACCTGGACAAATTTCAATGGGGACATAGGGAGGACCCCACTTTTCTGTTGGGTGGTACACAGAAGGGATCTCCACAGTATGTATTTTAGTAGGTATGACCTCTGCTGGAACTTGTAATAACATGTGAAATATCTCCATGTTTGTTCCACCTAATAGTTATTATTTGAGGAGGGCCTTCTTACTGGTCAAAATGAACATGGTAATACCTCTATGCTGGGTGACAATGAAGAGAGATAGACCTCTGTTTATCTGATTTCCGAGATGAAGGGGACCTTCATCAGTTTCAATAAGAACACTGGGGAGACTCCAATGCTCATTGTTGACAAGAAGAATATGATCTTCACATCGATGACTTGTAACTAGAGGAACACCTCCATACCTGAGGTCAAGAATGTGGGGGAAGACTCCATGCTGGATGTCTGTTCGGCAGGGAGGACCTTCTATTGGACTAATGGTCACAATCGGAGGACCTCTGTGTGAGATTTTACTACCGAGGGTCAGCCCACGATAGATGCCACCTGTTTTGGTGACCCAGAGAGTCATCCCAACATTCCAGTTGGGTTTTTTGTGCCTCAATTCGATCCCAACATATATGTTCCCCAGGTCATTATGAATACGGAATTGGTTATTCGGGTCAGTGGTGGCATGTTCTATGGTAGCTGTTGATGATGTTAACACCTCTTGGAGGGCGTCTTCTTCATCTAGCACCCGATGCAGGATTCAGGTTAACTAGAATAGGGCTGGTGGTGTAGGTGCATAACTCACCTGCACCTCAGCCCTTGGGGCTAGTTGGCGGTGTTGACGCGGCCCACCAGGATCCCTTCATGGTGGCCCCTGGGACATGATTATAGCGGGGCTAGCCCAGAAATCCCTCAACTCACTAGCGTAGTGTACGGAGTCATCAGAGCACTAGAGGTAGAGTCTCACAAAACAATTGTTGGACGGAGTGGGGATTAGTGGTACCTTGTGCAGCCCTTGGGGTGGAATCGATGGAAAGGCACAAAATCCTATGTGTTCTATCAGGCCATATCCTGAGATAGGATAATCCCTTCTTCCTCATATTGTCAAACGATGTCATTAATTACCGTTCTTTGAAAATTTTCAGATAGGAAGATTTGGCATGGATCCCAATAAGCCATGGATGTGGAGGCTACCATAGAAGAGATGAGGCCATGCAGTATTGCCGCGTTGACGTTGCCCCGACTACTATACTGGTGGGTGAGCGGTGAACCATTTTATATCATAGATTAGGTCTTTAAAATCACATAGATTCAACCATTAGTGGTGAATGAATGAAAGTGATGACCAATTCCCCAATGCCATCCCATCTCCCGTTGTTGGTAAGAAGGATCCACGCTGACAATGTTGTAGACCGGGAAGTCCAACGTTTAACTGCCCCAATATCTGGTGAGTTTCATTCTAGGCCTACAATTTTCATGGAAGGGCCTAGCACTAGATAACTAGATCCGTTCACATGATTATCCACCGATGACTCAAATTATGCTAATCTCCATGTTGAAGAGAATTCATTCACTTCGATTTCACCATTTCTGTTTTTGACTCTTTTTTTGGGGCGCACATCTGTTTGTTGAAGATGCACTAATTTTTACCTGCATTCTCTTTTTTCAAAGGTGGGAGGCATTCATTTATTATTTAGGGAAGTTTTCTCCTTGATCTAAATAGGATGATGGTATGTCGGTTCCTCCTTCTTTGGATTCCTCCTCATAACTCGTTACCTAGTCCGAGTCTCCCTGAAAGACTAAGATGTTGTTCGGGAAACTCTTCCCAATTCCATGTCTTTATGAATAACAGTTAATTACACTACTTATGCGAATAAATTGCAAAAGGTCAATTCATGAAAATAAGCTTTGATTGGGGGAGTTGTAATGTTGGACATCACTGGCATGTCTGGATGTTAGAACACTAGTGAATATAGGTTTCTTCCCCTTATGATAGGGCTTATGGAAGGCAGAGAATCCTGAGGAATATCATGTCGAATGAGGGGAATTATATGACATAGGCATGCCTTTAAGGTTTTCCTCAGCTTACCATGTTTAAAATTGTTTATTCCACAAGTTTAACATCTATAGGAGACACATTAGACTGATTAGAACACTGATGTGAGTGCATAAGATTACTATATCCCCAGGAAGGAGGACCTAAGTATCCTACTAGATGAGCGGATTAAAACTTCCATTGAAGATAGATCTGAGGATGTTTGGATCCCTATAAAGGGGATTCTAGGGTTGAACATTAGCTGTGATTAAACCTTAGGGAGGATTCCTATGCACCCCATCATTAGAGATAGGGATCAAATCCCATGTTTTTTGAAGGGGTGATAAATTATAGTGTGCTTAGAGGAAAATGAACCAGAGATGATGATGGGTCTTACACAAAGATTGCGGCCCATCACAAGAGGTATTCTCTTTTCTGAATGACTATGGACCATGTGGGTATTTCACGTGTTTAGCTTCCCGAGGGATTGGGATGATCTCACTAGGATGTGGTGGCCCGGATAAGAATCAGTATGGATGTGGATGGTTGAGAGAACTGAATGGCGAATGAGATGGGTCCGATTTGAGGACGATGGGGATGTTTGGCTTTCACCTCGAAGATAATTCATATGTATCCCTATTGTAGGGAATAAATGTCCATGTAGTTAAATGTGGTGATGGAACACCTATGGAGTATTCTTATGAGAATGTATGCATGGATGGGACCAGGAGGAAATATAAGCTTCAGGTTTGGGCGTGATCATCGCAGAACTGAGGGGGATCAAGGGAGAGACCGAGATGGGACATTAGTGATGGGCTTGAACTGCAGGGAGGCTTCCTACATATCCCCATGATAGGGAATCAAATTATACGTAGTTTGGGATGGGGGAACAGAATCAGGGTGTTCACATAGGACAACAACCCAACAATATGCTAGGGCTTAATTTGGGTTAGCATCCCAAGTGAGTCTGATGCCCAGGGGTAAGACCAAAGATGTGGATCCTAGAAAATGGGACTATAACAACTTAGCATTAGTTTGGGGCTACAACAGATTACTACTGGTTGGGGGTACAATGGCTTACTGCTATTTGGGGCTACAACATCCTACCACTGGTTGGGGCTATAATGACTTACCATTGGTTGGGCTACAATGACTTAATTCAAGTTAGGTCTACAATGAATAACTTCTATTTTCGATACAATGGATTACCAATGGTTGGGATATAAGGACTTAATGATGGATGGGCATAAAATGGCATAGCCCTTGTTGGGGATGAACCTCATGGAGGATTCATATGCACCCTGCCTAGGAGACATGGATCAAAGCCCATATAGTTTGAAGGTATACAGTTTAACGTCACGATGAACCAAAAGGGGGAACACATTTTAACATCATATAGGACGAAGGTGAATAGATGTGGAGTGGTCTGGACAAGTTGGTGTTAGGATTGAACCTCAGAGAGGCTTCCTACATACCTTTCATGAAAGGGGAAAGGATAAAAATCCATGTGGTTTAGAATTGAGGCTTGGAACATACACTCAAGGGAGGACCATGAAGGATTCCATGGTCAATGCTTACTATATGCCCATGTGAGTCCTTCTTGGAGTGAGAAACAAGAGGCATCAAAGACCTCGCAATCACATTGTGAAAGGTGGGTACACATAGAATGAATAAGGGCTTACATGTTGTTAGTGGACCAAAGAGGAAACATGGGCTTATGTATGGTTAGTGGACCAGAGAGATAGATATTGGGACTTACTACTGGATGGAGTCCCAATGGTGATAAATATTAGAGGGAGAGGAATGGGGTAACGAAGGTCCCTGTGCCCCTCTCTCCTCTAGTATTTTTTGCCAAAGAAGAGAGGAGGAGTATGGATGAGACCTACCACAAGAATGGATGGGTTCTTACACAAAGATGGTTTCCCTTCTCCATAAACGGAGTTTTTACAGTAAAGAGGATCTCATTCCATGTAATGAAGATGTCACTCCCATGGAGACGAACAGACATGGAGAATGTTCAACCCCGGGAACCCTATGTATAATGCATGGGGTGAAGCCAACGTTTAACATCATGTACTGAGAACCATGGTGCTTGGACGTTTAAGGACCTACAGGTCGGATAAGGAGGGTTCACTCCTCACCCATATGACTTACATGATTGATAAGCACCCACCCTTGGGAAAGGGAATGCCTCTGAAATGCCATTTTGAGGAGGTTCTATGGAGTGATCCATTAAGGGGATCACATTATCATCACTATGAGAAGAAGAATGATCTGTTAACGTGCATATGAGAAGAATCATAAGGCTAAGAAACAAAATATGAAGAAATACCTAAGGGACCTTGAAATCACTTCGTACAAACCTAGAGGGTCGAATTGGAAAAGGATCTGTCAAGTAGAAGAGTTCACAAGAAGGGACCTTGCAAAGCTATGGGGCTCCATAGATTGGAAAGGCATTGTGAAGGGGTATGCTTCATGAAGCGGAGTGTCCTCGCCAAGGGTTGGAGTACAGATGCACATGAAGGGTGCCTCACAAAATATAATTCTTCAATAGAGTAGGAATTTGGAAATAAAGGGTACCTTGCAAAGCATAGCACTGCGAAGCAATGTGATTCGTGAAGCATAGTGACCCTACCTTAGTATGTGGTTCAAATGTGCATGGAAGGTACTTCGTGAAGCATGAGTAAATTGTGATATCTCGAGTTCCCTTAGGGATCTCCTTCTTTTTTTATGACATATGGGATCTGCGAAGGGCATCCCTATTTGAAGAGGGGTTGTATTTAAGCTAAGGTAAGGGTACATCACAAAGATCAAGTAAATTGAAGAGCTCATTTCCCTCAATGACTCACATAGAAGAGGTTGCTACACTATTTGAGAGATGAGAAGGAAAACAGTTGGGGTATCCATCCTTTGGGTCTGAGGGATGCTGGGTATTTATAGGCTAGAGGCAGTTCGAAGCTCTGATAATTCATCATGAAGCCACGTGGTGCCCTGCAATCGGTCGTAGATCACGTCAAGTTTTTTATAACCACACTGTTGACCATCATCTACTCCTCAGCACAGAGATATCCTCGGTTCCCTATGCGGTGATCATGGAGGCTTCCTTCAAGTTCCACGAGATCACAGAGGGTGATCTGGTTCCCTCTAGGATGCGAAGCTTTCAGTCAATTGTGTTGTAACCACGGATCCTCCTTCTTATTATACTCCATGGTGACCGCTTCAGATTCACATTGTCCAAGGTGCTGTAGGGCTCCGTGAATTTTGCAGTGCTATGGGGCTCTGTGAATGGGCTTCACTGGGATGCCTCTTTGTAATTGGTTTGATCTTTTCGTCATTTTCCTTTGCAACTTTTTTTGGCACCGACAACAAAAAAAGAAAAAAAATCAGAAAAATATTATTTAGAAAACCCAAAATCCCCTAAACATCTTCGATATTATTCAAAAAAATATCCTAACAGCATCATCCTAATAATCCCCCTTTGGATTTTTTTATCAACCAAGGCCCACAAATTACTATAAAATTGTAACTCATGGAATGGGTTATTTATCCAACACCTACATAGTCAAAATGCATATAAGAAACATCAATAATTTTACAACAATACCATCATCATTATAAGTAAAGACATAAGATATTTTTAATTTATACATTATAAAAAACTTCTTATTATTTTAATTGGATGTTTCATTAAAATATGCTTCAAAACAGTTTCGTCAAAACATTCTTCAAAAGAGTTTCATCATGGAAAATTTTATTTTTTTGTGACATCAACAAAATGTTAAAATATGCCACATTAACTAAAATAAATGATTAACCATTTTATGAACCCCCCCTAAATAAATTAATTCCCTAAGAAGTTAAAACACATACTAGTGGAAACATTTATGTTATAATATTTTTCTCCCCCTAGATAACACTATCGAAATATAAGAAGGAGGGGGGAAAATAACATACCTTAGCCTTTGCGCAAGAGAGGTTGAGTACCCATTATAAATGTTATCTTATAAAATATATATATTAGGAACGTTTTTGTGAAGATAACAACAAATTTCTAAGCTTTCAGAAAAAATCCATTTTCAGTTCATTATTCTCCACTTTCTCTTTGGTGAAGTGATATTTTATATCAATATTATTAGAGCACAAACATTAAATTTTATTTTTTGTGAGGTTTTTAGTAATTTTGTTCTCAAAACCAATGTTAAGTGGAAATTTGTATCAAAAAAAATTCTTCTAACTATATATCCATCCACATATGTTTTGTTGCATATTGAGTGAAAAAAACAATTGGAAAAAAAATCCCTCTAGGTAACATTGAAGTGTTTTGGTGTTGATTGTGATTGTTGAAAAATTGGGTTTCCATGGTAAGTTGTGTTGTTCCAAAGATATTGCTGAAAATATTTGTGACAAAGAACCTCGAAAAAGGAATGGATGATCATGAGGTGGTACAAAAAGTAAAGATACATGGGGTGCCATTTTCCATTGTTTGAAAACTTTTTAGGCCTCAAAAATAGGAAAATGGAGATATGTGTTTTTGGAAAAGGTTGTTGCACAAAAGATTGAATACGTTTTGGAAACTGGCATGAAAGGCATGTTTTCGGATTAGGACATTTAAATATGGTAAAGGAATGAAGTTCATGAAATATTTGAAAATTTTTGTGAATGATGAGTTTGCGTGAAAGTGGCTTACATGACCAATGTGATGTCAAATGTTGTTTTGCGTAATCGAAGAGGGTTTTGCACGACACAATAGGGTTTTGTGCGCAAGGGCCAGTGATTCATAATAAGAAGAGGTAACCCCATCTTTCAAAAACATGTAAACACTGAGAGTAAATCTGAGCTCTAAACCATTTAAGATTTTTTTAAAGGGAGTTTCTTGAACGAATTGATGTTGCGTGCAAGATTAGCAACTTTTGTGTAATATTTGAGTTGTGTACAAGATTGAAGTTTCACACAAAAGGTCTTTCATTACCAAATTATAATCTTGCATGTGGGGTATTAAAAATACATTAAAGGTGTATTAAGGGTTGTGTGAAAGATTTGATGTTTCCTTGTACATCTATGGTAAAGTGGTATTCATTTCTGGATGAAAGTTGGTCCTCAATAGAGAATCTACATATATTGGAGGATGTATTAATTAGAGATAATTAAAGGACATACAAGACCATAAACAATGAGTGGATCCCATCCAAGAGATGTTAGTGAAGGAAGAGGAAGAGGGTGATCCATTCCACCAGTAGTGAGCAAGAGAAAGAGACATAGGGAGTGACCCTTGGGAATTTAGTGATAATATCTAAAACCTTATAAAAGTGGGGATCCTGGTTATGGATGAGATCTATCCTAAACTGACATTATTGGCAGTGAGCCGTAGTGAATTTGGAATAATCAGCACATCGTCGTTGTATGCTCCATGGATGTAGCCATGTGAGGGAGAACCAAGAAAAAACATTTCTTTATTGTTCTTGCATTTATGAATTGCATTCAAAGAATCATACTCAGATAAATAAGAAAATAATAACTTAGGTATTATTAAATAAGTGAAATAAAAGCGACCATTTTAATAAATAGGTCAAAATCTATTGGTTTAGGAATAATTTTAGAAAGAATATCCATACACTGATTCACCCCCTCAGGGTATGTAGCCAATTTTGGACCTAACAAAAACATACTAAAATTCTACTGTACTGAAATTTATTGAAGTGTGTTTATTTTTATGATAAAAAAAGCCAAATTCCTACCATGGAAAACACTCCACTTGAAGTTGATTTTCTATAATCAAAACATCCATCCTAATCAGCAACTGTGGAACCAAATAAGTCAATATTTCCTACACTATCATATTTCAACCCAAAATCTATTATGCCTTTAAATTATATAATATTTCACATTCCATCCATGAGATGATATTATTTTGGTGAACTATAATACATGGAAAAAAGTTTAATAGAATAATATATAACAGAAATTGAAGCCTTAAGAAATAATAAAATACTAACCAACATCTAAAATCTTTAGGATATACCTCATTTCCTTTTCCATATTTTGAAATGTTTTTTCCTAATGAAAGTTTTTTTGAAACTATCTTTGAATCTTCTATTAATGACACACATAGATGTTCCTTTGTATACATATATTGATATTTGAAAATATATTTCTTATTTTTTGAGATTTGTAAGATAATAAATTATTTAATTTCTCCTTTCATGGGAATTTTAAAAATATATTTCATCTCCTCAAGAAAAGTTTCACAACATTCTTCCTCAATCCCTAAAAATATGGTATCATTAATATAAACAATAAAAATTAGGGTAAAACCTTCATCTTATTTTATATAGATATTACTATCAACTCTTCATTTATTGAAGTTCAAATTCATTAATAAATTACCCAATTTGTAATACCAAATCTCAAATCATTCTTTAATCAATTAAAATCCTTCTTTAACTTACACACAAAACAATAATATTTCTGAATCATGAAACCATATAGTTGTTCAATATAAACATCTTCATAAACATATCTTTTTTTAATATAAATTCACTTCCATTTGGAAAATTTTATATCTTCTTTGTGTAAAAATATAATGAAATATTATAATATTTCTTATTCATATAATATGAGAAAAGGTCTTATTAATTTCACTACATTTCATTTGTATGTAGCATTTTTAAAACAGAAATTCCATGTTCCTCATAACATCACCTTTTTCATTAGAATTTTTTTAGAATAATCATTTGGTACCAATACAAATCTTATTATTTTATTTGGGTAAATTTTCTCATGTATCTCCTTCTAAATCTGATCTAGATATTCATTTATAGCATAAATCCACTCTTGTTGGTCTAAATATTCATCTACATCTTTTGGATAAACATGTGAATATAATGAATTATGTTACACTAAAATTGATATTATTTTATTTTAAATTTTATTCCTTGATCTCAAATGATTGTATGATCCTTCTGTTGTTTCCTAAATCAAGTATGAGATATATGTAATTTTTCCACTTCACTTGAGGCAAATGATTCTAAATATTCATCTCGGGTAGCATCAATTTTTTTTAGATTTTCATAAAAAATCTCAAATGAAACTATATCATCTTTACATTATTATATATATATATCCCTACTTGTGATAATTACTTATCTACCTATTCAAGAAAATTTACATATTCAAAATGAAAATTAATTAATGTATCTTTATTATAACATCTATACCCCCACCATTAGGATGGAATATATGAAAGATTTCCTTAGCACATCTCTGATCAATATTACCATGATTTTCACCCTAAACATTTTTAATTAAAGGATTTACAAAAAAACCATTACGTGATTCAAACATGACATTTATATATAATAAATCTTGTAAGGAGTGATATCCTAGTTCATTCTGTAGAAACAATGATTCTGAAAAAAAATATTACACTAATAATTTTCCTCCAAAAAAATAATAAAAACTATCACGATAGATCAATATTATCTATTTTATCTTCACCAAGTTTATATTCATTCTTTTAGCAACAAATGTTTGTGTTGGGGTGTATAGTTTACTAAAATCATAATTAATTACAATATTCTAAAGATAACCACTAAACTTACCACTAGTAGATTCACTACTATTATTAACATGAATCTTCTTTATAGGGTATCCAAACTCTTTTTCCACAATTCTCTTCAAAACACAGAATCATGTTGAGAGAATCTAGTTTATATTAAAAAAAGAAGATATGTATAGATATTAAATTCATAAATAATATAAATAAATTACTTATCTCCACATGTCTATTCTTTAATCATGGAATAATAAATTTTAGAATGTATGAGATTGAAGTTATGAGTTGAATGTATCTCATCTTTTTTTTAATGAGTTTGCAATCATTCTTTTTTTAGAAAATAGAAAAAATCCAATTTCTTCTTCTTATCATGTCAGAAATATCTTGAAACCTTTATCTATTTATAATATTTATCATATTCCTCTAACACATATACCCAATTATTTTTTGCCACAATATATTTTATTTCATTATGCTCTAAGAGCATGAACATTGTGAATCACCAACTTGAAATAAGTTTCATTTTTTTTAATTTTCCTCTCATTAAAACATTCTTATATTTTATATTCTTTAAAAATACTAATTGTTTTGAAAAAAAAAATCTTAACTTCATCACATAGTTTTGAAACACTTAAAAAATTATGTTTCAACCCTTAAATAAATAATTCCCTTTTAGATTTTAATTTATCTTCCAGAATCATAAATGTTTCGACTCCTTTGATTTAAAGTGGTTAATTATTTCCAAAATCTATTTTATCTTATTTAAAACATTTTACATTTTTCCAAAACTTCATGTCAATGATCATATGATAAGTACACCTATTGTCTAATATCCATGTTTGTTATCCTTTTATAGCTTTGAGACTCTAATAAACTATAAATTTTTTCCTTTATATTTTCAATTTTTTCATATGTATTTTTTAGATTTTTTGTACTAGAATAATGGTGATACGTCATATTTTAATATTCTAGATTGATCATATCATTAAAAAATTGTTTCCAAATGCTATAATCTACATTCAACCATAAAAATGACTTTTTTAGGATGGATTTTTTGAGTGGGTTGAATTCTCCTAAAACTTATCCTCCAATTCCTCATTTCATTACATTAATGTAGATTATTAAACCAATAAAAATATGTTGTATGCCAAAATACACCACAATACAAGGTATTACCATAAAAATAATATTTCCCTTTATAAATGGCATATTTACAAGAGTTATTCTACTTATTTTCATAAAATATATTACATTCTACATTGATATTTAATTGAAAATATTTTTTGTTTACTACATACTATTTCCTTAATGATTTTAATGAAATTGGAGTTATAATAGATTTTGGTTCATACTTGGAAACCTTATAAAATTATGGTTTTTTCATATCTTCTTGTTTTGGCTACAAAAATAATTTAGTTATCTATCATTTTATTCCAATCATATTTATAATTATTTTAATCTATTTAAGAAACATTTATATGATAATTATAAGGTTTACAATTCTTAGAAATTTAAAAAACTTCTATAATTGAGTATTTGAAATTGGAAACTACATTCCTAGATTTTGAATGTTTTTATTGGACATGTTCTAACAATTCCTACCTCAATTTCTACTTGTCTTTAATCTTGATGTTGATATTTTTATTATCATCAAGACACTTATTTAAATCATCACATAATTTTATAAAATAAGTTTTATATTCCAGAGAGGATAGTTAATTATTTACAGATTTTTTTTATTCACCTTCTTTTTCACCTGCAAAAGTCTTACAATATTTTTTAAGGAATTTATTCAAATATCCATTTAGAATAAAATAAATAATAATTTATTATTGTTTTAAAAAATTTCATTCATCAGTTATTACTTTTTCATCATTCAATTTTCAATAATATTTCTTTTAGTAGCATTATCACTAATGGAATCAACTTCCTCTTCCATGTCATCTTCTTTATATTGATTATAATTTTTCCCATTTTGTATTTAGATAACTTATTATCATTTCCCCATGGATAATAATTAAATTTTACTGCCTTATTTTGAAAGGATCTTCTCTAATTTATATCATCTTCATCACTTTATTCTTCATACTTATTTATAAAGAAACATTACAAAAAATTATTCAATATCATCATAGAATAATAATTTTCATGGTAGATTACCTTCATATATTCTTGTTCCTTTATTCACCTTTTTACCAATAATTTACATATTGTTCATAAAAATTTTCACTAAACTCATATCCAAGGTTAGAGTCACTATATTTTTATTTTATAACATTATTATAATTTACATTCATTAGGTATTCAAAAGAAATTTCCTAATAAAACTTATCTTTATTATTTAATTTTTTTTCTATTCTCATTTAATAAGTGACGAGAGTGCTTTAAAGATCATCCTGTGATATAGTTTCATGATCATTAACTTCTAATGTTGAAAATTTTGCATCAAATTCATCATGAAGAATTAAAATTCTATTTTTAATAATGGTGAAATCCTATAATTTTTCACCAAGACATATACTGGTGCCGAAAATTTCATTCACCCTTGTAATAAACTCCCCAAAAAATTCATAATCACATATTTTAAGATCTTCATGCTTCAACATCTAGGTTTTCAATTTTTATTTATTTACTTTCATATTTCAGTTATAGATTTGATTCATATTTTCCTATATTTCTATATCCTTACCATCCCCTTTAAATATAATAAACTCACTTTTATATATTAAAGAAAGTAAATATGTTTGGATCTTCAATTAAATCTCTAAATTACTTTTATCATGATTTTTAGGAGAACTTACCCTTATCTAGGAGTAAAATCATTCTAAAAAACTGTGAGAAAATCATAACCATGGGACATAAAAAAAGAAGAATTATATTTGTATAAATATGGTAGTTATTTACATTGAAAACAAGAATCCCCTGACTATTCAATGAATTATGATCATCCATTGCAACTTTATTATTCTTATAAAATTAGCAATGAGTCAATTAAGGGAACTCTTTCTTTGATACCACTTGAAATTGATAATTATAAGATGTGTGATCACTAAGAGAGATATGTGGTGAATTATTTATTTTATTTTTATTATTTTTGATTTATTTTTTAAAACCACCTTTGTATACTAATAAATATTGATGACTTTGTTGAAAAAAAGCACCCAAGAACGATCCACTAGAATAAAAGAATTAACAGGATTCACAAATCAGTAAAATTTTCTATTCCATATAATGGTTTTTTGAAATAATACCATACTTCATAGTCTAGTAGGGGAAAAAATCCTTTCTTATGGTTATAGAACGAAGGGAGTATCATTACACTTTAGTTTCACTATAAGAAATAGAAATGAATGTTCTCTCCACAAAGATAATATTTATAACAATGATTTTGTAACAACTATTATAAACCTTCATCAATAGGTTCATTATATAATCAACTTGGTACATGTTATTTATGTACCCTTTCACTAATTGTAGAAAATTATTTTTCACTTTATTTTCTAATAGTAGACAGGAACTTCTTAATTGGAATTATATATCAAAATTCATAAATTCAACTATTTTTATGGTTCTCAATTCAATTATTTGTCTAAAAACAATGTCCAATAATTTCTGAAAACCGACTAAACTTTATTACATTCTATTCATTCGTTCACCTCTACACATATTCCATACAATCCCACCTGATATAAAACATTGTATTGTGTCTTATTTCAAGATCCTTTGATCTCAACTCCAATATCTGATAATAACTTATTATTCAAAAAAGATACTCCCTAATGGGAAACATCTTTCCCAATCTTTAGATATTTCAATTTCATGGGGTATCACTATATAATTATATTTATAAATAACTTAATCATTTTTATGTTTTAACAATATATATATCCATAATCTACTTGAACCCTATATATTGATGTGTTAGTAGGAGAAAAGGTGGGATTCTAATTTAACTTTCTCACTCAATGAAAAACCAAATTTGAAACTCCATTACATAACAATTATCATGGATGATTATTAAGGATTCTAGAATATTATTGAATATTATCATTAATTTTAACATTATATACTTTTAAAAACATCCTTTTACCTCATCTAGAAGCACAAATCATCCTATTTTGATATTTGGAACATTGAAGTATCATGTTTTAATCATGAATTTTGATTTATTTATGAAAGTTTCATAAAGAGATTTTAAATTGTAAAAAATTATGCTGATTAATTTGCTAGTATTTTTTTAATAAATTATTACCCCCATTGAATCTCAAAATAATTATTCTTATAAAAAATTCATAAGAATTCCTCATAATCATTTCTTGAACACTTCCAACATCTAGTGAATTGCATCAAATCTCTATAGCTATTTCCTTTATAAACTGAAATTTTTCTAATGATCGTGAAATAAATAAATATATATGATGTTTTCTACCCAAAAATTATGTATGATGACTCGAAGTCTTTTATCCAATCATTGGGTCATTCGATGGACTCCGTCTGATGACATTATGAGATATCTTCAGAATGTTTTCTTCAAATTTGACTTCATATGTTTGTACATAATAAATTTATACATCATTGAATTTGTAAATTATCTAATTAAATTCATCATAATTTTACCTTTCATGTTCCATAACAATTATAACTTCATAAAATTTGAATACTAACTCTTATCAGCCAATCGTTTTTCTATTTTCTTCTATGAGATGAACATACTTTTAATATCCTCGTATAAACTTTGAAAATAAAATTAATTTTTTCCCATTTTCTAAAAAATCATGGACCATGTGTTATTTAATGACTTATGATGTCAGAACCATTTATAACACCAAATAATCACATAAATTTTTGCATAATTGAAAAAAAGTCTGATGAAATTTTTAAGTAACATAAAATAATAATTCAACACAGACACTTTGTCTAAACATCTTAGTCTGGAATAGTTCATCTGATGAGCTTTGATTTGAAAACACAGTCCAGTCTTCTATATATATTCATCAATTTTTGAATGGTTTAATAAAGTTATGAGTTTTTTTCTAATACAACAAAACAAAAAAAACAGATCAAACATTCTTCATCTAACCAAAATTCCTCTAAAAAGTTTCCAACTACTTCAAAACACCTTGGAAATTCATGGTCCCAATAGATGAGTTAGAAACAAGACCCCCATACCCCATGGAGATTTCATTTTGGTCACGGGATTTTGTTCTATGTTATGTTTACCATGTGATATTATGATCCTATATTATGATATTTTAAAGTAATAATATTTGGGTTCATTGTAAAAGGGGGAGAAGTGATAACTCAATCTACTAAAAAGGGGTAGAAGTACATGTTTGTCTTAGAAAGGGGAGAATATCTTAGTAGTTCATCTAGGGGTAATGCATTGGAATGTAAGGTACCAATTTCTGGTGTTTATAAAAAAAATTCATTAATGTTTTGTTTCTCACACTAATAATTGATCATGTGGGGTTATAGTTGGTGATCAATGAACCATTGGTACACACATTGAAGGAAGGAAGTTCAAATATGTATATAAATTTCATATCTAGTTATTTCAATTTTTATTATTCATGTAGTGGAATTTAATGTTTAAAGTGTGTTGGAATTGTTAATTAACACAAAGAGGGGTATTATTATAAAAAATCCTAAAGGTTTTCTTCTAGGTTGTGATTATTAACAATGAAGTGGAAGGAATCATTAATGTGGAATATGATGTTATAATGTTATTTTTCACGAAGATTGGAAGTGTTTGGGAAAAAAATATTGTGGATTGAAGCATTTCTAGAAAATCTTGGTTATAAGAGTTTCTTGATTTTTCGGGAAAGTTACTAGAGTAAGACATCATGGGAACAAATGACTCTAGAATCATATGAATTTCAAATTTTTATGATGTGGATTTCCTATGAATTAAGAGAAAAAAATAAAATATGGGTGGGGTTTTCATTGATCATAAGTAATATCAGTATGGGTGAGAATTATCTTTCAACAAAGATCTTATATTATTTCTATATTTGACACTCTAAGAGATGTTCATTCTATAACTTCTATTATTCTAAACTGTAAAAATTTTATTTCTATTTGGAAATTTTATTATTATTATACAATAATCATTATGTAGAATAGTATTTTTAGTATTATCCATATGAGAAAAAGTATTATCCAGTGTTTTGATTAGTTTTCTATTCAACTCCTTTTGAGATGATAGAATGGCCATGCATACTTTCTTAAAATTTACATATTGTTCATACATTAATTATAAAATCACTTGTTCCTTTGGGATACAACTTTTATTTATACTCTATTGAATTTTATCACTTCAAGTGAAATCATGCTTTCCATTTAACATTATCATCTTACGGTTCTTTCTCCATTTTTCTAGCCATTTCCAATGAGTTTGGGAAAATAGTCAGGCACTCCATCACTACTGGAATTAGAGGTATTTGAGACAGGATATTTGTGATGGGATCACATCATGAATAGACTTTAGCAATGGGGCCCCTTTGCAAATAGCTCAATGCTGAAAACGGCATCGCAAATACAATTTTTTGCGACGGGCTCGTCACAAAAAAATAGTTTTTTGTGATGGGAAAGTTTCCCGTCGTAAATAAGCCTCCGATTATATACATTATATACAAATAAACCTTTTGCGATGGGCACATAAAAAATACTATTTACGATGGGGATGTTTCCAATCGCAAATAAGCCTCCTATTATATACTTTTTATATATAAACATTTTTCGACGTGACTGTCATCCCGTCGCAAATAAAATTAATAAAAAAATATATTTAAATTATTTGTGATGGGAGCCCGTTGCAAAAGTTCTCGTCACAAATACTAAACATAAAAAAAAAATATTGAATAAAATTATAATTAATGAAAAAATTATATTATTATTATTAAAAAAACAAAAAAAATAAATAATATTATTATTAGTAAAATAAACAAACATTAAAAAATATAATACATAAAAAAAACATTTAATAAAATTATGATCAATAAAAAATTAATATTAAAATTATTAAAATAATAAAAAATAAAAAAGTATGAAAATTATCACTATTTACAAAAAAATATAAAAAAATCATAAAATATTATAAAAATTATTAAAATAAACAAAATATTAAAAAAATTTATAATAATAATAAATACTAAAATATTAAAAAAATAATAATAATTATGCAATATTTGCACCAATATAAAAGACAAACACTATAATTTGTTCATATTACAATAAATCTTGAATTCAAAGGATTCTAACCTAAAAACTAATCACTGGGGGGTCATCTTATGTAGGAGGAGGAGGAGCTATAGGAGATGGTGGGGGAAACCCCATCCTTAAACAATGAGTCAGACGATGCATGTTGTCCATCTTCTGATGATGTTGTTGCTACTTCCATTGACACATCTCCTCCTCATGCTACTACTGCAGTGCCAGAAACATCTCTTCATGTTACTTTAGCAAACTCTCTATAAGCTCAGCCTGAGTTTGCAACTACTCTTCATACTGTGAGGTAGAGGACAATTCCTCTCCCTGAGCTCCTCTCGACTTGGACATCGGCATCGCAGCAGTACCATAATAAGTACTAGGAGTCAAATGAGCACTGATAAAAACTACTCAGCCCTTCTCAAATCCATAATGAGTCTCCTGCATCCTTGCCGCCTCATCAAACTGGTGGGCACTAGTCTTCTTAGTCATCTCATCCTAACTCTCAACCTGTGTTTGAGAGGTCATAGTCTCATATGACTACTTCAATTCCAATTTTAAATTAAAATGGTGAAAATAATATATGAAGTTAATTGTCAATCTGAAAAAATAATACTAACCACAATCTGACATTGGCGATCATCTCTAATCTCTTCAGTGGCTGGATCACTGTACATTCTCCTATAAACATCGAATTCCATAATATTGGGATGCTCGAATGCCTAAAAAAATATAAAATAATATTTTTATATTTAATGTTATATAAAATATTTAAAAAATATACTTTTCATTTTCTTTCTCTGTGTACTGAATGTAAAACTACCACCTCGATGCATCACCTCCTGTCTCCCCCGGCTCTGCCATCCCACTGAAGATCTCCTTTAAAATCCACCACCAAACCAATGTAAACATAATCTGTAACACCCGAGACTTTTATGAGAAATATTTTGTTTTTATGTTATATAAATCATCAAAGGAATCTTTCAATACACACAACACTTGCTTGTCTTGCTTTACCCGCAATCACGACCTTCCTCGATAGCTTGTGTCGTACGCAATACCGACTTTCAATAAATAAAAATATTCTATTAAAACTAGCCGTTATGAATAGTATTAACTGAATTTTTAATTTTATATTATTTTAAATCAAATTATACATTTTCTATAATGAGGTATAAAAGAAAAATCAGTTTTTTTGGATAAAAGAAGTATTTTTCAAAAAAATAAAGTTTTTCCGGCTTTTGATGGTGCACCCACATTAAAGCTAGTTTTTGACATGTATATAAGTTCAATTTTACAAAATAAAATTCTTCTTTTGAATCAGTGTATAAAAATTTACTTTGGATAAATTGTTGATATTTTTCTGATAACTTTCATATTTTGTTGAATAGTTAAAATACGCTAATTTTTAATTAAAAACAAATTTTTTCATTGAGATAATTTATATGGATAAATTATAATATTGAATGGTTTTAAAGTATAAATAAAATATATTTTTACCATTTAATATAATGTATATCATTAGAATTAATTTCACATTGAATTCATAGGTAAAAACATTTCAATCTTTGGCAATGTTTTAACTTCTAAAAACCTTTTTCTTAACAACGTGATTTATTTTAAATTAATTACTAAAAATTATATGTTTTGAATTGTGAAAAATTGATTCCATATTCAGAATCAGTGGGTCCAAATTATGTTAATAGACTACTTTTTATTTTTGGGCATTATAAATAGTAACTACGGTAAATTTTATTTACCATAGTTAATGGTAAATCGGGTAATTAAGGGTAAATATAAGATTATAAAATTCACCTAACACCTGCCAAAATCCTATTGGATGAATAAAAGTCGACTCATATCACCTAAGGGTCGGATTATATTCATTTAATGGACTTTTTTCCATGAAAATATGTTAATTATTATTAAAACCAAAGAATGTGACAACATGTCACTTTCTTAAATCTTATAAGTATAATAATTTTCATTTAGTGATAAACTTCATGAAACTTCAAACATGAATATTCTCCAGAACGCTAATATAATTATCTACATCAAATGAATTTATATAGAATTTTTAGGGATGAAATAATTATCATTAAGTATGACACAATAGTGATGCTGAAATTATTTTATAAATTAAAATAGAAAATAAATGGTTTTAAAAATAATAAAATAAATGTTATATGAACTATTTAATGTTCTCCACTAATTTTATAGATACATATGACATTTTATGGATCTATTAAAGCTTTTAGTTCGAACATATCTTCTGTATATATTTTATTTAAATTTAAATAAATGAATAGTGTCAAAATTGAAACTATTGTTATTTTATAAAAATAACATATTATAAAATTGTTAAAAAATAACAATTTTTTTTAAAATTATAAATTAAAATTTATATGGTCGACAATTTCATAAAGTGTCAAATTATGGAAAATTCACAACACATATGTAATTATTTATAATAATTTAAAATTTAGAATATTATTACCACAAATAAAATTAAATTGATAAATAAGCATAAATCAAGTTGATAATGTTTAAAATAAATTAATAACATGTGTAAATTTTATTGGTTGATGCGATTACACCCCTATATCATCTAAACTTCAGATATGAGTCATTTTGGAAGTTTTTATGTTGGGTTGGGATTTAATATAAACTAATATTTCTTATATTTCCAAAGCTGCCCCTCTCCTCCCCTATAAAAGGGCACCTACTTCCTCCTCTCCTCACACCAATTTTAGCCTTCAAGCTCGTCAAATCCCTCCCCATTTCACTTACCCACTTCCCTAGAAACATCCTAGAGGTCCTAGTCTTCTTCAAAGACCAGTTGTAGTGCCCTGAGAGGAGGTCTCAAAGAGGCGCTTCGAAGAAGAGGTAATGCCCGTTGCCGATTCTTTCATCTTTATTTCTTCTTCCACTTCTTCTTCATTAGTTGTTTCATTATAAAGTAATAACATCAGTATCAATCACATAATTATATGTTATTATAAGTATGAAACAACTCTATTTCGCCATCTATCCATCCTACAGAAAACGAAATAACTGCGCATTCGTACGTACGGAATACCGTCTCCACGCCGTGGTGTAATCTATTTTCCCCCACCACCTTACTTGGATGGGTATAATGGTGTAAATAATAACTATATATGAATATTTTAAAGTGATATTGATTCTGAAATAGTATACATACACTCCAATACTATTCCACGATCATGGGAACGATATCATCACTCGTGCATACGTACGGAATACCGTCTCCACGATGTGATGCGACTCGTTATAATGATATTCATTCCATAATGATTATATAAATGAATTGATGAGTGAATATGATATATATTACACTAATAACATTATGGAAATGAGGTATATATAACCTATAGAGAAGAATATGAATTCATTCGACAAAACACGCATAAGAACAAAAAGTACTAAACACCCAAATAACAAGTAGTAATGAAATATTACTAATAAGAATATAAGAATATGACCATATGTGATATCATAAAAATAAGTATGATGCTGGAATAAGTCAATAACATTATTTAAATCATTATACAGGAGGTTCAGACACTTATGAAGCAAATCAGACCTAAGGTAAGAGATAACTTTTCCAATATCGTTCTTATCTAAGATTGTTTATTCGAAAGTATTTACTGGGGTTATTGTTCTCATACATGTCCATGTTTTGGTTTCATGAATTTTTAATGTCCTTTTTACCCATTATTGACTTTTACTACATGGTATATATGGAATCATTCTTTTACGAGGTACTTTTTGACATTTCCAACAAAAGTACGTGAAGAATGATTTTTTAACTTATACGGCATGAACAAATTTTTTTACAGTTTCATAACGCCTCATATTCATAATGCATCCTCTAAGAGTTTGCAAGATTATTTTCAATAAAAACCTTTTCTTTTAAAAGTGAATGACATTTGTTGAAAAGAAAATTATTTTGAAGAAAAAAGGATATTTTCCGCAAGAATTCATTTCAAGTGTTTTATCAAAACCATTTTCATGGAAGATGAAATCATTTCACATGTGTATGTTTCAAGTATCATGTCTCTATGATTTACATGGTTCCAAATTTCATATTATGAAATGATATCCATTTCTTTTATATGGATTATGTGATGATGGAATGATGTTTATGAAACCCATTCTATTCGTTGGGTTATTATGAATAATGTATGTTTATTTTGTGGCACAAGTAAGAATGATTTAATTATGAGATGGGTGGGACCTATATCTCCCTCCAATTCATTGGGTAAAGATTTTATATCTCAGGAGATAGACATGGCTGGAATGGCAGGTTATACCGGTTCAGTGAAACAGGACTGAAATAAGGAGTGAACTCGGTTCAGAAATGGACTTTGTCCACTAAGATAGTCTTGGAAATGAATCTTGAATAATAAGAAATGATTCTCAATGATTATGTGTGTATGACACAAAGTTTCATGTTTTATGTTATGCTTATTGGGATTACATTTCACTTCCATGATTTATCCCATGTTATGAAATTATGATCTCTTTTGCAGGGTAAGATTTCCAAAATGTTATGTTTTTATTTTGATGTGATTGATATTTCTTTTGTTTACCCTTACTGAGCATTTGAGCTCACCCTTTTGTATGTTTTCTTTCCCCAGGTCAGGAAGAAGGTTATTAAGTATTATATGCCAAAAGGGACTATAGATATGATGAAATAAATGGGAGACAGTGTAGACGCTTTATGAACCAGTTGTTTATGTTTCATAGTTTCTAAAGACACTATACCTATACGGTCCTTTCATGGTTTTGTTATATGTTGTAACAAGTGTGCTTCAATTTTGAAGCAATAACAATGTATGTAAAGTATGGGTCGTTATAGTTGGTATTAGAGGAATGGTATAGTCAACCTTTGGAAACTAGGATTTGAAAAACTTAGTAATAATCCTATGGATATGTCTAAGCATAGAACACAATCTTAGTGTTTTAGAAATGACCACGAATAACCTAGGATAATACCTCAAGTGTGAAATTTTATTCTTGATTTTGTGGTTTTCCTATTACAAGTAGTGTTGCTCACACTATTCTTCTTGGTTTTGTTCAATGGATGGAACCCGAAGTAACCGTGTAAATGCGGAATGCGACGGGAAATGCAATTATTATCCCCCTGAGCAACCAAATGTTATGGGAGCTGGAATGAAAAATCTTGTAGCCATGCTCACACAACTTTTTCAAGCTATGAATCATGCAGGACTTCCAAACGAGCAAAAGAAGGAGCAACATTCTGTTGAATTTTTCATGAGGCAGCGTCCACCTTCATTCAGAGGGTCTACTGATCCATTAGTTGCTGATCAATGGATTAGTACTACAGAAAAGATATTTTCAGTTCATCAATGTTCTGAACATGATAATGTCATCCTAGCAGTGTATCGTTTGGAAGGAGATGCTGATCAATGGTGGAATCTTATTAAGAATACGAGGCAAAGGGATGAAATTGAGTCCATGGAATGGGACGAGTTCAAGAACTTATTTTTCAATAAGTACTTCCATCGTATTCTCTGAACAAAGATTGAGAAAGAGTTCCTTGAACTGAAGAAAAAGGATGATGAATCTGTTGGTACCTATGAAGCAAATGTTATAAGAATTGCATGGTACGCTTCTGGTATTATTATCCAACCTGAGAGTATGATCGATCGATTCTTTAGTGGCTTAAAACCAAGTCTTCGAAGGGCCTTAGCCATAAGGGACTTCAATAGCTATGAGGAAATTGTTTGATGTTCTCTCAATGTTGAGATGGATATTGGAGTAACCCATCAGTCATATGGGTTTGATAAGAAGAGGAAAATGGAATTCAAAGGAAAATCTAATGAGCACACTGAAAAGAAGATGAGCTTTCCCTTATGATCAATGTGTGGAATGAAACATGGAGGGAGTTGTCTTAAAGGGACAAGTAAATGTTTCAAATGTGGAAAGGAAGGTGATCGGGCATTTGAATGCCGCAATGATGGGAAGAAGATGTCTAATGATGCAAACAAAGGAAGGTACACATAGAATGAACCTACTACACTTCAATGATTCAAGTGCAAGGAGATGGGGCATTATGCCAATAAATTACCTAATCCAAGGGTTGTTGATGATGATCGACATCAACAAAATCATAAGGCTAAAGTCAAAGGAAAGTTACATGCAATTTTTATCAGCGATGTGGAGTACGATAACGATGTGGTGAAAGGTACAATTACCATCCACTCTAAAGTAGAAAATGTTTTATTTGATTCTATATCCACCCACTCTTTTATTTATGAAGAATTTTCTAACAGTATCACCGTATTACCTCAACAATTAGATGTTGAGTTAGCTGTGACAACCCCTAATGGCACAACAGTCGCATCAAAAGTTTATAATTCTTCCCCGATTGAAGTTTGTGGGAAAGTGCTTCCTGCAAATCTTGTGATCCTTCCTATAGTGGAATTTGATGTGATTCTTGGCATGGATTTAATTTCTTTATATGGAGCTCATATCAATTTCCAAAGAAGGGAAGTCACATTTCATATTCCAGATCAATCTATGATCGCCTATCGATGGAAGGATGAATATAACCATCTAGTGGAAATTTATTCTATCTTATGAGTCTTGATTCCACTAAATAAGGGTTATTTATATCAAATGGTTGGTGACAAACTCATGATTATAAATATTCATGTTGTACGGGATTTTGATGATGTCTTTCCAGAGGAATTTCTGGGTCTTCCACCAAACATGAAGTTTAGTTTTCAATAGAACTCATACCGGGTGCTTTGACTATTTCAAAGACACCTTATAGAATGGCCCCAATTGAGTTACAGGAATTAAAGAAGCAACTCCAAGAGAATATTGATAAGGGATTCATACGACCTAGTGCATCACCTTCGGGAGCACCTGTTCTATTTGTTATGAAAAAAGATGGATCAATGAGACTCTGCATTGATTATAGAGAACTTAACAAGCTCACTATCAAGAACAAATATCCTCTCCAACGCATTGATGACTTATTTGAACAACTACGTGGAGCTCAATACTTTTCCAAGATTTATCATAGTTTAGGGTATCATCAATTAAGGGTAAAAAGGGAGGATATACCAAATATGGCTTTCCGTACAAGTTATGGACACTATGAATTTATAGTGATGCCATTTGGTCTTACTAATGCCCCAGCTATCTTCATGGATCTGATGAATAGAGTCTTTAGAGACTATCTTGATCAATTTGTGGTAGTATTAATAAACGATATTCTTGTTTATTAAAAGAGCAAGGAAGAACATAAAGATCACTTGAGAATTATATTGAAGACCCTGAGAAATGAGAAACTCTATGCCAAATTTACCAAGTGTGAATTTTGGCTTCAAAAAGTTTCATTTTTGGGTCACATAATCTCAAAAGAGGGGATATCTGTGGATCCAGCAAAAATAGAGGTTATTGAAAAATGGTCGAGACCAACAATAGTAACTGAGATCCAAAGTTTTCTTGGTTTGGATGGATATTATCGATGTTTTGTGAAATATTTTTCACGATTATCTAATCCTCTCACCAGGTTGACTCGGAAAGGAGTTAAGTTTCTTTGGACGGAGGAATGTGAAGAGAATTTCAAGGAGTTGAAAAGAAGGTTATCTAGTGCACCTGTGCTCACACTGCCTTTTAGTGGAGAAAGGTTTGTGACCTACAGTGATGCATCCAAGAAGGGATTAGGGTGTGTTATTATGCAAAATGATATGGTGATAGCTTATGCCTCATGACAGTTGAAAATACATGAGAAAAATTACCCAACTCATGATTTGGAGTTAGCTGCGGTAATCTTTTCATTAAAGATTTGGAGGCATTATCTTTATGGATAAAGGTGTGAAATTTATACTGATCATAAAATTATAAAGTATATTTTCACACAAAAGGAGATGAATATGTGCGAAATAAGATGGTTGTAGCTGATTAAGGATTACAACTGCTCAATTCATTACGACCCTGGGAAAGTAAAAAAGGTGGCAGATGCATTAAGTCGACAAGACCATGCTAGCTTATCCATGGTGAGGATCACAAAATATCCTATATTTATGGATTTACAAAAGATGTATCTTGGAATTATAATGGAAGGGGAAAATTCAAATCTTTCTGAAATGAATATTCAACCATCTATACATGTGAAGATTTAAGAGGCACATAAATAAGATGTTGAGTTACAAAAGAAGGTGAGAAATGTTCCTGAATTCAACCTTGATTGTAATGGGATAATATAGTTCAGGAATTGGGTTTGTGTTCCTCCCATTCCATAATTAATGAAGGAGCTGCTGGATGAGGCTCATAGTTCGTCATTCTCTATTCATCCTGGAAGCACGAAGATGTATGGGGACCTAAAATAGCACTTCTGGTGGGATGGCATCAAAATAGATGTTGCTGAACATCTCTCTCGATGCTTGGTTTGTCAGCAAGTTAAAGCTGAGAGAAAGAAGTCTAAGGGGATGTTACAACCATTACCCATACCCGAATGGAAATGGGAAAACATCACTTTGGACTTTGTAATAGGAATTTGTAATAGTACTTCCTAAAACATCCAAAGGCAATAATGCTATCTGGGTCATAGTTAGTCGTCTTACAAAGTCTGCACACTTCATTGCTATTAGAGAGGATTTCTCTCTGGATCAGCTTGCCAGGATATATGTAAAGGAAGTGGTAAGATTGCATGGAGTACCACTTTCTATTATATCTAATCAGGATCCGAGGTTTACCTCAAAGTTCTGGAGAAGTCTTTAGCATACTCTGGATACAGAGTTGAGTTTCAGCACTGCTTATCATCCTCAGATAGACGGTCAGTCTAAGAGGATAATTCAAACTCTAGAAGATATGTTGAGAGTTTGCTCTATAGATTTCAAAGGTGGTTTGGATCAACACCAACCTTTGGTGGAATTTTTTTATAATAATAGCTTTCACTCCAGTATTCAGATGGCTCCTTATTAAGCTCTCTATGGAAAGAAATGCAGGACTCCAACATGCTGGGATAAAGTTGGGGAAATAAAGCTATTAGGACCTGATCTTGTTGATAAGATGGCAGAAAAGGTCCGATCTATTCAACAACACATAAGAGCAGCTCAGAGTCGACAAAAAAGTTATTCCGACAAACGATGAAAAGAATTAGAGTTAGAAGTGGGTGATAAGGTGTTCTTACGAATATCTCCCTGGAAGAGGGTCATGAGATTTGGAAAGAAGGGAAAGTTGAGCCCTAGATATATCAGTCCTTTTGAAATTATGGATTGTGTTGGGAAGGTAGCTTACCGATTGGTGCTTCCACCGAATCTCTCTCAAGTTCACGATGTGTTCCATGTATCTCTCCTGAGAAAGTACATACCTGATCCTTCACATGTACTCAGCTCAGAAGTTTTACCGCTGGAGCAAGATCTTTCTTATAAAGAACAGCCGATAGAGATTTTGTATCATAGTGAAAAAGTCCTATGAAACAAGACCACTCGCTTGGTGAATGTTTTATAGAGGAACCACCATTTAGAAGAAGCTACATGAAAACTTAAGGATATGATGAGGGAGAGGTATCCTCATCTGTTTGTTAAAAAGTGATGAATTTCGAGGGAAAAATTCATTTTAAGGGGGGTTGAATGTAACACCCGATACTTTTATGAGAAATATTTTTTTTATGTTATACAAATCTTCAAAGGATTCTTTCACTACACACAACAATTTCTTGGCTTGCTTTACACGCAATCATGACCTTCCTCAATAGCTTGCGTCATACGCAATACCGAGTTTTACTAAAAAACAATATGCTATTAAAACTAGCCGTTATGAATAGTATTAACTGAATTTTGAATTTTATAACATTTTAATTCAACTTATACATTTTCTAGAATGAGGTATAAAAGCAAAATCAGTTTTTTTTGATAAAATATGTATTTAAAAAAAAATACAGTTTTGCTGCCTTTTGATGGCGCAACCACATTAAAGCTAGTTTTTGACATGTTTATAAGTTCAATTTGACAAAATAAAATTCTTCTTTTGAATCAGGGTATAAAAATTTACTTTGGATAAATTTTTTATATTTTTCTGATAACTTTCATCTTTTGATGAATAGTAAAAATACGCTAATTTTTAATTAAAAACAACTTTTTTCATTGAGATAATTTATATGGATAAATTATAATATTTAATGGTTTTAAAGTATAAATATAATATATATTTACCATTTAATATAATGTATGTCATTAACATTAATTTCACATTGAATTCATAGGTAAAAACATTTCAATCTTTGGCAATGTTTTAACTTCTAAAACCCATTTTTTTAACAACGGGATTTATTTTAAATTTATTACTACAACATATATGTTTTGAATTTTGAAAAATGGATTCCATATTCAGAATCAGTGGGTCCAAATTATGTTAATAGGATACTTTTTATTTTTGGGCATTATGAGTAGAAACTACGATAAATTTTATTTACCATAGTTAAAGGTAAATCGTGTAATTAAGGGTAAATATAAGATTATAAAATTACCCTAACTCCTGCCAAAATCCTATTGGATGACTAAAGGTCGACCCATATCACCTAACGGTCAGATTAGATTTATTTAATGGACTTTTTTCTATGAAAATAATTTAATTATTATTAAAACCAAAGAATGTGACAACATGTCACTTTCTTAAATCCTATAAGTATAATAATTTTAATTTAGTGATAAAATTCATGAAACTTCGAAAATAAATAGTCTCCAGAAATCTAATACAATTATCTACCTCATAAGAATTTAATTATAATTTTTAGGGATTAAATAATTATCATTAATTATGACACAATAGTGATGTTGATATTATTTTATTAATTAAAATAGAAAATAAATGGTTTTAAAAATAATAAAATAAATATTATATGAACTATTTAATGTGCTCCACTAATTTTCTAGATACATATGAAATTTTATGGATCTATTAACAATTTTAGTTCGAACATGTCTTCTGTATATATTTTATTTAAATTCAAATAAATGAATAGTGTGAAAATTAATACTAGTGTTATTTTATAAAAATAACATATTATAAAATTGTTTAAAAATAACAAAAATATTTAAAAATTATAAATTAAATTTTATATGGTCGAAAATGTCATAAAGTGTCAACTTATGGAAAATTCACAACACATATGAAATTATTTATAATAATTTAAAATTTAGAATATTATTACCACAAATAAAATTAAATTGATAAATAAGGATAAATCAAGTTGATAATGTTTAAAATAAATTCCTAACATGACTAAATTTTATTGGTTGATGATATTACAACCCTATCGCATCTAAGATTCAGATATCAGTCATTTTGAAAGTTTATATGTGGGGTTGGGATTTAATATATACTAATATTTCTTATATTTCCAAAGGTGCCCCTCTCCTCCCTTATAAAGGGGCACCTCCTTCATATTCTCCTCACACCAATTTGAGCCTTCATTCTTGGCCAATCCCAACCCATTTCACTTCCCCACTTCCCTAGAAACATCCTTGAGGTCCTGGTATTCTTCAAAGACCAATTTTAGTGCTCTAAGAGGAGGTCTCAAAGAGGAGCTTCGAAGAAGAGGTAATGCCCGTTACCGATTCTTTGATCATTTTTTCTTCATCCACTTCTTCCGCATTAGTTGTTTAATTATAATGTAATAACATAAGTATCACTTATATACTGATATGTATTTATAAGTATGAAACAACCTTATTTTCCCATCTATCCATCCTATGGAAAACGAAATCACCGCGCGTGCGTACGTACGAAATATCATCTCCACGC
Organism: Viscum album; assembly: GCA_963277665.1. NCBI lineage: Eukaryota > Viridiplantae > Streptophyta > Magnoliopsida > Santalales > Viscaceae > Viscum > Viscum album. Next base: position 1,112,377,342 of record OY728129.1, on the reverse strand, counting down.
CGTGGTGTAATCTATTTTCCCCCACCACCTTAGTTGGATGGGTATATTGGTGTAAATAATAACTATATATGATTATTGTAAAGTGATATTTATTCTGTTATAGTATATATACACTCCAATACAATTCCACGATCATGGGAAAGATATCATCGCTCGTGCATACGTACGGAATACCGTCTCCACGATGTGATACGACTCGTTCTACGTGATCTTCATTGCATAATGATTATATAAATGAATTGAATTAATTAATATGATATATATTACACTAATACCATTCTGGAAATGGGGTATCTATAACCTAAAGAGAATAATAAGAATTCATTCGACAAAACACACATAGGAAGAAAAAGTAATAAACACCCGAATAACACGTAGTAATGAAATATTACTAATAAGAAGCAAAGAATATGACCATATATGATATCATAAAAATAAGTATGCTTTTGGAATAAGTCAATAATATTATTTAAATCATTATACAGGAGGTTCGGACACTTAAGAAATAAATCGGACCTAAGGTAAGTGATAAATTTTCCAATCTCGTTCTTATCTGAGATTGTTTATTCGTAAGTATTTACTGGGGTTATTGTTCTCATCCATGTCCATGTTTTGGTTTCATGAATGTTTAATGTCCTTTTTACCCATTATTGACTTTTACTACATGGTATGTATAGAATATTTCTTTTATGAGGTGCTTTTTGACTTTTCCAACAAAAGTACGAGAAGAATGTTATTTTAACTTATACGGCACGAACAGTTTTTTTACGGTTTCATAACGCCTCATTTTCAAAATGATTCCTCTACATGTTTGCATGATTATTTTCAAAAAAACCCTATTCTTTTAAAAGTGAATGACATTTTTAAAAAATAAAATGATTTTGAAGAAAAAAGAATATTTTCCTTAAGAATTCATTTCAAGTGTTTTATCAAAACCATTTTCATCGAAGATGACATTATTTTACATGTGTATGTTTCAAGTATCATGTATCTATGATTTACATGGTTTCACTTTTCTTATTATGAAATGATATCCATTTATTTTATATGGATTATGTGATGATGGGATGATGTTTATGAAACCCATTTTATTCGTTCGTTTATTATGAATAATGTATGCTTGTTTTTCGGCACAAGTAAGAATGATTTCATTATGAGATGGGTGGGACCTGTATATCCCTCCAATACATTGGGTAAAGATTTTATATCTCATGAGATAGACATGGTTGGAATGGCAGGTTATACCGGTTCAGTGAAACAGGACTGAAACGAGGATTGAACTCGGTTCAGAAATGGACTTTGTCCACTAAGATAGTCATGTCAATGAGTCTTGACTAATAAGAAATGATTCTCAATGATTATGTGTGTATCCCACAAAGTTTTATTCCTTAAGTTATGATTATTGGGATTACATTTCACTTCCATGATTTATCCCATGTTATGAAATTATGATCTCTTTTGTAGGGTAAGATTTCCAAAATGTTATTTTTTTTATTTTGATGTGATTGATATTTCATTTGTTTACCATTACTAAGAATTTGTGCTCATCCTTTTGTATGTTTTCTTTCCCCAGGTCAGGAAGAAGGTTATTAAGTAAGATATGCCAAAAGGGACTATAGATATGATGAAATAAATGGGAGATAGTGTAGACACTTTATGAACCAGTTGTTTATGTTTCCTAGTTTCTAAAGACACTATACCTATAAGGTCCTTTCATGGTTTTGTTATATGTTGTAATAAGTGTGCTTCAAATTTGAAGTAATAAAAATGTATGTAAAGTATGGGTATTTATATAATCCATCCCAAACATGATATGAAATGCCATCTGGTTTGAGGCCTCTACACGACTCATCAAATTCTATCAATCCTGCTTTCATAGTTGTTGTTCTTCTCAAATTGTGCAAAAACTGACAGAAATTTTCATGCATAGACACCTACCATGCCACATGGATAGCGTCACACTTTCTATAATTGATGGGATACCATAAACCCTATAAATAATTTATAATATAAAGTTATTAATACAATAGATTTCAAAATAAATATTATTTATTTACATACTAGCAAATGATTGAACATGTTGCACCGCACATCAACAGGAATATGTTCCCATGTGATCCATGACTGAGAAAAATAATTGTGCAATATAGTAAGCCTCTGTCCAATAGAAACATGAAAAAAACTATGAAAAATGAACAAATAATCAAACAATTAGTATATATATAAATTAATTAATGAATTCTAACTAATATATACAGGTTGCCATACCTCTGTGTGCGTGGATCAAAACCAAGACATAGAGGTCACTCGGGGATAGGGTCAGGAATCATCAGTCGCGCAAGACCACACCGCCTTTACATACCCCCGAAACCATCAGTATGATGAGGGTCATATGGTCCATAATCTCCCTCATCCTTGGGTAGCTGAGCCTCATGCAACTCATGAAATAGATCAATATCCATTTGAAACACAAAATTATTGTTATTTTTAGGTAGTTGAAAATAACTTTTATGTATAGATATATATTAGTTATGATTATAAACAACATTTAACTATGTCAATGTCCATCTTCATCATCATCACCGTAGCTGTAAATTTTAATGTATTCATCTTCATCCTCAGCATCATCAATATCCATATGAGTTTCAGTTTCATCATCTCTTGTCATTTTAAATTAATTTGATACATCATTATCTTCTTCTTCATCATTGATCCTTAATTATGGAGTGTTATTATCGATATTCTTGTTTATTTGTGAAAAATATTGATTTTTAGCAGTCTTTTGAAAAATATCAATTCCTTCCACTTCAGCAGAACCACATCATTTTTGAGTAAACTGATTTTTCCGAGATTTCATTTTTATTACGCTCCACCAATCACTCAAGTATCTTGAAGTAGAAAAGTACTTTTCATAATAAATTTTATATGCCTATTGATCTAGTAAAAATTATTCATTTACTACAAGACGACATTTATATATAATATCGATAATCTTGTGAGTCAGGTGAACACAAAAGCCTCTCTCAGTATCCAACCACCGACATTTAAACATCATTATGTAATTTTTTCCTAGATAACATAGCTCAATAATTTTATCCAAAATGCCATAAAATTCAACATCAGTTTCTCTGTGATGTGATCCTATCAAGAAAACTCTATTATTCATTGTTTTTTTGATTCCCCATATGCACATGTATGAAATCAAAAACCATTAACCATATATGCATTATAAGATTTAACCATTTTGGTTGGTGGGTTACTCAATATACACAGTCACTTATCAATTTTAGCAGCATGTTGAGACACATATAAAATTGTAAAATAGTTATAAATATAATAAATAATAAATGGAAATGATATTAAACAATCAATAATTTATGTTACTAGTTTTTGAAACCATTAAGAAATTTTTTCTGCGTTCTTAGTGCAACCACTGTAATTTTTGGAAGTTGTTTCATGATAATATTATCAAATAAAATACAAATAAAATAAGTTTACATACTATAACATAAAATATAGAATATGTGATAGAAGAACTAACAGAACAAATGATGTCATATCTTTATAGTTGAGCAGAACATATGTACGAGCTCTATGATGTTCATCATCTGAAAGCCATCGTTAATGAACTCCACTGAAACATAGATTTGGATGATTACAAACTGATAATTTATTTTCCAATTCATCATTAACATTACATTCATTTTGTCCCATGTGATTGTGTTTTAAGAGATGTTGAGATTCAAAATAATGGGAGTAGAAAAAATCAAATTCCTCGTTTAAATAAGCTTCAGCAATTGATCCTTCAACTAATTCTTTGTTACGTACATTTCTCTTAAATTTTTTCATGTATCTATCGAATTGGTACATCCATCGAAACTGTACTGGACCTCAAAATTTAGGTTCATGTGGAAAATGTAATATCAGATGTTCCATTGAGTCATAGAAAGCTGGTGGAAAGTTTTTTTCCAGTTTACAAATATTTACAACAACATATTATTCCAGTTTTCTTAGCATATTTTAGTCTGTTGTTGCAGCAAAAATTTATAAAAAAAATATGATATGACTATTATCAAATCCCAAATCATTGAATTAGACAAACCTCTAAATCCAATCGGCATAATTCTTTTCATTATAACATGAAAATAATGACTTTTTAATCTGGTAATATTATCATTCTTAACACAACTTACCAAATTGGAAGAATAGCCATCTAGAGGTCTCAAATATGCAATCCACATAAAAAATAATAAGCAAATTACTCTGGATAGTGTATAAGCTATATTTGGCTTCATTAACCTCTGTGATATGATATTTTCAAATAGTTCATGTTCTGGTCGCCTAGAAATTTGAGAGAGCTCTAATCATGACTTTAGAGTATCTTTGGTTTTATATGGTGTATCCAAAACTATTTGAAATTAATTATGAAAACAGTTCTTCATACTTTCCATGACATCCAACATATGGAGGACCAACAAATAAGACCAATATGGAAGATCCCCAAAAATGCTTCGTTTTATCCAATTATGTTCCTTCCCAATGCCATGAATTTTCTATTGGTTTACTGTTGGCCCAAATATGATGAGAGGTAATGAAAAAACACCTGATTTTAACTCTGTACTAGAGATCATTTTTGGAGGTTCATCCATTTCAATTGTACCTTTTCTGTAATGATATTTGATCCTCTGAAAAGGTTGATCGTATGAAATAAATATGTGGTGACAGTCAAAATAGCAAGGTTTTTTTCCATTGATGAGAATAAAGGCTTTTTTGTCTTTCATATAGTAAGGACATGATTTTGGACCTTGTGTACTCCAACCAGATAACATGCCATATGCTGGAAAGTCACTAATCATCCACATCAATGAAGCTTTTAATATGAAATTTTGTTTCGTAGAAACATCATATGTACTAACAACATCCTTCCAAAATGCATTTACTCATCAATCAATGGTTTCAAATAAACATCAATATTATTTTTTGGATGTTCTGGGATTAATAAGGTCAAAAAGATATAGGGCTCCTTCATCAACAACCATGGAGGTAAATTGTAAAAAGTTATAAAAACATTCCAACATGAATACTGAATACCATAAGAACCAAATGGATAGAAACCGTCACTAGAAAGACCCAATCACATGTTTCAGGCTTCTAAAGAAAAAGACTGATGCAGACGGTCAAAATGTTTACATGAATAACCATCAGATGGATGTTTCAAATTTTTACCAGTTCAAATCATGGTTTTTTGCAATGACATCATTGACACTGTGTTCTGAGACATAAATAAATGTTGCAAACTGGGTGTGAGGGGAAAATATCTCAACTATTTTACTGGAATCAATCCAAACATCCCTAGTTGTGCTTCTTTATACCTCGATTGTCCACATGTGGGACAACTATCCAATGAATCATTTTCACCAGAATATAAGATTTTATCATTTAGACATGAATGAATCTTTCAATAACTAAGGACCAGATTACAAACCATCCCCTTGAATTCATAGTAATTTTCAGGAAACACATTTCCTTCAGGTAACAGTGTTTTAACCAAAGAAAATATCAGATCAAAACAATTGTTTAACAATACAATATCTGATTTAATAACTATAAATTTTGAAACTGCATCTAATTTTCTTACCTTGAATGCAGGATATAATGCATCCTTAGAAGACCTTAACAACTCATTAAATTCATATGGTTCCATCTCCGGAGTTAAATTAATATCATAATGAGTTTTAGTTTGTTGAACATATGGAACTTCAACATAATGTACTAAATTTTGTAGCTATGATGGATCCTGAATCATGTTATTAGTATCATATCTAGAACTGCATTCAACATGTTGATATCAAAAAAATTAATCAGGTTGAAAACCAAACCGCAAGAGATGTCCCCCAACCTTTTCAAAAGTGTCAAATGTTCATAGAGCACATTTTTTACAAAGACACATTATTATGTCTTCTGAAACATATTCTGGTTTTGATGATGAAAATGATAAGAAATATTCAACACCCTCAATATATACAGGATTTAAACCAAATCCATTTGAATTTTTATATTGAATTATCCAAGTTCGATCATCTAATAATGATTTTTTTCGACTTCCTGGTTCCATATTTTTCTACAAAATATAAAATCATTACTGTTTTTGAATAATTTTAAATTATAAAAACAATGTCTGAAAAAATGATACATAATTACACCTAATTATTAATAATTACTATTACTTACGGGTGACCTAATTTTTAGTGGATTGATGGCTACTCTTTTGTCTCAGGCTCATTTACTAGAAACTTTATCACACAGAAATCACAATGAAGAATCTGCTCGGAGGTACGCAAATTCATTCTCGTATGCACGAGAATGAATATATGTACCTCCCAGCAGATTCTTCATTGTGATTTGTGTGTCAGAAAGTTTCAAGTAAATGAACCATCAAACAAAAGAGCCTCCTTTTAGTCGATGAATCATCTTCTTGCAACTATCACCAGCTGAACCCATTATAAAAAACGCGGTCCTACAAATTCATATTATAACTTGTGCATATGAGATTTGATATGGATATGCAGAAGTATACTTTTTATAATGTTTTGAGCCGGTGAAAGTTAAAAAGAGAAGCGCTGTCGAGTAAAATGAGTGTTGTCAATCCACTGGAATTTTTTCCAGCTTATTATAGGTTATTAAAATTTATTACAATTATTTTTCTTCCTAATTGTTTCTATTTATTACTATTTTGTACTATTTATTACTATTTATTACTATTTAATCCTATTAATTCCTATTTATTACTTTTGATTCCTAATTATTACTAATTATTACTATTTATTCCTATTTATTTTTATTTATTCCTATTTATTCCTATTTATTACTATTTATTACTATTTACTACTATTTATTATAAATTATCACTATTTATAACTATTTATTACTATTTATTACTAATTATTTCTAATTATTATGATTAATACTATTTATTACTATTTATTACTAATTATTACTAATTATTACAATTTATTACTATTTATTACTATTTATTACTAATTATTACTAATTATTACAAATTATTACAAATTATTACAAATTATTCTTAATTATTCCTAATTATTTCTAATTATTAGTAATAATTACTATTTATTAACATTTATTACTATTTTTTACTATTTATTACTATTTATTACTATTTTTTACTATTTATTCTTATTTAACCATATTTATTACTATTTATTTTTATTTATTCCTCGCTATTACTAATTATTACTATTTATTACTATTTATTATAATATATTACTATTTATGACTATTAATTACTATTCATTACTATTTATTACTACATATTAATAATTATTACTAATTATTACTAATTATTACTGTTTATTTCTATTTATTACTTTTTATTGCAACTTATTACTATTTATTACTATTTATTAATATTTATTACTATTTATTACTAATTACTACTAATTACTACTAATTATTACTAATTATTTCTAATTATTAGGAATTATTAGGAATTATTACTATATATAACTATTTATTACTATTCATTACTAATTATTATTATTTATTACTAGTTATTACTATTCATTACTATTTATTACTAATTATTACTAATTATTACTATTTATTACTAATAATTACTATTTATTAGAAATTATTTCTAATTGTAACTAATTATTACTGATTATTACTAATTTTTCATAATTATTCCTAATTATTACTGATTATTACTAATTTTTACTAATTATTACTAAGAATTACTAATTATTCCTAATTATTCCTAATTATTCCTAATTATTCTTAATTATTCCTAATTATGCCAAATTATTCATAATTATTCCTAATTGTTAATAATTATTTCTAATTATTCATAGTTATTACTAATTTTTTCTAATTATTAACAATTATTCTTAATTATTCATAATTATTCCTAATTATTAATAATTATTACTAATTATTACTAATTATTCCTAATTATTCATAATTATTCCTAATAATTCCTAATAATTCCTAATTATTTTTAATTATTCCTAATTATTCATAATTATTCCTAATTATTCTTAATTATTACTATTTATTACTATTTATTATTATTTATTAATAATTATTTCTAATTATTAACAAGTATTACTAATGATTAATATTTATTATTATTTATTACTATTTATTACTAATTATTACTAATTATTCTTATATTACTATTTATTACTATTTAGTACTATATATTACTAATTATTCTTTATTATTCTTAATTATCACTATTTATTCATATTTATTCCTAATTATTACTAATTATTACTACTTATTACTATTTATTACTAATTATTTCTATTTATTTCTAATTATTCTTATTTTTTACTAAATATTCCTATTTATTACTAACTATACATATTTATTAGTAATTATTCTATTTATTACAAATTTTTCCTATTTATTTCTAATTATTCCTATTTATTACTAATTACACATAATTATTACTTATTAAACAAAACTATTACTAATTAAACATAACTATTACTAATTTGTGTTAATTGGTATTAATAACTACAATTTACAACTACTAATTACTAATTACAAGTAATTATTTATAGACAATACTAATTATCATGAATAATTATTAGTTATTACTAATTATTAATTATTACTAATTATTAATAATTAATATTAATAATTTCAATTTATTATTACAAATAAATACAGATAAGAAAACAATTTAAATCTAATATAATTACAACTAATCAACAATAATTAAAATTAACATAAAAAATGAAATACATACTAAATTAAATAAAATATAAATACATTTAAACTTATTCTTCTATTGATGTAAGCAACTTCCCATCTTCTCCGTAAAAAACGTATTGAAAATTTCACTCTAAATATAGAGTTTAGAGAGAGAGAGAAGAAGTGAGAAATGAGGGGAAGAGAAAGAAATACGGAGGGGGTATATATAGGTTAGATTAGTTGCGACGAGATTTGCGACGGAATTACCGTCCCAAAAGTTTTTTTTTGACGGGGCTCGTTTCAAATACCTTGGCCCACAGTAATTGCTGTCGGTGGTTAAAAGGGTATTTGCGATGAGAACTGTCTCAAAAATTTACCTGCTGACACACCATTTGCAACGAGACAAAATCCTGTCACAAAAACCCATTTACTGCAACCGTTATTTGTGATTAGAACCATTGCAAATGCACTCTAACTATCACATTATTTGCGACTGGGGGATCTCCCTCTCGCAAATTACCTTCCCGTGCATTGGCACGCAACCCGCGCCAAACCGTGCATTACTTTTTGTAACGGGACCCTAAATCCCATCGTAAATAACATTTTATTTGTGATGAGACGAACCCCCCATCACAAATAACCTCTGGGATAAACTATTTGCGATGAGAATTAATCCCATTGCAAATAGCCCATCGCATAAGCCTGTTTTTCCCATAGTGCATCTTGATATACTAAATTTTATAGCAGTCCTAAAATGGTTTATTAATAAAATTTTTGTTACATTTTTTTTCAATACTTTAAACTCTTTAGCTAGAATGTCTTTAGTCAATATAATCATCATGTTTCTCTTTAAGGCTGATCTTCCTTTCAGATTCACCTTACATAATTTTATTTTGAACTCCGGGGCTTATTTGTAGTGACATAGAGTGTTGCCATTTTCCCCTAATAGAAGTTCCTCGATTACTGATTCAAATCCTTCTCAAATTCTGTTTTAGACTTCTTATGAGTTACTTCCACATCATTCATCTTTTATTGAATACCATTCTTCACTTTTTTATGTAAGGGAAGATTCATCATTCATTTAATCTTTTTATCACTGTTTAGATTTTTTCCCATCAACACACGACTTGTGATTTGTTGGTACATTCCAACAGTAATCTATGTAATTTCCAGACATGTTTGAAAAATAAAAAAATTCAATATCTTGAATATATTCTTGGTGAAATGGATTTTCATTTTCATTGAATCTTGAAACTTTTCAGCTAGTCTTCTACTCCCTCTTACAATTCCCTCACATACTCTAGGCCTTATAAATTATATATACAATAAAAAATTATTCTAGAACTCAATGTATCTATTCCCAATCCTATATTAACACTAGATAGACAATACCCCCTTTACCTGTGGATGTCATCATTCTATATTTAATTACTTACTATTTTAGGTGAAAATACCACCCTTTTTAGATCTTCACAGGGGGTTATTTTCTTGGATATCCCAACACCCACCCTTGATGTGTTGGTGAAAATTTTGGAATTTTTTTCCATTCAAACTTTTCTAGATATATTTCTAACACTTGAATTAGTAGATACTACTACTTTAGTCTTATACTCTCTCTTACAAGTCCCTCACATTCTCTAGGCCTTATAAATTCTCTATATATCAAAAAATAATTCTAGAACTCAATGTATCTATTCTCAATCCTACAGTAACACTAGATAGACAATACCCCCTTAACATGTGGATGTCCTCTTTCTATATTAAATTACATACTATTTAGGTAAAAATACCACCCTTTTTAGATCTTCACAGGGGTTATTTTCTTTGATATTCCAACACCCACCCTGGATGTGTTGGTGAAAATTTTGGAATTATTTTCTATTCAAACTTTTCTAGATATATTTCTAACACTTGCATTAGTAGATACTACTACATTAGTAAAAATAGTTTCATCTAGAGTTTTATTTACCTTTTTCAATGATCTTTTTATAGGTCGACCATGGGATGATTATGTATTTCTCAACATCACTGCATGTTAGAGACATATAATTATGAGGGAGTTATTATCATCCCCTCATGATATTAAAATTCTTCCAAATATTTTTTAAACTTATTATTATGTTCTTCATGATTTTTTCTTGACTCTTCCACTAAGTTATCAATCTATTTTAATTTGGTTTATCTTATTTCTCTCAATTAATACTTAACCATGATGGTGGTTATTTACAATTTTCTAAATACATGGAAAAAATCAACAAATATTATTTTTGAAAAATATTTTTCAAAAATATTCCATTATAATTATTCTTCAACTATGGAACTTATTTTATTACAAAGTGATATCAATTGTTCCTTTACAAAAAAATATATATGATAGAAATTTATTTTCAAAAATCCAAATATAGTTTATCCTCAATTTCGTCAAATTTATCTTCTAGCTACGTCTTTTCATCAAGACACTCCTCTCTAGAATCATCATAATAACACACAAACTGGATAGAAATTTATCTTAAAATAGATCATTCTCGATAAATTTTTAAAATGAAAAACTATTGGAACACCCTAGACCGACACCCCTGGATTCAAATACAAAAACACATAATTTATACATTTACTTTGATACCATCTATAATGAAACAACCCAATAAAATACAATTTATTTTTTAAAATAAATTTGATACTGTTGATAGCTTGGGACACACACAACCCCAAACATAAATGGACCATAAAATAATATAACATTTTAACCTAGCCCTTAAATTTGTAGTTATGAATAGGACTAACTAAATTTTGAACAGTGTATGGTTTACACTTGTATTATAAAAATCATTGGTTATCAATTAAATAAAAATCATTTGAATGTAAATGAAATGTTTTTCTGAAAAAATATTTGTTTGTACATAATGTGTTGTTGTACTAATAGATTAAATTACTCACTATTGGTGAATAATTTTAATTAAATTCATAAATTATATATTCAGTAATTTTTTATCATTCATATTATATATTTTTTATGCATGAGTAAATAATAAATCCAATTTAATGCATAAAAATAGTATTCCTCTAAAAAGAATTTTCTTTGCATTTTGATCAAATATTTTAAATTAATTTATTCAAATTTTATAAGATATATTTTTAAAAAATAACTTCAATTTTGAAATTAGTATTTCAAAATTATCTTATAATGAATTGTTGATAATTCTATGAAAATTTTATTTTTTAGATGAATAGTGAAAATGTTGATTTTTATTAAAAATTGAATTTTTATTTAAATAATTTAAAAAGTTACATTCTCTTATAAATGGTATTAAAATTATAATTAGTCAAATTATATTATTATTAATCCAATTTAGATAATCAGAATAATCATTATATTTAAATTTTATATAAAAACATGTTATAGATAAGAATACTTTTTCTGGGGAAGACCACTTTTTGTCCTGCTAGTTCTTTTAATTTTGAATCAAATTCAGCCAATTATGTGAATTTAATATGCTAACAAGGAATCCAAATTTTAAATAAAAAATTAATATTAATTTAAAATTTTAACTTATTTTTTTGTAATTATTAGTAAAAACTGTAAAAGTTAATTACTATAGATAAGGTTAATATTATGTTTTTACGTGTTACATCCACTTGTGTTAAATTTAATATTCCACATACAAAATATTTATATTTGATAATTTAAATTTAATATTTATAATTATTTTCATGAACTATATAATAATTCTCATTTAATATTTTGTCTTAAAGAATATTTTACAATGTAAAATAAATATTAACATGGTAAAAACTAAAATGGTAAAAGTGAGTAACCCTAGAAGATAATGGAATAACATGTGTAAAAAAAATTTCATTTTTAGTGGTGAAGGATTGGATCAACCTTATATTCCATGCAATCATTATGTATCAATGTTTTACGCACTTAGTTGTGATTGGATTCCCATTATGGAATAGTTCTTAGTATTTAAAAAATTGTCACTTATCTACTATTATAAAAGGAAAACTCTTAAAATCCCCTTTTCAAACCTATTATTCCATTTAGATCTAAAAAACCTTCTAAAACATCTCCTGGACACCCTTATACACGTTTTGGATCTACTGGTCTTCCAAAAATCCCAACCCTAATGTCCTAAATTAGTGGTCCAAAGGAGGGTTTTCGTAGCGAATGTAATTGTCATCACTAAGCTCCTTAGTTTTTACTTCTTCTATTAACACATTAATTATGGTCTTGATAATTCCAATATAATAACACCAATATCTAAAATATATATTTTTTTATGTTGACTTCATAACCTATATCTATATCATCTTCCATCAAATGGGAAATGAAACCATCGATCATGTTCGTGGCGAGCTACTGCCTCACAAACTGATGCAATTTGTTTTCCATCACCACCTATCATGACTAGATATAAATATGGAGTTAATTTATACTAATTAACAGTAATAGAAAATAGGTCTATACCCGATATAGGGTACCCCTATACCCACGGTTTTCTAGAACCATGCATATAGGGATAATACATCAACCTATACCCACGGTTTTGGAACCGTGGGAATAGGGTATTTTCTGAAGACCTATACCCACGGTTTTGGATAACCGTGGGTAAAGGGTATTTTCTGAAGACCTATACCCACAGTTTTGGAGAACTCTTGGTATGGGGTATTTTATGAAGACCTATACCCATGGTTTTGGATAACCGTGGGTATTGGGTTTTTTTGAAGACTTATACCCACAGTTCTGGAGAACCGTGGGTATAGCTTGTGGCAGGTAATGAAAATTACGCGGGACATGAAAAAAATTTGGCGGGAAGATATTTTTTCACGGTTTATTTTAATATATTTATAAAAATATAAATTTATGTTTCCAGAATTTTGGTATCCTAGTTGGTTACTAGTGGAGGTGCGTTTCTGAAACTGGGGTTCAAATCCTACAGCTCGCACTTTTAGAATTAATAAGTGATGTTGATTTTCTTAATATATATAGGTATATGTATATTTAAATAAAAATTGTAAATCATAGCTCGGTTGGCAAATATGCGGTGTGCGGCCGTGAGTTGCGGATTCGAAACTCCTTGTCCACTTTTTCTGATTTTTTAGTACCCCACGTGGTTTAAAATGAAGATTTATATGCTGATGATTGATTATAAAACAAAATCAATTTGTAGGTTAGTTTGTCTCTCGGTGAGTCGCATCCGCGACTTATAGAGGCAGTGCGGGTTCTAATCCTGGCTGCTACGCATATTTTTGAATTTTATAAAACCCCATGTTTTTCAAACCATGGGGTCTATTGTGTGCCATGCTGGAATGACATCGATATAGGGGTCTCAACCTATACCCACGGTTTTGGTGGAAATACCCACGGCTGGGTATAGGTCATTTTTCCAATAGTGTAAATTCATGAAATATTTTAATTCTAAAAATATAATATATAATTTATATTCTTAAATTTTGTAACGTCCTGGTTTTGGTAGCCACCTAGAGGTGCCCCGTACCCAGTTGGTCAAATGGCCTCAAGCATGTTTCCCTGAATGCCAGAGGCTGCAGACTAACAGTAATGAATTTGTCTGTGATAGTGGGGATATTATGCCCTCATGGGCAGAGTAACACTGTGGAAGAAAGAAATACCAAAATCGGAAGCAAGAATAATCCATACAAGAGTAAACAATAGAAGAATGGAAAATAATAAACTGGAGCACACATATATTTATGAATAATGCATGATACATATGTCTAGTAAAGTAGCCAAAAAAATCCCAATGCTGTAATACAACAGTACTAAACCCATGTAAAAAATAATGCAAGGAATGAATTACTCAACATTGCAAGCCATAGCTTGCTCTCATTCTCTCCAGCTCCATAGCAAATCAAGTACCTGATATTGAAGGGCTCTTACCCTTATCTATACCTGCACCAATATAATCTGTTTGGGCCCAAAATCATGGCCCAAACAGGTTGTGAGACAAAATCCCCATTGGAAACAACCACAAGATATGTTCCTAACAATAAGTAAAAATATGGCAGGTAAAGTACATAAAGCAGAAAACAGGGAAGTACACAGTAGTGACAATCCACAATTTCAAATATCAAGCAATAGCTAATCAAATAAGATAATCACAAAAGGTAACCCTCTGGGATGCACCCATATCCAATCCCCTCTGGTCCTACCTAGGAACATAATTTAATAGATAACACAACTGGTAACCCTCTGGGAAGTACACACAACCTATCCCCTTTGGTCCTACTTAAAATGTACAAGTAACCCTCAGGGTAGTACACTAAGTCTAACCCCACTAGTTCAGTTTAAGCATAAACTCTCTGAGGAAGAACCCACCGTCAATTCCATCTATAGTCTCATATCATAACTAAAGGAACTCCAGAGAATCACTTATGTCACATTCCCTCTATGGCCCACGTCGAGGAACTACATGCACTCTAAGGAAGCACTTATGTCAATTCCCCCTATGGTCTCGCATCATAAGTAAAAGAAACACTCTAGAGAATCCCCTACATCCATTCTCCCTATGGTATACAACACCAGGTTCTCACGACCCTATGTAAGTCAAGTAGGTATAGCAATGGGTATCGACCAATGTAAACCTCAAGATCTACTGGACTAACAGTCTACAACATATCAGCATATCAGAACAATCACACCATCCTACAATGAGGCATGTGAAAGTAAACAACAACCAAATTGGAAAACTAGACCCAACAGTCAAAACAGGCAATCATGCATGGGAAAGGCTTCCAAAGCATAATAGTTAACCCTATTCTCATTCAATTAACCTCTTCACAAGCACACAAGCATAACATGCAAACAATATGGCTGAAATAGTAAACACACAATACCCCATTCATGGGTATTGGCTTTTTTGCTCAAATAACCCAATGTCTTTCAATAGAAAGGCACAAAACACAATCCACAACATTGGGAGATCAATATACATGATTCTTAGGGCATTAATCACTATAGAACACTGAAGATCTACAAAAACTTATAAAACGTTCAATAGAGGATAACATGAGAAAGAAGAGGAATCATGAAATGAATCTCAAGCAGAAGAGAGGGCTTATTGAGGCGATCCCCAAGAAAACTACGGTGGTCTAATCGGATATCGAATGCTCAGTCGGGGGCATGGAGGAAGATCACAATCATAGGGGAGCTCTTGGCCGAACCAAACCTAGAAGATGGTGTTTCTGGAAAATAGACGTGACCCCGGTACATTTAATGAAAAAATGAAAATACAAGGCGTGTGTACATTGGATGTAAATGGTGTGTACATGCAGTTTATATACTCTGATTTATGCGGGCTCCAGGTCACCCCCCACATGGTCGTGTGCATGGCCATACATGGCCATCACATGGCTACCCGCGGTAACCAAGTACACAGTGTGTTCTCAAAAAGTACAGTGCGTGTACTTCAAAAATTTCTAGAAATTCCTCTTTTTCTAAAAAATGACTAGAAAAGGAAAACATACCAGAAAAAGAAGATCTGGGTTCTTACAAACTTCTCCCCTTAAAAAAATTTCCTCGAATTTCCTTTGCAAGGCATCGTAGAAGAGTAAAACCCGAATAGCTCCTGCCACTGAGCTCGTACATCGGCCTCCCTCTCCCAACTCTCGTCCTGTACTCGCTTGTGCTGCCATAACAATCGTACCATAGGGACATAATGGCCATGAAGAACCTTCATACCTTGATCAAAAATCCAAATAGGTTTCCCCTTGAATGATGCATCCACTTACAACTCGACCTCCTCAGGTTGGAAAACATGATATGGGTTTGAGAAGTAACATCAAAACTGAGAAATGTGGAAAACGTCATGCATAGACTAGCACCTCTAAGGTAACTAAAACTGACAAAAAACATGCCAAACTCTCTCCAACACCTCAAATGGCCCGACGTACCTCGACGAATGCTTACCCGGTCTCCAAATCCTATTGTTTCCCAACCACAGGGTGACACGCAAGAAAACCCGATCCCCGACCTCGAACTCTAGAGGTTTTCTCTTATGATCATTATAAGACTTCTATCAAGACTGTGCAGTATCCATCCTCTACCGAATCAACTCAATCTAATCTATAGTCTCCTCTACAAGGCGAGGTCCCAACATAGCCACCTCTCTTGCCTCCAGCCAACATAAGGGTGATCGGCTAGCCAACTGTACAAAGCCTCACAAAGTGCTATCTAAATTGTTTCATGAAAACTATTGTTGTTTGAAAATTCCACAAGAGGTATGTGCATATCCTAAGATCCTCCAAAATCCAAAATAATTTCTCGAAGCTTGTCCTCAAGCACCTGAATCGTATGCTTGGACTAACCATCTGTCTGTGGGTGGTAAGTTGTACTCCAAAGTACCTGTGTACCTGAAGCCTTTTGAATCCCCAGCCAGACCCAAGAAGTAAAATGTGCATCTCTGTCTGAAACAATGGAGTTTGGTACTCCATGTAAGAACACAATATCACAGATGTACGACAATCCCAACTCATCGACACTAAAGGTCTCCTCAATTAGAAGGAAGCAAGAAACCTTTGTGAGTCTATCAATGACAACCCAAACTGCATCATTACCTCGAGGCGACCTTAGCAAACTTGTAACGAAATCCATCGTGACATCATTCCACTTCCACTCAGGAATGGGTAACTATTGTAAAAGCCCAGCTGGTCGCTGATGCTCTACCTTCACCTACTGACAGGTGGAATACCTCATGAAGAAACTAGAAACTTATCTCTTCATACATGGACACCAATACTAAATGTGTAGATCACAATACATATTGGTGAAACTAGGACGAAATGCCCAAACTAAGGAATGAAAGTCCCACATCAGATCCTCGCGTATGTCTGGAGGCACCCATACACGCCCCTAAAAATGCATGATCTCATCCTCACCTATGGTCCATCCAAGAAAAGGGTCCTCTCCTGACACACTCTACTGTGGGACTAGCCCTTCTAAGTCTCATATATACCTCATTTTCACTCTATCAAGAAGGGTAGAGGTAATAGCTACATAAGAAAGAAACATCTACCCTTGTCTGTCGAGAACCTCTAAATGCATCTCATAGAATAGATCCATAAGCTACCATTCACTGCTGGACTCCTAATCTTCCTATATCTGAGTCCTCCCACTCAACGCATCAACCATTGCGTTGCCTTTCCCAGGTGTATAGGCAATCTCAAAGTCAAAAGACTGAAGGTAATCAACCCACCTTCATTGTCTCAAATTCAGATCACGCTGAGTGAAGATGCACATGAGACTCCTGTGGTCTATGAAAACCACAATATGCTCTCCTAGAAGGTAATGTTTCCAATAGTGTAAGGCACGAACAACAAAAAATAACTCAAGATCGTGTGTCAGGTAATTCCACTCATGTGGCCGCAACTGCAGAGACTAGTACACAATGAATCCTTATCCGTGCATCAACACAGCTCCAAGACCAATACCTAGAGCATCATAGTACATGGTATAGCTCTTGGATGGCTCTTGAAACACTTTTATCAGTGCTGAAGTCAACCTCCCTTTCATCTCAAGGATGACTCACAATAATCTGACTAGAATAACTTTTCAAAATTCTTAGTCAGGCCCATCAGTTGTGATGCATAGCATGAAAAGTCATGTATGAAACATTAGTATTATCCATACATCCCTATAAAACTAGGTACCTCAAAGATGTTCTTTGGATACTCCAAGGAAACTACTGCCCTAACTTTCTCTAGGACTACTGATACATCTGTCTCTAAGATAACATGTCCCAAGAAGTGAATCTAATCCATCCAAATGTGGCATTTTGAGAGCATAGAATATAATTGATTCTCTTTCAGTGTACTCAAAACGATCTCAAGATGTGTGGAATGGTCATGTACAGTGTGAGATCACACTAAGATATCATCCAAAAAACCACCATGATGGAATCCAAGTATGGATGGAACACTCGGTTCATCAGTGCCATGAAAACTGCAGGTGCATTTGTGAGACCGAACAACATAACCATATACATTTATAGATCATACATGCTCCAAAAGGATTTAAGAGGTATATATGATGGTATAACGCTCAACTGATGGTAACTAGACCTCAAGCCAATCTTCTAGAATACCTAGGATCCTCGAAGCTGATTAAAGAGATCATCAATCCTCAGTATTGGATATCGGTTCTTGACCATCAGCTGGTTTAACATCCGATAATCAACACAAAGCCTGATGTTACTATCTACCTTCTTGTCAAAAAGGACAGAAAAAACCCAATGAGAGGTACTAGGTCAGATTAAACCCTTTTCCTGCAACTCCTCCAACTACTTCTTGAGCTCATTTAACTCTGGTGTAGCCATCCTATAAGGAGGAATGGACACTGGTGCTTCTCTTGGAACATGCTCAATAAAAAATTCTACCACATTCTTTGAAGTAAAACATGAAATGTCTTATAGAAAGACATCTCTGAAATGATCCACCACTAGAAGAAAGTCCCTCCGTGAAATCCCCTGGTCATCCAGATATAGACTAGAAATATGGGCTATAACTCCTCCCAACCCATGATCCTCAGGTCCTTCTCTGCTCTCTTGGACATACCATTCTCCCTTATGAAAAAAAGATCCACCCTCTGGTGATATGAAACTCACCCTTCGGAGATTATAGTCGACGACTTCTTGGAAGGGAACTAGCCAGTCCATTTTGAGAATGACATCATATCATTTCATCTCTAGGACATAGATGTCCCCTAAAAAGTAACCCCTACCAACCTCTAGAGGGAAATCCTTCCACTGATGTACACCTTCCGTTCTAGTCCCCAACGGAGTGTCCAATGTCAAGATATCAGCCGAAGAAATGATGAAGATCCCAAGGATCTCAACAACAGAAAAAGATATAAATATATGAGAATCCCATATATCAAAAAGAGCAGATACTAAAACTGAGGCTACTAAGATCGTACCTCGCACTGTAGAGGGTCCGAGATCCTACTCCTATTGGGTCTACTCCAATACAAAAGTCTGACCTACACTGCAGCCCTGTGACCCTGTCTGGCCACTCTGAGCTGATCCACCTTATTGTCGCTGAAAACCAGGTGACTGGAAACAACGACCATGACCTCCACCTTGGCCTAAACAGTCGGATGAACTCCATTTCCCAAACTGGGGAGAAACTAGTGGTGATGCTCCGGAATGAGGAGTCATATAAGAACTTCTATCACCAGCTACTGGTGACAATATCTGATAGAAGCACTGAAGATGACCCATCTTGCTGCCCAATCAGCACTCCACTGGGTCTCTCATACTGTGTGGCCTCGTATTCCCACTCTTCCTACACTAGTATCACACAACCTGACTACCATTAGAAGTATCCCACCTCAATGGATCTCTACACAAGGACTCCCTACGATGCTTCTTGTTGTTAGTAGGAGGGACACTAACTCCAGATGTTGAGCCGATCTAGCTAAAAACTCAAGAATCTCTCAGATTGTGCTTAGTGATCAGATTCTGGTTGATGATAGAAGTAAGTGAAGTTAACCAGAAGATATTCACATGTGATTGGATGTCATGCCTCAGACCATCCTCAAACTTCCTTTCTAGGAATAACTAATTACCTCCTAGAATAAGCATGAAACACTACAACTCGGTAAAGAGAGAGAAATACTCCACAACTGAAAGATTACCCTCCTCTGGACTCATAAACTCTTGGGATCGATCGAACCTAAATGTCTCCGGGTATAATTCGTCATAGAAGATATGCTGGAACTCCCCCAAGTCATAACCTACAGGCATCCTGCACGTGATGTAACATCCCAACATCTCTTAGAGGAATCTTGAATTATATGTATAGCGAGCTTTACCCTCCTCTATGGAGGCGTCTCTAGATGCTCAAAGATCGTCAGCATGGCTTCTAGCCATGACTCTATAGCCTGGGGTCCTCAATCCCCTATGAAAGTTAGATGATGCTGCTTCTAAAAGACCCGTGTCAAATCTTCCATCGACGGGGTAGGAGGCAGTGCTCCCTAAAAGGTCTGCATCGTCCTCATAAAGCCTTCCCTGAACTATGCATCATTACCTACATCTAGTATAACATCTGGTGATAATATTGGATTAATGGGAGGATTGACTTGTAGTCCCTAATCAGCCATATCTGGTGTTCGATCACCGCCTTATAACTGGCGAACAATCGGATTACGTATCGGTGGCATGACTCTGTAGGGTCAAATTCACACCTCAGATCAGGATTATCAAGGACTAAAAACTGAATGCATAATAAGGGAACATGAGAAAGAATGCATTTTAGTCTTTCCAAAACATGACTTCATGGCGTGTATGTCCCCTAAACAGCGTCTTCCCATAAGCCAAACACATGGTCGTATACTTATTCGAGAACTGGTCATGTAACACCACATACACATGGCGTGTTCACCTAAAACATGGCATGTACTTGAATCCTCTTCCCCTTCTAGAGTCCACTTACATGGATAAGCCACATTGTACTCCTTGAAGAATAATACAAGGAGTGTACATGACAGACACATCATGTACTAAACGAGCTTCACCAACCCGTGTAGTTAGTGACACGGCCGGGTACACGGCTCACACTACATGGCATGTTCCAGATGGACACGACATGTAATAGGAATATTTCACCACCCCGTGTAGTTCATTACATGGCCAGGTACTTGGGTTACTCTACAATGTGTGTTCCAGAAAGACACATCATGTATTGGAAATGACTCAACTGACCAGTATTTTTTGTGACACATCCAGTTAAATGATTCTACAACATGACATGTACATCTGGTACACGATGTGTCCTTCCAAAGATTCCAAACCTGTAACACCCCGAGCTTCCACGATACGCTTCTCATTCAATAATGCAATAGCTTGCATTGTACGCAACTTCGAGTTCTAAAACACCGCGAATAATCAAAGTAGCCGTTATGAATAGTAATAACCACTTTTTAAAATTATAGAAATTTTATATTTTAAAATGGACTTCATTTTTGTATTCGTAATATCGAAATTAGCCTATGTTGAATTTTTGGTATTTTTCTGAGAACTTCTAATTTTAATATGAATTGTGAAAAATACTTAAAAACAACTTTTTTAATCAAAATAATTTATAGTGATAAATTATACTATTTAGTGGTTTTAATGTATAATTAGAATATATTTTTACCATTTTATCCAATTGTGGTCATTAGAATTAATTTAACATTGAAATTGGACATAAACAATTGTCAATCTTTTGATATAAATTGTTTCTTAAAACACGCTATTTGTTGTGACAGCGGGAATTAATTATAAAATTAATTAATGCAACTTATATGTTTGGAATTTTGTAAAATAGGCATCATTTTTTAATTTGGAATATCAATTATAGCTTAGGGTGAAATTTTGGCATTGTTCTGAAAAACATCAATTTTTGATGAATAGTGAAACCACTAAGTGGTAGTTAAATAACTGATTTTTCGTTTAAATGAAATATTACCACTTTTGTGATTGGATTTTTAAAAATCCGACATACATGGTTGTCATTAAGAAGTAAAATGTGGATCAATGAGATCAAAATAATTTTTTGGTGAATAGTAACTTTTAAGTTCTTAATCGCGATTAGAGGTAATTAGTGTAGTTTAAGGTAAAAACAATGTTTTAATAATATGATATGATCTTGACACTTGTCCTACTCCTATTGGATGAGTCATGGCCGACCACGACAACCCATGGGTCAACTTGGGGACCCCATGGAGCCACTTTGGTTGGAAAATGACATTAATATATATTTATTTAATGTTAAAATTAAATTGACACAAACATGAGTTGTTTTACTAAAACAGTTTTTAAGTGGGGTTAAACAAGTCCAAATTTTGACTATAAATATTCATTAAAAAGATAAAAAGATTTCCTACATCATAGAATTTTTTTTATAATATTTAGACACTAGATAAATTAAATTATTTATGACATCATTATGATGCAGCGATGACCTCATTATTTAACGATTTTAATAAAATGAAAAGATAATGTAAAATCCATGGCATAAACTTGTCCAAAGCCTATTGGATGAGGAGATTTCGAACCCTTAGCACCTTAGCCACGAATTATATAAGTGTGGGACCTTTAGAATCCGAAAAGCATTGTATAATAATGTAACATTTCAATCTTTCCAAAAAAGCCCCTCCTCTCCACTTATAAAAGGCCCCCACCTCTCCCACCTTATTCACACCATCAAGCCATTTTTCTCAGCCAACCTCTGCCCAAATACTCTCCCAACATCCCTCCCTTACTCCTAGAAGCCTCACATTGGGCAGAACTCTTCCCAAGGAAGCCTTTGGCTCAAATCAAAAAGAGTTACCCGATTTTTAAGGTAATGTCTTCTCTAATGTTGTTTTGTTTTATTTTGCTTCTCCAACCCCTTAAACTCTTTTCATTCCTTTCTTTTGTAACAACACCAGTATATACAATATACTAGGATGTTTTTATGATAAGTATTTGGTTTACACTTACACACACCTTCGTCTAATGGTTAAAGAACATACGGTTTCTGTGGATGGTGAATTTCTGCCTCACGAAACGATGATTGTTCAACACTCATATAACACCTTCAAAGGTGGCCATTAAGTTATCTATATTTTTATATATGATATATAATATGTTTATGTTTTACTTATGCTTCTGTATTTCTCATTTATGGCATACTTTAGGATTTCCATTATGGGTAAAACACGATAATTTCATTTTAGGAAGTGCGGACTACCGCCCCCTCAAAGTGATTTGAATCGTTAATGCCATATGTGGGATGTATAAATGATGGAGTAAATGGTATTATACACTATATTATACTGGAATTATATTATACATTTATATCATTATGATTTCGTTCCATTAAATATGAAATTGAAATGAAAGTAGCGTTCATGCGTACGTACGGCTTACCGTCTCCATGAACGGTGCATTTCATTTCTTACATCTAAATGTTACGTAATATTATAAATGAATGTATATACTGGATATATGAGATATATATGACATCTAAATCATGAATATAATTCTGGAGATAATGGATATTCTACCACATAAACAACTTGTAATTATAAGAAGTTTATTGTTGACTCAAGTACCAAAGATCGACAAAACGACCATTATTAACTTAAATAATTACATAATGTTCATATCGTTGTAATAAGTGACATAATAAGGATAATGAAATTGAAAATGGTTCTTAATAAGGTATATATTAACTCCAGTTTATTATTCAGGAGGTTAAAGAACGGTTGAGTCAAGTTAGACACGAGGTAAGGTAACTTCTTAACCCAACTTCCATTCATTGGGTTAATCTCCTACTTTCAAATTATGTCATGATATTATTATGTCTTATTTTGTATTTTTACTTTCTTGATGTGTACCTATAGTGAATACACATAATATATCTATTTTATTTTAAAAATGATCTTTGTATGGACTTCGTCTCAATCTCCTTTCATTGAGGCATATTTGGTTTTATACACAAATTTCTTTTATACGGTGTATAAACCACTTTGACATTTACATTTATTCAAAAGGAATCTTTTTTATACGAAGCGTTTACTAAATGACAAAAGGGAATGTTTTTGTTGTACGTATGCGGCGACAACGACTTCTCCGCCGCCGTGACCACTATTTGAGTTTCGGCTTCCTCTACAAGCCATACCCTTTTTTTAATGAAAAATAAATACCACGTTATACTTTTCTTTTATTTTGGTATTGAAAATGGTTTTGAAAGCGTTTTTATTATATCAATGTGTTGTATTGATATCTTGTGATTGAAATGTGGAAATGTTATGTTTCCTTTATTCATGTTTTATGTGATACGATTATGTTATGGTTTATGAGATGTTTAAACCTGTTCATATGAGGAATGTATTGGACTTAATAAGTGATGGGTGGAGCCCGCTATAGCTCCTCGATGCATCGGCAGGTCTCATGAGACAACTAGACGTGGAATTGGCCGAGGCCCTTTCCCAATTTGATTTATGGTTTTGGCCGAGGCCTTAATCATTTTAGACATCTTGGCCGAGGCCTTGAAAAAATGTTTCAGAATGTCCGGCATTATACATTCCCTCATTATGAAAGTGGTTATTGATATTTCATGTGATTATTCGACTAGTAGAATATCCATGTGATTAAGTAAATGGCATTATTTCAGTTTACTTTTGCCATATTATGCTAAAGTTCAAGTTTAAAAGGCTTTTGTTTTAGTTATACATTGCCTTAAAAGATAATGTTTATTTATGAAAGCTTCCGATATATTGTTATCCTTACTGAGCATATGATCTCACCCCTTTCAATGTTTTAATATTTTCCAGGATGTGAGGAAGTATTTTATGAATGACCTGTAGGGATAGTCCGAAGAGGATAGAAGTGTGGACTATGGAGACTATGTTATTATAGTTTTTCACTTTGTGATGTAATGTAACATTTATGAATGTATCTAGTGTTTCCAAGGCTACTAAACTAATCGGCCTTTCGAGACTTGATCTTTTGTGATAATACCAATGTTACGAAGTAATGCACCGACTCTGGGTAGCTGGGGTCGGGGCGTTACAGTTGGTATCAGAGGCAGTTTAGTACTAACCTTGGAAACTAGATTTAGATAAACTCTGATTAGAGCACATAGCCCAAAGATAGACTTTGAGGATTAGTATAGAAGAACTTCCTAGAATTTTGGTATTGAAGAGATTTTGTGAGTTTTCTGAGCGATACATCCCTGTCTGGATACGAGCAAGTAGAGGCGGCTCTAGCACAGATGTTCCTAGGGGTAAAACCCAAAAACACCGCTTTGAGCTAGACTCAAACGGGAACTGGTGCACGACAACGGGCCTTGCTGCACTCTTGGTTACGACACTCCCGGGGGATATGCTTAGGATAATTCTCATTTTATTTACAAACCACTATGAAGGGTTATGAGTATATACTTCCTCAAAGAAAACATTTCTTTTTATGGTTATGGATTATATCCATAAATAGTTCAATTTATGTAAAGTGTTTTACAAGTATGGAATTATGTATTTTGATTCATAAACTAATCTAGTTTATGCCATTATTTAGAAATGGCGCCTAGTGGAAGGAATGGAAACCGTATCAATGCACGCACTCCATGTAGGGATTGCCCTCCTGCTCAAGATAATTATTGTGGATCTGGAGATACAACTGGTGGTGATCAACTTATTACCATACTGGGACAACTCACTCAGGTTATGAATAATAACCTTACTCGTATGGAGCACCCTGATCCGCAACGTGGAGGATCAATGATAGACCGATTCATGAGGCAACAACCACCAAACTTCAATGGGAGTAAAAATCCTATAGTATCTGAGCAATGGATAAGTTCCTTAGAGAAAATATTCCATGCCTTGGGGAGTAGTGAAAGGGAGAAGGTTGTCATGGCAGTTTACCGCCTCACTGGAGATGCCGATCAGTGGTGGTCACTGGTTCAAAACACAAAGGAATATGATGACGTATCGAATATGGAATGGAGGGAGTTCAAAGAGCTTTTCATAGAAAAATACTTTCCTCGTGACCATCGAGCAGATATGGAAAGGCAATTTCTGAGTCTGAGACAAAAGGAGGATGAGAATGTCGCAAAGTATGAGGCTAACTTTACAAGGTTAGCGAGGCATGCTGCCGATTATATACGTAACCCAAGGAGTAAGATTGATCGTTTCTTTGATGGGTTAAAACCATTTCTCCGTCAAGCTTTAGTATCACAATCCTTCTCATCATACGAAGATATTGTCTCGTGTGCTATCAAGACAGAAAAGGAATTCTTTAAGTCTTATGACAACAAAGTAAAGCAAGAGAAGAAGAGAACGGGGGAACAAGAGACAGATAAAGGGAAAAAGGGAAAGAAGGATTTTCCATTATGTGATAATTGTGGGAAGAATCACCCTGGTACGTGCCTAAAAGGAATGAGAGTTTGTTATAAATGTGGAGAAAAGGGTCACCAGGCTCGTGATTGCAAGGGAAAGAAAGAGGCTATCAAAGTTGAATGCTACAATTGTAGGGAAATGGGGCATTTTGCAAATGAATGTCCTAAGCATCAAGGAAACTTACCTTAGAAAAGGCCAAGGGATCAAGGCCAATCTAATGCTGTGACTACAGTTGAAGCGGAATAATTAATGTATTGGTGCTTTTGGACTCAAGGATTATATTCTGGTTATAAGAATAATGTGATATATATAAAGATTGTACTGCAATACTTTTTGATTTCAGTAAGGTTTTAATATGATTAAGGTAATCATATTTTTAGTACGTGACAATAAGAGAAACTTTTCTTGGTTTGGGGAATCTAATAAATTGATTTTGGAATTAAGAGACCTTTTAGAGAATGTCTGGACAGAGGTATTTTGGAAAACTATAAAGGTTGGAATGGATTAAGTTGAACTTTGGTTAGTATTGTTTAAGGTTAAAGCATTTCTGAAGATTATTTTTGGAATATTATAATACTATTGTTTTAGGAAAAGGACAACCTAAAGGGTGGGGAATAACCCGTCGCGTCGGACAAAGCTGCAGGAATCGAACCCACAACCATAGTACGACATGCCTTTATTTCCTACCACTAGCCTACAGGAAGTCCTTGGTTATTACAAAATAATTTTACTAATCTAAATGGTATGTGTTAACATTTGGAACCTTATACAATTAGGATAAATAGAATATTTTTGAGTTCCATTACCATTTGGAGTAAAAGTTGGGTTTGTGGTAAAAATTTATTCGCGAACGAAAGTATACATAACAAGGATGTATGTTCCCTTACGTTCTTAGTAAATCTTCTAAATAAATTCCTCAACATTATAAAAGGTAACTTAAAACAAAAATGTTGTCGGTTAACTTTTCCAATTGAGGATTCAATGACCGTTTAACCAATCACAAGTTTGTGATTTTCTTGTGGTTAAACTTTCTCTTAATCCTATTTTCTATAACTCTCCATCAGACCTTGATGGTTTGATTCTCCTCCATATCCATATTTTCATATAATCCTAGAATTGGCTATATCGGGTGACCTTTGTACTTATCTTGCTTTCTTTTAATGTTATATATTTATTAACCTCATTTCCGATGTGGGTCTTCCTCAAAGGTATTTTCTCTTTTCAACCATTTATTTTCAAAGAAAAATTTCAAATTGAGAGGACGCAATTTATTGAAGGAGGGGAGAATGTAACACCCCGAGCTTCCACGATACACTTCTCATTCAATAATGCAATAGCTTGCATTGTACGCAACTTCGAGTTCTAAAACACCGCGACTAATCAAAGTAGCCATTATGAATAGTAATAACCACTTTTTAAAATTATAGAAATTTTATATTTCAAAATGGACTTCATTTTTGTATTCGTAATATCGAAATTAGCCTATGTTGAATTTTTAGTATTTTTCTGAGAACTTCTAATTTTAATATGAATTGTGAAAAATACTTAAAAACAACTTTTTCAATCAAAATAATTTATAGTGATAAATTATACAATTTAGTGGTTTTATAGTATAATTAGAATATATTTTTACCATTTTATCCAATGGTGGTCATTAGAATTAATTTAACATTGAAATTAGACATAAACAATTGTCAATCTTTTGATATAAATTGTTTCTTAAAACACGCTATTTGTTGTGACAGCGGGAATTAATTATAAAATTAATTAATGAAACTTATATGTTTGGAATTTTGTAAAATAGACATCATTTTTGAATTCGAAATATCAATTATAGCTTAGGGTGAAATTTTGGCATTGTTCTGAAAAACTTCAATTTTTGATGAATAGTGAAACCACTAAGTGGTAGTTAAATAACTCATTTTTCGTTTAAATGAAATATTACCACTTTTGTGATTTGATTTTTAAAAATCCAACATACATGGTTTTCATTAAGAAGTAAAATGTGGTTCAATGAGATCAAAATAATTTTTTGGTGAATAGTATCTTTTAAGTTCTTAATCGCGATTAGAGGTAATTAGTGTAGTTTAAGGTAAAAACAATGTTTTAATAATATGATATGAGCTTGACACTTGTCCTACTCCTATTGGATGAGTCATGGCCGACCAAGAAAACCCATGGATCAACTTGGGGACCCCATGGAGCCACTTTGGTTGGAAAATGACATTAATATATATTTTTTTAATGTTAAAATTAAATTGACACAAACATGAGTTGTTTTACTAAAACAGTTTTTACGTGGGGTTACACAAGTCGAAATTTTGACTATAAATATTCATTAGAAATCTAAAAATATTTCCTAAATCATAGTAATTTTTTTAAAATTTTTAGACACCAAATAAATTAAATTATTTATGACATCATTATGATACAGCGATGACCTCATTATTTAACGATTTTAATAAAATGAAAAGATAATGTAAAATCCAAGGCTTACACTTGTCCAAAGCCTATTGGATGAGGGTATTTAGAACCCTTATCACCTTATCCACGAATTATATAATTTTGGGACCTTTAGAATCCGAAAATCATTGTATAATAATGTAACATTTCAATCTTTCCAAAAGAGCCCCTCCTCTCCACTTATAAAAGGCCCCCACCTCTCCCACCTTATTCACACCTTCACGCCATTTGGCTCGGCCAAACTCTGCCCAAATACTCTCCCAACATCCCTCCATTACTCCTAGAAGCCTCACTTTGGGCAGAACCCTTCCCAAGGAGGCCTTTGGCTCAAATCAAAAAGAGTTACCCGATTTTTAAGGTAATGTCTTCTCTAATGTTGTTTTGTTTTATTTTGCTTCTCCAACCCCTTAAACTCTTTTCATTCCTTTCTTTTGTAACAATACCAGTATCTACAATATACTAGGATGTTGTTATGATAAGGATTTGGTTTACACTTACACACACCTTCGTCTAATGGTTAAAGAACATACGGTTTCTGTGGATGGAGAATTTCTGCGTCACGAAACGATAATTGTTCAACACTCATATAACACCTTAAAAGGTGTCCATTAAGATGTCACTATTTTTATATATGATATATAATATGTTTATGTTTTACTTATGCTTCTGTATTTCTCATTTATGGCATACTTTAGGATTTCCATTATGGGTAAAACGCGATAATTTCATTTTAGGAAGTGCGGACTACCGCCCCCTCAAAGTGATTTGAATCATTAATGCCATATGTGGGATATATAAAGGATGGAGTAAATGGTATTATACACTATATTATACTGGAATTATATTATACACTTATATCATTATGATTTCGTTCCATTAAATATGAAATTGAAATGAAAGTAGCGTTCATGCGTACGTACGGCTTACCGTCTCCATGAACGGTGCATTTCATTTCTTACCTCTAAATGTTACGTAATATTATAAATGAATGTATATACTGGATATATGAGATATATATGAAATCTAAATCATGAATATAATTCTGGAGAGAATGGATATTCTACCACATAAACAACTTGTAATTATAAGAAGTTTATTGTTGACTCAAGTACCAAAGATCGACAAAACGACCATTATTAACTTAAATAATTACATAATGTTCATATCATTGTAATAAGTGATATAATAAGGATAATGAAATTGAAAATGGTTCTTAATAAGGTATATATTAACTCTAGTTTATTATTCATGAGGTTAAAGAACGGTTGAGTCAAGTTAGACACGAGGTAAGGGAACTTCTTAACCCAACATCCATTCACTGGGTTAATCTCCTACTTTCAAATTATGTCATGATATTATTATGTCTTATTTTGTATTTTTACTTTCTTGATGTGTACCTAGAGTGAATACACATAATATATCTATTTTATTTTAAAAATGATCTTTTTAAGGACTTCGTCTCAATCTCCTTTCATTGAGGCATATTTGGTTTTATACACAAATTTCTTTTATACGGTGTATAAACCACTTTGACATTTACGTTTATTCAAAAGGAATCTTTTTTATACAAAGCGTTTACTAAACGACAAAAGGGAATGTTTTTGTCGTACGTATGCGGCGACAACGACTTCTCCGCCGCCGTGACCACTATTTGAGTTTCGGCTTCCTCTACAAGCCATACCCTTTTTTTTAATGAAAAATAAATACCACGTTATACTTTTCTTTTATTTTGGTATTGAAAATGGTTTTGAAAGCATTTTTATTATATCAATGTGTTGTATTGATATCTTGTGATTGAAATGTGGAAATGTTATGTTTCCTTTATGCATGTTTTATGTGATATGATTATGTTATGGTTTATTAGATGTTTAAACCTGTTCATATGAGGAATGTATTGGACTTAATAAGTGACGGGTGGAGACCGCTATAGCTCCTCGATGCATCGGTAGGTCTCATGAGACAACTAGACGTGGAATTGGCCGAGGCCCTTTGCCAATTTGATTTATGGTTTTGGCCGAGGCCTTAATCATTTTAGACATCTTGGCCGAGGCCTTGACAAAATGTTTCAGAATGTCTGGCATTATACATTCCCTCATTATGAAAGTGGTTATTGATATTTCATGTGATTATTCAACTAGTAGAATATCCATGTGAGTAAGTAAATGGCATTATTTCAGTTTACTTTTTCCATATTATTCTAAAGTTCAAGTTTAAAAGGCCTTTGTTTTAGTAATACATTGCCTTAAAAGTTAATGTTTATTTATGAAAGATTCCGCTATATTGTTATCCTTACTGAGCATCTGAGCTCACCCCTTTCAATGTTTTAATATTTTCTAGGATGTGAGGAAGTATTTTATGAATGACCTGCAGGGATAGTCCGAAGAGGATAGAAGTGTGGACTATGGAGACTATGTTATTATAGTTTTTCACTTTGTGATGTAATGTAACATTTATGAATGTATCTAGTGTTTCCAAGGCTACTAAACTAATCGGTCTTTCGAGACTTGATCTTTTGTGATCATACCAATGTTACGAAGTAATGCACCGACTCTGGGTAGCTGGGGTCGAGGCGTTACAAAACCCCGTTTCCCTAGCCACATAGTCTGAGACGTGGTAAAATACTACACGACATGTACATATGGTACACGACGTGTAGTTAAGAGAAATAGTTTATTCCCGAACAAAAGAACACATGGAATATAGTCAAACTACACAGCATGTATTCTGGGTTTTTCTAGGCAGTAACAATCAGAAAATACTCTGGAGCCCAGAAGCATAATGAAATTAACATTATAGCGTGTACTTTCTATTTCCGTACTTAACTTTAAGTGGCCTCCAAGTCACCCCCACATGGTCATGTGCATGGCCGCTACACAGTCAACACACGGCTACCCATGGTAACCGAGTACACGGTGTGTACTAGGATAGTACACGACGTGTACTTTGAAAATTTCCAGAAATTCCACTTTTTCTAAAAAATGACCAGAAAAGGAAAACATACCTGATAAAGAAGATCCCAGTTCTAACACATTTCCTTTAACTAAAAAATGATATCTCCATTCGTGTGTACTTGTGCAGTACCACCTCTACGAAGTGATGTGATTCATTCTTTATAACCACATCACATGGATAATATATATAAGTATATTTAAATAAATAAAATTGAATTTATTATATAATTACCATTATGCAATTATAAAATAATTCTTTTCTTCTTTATATGTTGATCATTGAAAATTGAAACATTGCTCATATGTACGTATGACATACCGATTCTATACTTTTAATGTAGTTCATTTTTCATAAACATATTTCATGGTTTGTTTAAAAAGTATAATTTATGTATAAAAATTATTATTTTTTCATGATTATTATTCCATATATGATTAATCAATGAACAATTTTACAATAGTCAACTTATCATAGTCATTTTGGATATATGAACTGAATATCTTCAAAACATCTGATGTGAAGTTAAGTGATAAAGTAATTAGATTTAAAATTGTAATAATTATAATAAAATAAAAAATAAAATTTGAAATGGTTATTATGAAAGTAAATTATTAACATTTGTTTATTATTAAAGAATATAAGCAATGTATGTGATGAGTCAGACCTATGATACGTGATTCTGTCTCAATAACCATTCATTGAGGCATATTTGAATGTTACAATATAATATCTTTTATGTGGTGAATATACTACCCATTTACATGTAATATCATTAATACTTCTTTATTTATGGTATTTTACATTATAATTCAATTTATTTCATCCATAGGGATTTGACTTAAATGTTACCTAGTTTTACGGGGTTTTATAACCAATTTCTTTTCATTAGGTTATATTACTTCTTCTTTGTCATTGATATTATAAGATTATGTATGTAATGAATATTAAAAATTATATGTTTTATTTACAATTTTTGTATTCTAATTTTCAATTTATACACATTATATATTAATTTAATAATTCTCACATTGACATTATGATCATTGTAAGGGGTCTTTGACTCAAATTGTTTTTTGGGACATATGATATGTTATACACCTCTATTATATTATGAGGTGTCTACACTAACCCATTTAAAAGTTATTTCATAAATATATTTTCATAAAAGGTATTGAATGCATTATTAGAATTTAATTATTTCTAGGGGGTTATGATTCAAAATCTACTAAAGTGGCCAGTGATTGTTTCACAATCTCATCATTATTCAGGTTTTTTTATGTTTAAGTCTCTACTAGACTAATTATATGATATTTTTATCTTTAATCCAATATGTATTCTTATCATCTATTTATTTTTTAAAAATATATTTTTTAATTTCATCTTCCTCATTTATATACTCAAAAGTTCAATAAAATGTTTTAATGAAAAATAGTATTTACTTACACTTTAGTCAAGAATCATTCCTTCCATGTCCATTTTTTAAAAAATTGATTCCATGAATGTTTTGAATATTATCCAACGATTTAGTAAAGTCATTTTCACCCATTTTTTTACATAATGGAATAAATTTAATCTTCCCATAATTTTCTGAATGAGGTCCCTTTTGAGTTTTCTTACAAAAATGTGAATGGAAAATTTTCTTTAACACACTCGACATGAATTGAATTTCCCACCAGTATGACCTCCCAATGCTACGATTCATATATTATAGGTTTATAAGTTTTTTATATGGAAATGTTTCCCAAATATTCTATATTTTTTTATTTTTTAAAAGTAATTTTCATATTGAAAAGTTTATTTTCCTCAATAATGATTATAATGATATTTTTATGGAATTTATATTAATCAACAACAACAACCCATTATTTAACATATAATCCACTAAGGATAAGTTGTAAAAATACCAAAATTATTTTTCATTTAGATGTTTTATGATAATATTTATTGGGATAAATACTAACATTTTGTAATTTAGTTTTAAATATGAATTCTTATGTTGATTATGTACATGATTTCTATTCTCCCCTTTCCCATAAATAATGAATTGGACATAATAAGTAACATGTGGGGCCCAATAAATACCCCCGATACATTAGTAGATCTCCTGAGAAAAAACTAGTTTTGGTATTTGGATGAGGCCTTACCGATTTAGGTAAGATATACACGAATAATGAAATTATTGTATGTTTATGATGTATGATATTATGAATTCCATAATTATGAGATTTGTCATTACTTTCCATGTAATTATTTGAAGAATTATGATATCCATAGATAATTTTCAATCACAAGTGATTAGTTATATTTCATTACTGGATCACCATTTATCCCTTCCAAATTATTATTCATGATAACATTATTAAATAAATCATATGTTTTTTAGTGATTTACCTTTTCATGTTGATTATATAATATTTACTCATTATAGATTCAACAATACGTAAAAATTACGGATAATTTGATCTCACCCTTTATTTTTTCTCCTTTCCCAGGATATAATGATGGAATCCTTAAGTGAGATCAAGGATGTCTAAAATTTTCTTCCAATGTTCTTAATATTATGTTTCAAATGTTAAGTGATATTCAATTATACATATAATTTACGAAGAATACTTAACTACTCAGTCATTTGGGATTTGATCGCTTGTTTATTATGCTAATGTAATAAATAAGCCACCGACTATGGTCTACTAATGTTGGGGTCTTTATAATAAAATAATGGATATAACCATCCATAATTTCATAATAAATAATTATTATTGAATCTGTTATATTCAAAGTATATTTTTAGGTTTATAAATTTAGATATTTAAGACACATCATAAACTAACAAAGCCCGTGTTCTTTGTATCAAATAGGATTTTACCCAATATATATACCAAATCACATAATCTATAATATGTCGCCAACATCTCTTATAAATAATTTTCCATGTTTTATCCTCATAAACATGTACCATGTACCACTTTTATTTATAATACATAGAAGTAGAAATATAATAAGTGGTGATCTAAAATACTTAATAAGGTAAACATATAATTGAATCAGTCATGGTATAAACATGGCATACATATTATAGCATGAATTGTTAAACAACATGGAGCTACAATCAACATGAAATTTGGATAATTTTATATCCATGAAAATAAATAAAAACATTGATATCAATAAAAATGATATCATACTGATTGAATGAATAATGTTGTACATCAAAGACCTATTGTTAAATCCTTGTGGAAAGAGACTTTACTTATCATTGAGAGTGTAATCAAGATATCTTGTTATCATAAACTGAACTCAGATTTTTATTTTACCTCACGGTTCTTGTGGATGAATTGAGGGGACTTGTAACCAAGATCCCCACCCATCACTATATAAAGTACAATCCAATCACTATAAGAGTCACCAAAACCTTTCATATCACTCCCAGAGGAACATCTTATTGAATAAAACGTTGTTAACCATAAAATTAAGAATAAAATAATCAAAACATAATCAACCTACATTAGAAGTAAATAATCATCATGAATGTAAATATTTTTACCATGTCAATAAAAGGGATAATATGACTAGAAATCATCCAATGAAAAATGGTGGATGGTCAAATAGAACATAGTCAACTTTATGATAATCATCCATATTGGAATATTAACATAAAAATGAAAATACTTCTCCCCATGTGAATATATTAACATAATTTCAAGGTTTAAACATAAAATATGAATAATATGAAATGTGAAGTCTATACCATATATAACAATGGATATACGACTAAGTCAGTACTCAAATGACATGATCATAAGCTATCCAAGAAAGAAAGTGGATGGTTTCTAAAGAAAATATCCCACAAAGTGAGAAATATTTGTAAAAGGATTTTTAAGGTAGGGATTTATGTCCGAACAAAAAATTATAGAATAAAACATAATAAAATAACATTAAATAATGTAGAATTATTATATGAAATAAGTTCTAATAATGTTCATAATTCAGTAAATGAAAATTGAGCTACGAAAAATCATTACTATCAGGGAAACAACTAAATCAATATAAACTTGAATAAGGGAACATATTTTAAATACTAAATCCAATGAAATTAAAGTAAATAAATATTATAAATTTCATAAGATAATACATCAATAGATTTCCATATAAAGGGAACATGGTGTATAACAAGTAACATGTCTGAAAGAATCAGAATTGATGCTACGAAAACCAATAGAACTTGAGGAACATTTTAATCCATACTCCATCAAGTATGAGTATTTTAATTTAACATAAAATAATATTATTAAAATATAATTCATGAAATTATTTTAAAAATAGGTATTATATACCTCATAAAAATGATATTCAGTATATAATACAAAAAATATCTCCGAGTGAGGAATTTGAGATGAAACCCACTTATCTTTTATTTTCAACTTCCAAAAACATGAGTTAACCACATGTATCAAAAATTATCAACCTTAGTCACTTAGTTAATAAACTTAGTCATATCTATATTCAAATATACTATTAATAAATAGTTATTATCTATATGAATTCTATTGATTTTGTATATCTGGTGTTTTAATTTTGATCATTTATA
Organism: Viscum album; assembly: GCA_963277665.1. Taxonomy (NCBI): domain Eukaryota; kingdom Viridiplantae; phylum Streptophyta; class Magnoliopsida; order Santalales; family Viscaceae; genus Viscum; species Viscum album. The sequence goes on along the minus strand of OY728129.1, from coordinate 1,112,340,734 downwards.
CTAGTTTCATAACAGTGATATCCATGTTCATTATTTTTTCAATTTACATAATTAATTGAACATTATAATTACTATTAGGTATTATTTATAAATATTTTTATGTTTTAAACTCCTTTAATTTGTGTCTTAGTCTTTATACTTGAAGATTAAATTGATAACAAGCACGTTTCAGTGATTCTTAATGGTCAAAGCATGTTTTCTTTACTAATGAATAAAATATTGATATAACATTTGAAGAACCTAAAAAATGATTATTTCGAAATTCTAATGAAAATATATCATTAATTATTTTACCATAGTCATTTGTGATATAAATTCACAGTATTATTCTATTAAGTGGTTAACCCAACCCAAACAAGAACAAACCTTGATTTAGTGAATGATTACTAGGTGGTTTTATTTTAAAGTCATTAAAATAGAAGTGTAATGATATTATTTATTATATACTATTGTGATATATTATAATTCTAATTATATAAAAATATTAATTAATGGATATGTAAATATTACACAGTTTGAATAAAATGTTTTCTCTTTAGTACACTTATTTTAAATGCTTAAATTAACAATTAACATTTTATGATCATATCATTAATAGGTTATTATATTTTTTATACCATTACATTAATTATATCATAAAAATAAAATTTATTATTTATTAACATTATTATATCAATCATTATATGGTAGTGAAGGAAAACTAAACACGTTACATCATTAGGGTGGTTGTCTGCACAACACAAGAGCGACAATTTTCTTTTTATAAATGGATGGGGTACATGAATTAAAAATGATAATACCATTAAAATAGTAAAAATATAGTATATAAATGATACTAATATAAATATTTTATTATGGATATAAAAAATTATAATCTGGATAATTATGGGAAAAGATATGTAGTGGATAATACTCATGTTGGGGACTTGACTTTTCCTTGGTAATCTCTTTGGAAATGAAGGACTTACGATAAATATTGGAAGAAATAATAATTTAAAAATTTTATAGAATTATAGAAGGAAAAATGTCTCATATTTTAGAGAGAAAAACCTATGTAGCTGTGTATCTTGATGATGTTAATATGTTATACATTTATAAGTAAAGTGAAGGTTATTTTTGAGAGTAAGCATTTCATTTTCAGTAATGTAAGGATAATATTCATGTGGAAAAGGCCAATAATGTGGAATAAATAGGTGGGGGAAATAATTAAAGGTAAAAAAATACTTAACCAATCCATTTTTAGACAACATTTATTGTTTTGTGTTTTTTTGGTTTATATTTTTTTCTTTTACAAAAATTTACTTTTCCCTTGGAAATTAATTTCTATACATAGTAATTAATTTTAATGAAAAAGATTATGATTGGAATTTTTAAATAGATTGATACTTATAATTTCATATTTGAAAAGAAAATTAATTAATTTTTTTCTAAATTTGTGATTTTATTTAAATAAGCACACTTAATGACGAATAAACAGTTTTTAGTGAAATAATGTTTTTAGGATTTAAATTTATATCTAAGATAAAACTATCTTGGATACTGATTTCAATGAAATAAATTGATTTATTATAAATTAATAAATAATATTAGGATTATACATCCAGAGAATACTTAATTTACCTTAAAAAATAATTCATTAAATGAAAATATTAGAAAAAATATTTATATTAAATAAAATTTTACGTAGTTATAACAAATGATTTTCATATTTTTTCTAATTTCTGAGAATATTTGAAAGTGAAAAATTTTATTAAAAAATTATTATTTTATTACCTAAAATTATTTATAATTTTCTAGGTTATTCTTATATAACTCCTAGGTCATAGAAATTATATGTTTCGTGAAAATTGTAAATTTTGACTTAAAATCAATCGTTTTTAAAAATGGTCAAAAATTACTCAAAATAAATTTTTAATGATTACTTCATAAAATAAGTTCACTTTTATTTATATGAATATTTAATACTATTAATTCAATTTTTTAATAAAATAATGAATTATTTTAAAAAAAAAATTTATTGGAAAATGGAGTTTTATAATTTTAACTATTATTTATATTATTTAAAATATTTTACCAAAAAAATTGGTTTTAACGAATTATTAATATAAAAAAATTATCATAAATTATATATTTTTTGAAATATCGATTTGTGTCACCAAAAATCCAATTTTTAGAAAAGGTAATTTTTTAAAAAATAAATAATCTTATGAGTCATTCTAGGTAAAATAATATAATTTCAATGATATTAAAAATATCACTTATTTTACATGTACATGTAATTCATAAAGTGGAAAATACTATTTATTATGGATAATTAAATGGATATGTTTTTTGTGGTTATACTTAAATAATTATAGTTTATCTAAATATTATGCAGTTTTCTTTATGTTTGATGTTTTGTGCTGAGAAAGCTATTAATAAACATAATTATATAAAGGTCATAATATATTATAATTTTAGGGTGTTACATTCTCCTCCACTTAAATTATTTTCATTATTAGAATTAGACTCATAAGACTAGAATAATTTTTATATGGAACTCATAATTAACGATAGACGACTATATGATCATGGACTTTTTTATGACGCAGAATGAGAATTATCTATATGAAAATTTATTATATGTTCAGTATAAATGGAGATAACCCATTCCTAATTTCTCATAGAATTCTACTAATGTATTTTTATCCTTATCCATAAGTAATAACTTCCCAGAACCCCTAAAAATGATTTAGATGATAATCATACCATTAAGTGTTTTTATTTATAATTCAATATACAGTAGTTGGATAAAAATTAAATGAAATAGGACTCTGAAATATGTAGAGTGAAAAATCACAATATAATTTATTAGTAGTTTTTTATGGGATTTTCACTATCCATTTGGTTATTGGTTACTATCTCCCCCATTATCCCTTGAATTTAGACATTTATTCATATAATGACTAACACTCTTGCAATTAAATTAAAATATTTTTGTATAATCTCTCATTCCCTTAGAATTTTGAGTATAATAACAATCATCTACAAACATATCACCCTTTAAGAAAATTTTCCCATTGTTTCTTCCCCCATTTTTGACATATGAGAAATTGAATCCTATTTTCTTAATCATCTTCATCACCTGATCATTCATGAGACTCTATCATTCTCTTCCTTGATGGGTTTGGGACATAATATACAATCATGTTGTTCATCAAATTTCAAGATAGTCGGTTTGGAATAATCTTATGGTTTCTCACTACAACTCCCATTTTGATGGGTTGTTCATTATGATAATATCTTCATTTCCCCTCACAACCATGGTTCCTTCTAGTTCCATCCATTACTAAAAAAAATGAGAAAACATGGTGGTGACCTTTATAAGTGAATTGTTTTAAATAAAAATAGAAAACATTAACCTGAAGATGTCTTTCTTTGTTACACAATCATAATATCCGATAATTCTTATAACTCTTCTGATATCAAACTTATTTAAACTTATATTACTATTAGTTTATCATATATAAATAATGGTTTAACCCAAGTAAATTTTGAGTTGGGTTATCTCATTTTAAATAACCCAATCCTTAAAATAGATATCCCAAATTATCATGAACATTATAATAATATTCAAAACCCAATAATAATAGAAATCTATGCTCTCAAAATGTTACATATCCTTCCTTCAATAATATTAGTCATTCATAATATCTTATACCCAAGAATGTATATACCCTAATTGTATACTCTCAACAATAATCCTTTCTTAAAACCTACTTTACTATCAATTAAATTAGACCATAATGAGATTTTATGTTCTTCCAAAATTAACTTTATCTTTAACCCTTAGATGGGATTCACAACTTATTCATACGGTCACACACAAGTCACTATATATCATAATACAAAAAATGAGATGAACTTCTCCAAAAATAACATGAATCAATTGTCAATCCCAATGTTACCAATTACTATCTAATTTACATTTTCAAAATCAAACCACACATATTATATAAACATAAATAATATTTTAAACAAAATAGCTATCCATCCCTCAATAATTAATTCTATAATAGTTATCCACAAAATATAACCCAGATATAAACTCACATTTCATGATTATTGATAGCATTTAATATATATTTCTAGACTGTTAAAAATAATCTATTGAAGAAAAATTCTTATTTGTTTTATATAATCCTCAATTACATTTATGTTATACAAATATGTTATCGATAAATATCTCTTTACTAATTAAAATTGTTAAGAGTTTCAAGAATTAATTTATATTATGATATAAACCTCACCAATATAGGTAAGACTTAGAACATAGATTTTTAATCATAACTAACATAAAATAAGATTCTAAGCCATTTATGTATTCCCCTTTTTTGGTTTTATGACATAGTGGTTTCAAGGTTGATATATTTTTCTTCTTCATTTTCATTATCCTATTTTAATCAAATAATAAAACCAAAATGGTTATGATAAAATCTAAAATATGTACACAAAAATATCAATATGATTAGTTCATCTCATATGATACCTTTTTATATGGTATGATGTATTTTAATAAACATATGACTCATTATTTTTGATGTTTGGTTATCCATGGTAATCGTTCAATTTTGTTCTCTAACCTAATTATTTAACATATTTCTTAAATACTCCATAATGGTCCATAAATATAATGTGAATAACCAACAAACCTTACCTATGAGTGTCACTCCATGACTGAAGTATTTTGCCACCTCATTATGCATTATAGTGATGATTGTTTTAATTATCAACCAACCATTTTTACGATATCTACCCCAATGTGAATTTATTTAACACCCTAGAATGAGAAAGTTTTGAGTGAAAACATAATATGGATCAGGTCAACAAGGTGAAACATTATTTTTAGGATCCTACCTCATTTGAACTCCATAGTTAAGCATGATTGTATTAGAGTATAGATCATGATGGGTGACCTCATGGGTAGTTTCTCACGGTGTGTGTGAGTGAGATAAAAGCACATTTGAAATAACAAGTGTTAGACTATAGAGACAATAATTAGTCCGATGACTCATTCAGGCATTTGGGTGGGTCCCATGGGGGGAATATATGTTTGTGGTTAAATTAGTGGTACCTAAAGGGCTAGGAACTGATGTCCATGTTAAGGTGGTGTGTCTATATTTGTATTGTGTCCGAGTTGTTACATTGGTATCTGAGTAGAAACCCAGCCTTAATTGAAATGTAACACAATGAGTTGAGATATATGGTCCACAGTGAGGATGCTGTTATCTAAAAGTGTGTGTGTGTGTGGGGGGGGGGGTGAATGATACACCCCATAATGATGAAGGGATAATTGAATAAATAATATAACTCCTGTCAACAAGTAACACCTTTCTTTTCAAAAGCATAAATGATTAGAAATATATAGTTATGGATGTTTGTCCTAGAGTAATGAAAAAGATGAGTGACCTATTATGAAGCTTCTCAGGATGTGTGTGATTGAGAAAAAATAACACTAGATAAAATATGTGTGGGTCTGTACGGAGATTCCACAGTTTGATAACCCATTCAAGAAAATGGGTGGGCCCCAGGTAGGGGATGACATGTCTTTGGGGAAACTTGTGATACCTGGAAGGCTTGGAACTAATATAAATCTTATTGTAGGGTGTATGTACTATTTATGGTTCCTAGATGTTAAATTGGTATCAGAGAAAGGAACAATTCTTTTGTGGGGTGGCACTTTCTGGGTTGAGATGCAGTGTTCATAATGAGGATGTTGTGCTCTGGGGGGGGGGTAAAGGCAACACCCTTGAAATATTAATGGTTAAATGAATAAATTATATAACTCATGTAAAAATGTGCAGCTTTATTTTGGGGATCCTACTTAATTAGAACTCCATATATATTCATGCACTTGGGGAGAAATGATTTTTTACACTGGTTTTTATCTTTTTCATGTCAGCTATTATGTAATGCTATTGAAGGGGGAATTGTAAATAACATTTTAACATCAAATAATTAAAAAAACATTGTAAATTAATATATTTTTGGGATTTTAAATTAGATATGAGATAAATAATGTGAAAACCCAACTATATTTATTTCACATTGGTTATTTGATAATCGATGTGAAAATAAAATTACATAGGGATTTCACATCCGTTAGTGGATAACTGATGAGAAAAACCCAGGATAATTTAATTTTTAGTTCAATTATCCAATAAATGAAATGAAAAACAATTTTTTACTTAATAATTTAATTTTTATTACTTCATTCCACAATAGAAAATAGAAAAAAGATAGTAGAAAAGGTAGAAGAAAAACCAGACAAACATCCACAAAATACACTTACAATTGAAATTTCAAATTTACAATATTTATTTCCAATAAATTAGAAATCATTGACAGTAATAAAATTATTCTTTTGTGAAATTTTTAAGCATCTCAAATCCTGTGAACTATATGTATTTGGGTCATTAATAATCAAAACATAATAATGAAATCATTAAAATTGCATTTTCAGTAAAATAAATGGAATACTAACATTATAAATAAATCTAATATTCTAGAACTTCATAGCTATCCCAGATGAAATTATTTGATAAATAAATCTTAAAACAAAATATCCAATTTATTTTACACAATCTTGTTTATGAAAATGTTGTTCTAAATAAATTTTAATTTAAAATAAAAAATACCCAATATATTTAAAATTTATTAATTTTCATTGAAAATTCACCTTAGTTTGTACAAATTTGATTTTGGCGCTCTTCTTTATTATTATATATATAAATAAATTCAATTCCATGATTGAAAATAATATGAATAAATAAATTTTAGCCATTATAATATAAAAAATTATTAAAAAATTCAAACTTATGTGTTCAATAAAATCTTAAAATTTTCACTCACTACACGATGGATAGAGAATAACTACTATAATGTCTTCTCTCTTAAAAGTAGATACCCAAAATCCAATATCCATTAATATAAAAGAAAATTTAATGTGAGTTGTTATTATTTTAAGAATAATTAAAGAGTTTGTGTGAAATATGATTCATACTGTTGATGATATGGAAACATCCAATACACAATAATTGCATACTTCTAAAATATATTAGTAATATAAATTTCTATTTTTTCATCATTCATTGTGTAATATATTGGTGAAATGAACCATGGGTCGATAAATACATATACATATGTATTTTCATGATCTATTCACATTTTCTAAGGATAATTTATACAAAACAACCATATTTATAAATTTTTAAAAAAAATTAAATGAGTGGAAAAATTTAGTTATTCATATTACATGGATAAAGTTTTCATCATGGTGATTCCCAAATGATCTCTAGCTACAGTATCCATAATATAAATTTTAAAAATCCCCACAGCCATGGAACCCCCAAAAATAGTAGTTTCAATTGGAATCTCACATACTTATAATAAAAAATTTCAGTATATTGAAAATATATCATGAATAGTAGAATCTGTCTTAGATGCCATAACACTTTTTATTTTTTATTATCTATATAGTAAATATATACCATTAAGGTTAATCTATATAAAATTAGAAAAATATATAAGAATTAAAAAGAAAAACAAATTTAATAGAAAAATGAATCATAAGATAAAATATACAAATAACTCTAGGGTAATATATCGAACAAGTCTAGATAGAAAAACTAAAAAATTGATGATACCTTTTATAACTGTACTCACCTCTTCTGTATGAAATGGTATTTTTGCTGATCAATTTAAAATTTCATGTAGAGTGACCCTATAATGCTCTATCTCTATATGTTGATGGTGAATGCTATTTAGGAAATATAATATCATCCCATATGAAATAATATAAGGGGTATCATCATCATATAATTCATAATAGATGGGAATTTATAGAGGAGGGGTGTAGGGTTAGGATAAGGAGTGGGGTCATTACACAGAGATGTGTGGGTAAGATATGTAGGATGACTGGGATCTGTTTTCAGAGGTTGATGAGTTGGATCAATAGTCAGAAAAATTATTTAAATGTTTTCAAGAGTAAACTATGTCTATGATTTGATCATATAATCCATAATTACACGATGATCCCAACATTTGGATTCTGAAGATTCATTTTTTTAGAAACATACGCTTTTGATGAAGATTCTAAATGCGGGAATTTTTTTACTAACACACCTGTTGGGTATCCTCATACATGAACCAGGTGTTTGAGATTTCACAATGTTGCAACTAAAATATCTATTATACCCTGCACTATAAAGACCACATATGTGATCTTATCCTCAAGATAATATTATATTTAATATTTTAAAAAATATTAAATGAATCAAAATAGATAAAGAGTTTATTTAACATAAATAAATGAATTATGTAACCATTTTAAAATCCTATCAGATACAACTTTCATCACATCCATAAGATAAATTACTTCTTTTATTACCCAATCCTTATACCATTTTTAATGTATAGTGGGGGTGGATGTGAAACCAATGTATTCCTTATAGGCTCAGCTCTCAGATTTTGAAGTATTTTCTACAATCTTTTATATTTTAAATAACATATGACCTCCACAAGATAACATACGAGGATATAAATTTCTAGATTGGATATCCTAATGAGATCTCCTCGATTACTGTAAATTAATAATTAATAATAACAAAATCATTAACATGGTCAATAATATAAAAAATAATATAAAAGAAGACATTACACTTACTAAAAATTCTTCTTTTAATTTTCTTTGAACAAATTTCATCCATGTATCTTCATGTATAAATAGATATATATCACATGGATAATGATATTGTATATCGCAAAAAATTAACTTTTATCTGATGGTTGTTTTAAAATTCCTTTATCTCTTAGTATCCAATGATAAACATTTCTTCCTAACTTATCCAGTACCAGGTATATCACATGTCTTACGATACGATGAGATAAACATATATTAATATTAAAATTTTATGATATGTAAAGTAATAGAAAATCAGATTTCCCAAATAGACTCATGTAAGTGTGATGTCTGTTTTTCATTACTTCTATAATCATTAAAAATACTAACTTTTAATTTATCACGCACTAACAAAAAATTTTGGAATTATTTTGAAGTTGGATATCATGGAATATCAATGTCATCAAATTCTATTTGTATCCTATAGTCCTGGATATAGGAAACTGATAATTTTTGTCAGTGTGTGGTTCCTCATTAATTAACCCTCAACCTCTTTTTCCCTTATGGAAGTAGATTCCTTATGTACTGAAGGATGAGTAGGATCATCAACAAGTGCATGTGTACATTCCTCCATAGAGGTCTGAGTTCGATCATCACCAGAAGTATGTGTTGGATCATATGATTAATCTGTCATTATCCTACAAATGAAATAATCAATAATTAATAAAAGAAATATATAAATAAAACTATTGTATAAAAATATAAATGAAAAATTAACTATTATCATACAATAATTAGGGTAAAAAATTAACACATTTTTATCATATTTTTAAAAGATAAATAAAATGATAATAGTATTAATGAGGGATGAAATGATATAAATGATAGAACACAAATCCAATAATGGGTTGTGAATAGTAAAAATTATCCAACCTGATAAATCGTTTTTACACCAAAATTATTTTTTAATACAATTTTATAAAATAGTTTTTTATTCAACATATTAAATTTAAAGCATTTAGTTACCAAAAAAATAAATTAATAGATAATTTACTTAGGGGTAAACGTTGTAAACTAAATAAAACAAAACTAATATAAAAAATTTAATTATTATTTATAATTTTAGTTTTAATAAGGAAAATAAAATCAAAATATCTAAAAATTTAATAAATTTTAAAAAATTATACCCTAAATAAATATGGTTTACCTATAATATTAAAAATACACTAATTTTTTGTTTTCCCAAATTCCTTTGTCTTGATCATCCCATATGGTACAAACCATGTCAATGAAATTATCCTAAATATTATCTATTAATAGTTCCATGTATGTATGTATCTCACATAAATTAGCATCTTCCTCATGTTTAACAACATCAATATACTATTTTTTTCCTTGTAAAACAATAGACCACGTCATATTATATTGTTTAAGAACATTGAATTTTTTTGCTTGTGTTTCCAAGAAAAAAGGATCAATTTTGTATTCCAATTTATTCATATTATCACGTGTCAATCCAAATTCATCATGTATAACACTGTTGTTACTGATAAACCATTTTCATTTGAACACTAGAATATGATATTTAATGTAATAAAACTCCCATATTTCTTCAATGAGTCCATAATATTCCGTTGATTCAGATATTGGGTTTTCTTCTTTAGAACTCAAAAAATTTATTTCTTATATGAACACCAATAAATTGTTATTAAAAATTGTACTTTTGTTGTCCTGATCTTTAGTATTAAATTTATATCCATTCATGTCTTACCCAGACCATTTTATCAAATTTAAAATTGGTCCACCACTAACCATATCAATTTTTTTGATGCAACTGATCTACAATGAATGATCTCTTCAAAAAATGGATAAATGTTTTATTATACTCATTTAAAATCAACACTTCCTTCTTCTTGTGATAACACTGTTTTAACATGTTAATATTAATTATTATATTTGGACAAGTATCAAAAATTTCATTCAATATGTATAAATTTACCTTTTTATATTTTCACTAGTCAACAATTTTACATTGAAGACATTGATCCCCTTTCCCACATAATTAACTCATTCCTAGAGAGATGTATAAAAATAGATGTTCATGACTACAAATAAATAGCTTGTTTAAAACTCGGCAAACTCCTCCAAAATATAGTTCTCAACAACAAAGGATTCATGTTGATATGGATTATTTCCATTCCCATACTATATATTCATAAACATTTCAAAAGGATATATCTTAATTTGATATATAGGTACATAGAGAATTATTTATCACACTAAGTGAACCATTAAATGGACCATGATATCAAAATAATAAGGATGAAAATACATTTCCAATTAAAAACGTATAGAAACCAATTAATTCTTCAATTTTTTCAAATAATTCGAACCAATCACATTGTTAAAAATTTAATTAGAAAAATAACACACCTTCATGATAGTAATTTTAAAATGGATGTGAAATATTCCATGCATTGCAACTGGTTGAAGATGATTCATCATAATGTGACCATCATGAGATTTCATACCTATCAACTTCAAATCCATTATTGACTCAATTTTATTATATTTAAAGATTAATCTTATAAAACATTGATATCATGAATACATTGAAAATTGATAACCATCTCTGTCATTGATAATTCAATATTTTGTTTGGGGAAGGAATATTCGCCTTCTATCAGGAGTGGGATCCAACTCTAAATGTGTTATCATTGAGAGTAAGTCAAATCTTTCATTTGACCCATATTTAGTCTTTCTATTAATATCTGGAAATGTTCCTGTTAATCCAACAGAAATATTCTTTTCCAAATCCATGACATCGATGTTTTTTTACCTCATGATATCTCCAATATGGTATCTCAAAAACAATTGGCCATTTCTTCAAAATATTTCTATCATTATCAGATTTTTATATCATTCAAAATATCACATCAATGTTTTTCACCCTACTAGAATACAGATTAGTGTATAAATGTTCTGGAGAAATATCAAATTCACATGAGCTGTTGAATGCCTTTTATTAATTTTATATAAGAGTAATCAGTAGAAAAAAACTTTTTATTACCAATTTCTACTATTTTTATCCCATAATGAAGTTGATAATATGAAGACTATTTTTCAACAATTGAAAAAGCATTATACCCCTTAACACTATATCCAAACAAATTTACATATGTTTGTAAGTCATTTACAGTGAGCATAAAATTTTCATGGAATTGAAAATATTCTATTTTATAAGAATCATACACCCTTATAACTTTGTCCATCAATAGTTTCAAATCATAAATTTATAGTGATAAGAAGACGTCAATATTATTTCTAAACTTATTTGGTCTAGATATTATTAAACCCAACTTGATATATTTTTTACTTTATAAAAAAATTCCGGAGATAAGTTGTAAACAACAAATAATGTCACACGCAGTCCTTACACACTCTTATAATTTATTCTTTTCTTGGTCTTTTATCGTTTGGATGAACTTGGGTTTGGGGCCTAAGATTTTATTTTTAAAACATGGAAGTGTTTAAGGATTTTAGACCACTGCACGAGCCTGACACCGTTGGTAGTAATCATGCGGTTAGCTCAGGTTCCCGTGGAGTTGCCTAAGGTTTAAAATAAATAATTTTTTTTATTAAAACAATATAAGTAAATGCTTAAAATATAATAGTAATAACAATATAGAGGTAGATGATAATTATAATATTATTAAAAATTCAATTAATAGTTTTATTATTAAATGGTATTAATATTTTCACTTTTAAACCGTTACTACTTCCATTATTATTTATGATATTAAAATTATTATTATATTTTTTATTATATTATTGGTATTATTTAAATTATTATTATTATTATCAAAAATTGATCGAAACTCTAGAAACCCCTTCCCCCTTCATCTATGCTCATGAACCAACCTTAACCCCCCCCATGTTTGAGCTACACCCGACCGATGCTTCCCTTGTCCTCTTCGACGACCTCCAACGACCAACCTCCCTAGCGCGCCTCCTTGGAATGATAGTGTCCCCCTTCTCCCACCCTCTCACATGGAACCTACTTTTGTCCATCCTCCTCTAGCTTTCTTTTGGCAGCGTGGCCCTCCGACCACATCTCCCTCCACCAGCAGTGACACCCTTCCCCTCCTCCTTCAGCTTGCACAACTCCTCCCCCCTATCTAACTCTGAACTTCTCTTCCTCGGGTCTATTTATTTCAATTATTGGGGATTTTCTTTCTTCCATTTTGTGGGGTTTCACATTAGAGTTAATGTGAAACTCATTTTTGTTGGGTGTTAGGGTGTGCAGATCCATCCTTAGTGCGTAATTCTCATTCTGTTCAAGTTTTACCACATCATCACACGTTAAAGTAGGCGTTTCTATGTATTTATTTCCTATGGAACTTCCTATGATGCATTATATTTTATATAAATTTACAATGTTTTTTATCACCTCAATGGCACACTCAACAAATTGTTAACTTCATTTTGGAGTGGATTTGGTTTGCTAAAATAGGTTTTTAGATGTTTTTCTATATATTCCCATGTGTATTCCATGCCAATTGGGTTTAAGAAAATTCCACATTCTTTAAAATGTTCTTTTTAGATTTTTTGGAAGGTGTTTTCCTATAGAAAAATTTTATGGAACTTGTTTGTAATGTGTGTTGTGTTGGATTTGTAAAACATGGTGATTTGATGATATGGTTTGTGGCATTAGTGGAAGGCGTGTCTAGTTTCTTCAATTTTTTTTTGGAAAAAATAACTTATGTTATTTCGGTGGATGTGGGAACATCCATGGGTTCATAGAGTGCACACACATATAGGCTTTGAAATGATGATGTTATTTATAAGTGGTTCTTTTCACGAACCATGGCTTTCTGAAACAGATTTTTCTCTTACATTCTTCCCCCTCTTTTTAAATGGATTGATGTCTAAATGGAATGGTGGCCCCACTGAAATTGTGATGTGATATTGATTTCCCCTTGATGAACCCTATTTTTGTAGATGATTATTATGTTGGTTTTGTGATTCATGGTTGTGTTTTAAGAAATGGATTTGTTATTAAACTCTTTTTGTTGAGATTTTATGCCCCCTTGATTTTTTTCAATAATATAATGATATATTAATTAATTAATTAAAACCCTAGGTTCGGGTCGGATTCAGGTTATGTGATTTTTTACTGTTCAGGTTTGTGTGAATGGTTCCCCATGTCTTTCTATTGTTGATTTGGTCAACCACTATTAAAGGATATATGGTTGGGGATGTTCATCTCACCTCCACCATCATAAGAATGAATTTTATTCTGTTATTTGGTTTCACACCATATTAATTAGGGTCTATTTGTTTTAAGGATTATAGTATTTGTGGTGTAGTTCATTGACATGTACTTTGTGGTATCATGTTTTTGAGTCTAAGGAAACTCATCTTCGTGTGCATAGGTATGTATATATATACATGTGGGTTCCCCCATTACATGTATAATCATCCATGGAAGTGAGTACACATTTATGGGTCTAGGTGTTCTCATGTATATGTATGAGAATTCATACATATGTGAGTGGCGACTAGTATATGCATACTAGCATATATTTAAGGATCCCCTTTCATATGTTCATGGCTGTACTGATATGTGCAGAGGGTCTATGTTTCCTTACATGTATATGAATGTGCATATTATTAGTGGGGGAGAAATATATTTTAGTTAGAAATCCCTAAGGGAAGAATGTTCGGATTGGTTCCACCCTGAGGGAGGATTTCTATACATTGACCATTAAATTTAAGAACCATTTGTTTGTTGATTTTTTCATCTAGTTTTTATATTTATTAATGATATAAAAATATCAGTAATATTTTTTGTCTTGAATTGTATTGGTTTCTTGTAAGGTTTTTCAACAAATGGATTGGTTGCAATTTTTCACATCAAATGCTTGATGAAATTCCCCTTTGTCAATTATAAATGTGTTTTAGATTTAAAATGGAGAGTTTAGTTTCATAAATGTGTAACTATATAGATTTTGGATTTAAAAGTGGCATGGGTTGGTTATTTCATAAATGGTTTAGTGTTAAATGGTTTCTTGAGGTCCGTTTGGTACTTTAAAAAATGAATAAATTTGAACACTCTCTTTGGGATGCACCTCATGCCTTGTTGGATATTAATGTGAATGAGTGGTCCTTGGATAGGACTTCGCTCACATGTTTATGGTTGAAGGAAAGAGGGAGAAAATACCTAGGAGTGATTTAGGGGTGATTTTGTTCAATGCTTAGATTATGAAAGATGCAAATGCATGTGTTGGATTACTTCATTGGCCTTATTGGGTCTCACCCTTTTTTTCTGAACATTGGAACCTAGTATAGTGAGTGTATTTTCGGTGAACAATTAATGCAGTAGTTTAGATTACAAATTGGATATTGGCCCATAGTAGGTGGTTATTTTGTTATCATTGCTATGCTATTGGGCCCCTCAGTCGAGATATGTAGGGTAATGATCGGGTGTTTTGGAGGTATGACATCACTAGGAAAAGCATAGCATCAGGACGATTCACATGTATAATATGTTCTAGATTATTCACGATCTCCTAGGTTCTCCCATGTATTTTTTGAAACTTTTTTGTCTGCAGTGGATGATCTTGGTTTCTTGTTTTTCTAGTTATTTAGGTGATATAATTCCCATTTCCCATGTTGTGTGGATGTTGTTCATGAATCCTTTTGTGGTGTAACCTATTTATGAAAGTGACGGGTTGGTCTGAAAATGTTTATGGAAAATCATTTAAAAAATCAATTCACATTTTTTCTTCCATTCAAGCGAAATCAAACTTTATTTCTCTCTCATTTTATGATGTATTTTTCTTGAAGAAGAACACAGTATTAAAAGAGAATCAAGGGCAATAGACTGTGATTTTTTTAAATAGGAAATTGTGTGTGAAAACTTAGTTTTATAAATTTTATTTCAGACATGAAATTGATGGAAACTGTATTTAATGTAAATGAAAATGGGAATAGTTTTTTTGGCAACTTCTACTAAGTTTTAATACTCATGCCTATTGTCTTACCTTTGGTTTAATCTTTGGGTGCTGCATATTTTTCAGATTTAGTCACTGTAGTGCGACATTGGTTTGAGGATGGTGGTGACCCATAGGGTCACATGGAGGTATGTGCAGTGTTATTTTCATTCTAATGCTAGTTTTTATTTTTATTTATTAGTTTATATTTGTTTATTTGTCTTTTATTTTTGGTAAAATCGTTCCCAATAGATTTATTTTGATGCCTGACACTAGTTTCTAGACAATGGAGATCGAAAACACCTTTCAGGCCATGCTGCAGAATGGTTTTGAAAACTGGGTCAGGGTTGATCTGATTTTCTTTTTGAGAAAATGGTATCAGAGGGAGGTTCGTGATATTTGGGGTGTTTGGAAGATATAGATTTGAACTATCAGTACACAAGAGGTAGGTGTGTGAAGCGTGTTGAAAACTCTAGCTTGCACTGATCCTCAAGTCCTGAGGGGTCGTTTGGGATTTGAGCATTTTGTGTTGGGTTATTTTGGATTGGGGAATGACTATGATGGTGAATCGGGTTATGTCAAGGCCTCATTTGGGTTGGTGACCCATGTGGGGTCCAATTGTTCAGTTCAGGGCCCTCATATTGTTATTCCTTGGGGCATGGATCACCACCATTTTTTCAGGTTAGGCATAATCACTAGTTACTTATTTTGGTGTTTTTTTGTTGGCTGTGTTCCATTCTGATATTGGATGGGGTATGCGTAGGCTGAAAATGAAATGATATATTCAGATGAAGATAGATTATCAAAATGAAAGTTGTTTTGGAATTAAAAATTGGATTTCAATCAAATGGATTTAAATCAGTGATGTGGGTATTAAAGGAATATTGTTTGAATCAGAATATTGAGTATATGTTTGGATTGATTAGGAAAAGAGATGTTTGAACATTGGTTCTCTTTATGGAGGGTCACATCTGTGTGTTTATGTATGAAGAGTGTGTGGTGGCACTTTCTAATGGGTAATGTAAGTATGATTGGATTAATGCACATGTGACAGTTTATAAGATACCATTAGCGAGTCTTTAAATTTTGATGATTTTGGAAATTGGGTTTTGGTATATAGAAATTGGTTTGGAAGGAATGAATTTTTAATATTTAATGGAGAATTGATTTATTTTCTGATTTTTATTTTGATTAAAAGGGGGATTAGATATTTTGAATGTGGCTTGGTAATGTTGTGATTTTGAAAACAAATATGAAATGGGATTTATTAAAGGTTGATTTTGGTTGTTCTTGGGGTTTTCTAGCTTCCGAGTTGGTTGTTTTGAGCATGGGTTGTTTCTTTTGGCTGTGTTTTGTGTTTGATTATGGTTTTATTTGGTGTTTTTCATGTTTTTCAGGATGTTTCGCCGGGAAATTTTCCCCAAGGATAACAGTGAGTCATTCTCAATTTCTAGTCCTTTGTATGTGTTTACAATTTATCATGGTGATCAAGGTCCGTTAGAGGAAATGGTGTGTTTTTTGAATTAGATTGTGTCTTTAGATGGTTGGGGACTCTCATGTTTTTTAGAGTCTGTATTGCCTTAGGTTTAATAGAGTTTCGAGCCTTGGACCATTGAAGGTGGATGTCTCATAATTGTTTTCGTTGGGATGATGTGGGTGGTGTTACGGTCTATATTCACCAGAGGGATCATACATGAGATGGTGATGACAAAAACATTTAAGATCCTATCCATAGTTAACAAGGGTAGTTGTTAGTGGAGGCCAATGTAATGTGATTCAAAGAGCTAGCATCCGAAGCGCAAGTTCTTGGAAAATCTAGTGCCTCTCGTCATTCTTGAGGGTTACCCATCTAGAAAGTGGGGTGTACCAGAGGAACCTGTTTCATAATAATCCCTTTCATCTTTGTTAGATTCTAGTTCATCAAACAAATTTCATATGTGTCATCGATGTGGCCAATTCGGGCATTCCAAGAAGTCATGTCAAATCCCACTTAATCCTTGCCATCGTTGTGGCCATTTAGTTCATCAGGGAATGTTCTGTAAGAAGCGTCATTCAATGAAAGAGATATAACTGGGGTATTATAGTGCCTTACTGTGAAGAAAAATATGATTCAACCATCAATTCCCTATCCTTAGGTCTTGGGGTGATGCTTGTGCCTAGTTAGGAGTTTCTGGTGGTGTGAAGCCTCGGTCCAGGTTGGGAGTTCCTAGTTCAGACTGGAAAATTTAAATCATTTTCCTTCTTGTTTTTATGTTGTTAAAGTTTTACCATCATTGTATGTTCATTGTTTCATTGTAAGAGTGTGATAGACTTGGTCCATTGTAATATAACCATTTGTACCTATTTAAAATTTTCCCCTTTAGAATCGTTCGTATTCCTTGAGTGCTTGAGTTTTTCTCATATGTAGATATTTAATATTGGTGGAATTGATGGCTGAAGTTTTCAGTTCATCATTTGGTTTTAGTTTCTTTTGGGAAGTTACCCCTAGCATTGAGGGTTTTTGAGCTGCTATGGAAAGTTTCTAGTTCTGATAATGGTGTTTTTATTTTGGTTTTGATGTTTTTTATTAGATGGTCCCTTATAGTTGGAATAACCCCCCATTGTGTTCTCCCCTAAAACGTGGGTTTTAGACCCTCTAAAATAGGTTGAGTGTGACTTGTTGAGTGTAAGGTCATCCTAGGACTCATGGTTTTCCTTGGTTTTTTCTTTTGATGGAGTTGAGCTTTGGTTAACTATCATATTGGTGACTTTTTATGGGGAAAAAGTGTCTATGGTGGAGCTAATTGTCACACTTCGACCATATACACTGTTTTAATTTATTCTTTTCTCAGTATTTCATCACATAGAGGATATTGGGTTTGGCTGTTGGGTAGAAATTTTTGAAATGTGAAAACTTTGATTGGGTTTAAACCAGTGCATGGACACTACATGGTTGGTTGTAACTATATGGTCGGCCCAGGTGCCCGTGTTGTTACCTAATGTTTAAAATAAATAATTTTTTTATTAAAATAAAATAAATTAAATGTTTAAAATATAATATTTATAATATTATTATGGTTGATGATAATATTATTATTATTATAAATGTTATTAATATTTTTATAATTAAATGGTTATTAATATATTTATTTTTAAATTGTTACTACTACCATTATTATTTAAAAGAATAAAATTATTATTAGAATTATATAATTTTGGTATTATTAACATTATTATTATTATAATAATTGTTTTTTATTGAAACACTAGAAATTCCTTCCCTCTTCCTCTATGTGTGCAATCCAGTCTCGACACCTTCCCTGGGGAAGCTGCACCTGACCAGCGCTTCCCATGTCCTCTCTGGCGACTTCCAACAAACAACCTACCCAGCATGCCTCCTTTAGAAAACAGTGGCTGCCCTTCCCTCTCCCTCTCATGTGGCCCCTAATTGTGTGCAGAATTGTCTGGATATCTTCCCATTGTATGACCCTCCAGTTGCATCTCCCACCGCCAACAGTGACACCCTCCCCTCATCCTTTGGTTTGCGCGACACCTCCACCATATCTGGCGCAATCCCTCTCTTCCTTTAGTTCGATGTATTTAAATTATTGGGTATTTTTTTATTCTATTAGTGGTTTTTCTCAATAGAGTTAATGTGAGACTTGTTTTTCATTTGTGTTAGGGTGCACAAATCCTTCCTTAGAGCACAATCCTCCATTTGTTGACGTTTTTCAACATCCACACATGTTGAGGTAGGTGTTTTTGTGTATTTCATTCCTAAGGAACATCCAATGATGCTATACATTTTAAATAAATTTACAAAGTTTATTATCACATCTATGGAACCATTGATAACCATATTATAACATTTTTGTGTCGATTTGATATGCAAAAAATAGATTATTGGATGTTTCTCTATATATAACCATGTGTATTCCAAGACAATTGGGTTTAAACAAATTTTTATTTCTTTCAAATATATAGGTTATATGTTATGGATTGTAATTTTTATATAAATTTTTTTGGAACTTGTATTTCTTGTGTGTTGGGTTGTGTAACACTCGAGACTTTTATGTTATATAAATCATCAAAGGAATATTTTTCTACACATCACTTGCTTGGCTTTCTTTACACGCAATCGCGACCTTCCTCGATAGCTTGCGTTGTACGCAATACCGAGTTTTACTAAACAACAATATGCTATTAAAACTAGCAGTTATGAATAGTAATAACCACTTTTTGAAATTTTATAAATTTTATTTTTCAAAATGGACTTCATTTTTGGACTCAGAATATCGAAATTAGCCTAGGGTGAAATTTTGGTATTTTTCTGAAAACTTTCAATTTTTGATGAATAGTGAAACCACTAAGTGGTAGGTTAAAAACTGAATTTTGCATAAAACTTAATTTTACCGCTTCTGTGAATGGAATTTCAAAAACCCCACAGACACGGTTGATATCAGTAAGTAAAATGTGGTTCAATGAGATAGAAATAATTTTTTTGGTGAATAGTAACTTTTTACTTTTTTTACCGCGGTTAATAGTAAATAGGGTAACTAAGGGTAAAAATGATATTACTATTACCCTAACACATGTCCTAATTCTATGGTACAAGTGTAATTCGACCAAAAACAGACTTAGGAATAAAATATGACCATTTAGGCCCACTTGGATTAGATTAGGACATTTATTATTAATTTATTTAAAGAAGGGTTAAAATAGTTAAAATCAAAGTTTAATAACTAAATCATTTTTAATATGGGGATATACATAAGATAAATTCGACAATAAATATTCATTTGAAAGCTAAAAATATTTCCTACATAATGGTATTTTATTTATAATTTTTAGACATTAAGTAATTTAATTTATTTATGACACAATGATGATGGAGTAATTATCTTATTAATGAAATATTGACATAATTGGTGTTATAAACACCAAAATAAATGTCATTTGAGACTTTTTGTGAATTACACTAATTTTCTAGGTTACTATGATATATTAGTGTTTATTTAATTAACTTGGTTCGAACATATAATTCTGTTATGACTTTCACAAAAATAATATATCAAATAGTGTCAAAATTGACACAAAATAGTTTCTAAATCAAATATTATATTATTAATTGTTATTTTATTCCTAAAAATCTAAGGTTCAGCCAAATGACTTAAATAAGGATATATATATTAATAATAAACAATTTGGGATTCGTTTGGAATGTTATAGTAAGTGTATTAACCATATAGTGAAAGAAAACAAAAAGACACAGTAAAAGTTAAATTATTTAACTTAGAGTTAAATCTAATTGATAAGGTTAAAATAATACCCTAAACTTGTCTAAATCCTATTGGTTGATAGGATTTCGACCCATCCCCACTTTAGATTCTAAATAAGACCCTTTGTAACCATTATAAACCGATTTTGACTTTAATATAAAATAATATTTTGAGATATTCCTAAGGTGCCCCTCTCCTCCTTATAAAAGGGCACCTCCTCCGCCTCCTCCTCACACCAATTTGAGCACTCAAGCTCGGCCAACCCCTGCCATTTTCTCCTCTCCACTTCCCTAGAATAATCCTAGAGGTCTTGGTCTTCTTCGAAGACCAATCTTAGTTCCCTAAGTGGAGGATTCAAAGAGGCGTTCCAAAGAAGAGGAGCTTCGGACACGTACAAAGCAAATCGGACCTAAGGTAAGGGGAAATATCACAATCTCATTTTTATCCGAGATTGTTTATTCGTAAGTATTTACTGGGGTGTATGTTATCATCCACATCCATGTTCCCATAATATGTAATATTGTTTCCATCCACTTACAATAGTTTAAATCCAATTTTACCCTTCGGTGAGTTTTTAGTAATATCTATGAAAGGAATCTTTTGTCGTACGAGGTACTTTTTGACTTTTCTGACAAAAGTACGAAGAATGTTTTTTTTAACTTATACGGCATGAATGGATTTTTAAAACATTATTTCCAAGAAGCTTCCTTTACAAGTTTTCATGTTTATTTTTAATCAACTTCTTTTAGTTTATAATTGTATGACATGTTAAGAAAAGAAAAGTGTTTTTGAAGTAGAAAGGATATTTTCCTCAAGAATGGAGTTCAAGTATTTTATCAAAATTATTTTCCATCTAAGAAAATAAAAGGGTTCTGTTTTTATCCTTATTATTACATGGATTTGATTATGTTGTAATGGAAACATTTTTATGAATTCGTTTATCTTATATGAATTGATTTATGATGTCATGATGTTTCAAGAATCCCATTTTTGTTACGTGTGTTATGCGATGATGTATGTTTTATGATTATGTGGAACACATAAGAAAGGATTCATTATAAGATGGGTGGGACCTAGATCTCCCTCCATTGCATTGGGTAAAGATTTTATATCTCATGAGATAGACATGGCTGGAAAGGTAGGTTATACCGGTTCAGTGAAACAGGACTGGAATGAGGGTGACTCGGTTCAGAAAGGGACTTTGTCCACTAAGATAGTCTTGGAAATGAGTCATGACTAACAAGAAATTATTTTCCATGATTATGTGTGCATGCCACAAAGTTTCAATTTTCATGTTATGAATATGGGGATCTGATTTTCACTTCTATGATTTATTCCATGTTAAGATATTATGATCTCTTTCGCAGGATATGATTTTCAAAAAGATATGATATGATTTTTATTTCCTTTATTTGCCCTTGCTGAGCATTTGAGCTCACCCTTTTATGTTTTCTTTTCCCCAGGTCAGGAAGATGGATATTAAGTAGAATATGCTAAAAGGAACCCTAGATTTGATGAAATAAATGGGAGACACTGTAGAAGATTTATGAACCAGTTGTTTATGTTTCCCAATTTCTAAAGACGCTATACCTATACGGTCCTTTATGGTTTTTGTCATATGTTGTAATAAGTGTGCTTCAATTTTGAAGTATTAACAATGTATGTAAAGTATGGGTCGTTATAGTTGGTATCAGAGGAAAGGTATAGTCAACCTTTGGAAACTAGGATATGAAAGCCTTAGTAAGAACCATAAGGATAAGTCTAAGCATAGAACACAATTTTAGTGTTTTAGAAATGGACATGAATACCCTAGGATAAGACCTTAATTATGAAAATTTTATTCTTGAGTTATGTGGTTTTCCTATTATAATTAGTGTTGCTCACACTATTCTTCTTGGTTTTAGTCAATGGCAGGAACCCGAAGGAACCGTGTTAATGTGGAATGTGATGGGCAATGCAATGATTGTACCCCTGAGCAACCAAACGATATGGGAGCTGGAAAGAAAAATCTTGTAGCCATGCTCACCCAACTTTCTCAAGCTATGAATCATGCAGGACTTCCAAACGAGAAAAGGAAGGAGCAACATTCTGTTGAATCCTTCATGAGGCAGCGTCCACCTTCTTTCAGCGGGTCTACTGATCCATTAGTTTCTGAACAATGGATTAGTACTACTGAAAAGATATTTTAAGTTTTTTAATGTTCTGAACATGATAAAGTCATCCTAGCAGTGTATCGTTTGGAAGGAGATGCTGATCAATGGTGGAATCTTATTAAGAATACGAGGCAAAGGGATGAAATTTAGTCTATGGAATGGGACGAGTTCAAGAACTTATTTTTCAATAAGTACTTTCCTCGTATTCTCCGAACAAAGATGGAGAAAGAGTTTCTTGAACTGAAGCAAAGGGATGATGAATCTGTTGGTACCTATGAAGTAAATTTTACAAGACTTGCAAGGTACGCTTCTGGTATTATTATCCAACCTGAGAGTAAGATCGATCGATTCTTTAGTAGCTTAAAACCAAGTCTTCGAAGGGCGTTATCCATAAGGGACTTCAATAGCTAAGAGGAAATCGTTCGATGTGCTCTCAAAGTCGAGATGGAGATTGGAGTAACCCATCAGTCACATGGGTTTGATAAGAAGAGGAAGATGGAATTCAAAGGAAAATCTAAAGAGCACACTGAAAAGAAGATGAGCTTTCCCTTATGCTCAAAGTGTGGAAAGAAACATGGAGGGAGTTGTCTTAAAGGGACAAGTAAATGTTTTAAATGTGGAAAGGAAGGTCATCGGCCATTTGAATGCCGTGATAATGGGAAGAAGATGTCTAATGACAGAAACAAAGGAAGGGATACACAGAATGAACCAACTACACTTCAATGTTTCAAGTTCAAGGAGATGGGGCATTATGCCAATCAATGCCCAAATCCAAGGGTTGATGATGATGGTCGACGTCAACAAAATCTTAAGGCTAAAGACAAAGGAAAGTCACATGCAATTTCTATCAGCGATGTGGAGTACGATAACGAAGTGGTGAAAGGTACACTTACCATCCACTCTAAAGTAGAAAATGTATTATTTGATTCTGGATCCACCCACTCTTTTATTTCTAAAGAATTTTCTAAGTGTATCACCGTATTACCTCAAAAATTAGATGTTGAGTTAGCTATGACAACACCTAATGGCACAACAGTCACATCAAAAGTTTATAATTCTTCTCCAATCGAAGTTTGTTGGAAAGTGCTTCCTGCAAATCTTGTGATCCTTCCTTTAGTGGAATTTGATGTGATTCTTGGCATGGATTGGCTTTCTCTACATGGAGCTCATATCAATTTCCAAAGAAGGGAAGTCACATTTCATATTCCAGATCAATCTACGATCGTCTATCGATGCAAGGACGAATATAACCTTCCAGTGGAAATTTCTTCCATCTTATGGGTGTTGATTCCACTAAATGAAGGTTATTTATCTCAAATGGTTGGTGAGAAACTTACAATTAAGAATATGACCATCGTACGAGAGTTTGATGATGTCTTTCCGGAGGAATTACCGGGTCTTCCACCAAATCGTGAAGTTGAATTTTCAATAGAACTCGTACCAGGTGCTTTTCCTATTTCAAAGACACCTTATAGAATGGCCCAAATTGAGTTGCAGGAATTGAAGAAGCAACTCCAAGAGAATCTTGATAAGGGATTCATATTCCCTAGTGCGTCACCTTGGGGAGCACCTGTTCTATTTGTTAAGAAGAAAGATGGATCAATGAGACTCTGAATTGATTATCGAGAACTTAACAAGATCACTATCAAGAACAAATATCCTCTCCCATGCATTGATGACTTATTTGACCAACTACGCGGAGCTCAATATTTTTCCAAGATTGATCTTCATTCAGGGTATCATCAATTAAGGGCCAAGAGAGAGGATATACCAAAGACGGCTTTCCGTACAAGGTATGGACACTGTGAATTTATAGTGATGCCATTTGGTCTTACTAATGCCCCTGCTATCTTCATGGATCTAATGAATAGAGTCTTTAGAGACTATCTTGATCAATTTGTGGTAGTCTTTATAGACGATATTCTTGTCTATTCAAAGAGCAAAGAAGAGCATGAAGATCACTTGAGAATTATATTGAAGACCCTGAGAAAGGAGAAGCTTTATGCCAAATTTACCAAGTGTGAATTTTGGCTTTAAAAAGTTTCATTTTTGGGTCACATAATCTCAAAAGAGGGGATATCTGTGGATCCAGCAAAAACAGAGGTTATCGAAAGATGGTCGAGACCAACAACAGTAACTGAGATCCGAAGTTTTCTTGGTTTGTCTGGATATTATCGACGTTTTGTAAAAGATTTTTCACGATTATCTAATCCACTCACCAAGTTGACTCGGAAAGGAGTTAAGTTTGTCTGGACAGAGGAATGTGAAGAGAATTTCAAGGAGTTGAAAAGAAGGTTATCCAGTACACCTGTGCTCACACTGCCTTGTAGTGGAGAAAGGTTTGTGATCTACAGTGGTGCATCCAAGAAAGGATTGGGGTGTGTTCTTATGCAAAATGATATGGTGATAGCTTATGCCTCACGACAGTTGAAAATCCATGAGAAAAATTACCCAACACATGATTTGGAGTTGGCTGCGGTAATCTTTGCGTTAAAGATTTGGAGGCATTACCTTTATGGTGAAAGGTGTGATATTTATACTGATCATAAAAGTTTAAAGTATATTTTCACACAAAAGGAGTTGAATATGTGTCAAAGAAGATGGTTGGAGCTGATTAAGGATTACGACTGCTCAATCCATTACCACCCTGGGAAAGCAAACAAGGTGGCAGATACATTAAGTCGACAAGACCATGCTAGTTTATCTATGATGAGGATCACAAAAGATCCAATATTTATGGATTTACAAAGGATGGATCTTGGAATTATAATGGAAGGGGAAAAATATTATCTTTCTCAAATGAATGTTCAACCATCTATACATGTGAAGATTAAAGAGGCACAGAAAGAAGATGTCGAGTTACAAAAGAAGGTGAGAAATGTTCCTGAATTCAACCTTGATTGTGATGGGATAATAAAGTTCAAGAATCAGGTTTGTGTTCCTCCCATCCCCAAATTAAAGAAGGAGCTGCTAGATGAGGCTCATAGTTCATCATTCTCTATTCATCCTGGAAGCACAAAGATGTATAGGGACCTAAAAGAGTACTTCTGGTTGGATGGCATGAAAAGAGATGTTGCTGAATATGTCTCTCGATGCATGGTTTGTCAACAAGTTAAATCTGAGAGACAGAAGTCTAAGGGGATGTTACAACCATTACCCATACCCGAATGGAAATGGGAAAACATCACTATGGACTTTGTCACAGGACTTCCTAAAACATCCAAAGGCAATAATGCTATTTGGGTCATAGTTGATCGTCTTAAAAAGTCTGCACACTTCATTGATATTAGAGAGGATTTCTCTCTAGATCAGCTTTCTAGGATATATGTAAAGGAAGTGGTAAGATTACATGGAGTACCACTTTCTATTATATCTGATCGGGATCCGAGATTTACCTCAATGTTCTGGCGAAGTCTTCAGCATACTCTGGATACAGAGTTGAGTTTCAGCACTGCTTATCATCCCCAGACAGACGGTCAGTCTGAGAGAACAATTCAAACCCTAGAAGATATGTTGAGAGCTTGCTCTATGGATTTCAAAGGAGGTTGGGATCAACATCTACCTTTGGTGGAATTTTCTTATAATAATACCTTTCACTCCAGTATTCAGATGGCTCCTTATGATGCACTCTATGGAAAGAAATGCAGGACTCCAACTTGCTGGGATGAAGTTGGGGAAACAAAGCTATTAAGACCTGATCTCGTTGATGAAATGGCAGAAAAGGTTAGATCTATTCAACAACACATAAGAGCAGCTCAGAGTCGACAAAAAAGTTATGCTGACAACCGAAGAAAAGACCTAGAGTTTGAAGTGGGTGATAAAGTGTTCTTACGAATATCTCCCTGGAAGAGGGTTATGAGATTTGGAAAGAATGGGAAGTTGAGCCCTAGATATATCGGTCCTTTCGAAATACTGGATCGTGTTGGGAAGGTAGCTTACCGATTGGAGCTTCCACCGAATCTCTCTCAAGTTCACGATGTGTTCCATGTAACTCTCCTGAGAAAGTACATACCAGATCCTTCACATGTACTCAGCTCAGAAGTTGTACCGCTGGAGCAAGATCTTTCTTATGAAGAACAGCCGATAGAGATTCTGGATTATAGCGAAAAAGTCCTACGAAATAAGACCACTCGATTGGTGAAAGTTTTATAGAGGAACCACCAACTTGAAGAAGCTACATGGGAGCTTGAGGATATGATGAGGGAGAAGTATCCTCATCTGTTTGTTACAAAGTGACGAATTTTGAGGGCGAAATTCTTTTTAAGGGGGGTAGAATGTAACACCAGAGACTTTTATGTTATATAAATCATCAAAGGAATCTTTTTCTACACAACACTTGCTTGGCTTGCTTTACACGCAATCGCAACCTCCCCTGATAGCTTGCGTTGTACGCAATACCGAGTTTCACTAAACAACAATATGCTATTAAAACTAGTCGTTATAAATAGTAATAACCACTTTTTGAAATTTTATAAATTTTATTTTTCAAAATGGACTTCATTTTTGGACTCAGAATATCAAAATTAGCCTAGGGTGAAATTTTGGTATTTTTCTGAAAAATTTCAATTTTTGATGAATAGTGAAACCACTAAGTGGTAGGTTAAAAACTGAGTTTTGCATAAAACTTAATTTTACCGCTTCTGTGAATGGAATTTCAAACATCTTATAGACACGGTTGATATCAGTAAGTAAAATGTGGTTCAATGAGATAAAAATAATTTTTTTGGTGAATAGTAACAATTTACTTTTTTTACCGCGGTTAATAGTAAATAGGGTAACTAAGGGTAAAAATGATATTACTATTACCCTAACACATGTCCTAATTCTATTGGACAAGTGTAATTCGACCAAAAACAAACTTAGGAATAAAATATGTCCATTTAGGCCCACTTGGATTAGATTAGGACATTTATTATTAATTTATTTAAAGAAGGGTTAAAATAGTTAAAATCAACGTTTAATAAGTAAACAATTTTTAATATGGGGTTATACAGAAGATAAATTCGACTATAAATATTCATTAGAAAGATAAAAAGATTTCCTAAATAATGGTATTTTATTTATAATTTTTAGTCATTAAATAATTTAATTTATTTATGACACAATGATGATGCGGTAATTATCTTATTAATGAAATATTGACATAATTGGTGTTATAAACACAAAACTAAATTTCATTTGAGACTTTTTATGAATTACACTAATTTTATAGGTTACTATGATATATTATTGTTGATTTCAGCAACTTTTTTCGAACATATAATTCTGTTATGACTTTCTAAAAAATCATATATCAAATAGTGTCAAAATTTACACAAAATAGTTTTTAAATCAAATATTGTATTATTAATTGTTATTTTATTCCTAAAAATCTAAGGTTTGGCCAAATGACTTAAATAAGGATATATATATTAATAATAAACAATTTCGGGTTCGTTTGACATGTTATAGTAAGTGTATTAACCATATAGTGAAAGAAATCAAAAAGACACAGTAAAAGTTAAATTATTTAACTTAGAGTTAAATCTAATTGATAAGGTTAAAATAATACCCTAAACCTGTATAAATCCTATTGGTTGATAGGATTGCGACCCATACCAACTTTAGCTTCGAGATAAGACCCTTTGGAACCATTATAAACCGATTTTGACTTCAATATAAAATAATATTTTGAGATATTCCTAAGGTGCCCCTCTCCTCCCTTATAAAAGGGCACCTCCTCCCCCTCCTCCTCACACCAATTTGAGCACTCAAGCTCGGCCAACCCCTGCCATTTTCTACTCTCCACTTCCCTAGAATAATCCTAGAGGTCCTGGTCTTCTTCAAAGACCAATCTTAGTTCCCTATGTGGAGGATTCAAAGAGGCGTTCCAAAGAAGAGGAGCTTCGGACACGTACAAAGCAAATCAGACCTAAGGTAAGGGGAAATATCACAATCTCATTTTTATCCGAGATTGTTTATTCGTAAGTATTTACTGGGGTGTATTTTATCATCCACATCCATGTTCCCACAATATGTAATATTTTATCCATCCACTTACAATAGTTTAAATCCAATTTTACCCTTCGGTGAGTTTTTAGTAATATCTATGAAAGGAATCTTTTGTCGTACGAGGTACTTTTTGACTTTTCCGACAAAAGTACGAAGAATGTTTTTTTAACTTATATGGCATGAATGGATTTTTAAAACATTATTTCCAAGAATCTTCCTTTACATGTTTTCAAGTTTATTTTTAATCAACTTCTTTTAGTTTTTAATTGTAAGACATGTTAAGAAAAGAAAAGTGTTTTTGAAGTAGAAAGGATATTTTCCTCAAGAATGGAGTTCAAGTATTTTATCAAAATTATTTTCCATCTAAGAAAATAAAAGGGTTCTGTTTTTATCCTTATTATTACATGGATTTTATTATGTTGTGATGGAAACATTTTTATGAATTCCTTTATCTTATATGAATTGATTTATGATGTCATGATGTTTCAAGAATCCCATTTTTGTTACATGTGTTATGCGATGATGTATGTTTTATGATTATGTGGCACACATAAGAAAGGATTCATTATAAGATGGGTGGGACCTATATCTCCCTCCAATGCATTGGGTAAAGATTTCATATCTCATGAGATAGACATGGCTGGAACGGTAGGTTATACCGGTTCAGTGAAACAGGACTGGAACGAGGGTGACTCGGTTCAGAAAGGGACTTTGTCCACTAAGATAGTCTTGGCAATGAGTCATGACTAACAAGAAATGATTTTCCATGATTATTTGTGCATGCCACAAAGTTTCAAGTTTCATGTTATGATTATGGGGATCTCATTTTCACTTCTATGATTTATTCCATGTTATGATATTATGATCTCTTTTGCAGGTTATGATTTTCAAAAAGATATGATATGATTTTTATTTCCTTTATTTGCCCTTGATGAGCATTTGATCTCACCCTTTTAAGTTTTCTTTTCCCCAGGTTAGGAAGATGGATATTAAGTAGAATATGCTAAAAGGGACCCTAGATATGATGAAATAAATGGGAGACACTGTAGAAGATTTATGAACCAGTTGTTTATGTTTCCCAGTTTCTAAAGACACTATACTTATACGGTCCTTTGTGGTTTTTGTCATATGATGTAATAAGTGTGCTTCAATTTTGAAGTATTAACAATGTATGTAAAGTATGGGTCATTATAGGTTGGATTTGTGAAACCTAGTGTTTTGATGATATGGTTGGTTGTGTTAGTGGAAGGTGTGTGTATTTTCTTTAAAATTGTTTTGGAAGAAACCACTTGTGCTTTGTCATTAGATGTGGGTATGTTCATCGGTGCACATAGTGCACACACAGATGGGCCTTCAAATGATGTTGATATTTGGAAGTGGTTCTTTTCTTGGACAATGATTTTCTAAAACTGTTTTTTCTCTTCTATTGCCACCTCTTTATAAATGGTTCGATGTTTAAATGGTGTGGAGGCCCAATAAGAACTAATGATGTGATATTTATTTTCCCTTATTGAACCCTATTTTTGTTGACGATGATTATGCTGGTTATGTTGTTCATGCATGTGTTGTAACAAATGGTTATGTTGTTGGACTCTTTTTGCTGAGCTGTTGGGTGATCCTGAGTTACTATATAATGGAATGAATAACTAATTAATTAATTAAAACCCTTGGTGTGGGTTGGATTTGGTTTTTGTGATTTCTAGTGGTTTAATACTGTTTGAATTGTTCCTCAAGGCCTATTCTTGTAGATTCATTCAACTACTACTCAAGACAAGGCGATTCGCGATGTTTCTGTTCTCTACTGCCATCTGAGGTATGGATTTTAATCGATTAGTGTGTTTCACACCATCTTATTTTGGGTCTTTATTTGTTTTAAGGTTTTTAGTATTTTTGGTGTAGTGCATTGAACTCTACTTTTTAGTGTTGAGTCGACTGGTCTAAGGAAACTTGCCTACATGTGCATAGGTATATATATATTATATACGGGTTACCCATTTACATATATAATCATCCCTATGCTCGAACTGAAAAATCTTCCATCAACATAATGAAGACTTGGATGATCTCTTCCTCAGCTACCACACCGTGGTGTCCCTATGGTAGTAACTCTTCACCTTATTTTTGATATGGCCTCCAAATGCTGGTACACTCATGTACTTCATATCTGCACTCCTTGGCTACTGCAGGTCGAAGCAGATCATCATCCTACTGAAGGCAGCATCTGCTGAGCTAGTGCATGTGATCTGGATGAGCAACAACAAATCGTTACACTAGGGATCTATCTTCAACAAAAAAACCACACTATTTGAGATCTACAATGCTATCAATAATTCCAACAAGACACATTCATAATTCTGCAATAACTCTATCAATGATATCCTGTTTCTTCAAAGACTGGAGGTAGCTGGTAATTTCCCTCCTCCCCGCCACACGATGGAAGTTCTTTGGTGCCCACACTTTCTTGATGGATCAAATACAACACTGATGGAGCATCCAAAGAAAACCCCTGTCTGGCTGGTTATTGTTTCATCTTTAGAGATGCTACAGGAGATTTCATTTCTTACCACTATGGCCCGAGCGGAATGGCAACAACCCTTGAAGCAGAGATGTTAGGGCTTATTAATGAAGTTTCTTATGCTCTTCAAAGGGGAATCAATAACATTTGGTTTGAATGTGACTCCTCAACCATGGTTCAGGTGGTATGGAATAGAAAAATACATCCTTCATTGAGGCTAACCGTGAAATGGGGACACTGCCTACAACAACTGTTCTCCATGAACTACATCATTACATTCACCTTCTGGGAAGCGAATGCACTTGCGGTTGCTCTTGCTAAAAAAGAGTTCATGAAGTGGTTAGCTGCTCCAAAACTCTCATCTCGAGTGATCTCTTTAATCTACTCCTAAAATACATATTTAAAACCCCCACCTTCAAACTCTTGTTGTTTTCTATTTTTTATGAAAGTGTGTTTCAGGTCATCTTTATAAATAAAATATATTAAAATTTATACAGAGGTTAGTGGAGACTATTATATGCATGTAAAAATATATGTATGGTTCCCCTTGAACATGTTCATGGTCATAAAGATGTGTTCATATGGTCTAGGTGTCTTTATATAAATGGTAAGGTGAATGTGCTTAGTGGGGGAGCAACAATTTTTAGTTAGGAAGAGACAGGGGATGAATATTCAATTTAGTTCCCCTCTTAGTTAGGATCTCTATGCATTGGACTTTAAATTTATGAATAATTTATTTCTATCTTTTAAAACCTAGTATTTATATCAATTATTGACATAGAACTATTAATAATATTTTATATCTTTAATTGAAGTGGTTTCTTTTAATGTTTTTCAAAAAATGACTTGGTTTGGTTTTTCACATCATCTTCTTTATGAAACTCCCTTTTGGACTTTACAAATGTGTTTTAGATTTAAAATGGTGACTAGGGTTTCAAAAATGAGTATATAAGTGGATTTTGGTTTCCAAAGTGGTATGTGTTTGTTTTTTCAAAAATAGTTTATTGTTAAATGGTTTCTTGAGGCTCGTTTGGTACTTTTGTAAAAATAAATTACTTTGAAAAATATTTTTGGGATGCACCTCATGCCTTGTTGGATATTAATGGGAATGGGTTGTCATCGAATATGACTTCCCAATCGTGTTAATGGTTGAAGGAAAGAGGGATAAAATACTTAAGAGTGATTCAAGTATGATTTGTTCAATATTTTTCTTGTGTTAGAAGAAAATTCATGTATTGGATCGCATGTTTGAAATTGTTGGATCACCCCCCTTTTAGTCTGAAAATGGGAACCTAGTATAGTGAGAAACAATTCAGTGAACAATTACTACTCTAGTTTATATTACAAAATGGCTAGTGGAACAAAGAAAAAGGTAATTTTTTTCATTTTTATGGGATTTGGCCCATCAGTCAGTCTAGGTAAGGCAACGATCAAAAGTATGGGCATTATGACATCATCATGTAGGGCATGCCTTCTGCATGAGTCACATGTATAGTATGTTCTATATTATTCATGATATCCTAGGTTCTCCCTTGTATTTATAACAATTAGATTTTTTTGAAAGATGATTGTGGTACCTTGTATGGATAGTTATTCAGGTGCTCTATTTCCCATTCTATTTTTGTGTGCTTTTTGTTCCGGCTTCCTTGTGTGGTGTAACCTCTTTGAGAAAGTGATGGGTTTTTGGAAAATGTTTTTAGAAAATAATTTAAATTTTTTCACTTTCATTCTTCCTTTCAAGTGAAATAAATCTTTATTTCTCTCTAAAATGTTAATGTGTCTTTGTCGATGAAGAGCCCAGTTTTAAATGTCAAATGAGGCAATGGACTGGGATTTATTTTAAAGAGGAAAATTTGTGTGAAAACATAGTTTTATACATTGATTTTCAAAACGTAAATTGATGGATCTTTTATTTAGAGGAAATTAAAATGAGGATAGTTTCAATGGGCACCCCTACTATTTTTTAATACTCAAGCCTATTGTATTACATTTATTTTTTCCTTCAGGTGCTGTGTATTTCTTGGAGTCGGTTGTTGTAGTTTGATGATTGATTGAGGTCGGTGGTGACCTATAGGGTCACATGGAGGTATGTGAAGTGTTATTTTCTTTCTGCTGCTAGTTTTTGTTTTTTATGGTTCAATTTATTTTTTTATTTTTCATTTATTTATGTGAAAAATCATTCCCAATAGCTTTATTTTGATTCTCGACAATAGTTTCCATCTCATGGGGATCCGGAACACCCTTCGGGCCTTGCCGCAGACCAGGTCGGCAAACTGGGTTAGGGTTGATATGGCTTGGTTTGTGACAAATAAAACTAAACATTAAATATGTATTATACTAAGACTTTGATATTGATCCATTCCATAATTTCATAGTCCATGAATGATATTTTTATCTTCATTTCTCATTTTATAAAACTAGTAATCAATTTTATTCGACTGTGGACAATCTATTGGATGCTATAACTTTCTATCACATATCCTCTCATCTTAATGTCATCTTAGCATTTTTACATAATGTGAATTTTCAAATAATCATTTCAAATAAGTAATTATAGGAAGATACCAAAATACCAAAAAAAGGGCCTCTATAACTAGTAAATCAGCGGATGATATTTATTTCAACTTATACCATGACGACTAAAATTTTAAACACATTAAAGGAATTTGTATTACTTCTTATATAACACGCATTCATTCAAGAAAGAACATAATTTTTTACACCCTAATCTTTTCGGGATAATATTTTATTATCCTCGTAACGCAAATGTGTATGATCATTGTCTTTAGGAATAACACCTTTCAATAAATGTAGAAACACTCTAAAACACTTATCACTCCATCCATGTTTCCACTTTAAGTTAATCTATCTTAAAACCATTGATAAATCCAAAAAACATGTACATCCTCTATACAATGTCTTTTCATCATCACCATATAGATTCTCAATTGTTAATTCTTTCTCAATTTCTTATACTTTAATATCACGAATCATTTCTTCAATTTAATCAGACTTATCATCTAGAATAACATCATAATGAAGAGATACAATGTTTTTTATGGTTTCACCATGCCAAATACGAGGGATGTAACTCATATTTATACCATGAAAAATTAAATGATATTTGATATCTCTATTTTTTAACTTCTTCAGGTTTAAACATTTCTGGAATGGATATAAAAACATGTCATTGTTTGGAATATTTAATTTAGAAAATTGCACAAAATTTTTAACTCCTTCCTCTTATTTATCAATTATTTGAAGTACCAAAATCGATCTTCAACTCATTTTTATCATTAAAAAATATCAAAAACATATTCCTTTTCAAGAAATGCCAGTTTTAAATTTATATCAAATATTCCATTTTTAAAACTAACACAATTTTGAATTAGAAAACAAATGTATTCATATTTGAAAAGTATAATTATAAATTATATAAAATAATGGAATATAAGATTAAATATAAATGGTAAATCATAAAAATAAATGCATTAAAGTAACTTAATAATGAAAATATAGTTAAAACATTCTCTCATTTTACAGTTTCTTTTAAATGCTATTAGATGAAACTTATAATTGAATACTATTGAACAAAATCCAAATCATGTGCACATTATACATATTGCTTAGTATCATTATGATCAAATTTTATAAGAAATTGTTTTCATGAAAAATCCTATAATTCATTGTTCAAACATTAATTTATACTATAATATATTCGTATAGTAAAGTTCAAACAACACAATGATGAATTTTTAATATGGTATATATATATATATATTAAATTACTATTATATATTATATATTTCAAGTGTATTATGAAAATTGTGAAAAGTATACTATGTACTATGTATTCAATGATCTCATGTTTTATTTAAATTTAAAGAATTAGTAACCCATATTTTAAATATTATTGTACACATTAATTGATATAATAATATCCGAATTTATACAGAGAAAAATTATTTTTGTGTGAATACCATTTCATACATGTATAATTCCCAGAAAATATATCTATTAGAATATACAAATGATTTGTAAAGGAACAAATTGATAGTTCATATTATGTATTCACCCATAATTTCAACATTATATTGAATATAACTCATAATATGAATATTTCATATAAAGTATTTTATTTTTAAATGTAATAATATGACCAAATAAAATGAAAAGTCTTGATATAAATATACACTTGTTTTATGATATTTCATATTGATTGGTATGAAAACTTCATTGTATGTATATATTAAATTTTATAATCACTAAGTACTTAATAATTTTATAACACCAATTGAAATTTATCCATATACATGGTAGTGTATTCATAAAATTGAATGATTGACCAACTTAATCTAAATAAGAAACAAATTTAAATTAATTGTAGAAACTTTTGATGGGATGCAATATAAAAATACGCGAAACAATTTAGTGAAAATTCCATTACCTTTAAAAGAAACATAGGAAAATTAAGATATAATGCAATCCACACACTTTTTCACTTAAATAAACACATAGTCAATGTATATGAATATGGTAATGTGATATTTGAGATGAGAAAATCTATATTCAATGCGGATCAATGATATTGATGAAATATGATGGTTTATGAAAATGGTAACACAATATTTGAATACATATAATTGGAAAAAATTAAATCTTGTTGTACAATTCCATTAAATGATAAAAATAGAGGATCGATGTGTGGGTATTACTTGAGAGTGGAGCAGATCAAAAGTGCAATAATGAGGCCGACAAATCCTGTGGATTTATAAAAATGGAAAACAATTTTTTGAGTCCATGATATTTAAGAAATGAGGGTTAGGGATTTCATGTGAGTGAAAAGAGTTAGATTTTGTGAGATAGAATAACATAAAAATGATTTAAACCAATGATTCCTAAAAATTTAAATGGTATGTAACATCTGTTACATAATAATCAGCACGGAAAAAACTTTTTTTCATGTCAGTTATCATATAATTAATGTGAAAAAATAATGAAAATTACTTTATCATGTCTGTTAGAAAGTAACTAATGTGATAGAGGTTAAACTTATTTATCAAATTGGTTATTATATAAAAAATGTGATAAAGAAAAAAACACGACTTTTCAAAGTCAGTTAAATATTAACCGATGTGAAAAATCACAGAAATTGCTTTATCATGCCAGTTTTATAATAACTCACATTAAATGAAATAAAAATTAATTTTTTCAGGTTTTTATTAAATTACTTACATGAAAAGGAATGTTTGATGAATACTTTTTGTACTTTTGGAGCTTGTTTGAGAGTAATTATTAGGATGGGTGGCCTCCAGGATAGTTTTTCAGGGTTGGTGTGAGTGAGAAAAAATCACACTTGAAAGGTCATGTGTTACTATGTGGGGTAAATCATTAGACTAATGAACCATTCCTGAACATTTTTGGGTCTATCGGTGGGGACCATGTGTCTATTGGGAAACTGGTGTTGCTTGTCTGGCCTAGACTAGATGACTATGTTAAAGAGGGGTGTCTGTTCTATTTGTGGGGATCAGTTGTTAAATATTATTCCATATCTGCATGTACATTTCAATATGTATACAAGGATGTATTTATAAGAAAAATAACATAATATCTACATTACCAAATCATCATGATGTTATCCAATAAATAAACATATTCATAGGGTTTTCCTTGAAGGATTCTTATCATAGTCTCCAAATAAAATTATAATTTTTGCATAAAAATAAATTGTATACTCATCCTAAAGGGTTACCTATACCTTTTAAATTATGAAAAACCAAAACTTTTCAACCATTAAATTATCACTAATTAACATCCTAATCTTCAATGTTATCTATACCTTTTCTTTAATAACAATTATGACGCATTACACCCACACTCCTTGTTCCAATTCCATAAACACATAATTTACATATTCACTTTGATATGAGCTGTAAAAGCCTGGATATAACCATATATGATTAAAAAATCAATAATCATTATTCAATATCATACAACTGAAGGATTTTTTAATTTTAGAGATTTAAATAATTTGGACACATCATTAAATAATTAATCATTTTTTCATCGTTAAAAATTTCATTTTTTAATCCATATATAAGGAACCACTTATCCATAATGTGTTTTCAATATCTATAATAAATTATTTCACATGTTCTATCCATCTAAACCTGTCAAGTGTACCACTTCTCATCATAACATGGGGAAATGGAAACATAATAAATGGTGAGATAAAACGCCCAGTAAGGGAATCATAAAACTAAAGCATTCATGGAATAAAAAATGAATAAATATTAAGGAAGGAATAATTTCAATCATAATGATATAATCAAAATGAAATAGGGTGCTTGATATATCCATGAAAATAGATTAAGGATTGGATATCAATAATAATAATCTTATATTAATGGAATTTATAATTATAGAGATCAAAAACATGTTGTTTAGGACTTTTTCAATGAATCATTGCTTATCATTAAGACCATAATCAAGATATTTTCCATAAGTGAGTGGGCATAAATGAAATACCAATTCGTATTTTTTTTCATTAGACATTTCAATGCATTGAGGGGATTTATAATTATAGCCCCCACCCATCACCAAATTAAGTGTAATGATGTCACCACAGGAGTCATCAAGACCATTCATACTATTCCTTGAAGAAGAACATGCTAAAAAACATGGCCCTCCATAAAATTTGTTCTACAAAAATCAACTCCCAATCAAACTAAAGTTGATATCAATAATCATCATGAGTTTTAAAAAACATATAATATCAATAAATGGTATTACCTGATCCTAACTCACCCATATAAAGAAGGTGGATGGGAAAATGATACACAACCAACATGTTAATAATAATTCATTTCAGTATAAAAACATATAAAATGCCATTAAATTTCCTAATTACAATAGAATAAAATTAATTATAGGTGAAAATAGTCCAATATAAAATATCTAAAATACAATTTTTACCCTATATAAATTAATGGATATAAAACTATTTTCATATTAGAATGAGATGACCATAAGCCATTTAGAGAAAGAAAGTGTACGGTTTCAGAAGAACATAAAGAAGTATTTTTCCATGTGTTTTTTTGTCAAGAATATATATCACCAAAAAATAGAATACCATATTATATAGTTAAATTGAATAATTTACAAACATATATGAAACATGTTTATATAATGATAAAAACCCAATGAATAAAAAATGTGTTAATAAAAATCACTTCTATAGGGGAAACAACTAAATAAATAACCAAATGAATAAGGGAAAAATATTTGAATAATAAATTATTTGAAATTAAAGAAAATAAATTATATAACATTAATGGGATAGTAAATCAAGAGAAAACCACACAAAGTAACATGATATATAACATGAATCATGTACTAAAGAATCAGAACTGAGAACAAGAAAACCCACACAAGTTTTGTAACATTTTAATAAAATTACCTTGAAAGAGAGGTATTGAAATTAAACATAAAATACCATGATTTAAATATAATTCAGGATATGATATCTTAAATAGTAATTATATACACCAAAAAAATTAAAATAGGTTTATAATACCAAACATGTATCAAAGAGAGGAATTTGAGATGAAAGACCCATACCTCTTGTTATTTAATTAAAAAAACACACTTTAGCAACTTGTATAAACAAAAATATACATCTTAATCACAGAATTGATAACTTTAATCTTATATATTTTCATTTATACTCATCAAAAATCGTTATTATAAATACAAAATCTATTAATTTTCCACTTTGGGTGTTTATTGTTTTGATCTATTTTACTTGTTTCATACTAGGGGTGTTTTTATTCAATCATACATAAAATGAAATCATTACTATATCATTGAAAATATTGTAATGGAGTCGTTATAATTTTTTATAATTTTTTAAATTCTTTTCACAAGTGACCTAGTTTTTATCATTGATGATGAAATCAATTACAATAATGTTTCTATGATTCTTAATTATCGAAGGTTATTTTATTAATGAATGAATTAAATATTGATATAACATGTCCAGAAACAAAAAAAATATTATTTACACATTTATATCACATTATATCAATAATTATTCTCCCATATTATTTCATGACATAAATTCATATTATTGTTCAATTATGGGGTTAAACGGACCCTGAAACGAACATACCATGATTTAGTGAATGATTATGAGGTTGTTTTGTTGTAATT
This sequence comes from Viscum album, assembly GCA_963277665.1. Classification (NCBI taxonomy): domain Eukaryota; kingdom Viridiplantae; phylum Streptophyta; class Magnoliopsida; order Santalales; family Viscaceae; genus Viscum; species Viscum album. Next base: position 1,112,300,952 of record OY728129.1, on the reverse strand, counting down.
TCATTATACCCAAATAATAGTTATTTTATTTAGTGTTTTTTAGTGTTATATATCATATTTATAAGTATTTATAATTTTAATTAATGGATATGTAATTTTTATAGAATTTTAATAAAATATTATTCACATAGTATGTTTATTTTAAAATATTAAATTATGGATGATCATTTTCTGATATGATTATTAATAGGTTATTTTATTTTTAATACAATGAGCTTAATGATATCATAATATTCATATTTAACCTTTAATCACATTCTTATATATAACCACGCAATTTGGTGATGTAAAAAGAAACATATTACATCCTTGAGGTAATAGTCCTCACAACGCAAGAACGTCAATTTTGTTTTTCTTAATGGAAGGGGCATATGAATAAAAATGATAATAAATATAATATAGTAGAATTAAATTATATAAAATATTATAATATCAATATAATAGTTTTAATAGAATAAATTTACAATAATATAATGAATAAGAAAATCTTTGTAGTAGCTAATACTTACATCAAGGAGTTAAATTTTCCTTGGATGTCTCCTTGGAAATGAAGTCTTTATGATAAATAATGCTTACCAAAATCTTTTAAACGAGTGAGAGGGTTATAAGATGAGAAAATTTACATATTATTATTTATAAATTCAATTTAATGGTGTGTATTGAAGTGGTTGAGATGTTACCTTTTTATAAGGGAAGGGAATGGTATTTTTAGGAGATACCCTTAAATTTTCAATATTTTAATATTACTATTCAAGTGAATAACGCCAAAAAATGCCAGAATTGGAGAGTAAAATGATTTTTTTGACAATAACCTCAGAAACTCCTTTTTAGAGAACATTTAGTGTTTAAGATATTTTTTAACCTTTTTCCTTTTACCATAATTTACTTCTCCCTTGGTTATTAATTTGTAACCATAGAGATTAATTTTTATGATATATTGTAAGATTGAATATTTTACCTAATATGTAAATTTTAATTTTAAATTTGAAAATAATTTTATTTAATAAACTTTTTAAAGGCATAAAAATTTAATTTTAAACTAAAAACACTTAATCACATAAAAAAGGTTTTTCGATAAATCACATTTTAAACATTAAATTTATACATAAGATAAAAAATATATTTGATACTAATTTAAATGATATAAATAATTTTCTATAAAAAAATAAATGATAGGAGGCTTCAATATTTTGGAAAAAATATAATCACCCTAAAAAATAATTGACTCAAAAAAATACTGAAAATAATATTTATATTAAAGTAACATTTTAATTAGTTATATGTTTTTTACAAAGGCATTCTAAGTTCAATAAATAATTTAAAAAGAATAATGTCATTATTATAATTAAAATTTTATCACTTGAAAGGATTTATTATTTTATAAGACATTATTATATAATATTAACTTCATACAAATTATAAGTTTCATGTAAATCATTTGTTTTGACAAAAATGACCTTTTAAAAAAATTGAACAATACATACTAGTTCAATTTTGATATGAAGAATTAATAAATGAAACCATTTTTTAATTTCAAAATTTAAAATATATAAATTAATTTTTTTTAGAAAATCAACAAATATAATGAAAACCTATCTTTTATTAGGAAATGAAAATATTCAAATACTAATTCTTTTTATTCATATTCATTATAATTTACCAACTAAATTGGTGTCAACCAACTATTAATAGAAAGAATATTTTTTCATTAATCATATGTTTCATGAAATATAAATTTGTATCTACATAAATTAAATTTAAAAATTATACCTTTTTAAATAAGAAATGATCTTATTAGCCAATTTAAGTAAACCCTTTGAATTTCAATTTTAGTTAAAGTAGAATTTATTATCTATGTATATGTAATTCTTAAAGAGGTGAGTCTTTTCCATTAACGTTAATTCAAAAGCCAGGTTTTTAGAGATTATAATTATATAATCATATTTTATCGAAATATATCGTGGTGTTTTTTATGTTCGGTTTTTGGTGAAGAGAATCATATTAAACAAATTTACTTATTTAAATGTAATAATAAATTAGTATTTTTAGGTGTTATAGTTTTCACTTTGAGAATCATCAATTAGTGGTTGAACCTTGTTATCCTAATAATTATTTCTCTACTTCAATGCCTCTCATTTATTAATTTTCTTTAATGTTTTGGTTCAAAAATCTATTTCAGTATTGATATGGATGGAGATGATGTTCTGTATTTTTAACACTTTTGGATGTTCTTAAAATTTGTAATTCATATGAGTATGATAAAATCAACTAGGTCAGAATAGTAGTTATAATTATAGGATACATAAAATACTTGATACTAAGGGAATTTCCATGTTTTATTGGATTACTGGGGGGAGGGGTGAATTGTTGATCTATTTTTATGATTTTTACTCTTTAATTCATCTTTTTAACAAATTAATGTCTTCATCCACTATTCTTATGTCTCTTAAACTTTCATGAATGATGAAGTAAATAAAAGAGAAAAAAACTCATGGATTTATACAAGGATTAGTAATGATATCCTCCTCCTTTAAATGATTATATAGAAACCTCAATCATAAATTATTCCACTTTTTATATAGATAGTGAAATAACATAATATCATACCATTCAAACATGATATCAAATCACATGTTGTAATATCCCACTGGGGGGTCTTTATACTATATCAAATAATTTACATCTATCCACTATTTCTTTTTATCTAACACAACTTAGTCATTGTAACTAAATTGAGTTCCTCACATAGTTAGTGAAGGTCTCCTTTCTTGAACTCTTTTCGAATTCTCCTTTTATAAAAAATAAATCTTCTTGTAAAAATTCCCTATCTTATGTTGAATAGCTCATTTTATTTCCTTCTATGATATATTTAAATAATTATCCCCCTTCTTCTACTTCTTTAATTCAAGTAGATATTCTCTTTTCAATGTCATATCAGATTCAAATTCTTGCACATGAATGTTTTTCATTATGTAATAATAGTGTTGGAGCATTACTCATCTTCTACCATTTTTTCTCTTATTTATATTCCCAGAATCATGAAAGTTTTTTTTAGTATTATATTTTTCAACATTTCAATAATCATATATATAAGATCTAATAATAATTAAAACTTATTTCAAATCCAACTCGATTCTTTATACAAATCCTCCATAAAACTAATAATATTTCCTTCTTATAATCACCAAAAAATCACTATATTTAAATATTTTGATATAATTATGCTTGTTAGTGTGGAATCATGAATTATGACATGAAAATTTTATTTGAAACATTAAAATAATCTCAATATTTAGATTGAGTCATTATCTCCACTTGATTTATAGTTTGTTTGGAAGATCATGATTTTAAAACCCATGAAAAATGGATCTTTAGCATCATTAGATTTTTATTTCCCTTTTATTTAGAATATTAATTATAAATATCAGATGTTATATCATATCAACAATAATATAATTCAACTGACTAAATGTCATATATTTTGGGTGCATATGACTCATACATAGCTCAAAAATAACCAATACACAGTTTATAATCCCTCATACACATAATTCATTTTATGACAGATGACTCATACCATATCCTGAATAAATCAAAAAAATGTCCCTTTGTTTAGAATCAAATCATACATAGATTATATGACTTAGTCATATTTTTAATTACTATTAAAATTTATTGAATATAATTAATTACTATCATAGGTTTCATTATTCCTATTATCTAGGTTTTAAAATTTCAAAAAACTTTTGTAGATGTTTAATTTCATCCAAAAACATAAGTCCTTGATTTCAATGAATATTTTATGTACAATAAATACATATAAAAGGGATAATCCTTGAAACAATCAATTAGAAATAACTAAAATTATCATTTTCCATTTATGATGGCATCAACTCCCTCATATCATCCCAACTTCCTAGAACATATTTGACAACTCCTTAGTAATATAATAACATTAATTATTGATATAAACTACAATATTCACTTTGGATCATCAATATTCCCCCTTGAATTTATTAGAAATAAAATTATAACTCTTTATTAATATGATTTCTTCAATTAAATGTTTTTATTCCAATTATTGAAATTAAATGTAACGTAATATAGGGATATATATATCTGACTCATATTCAATCATTTTCATTGATTCTAAAAAAACTTAATCTCCAAAATTTTTACAATATTGCAATACAATATTATTTTTGGTGAAGGTTGGAACCCCACATTTGTTACCAATTATACTTTAGTTATTCAACTCTATGCTTATATGGGTAAGCGTTATATATAAATACATATTTATTTAACCAATACATCAAGGATATCAAAAAACCAATCCATCAGGTGATACCATTCCCATTTTCCCATTTAATGGGTTGTTTGATCAAATGTTTAAAGAAATAATGTATCATGAAATCATATAAATAAAAATATAAAAATAGTTTAAGTACATGATAGGTAAATTCAACTATATCTTAATTTTCCATCAACTAACACCGCCTTTTATAAACATTTTTGATACAATAAAAAAGTATTAAAAGCATGATTATGACATGAATCTCTAACATTATCTAGACATGTTCTAAAATCCGTATTTGTATAAATATAAATATGGTTGACATCAATTCTTATTAGATATCCCATAATTGATAAGCCATATTAATTATTCATCCCGGAAGGTCAACGTATCCATGATGGACTCTTTTTTATTATGATATACAATGATTACAATACTACAAAACTCCATCTTTAGATTTTTTACTTCAATTTTCTATATGTTAGTACAAAGAGAAGAATTTAAGGGATTAAATAGGGGGTTTTACTTTCAAATTAATAACAAAAGTAAGGTTGATAACTATCTCTCAACCATGATCTTCCATTCATTCCATGTTTGACATTAAGAAATCACTTCATGCTATATCCACTTTTACTTTTTAAATTATGAACTTATTATTGTAGTATATTCATATTCTTCTTTATTTATTATTTTCCATTACATGTAATGATATTTTTAACAATATATATGAGGAAATCTTTATTACTTGGTGTTTGCTTCATTTTTATAATATATCCCTTTTGAGATGGTGGAATAGTCATATAGTTTTTCATACCATGTCCAAATTGTTCACACCTTTTACAAACATTTCATTAGTAGTTGTTATATCACTATTAGAAAAAGGATCTTGAATTTTGATCTTCTTATATAGAAATACTTATTTCCCTTTAGAAAAAGAATCTTCTTTTTCATTCTCCATTCATATACCCATTTTCATCTGATCTAGAAAAACCATCAAGCACTCCTTCTTGAAATAGCATGATTCCATGGAGTTTTAACTTGTTTAATCATACAATTTATGTTTCCTTTTTTGAAAATGACTTCATTTATTCACTATTAATTTCTTCAACAAATATAGTCTTCTTATCTCTCCCACATACTAATTTTCTTTTCAGATCAATCTTGCTTCCTATAATTTTAATCCCTATGCCCCGTTTGTTGTGGTTCATGGTGTCTCCATTTTCCAAAAATAAAAGAACTTATTTTTTAGAAGGAAATCCTTTTCAAAATTTCCTTTGGGCTTATTAAGAGTTACTTTACTGTCTTTCTTATTTTGTAGCATAACATTCTATACCTGATTTTCTAATGAGAAAAAATTATCTTTATTTCTAACATGCTTTTGTATATATTCTGGATTTGATTTTTCTATAAAAATATTACTTTAATTGGTTAGAATATAACATAATTCATAATAATTATATCCAAATTTAATAAAATAATCATTGAAAATTTCTATGTTTTCAAATATTTTCTTAGTGAACATAATTTTATTTTTCATGTGGAGATTGATACATATAAGTTGCTATTATATCCTACTACCCTTACTATAGGACATATTTACTCTACATAGAGTGAAAAATTATGATAACACTTTATTTATCTCTTCTCAAATCTCATGTCGCGTAGGAAATTTCCTATAAACCAGCTCTTTTTTACTAATGGATGCAGTCTGTCCAAATTTAATTACTAAACATTTATTAGTGGAATCACAAAAAAATTTGGCTCTTATTGGGAGGATGATTATATATGATATTACAGTATATACCCTTATTGTAATTGCAAATCTTTTGTACTATTTATCTATATAAACTTATCAAAATTTATATTCTAAACCAACATTAGTTGAAAAAAATACATTAATAAAAAAAATTCATCTTGAGTATGGGTTTTTTTATTCCAAGAGATTAATGTAGTATTATCAATGGAAGATTCAATATCTTTAAATTTCAACTTATGTTTGATACATTTAATTTTTAAGGAGTTTTTTCTCATCAACATATGATCTCAAACATTCTTACAAATACTCATTTAACATTATGATATGTTATTTATGAATTTTTCTATATTTTTATAAGTGGTATGAATGTATTTTATAATTTTTTACTTTAACCTTTATTAGGTCATCTTAAAAATTAATTGTTGTTTTGTAAAAATATTCAAATTCATGTATAACTTCCATCAATATTATTTCATACACCACATTCTCTCAAATATAAATTTGTGATTCCTCTCTATTTAAGAAATTTATTTTATTGTAAAGTGATATTAATTTTCCCTTCTCTTATAAAGATTCTATGTGGGAAATGATCTTTTGTAACTTCTTACGTATTTCATACTCAATTTCATTTAATTACTCTTCTAGATAAACATATTCATCATGTAGTTTATTGATAATAAAAAATATAAAAGCGTATAATTCTTGAGTAACTTTTTTCAAATGACCATTAACTTTAATGTAGAGCTCTTAAATTACATCATTAGGATCAACATCCTTATACTAGACATTTCATGGTATTTATTATTAAAAAATATCATTATCAGTAGATTTATTATAAAAATAGTTATAAATTTGAGAAAAATAAATTAATGGTTGATCCTTCATGTCCTAATAAACTAGTTTCTATTTCATTACCTCTCATTTATTTATTTTGTTTAATATTTTGACCAAAAACTCTATTTTAGCGTTGAATATGAAGATATTGACTTCTCCATATAAGAAAAGTATAAATTTTATTTAAATATATACTTCTTTTGAGTACAAGTAAACAAAATGGATATAATAATATATCCAATTAGAGGTTACCATATAACCTATGATACTAATTGAAGTGCCCTACATTGTATGATCATTGGAGGGGGGAGTGAAATAGTGACCTCTTTTTATAAACATTCCTTTTTTAGTTAAGCCTCATAAATAGGTAAATGCATCAATACACTTTTTTATGTCTCATAGGCTTAATAAAATGGTGTTTAAGAAAAAATGTACAAGAACAAAAGGGTTTTTATAAGGTTCATAATTCAAATCCTACCCATTGTGATGATTTGTTTGACACCACAACCAAAAATATTTCAACTACTAATGTATGTTGTATCATGACATTTTATCCCATAGATATTTCATTAAATCCCATAATGTTCTCCAACATCTCTATAGGGAGTCTATTTAATATATCACAAAGTTTCGAACATCCCACTATTTGTTTCATATCCCAAAGCTTAGTGCTTACAATCAGATTGACTAAATGAATCAGTTGATGAATAAATACTTCCTGAATCATTGAGTGGTACATTGAATAATTCATATTCCTGATGTTAAACACTTCATCCTTACTCTTCTTCTTATTTTTATTTAGAAGACCTTTGTTGATAAACTATTATAATACATTTATATCATAGGACACTTTCCTTCTTCAATAACAATAGGTGTCCTCTTTTGAATATATTATCAAGTCCACCTTTGTCGACTTGGATGTGTTTTATCAAGTAACAAATGTGTCGATGCATCTTCATATTCTTTTCCTCATTATATTTTAAAATTAAACGAATCATTAATATTTTGTTTCTATATTTTATTTGGAAAATCCTCAATCGTAAAAAAAATTCTATATTCTCACAAGTGAAATTTATTTTAAATCAAAGTCATCTATTCCATTTAGCCTTCCTTAAGATTTAAAATATTCATTATTTTAGTATCCACAAAATTTGTATACTATAAACTTTTGAAATATTTACTCTTGAATAAATTTACTCTTGGTGTGTGACGTGTAACTTCCCTTTGAGATGTTGGACTCATCTATGTCTTTAAATAAATTCATTATATTTACATCAATCATGAACTATTTGAATGATCATGATTTTAAAAACATGAATCACATGTCTTGATCATTTTTTGGTTTTACATTCTCATTTCAATAATAATAATAATTATGACTAACTTCGATTATTTTATCATAATAATATCATAATTTCAATAATTAAATGACTCATATAGAGTGTATATATGACTCGTAAATAAATTCAAATGACTCATTTACCAGATTTTAATGATGCATACAAGCAAGAATTAATTTTATATAGCTTTAATATCTAATAAACAGATTAAAAATCACTCATACGTAGTTTAGATGACTCATATAAGAATCTGAGTGACCCATACATAGTCTTCAATCACTCGTACACATATTTCATTTACTAAATAAATATCGTACAAATTCCTAAAATACTTGTACAAAGATATACTTTTTATTAGAATTGAATCATACACAGATTTTGGGAATTATTTATATTTTAAATAACCACTAAAAATTCATGAAATTGTTTAATTAATCTCAGAGATATGGAACTCACCATTGGCTATCATCTCGGCATTTTTAATATTATTGTGGACATTGATTTTTTATCCTGTAAAAAATGCACACTAATTAAATGTATATTATCATGATAATAATCATATGTAAAAGGTATTATCCATGATCATATCCAGTAAAATGTTATAGGAAATACAATTTTCAAAATTCTCATTTTACATTTTTAATGGAATCCACTAACTCATATCTTTACAACATCCCATCACATATTGGAAAACCCTCATTAACAATACAACATTCATTATTAACCATGAATACAATCTCAAATTGGTATATTTAGATATGCTACATGACTTAATTAAAAAATATCAAAATAATAATATAATTCACTAATAATAAGATGTTCATTAAAAACATCACTTATATTTAAATAAATGTTTTTCTAGAAAAGAGATATCACCACTAATATTATGCAGTGATAAAAAAATATTCTATTTAATTTTTATTACTGAAATTTTTCGGATTATATAAGATCCCACATCTGGAGGAGCTAAAAATCTCAAAATAAATTTTCATTTTTATTTACCAAATGGGTCACATTTCAGAACAAAAAGCAGAATGGAATTTCAAGAGGTCAAATATTTGAAGTAGTGATTTGAGATAATTATTTATTCTTGGAGTGTATCTTAGGTTTTTGGATGAGATTTGAAGTATTTGGGTTATGTTTTTGATGTTTTGGAGTTTTCTTGTCAGGTTTCATAGTTTTTTGTGTGGGGTTTAAGAGTAACCATGTGACATATTGATGTTCCTGTTGATTTTAGTACATTATGAACTGATCACGGTTGTGATGTAAGGTTACCACATTTTTAAGAGAAAAACTATGTATTGTTTAAGGGAAAACCATTTGGGGAATAGGTGTGTCTGATAAATGGTGCATGACATGTAAACGGATTCATAAAAATAGTGTGCCTCATTATAAAAGGGATCTAGTTGGGGAATGGGGGTGAACGGTAGCACATGGATTGGCCAACTATATGTGTGTATTGGATTGGATAATTCCAACTAGATGGATAGTTCAAATTTTATAAATGTATGCATAAAAATAATTTGGATGCTAAAAATTTCATTAAAATTGGGATTTTACAAAAATACCCCTCAGGATTTTTAGCCACTCCACCCCCTGTATCCGACTTTTTGTATGCATGAACTAAGGGAATCCCTAAACGCTTCCACCTTTTTGAACAACTTGATTTGGGGTTTGTTACTGGAGATTACATGGTGTTTCAGGTGAGTTCTTCTCCCCGAATTACTACATTTACTTCTCGATAATTTGAAATTCCTCTAGTTTAGGGTTTATTGATGATTCCACAGAATCCTGGTGGAATCATCCATGTATGAAGATGATTTTGGTCATCTTACATAGAAGAGTTCCCCAGAAGAATAATTCATGTTTTTGAATTATGTTTCATTAAGGCATGATACCTTGGTGAGAATTATTATGTTTTTCCAAATTTATTAATTGAATTAATTATTATAATGGTATCCCCACTAAGTTTATTCCATGGGATTACTATCCAGTTTCCATTGTGGGCCTCTTGTGGCAGTTCTATGGATTTCCAAAAAGAGGTAAGCACCCTGTTTGTTTTTTTAATTATTCCAAGATGGGTTTTAGATACTTAATTAATAATATTAATTATAATTAATTTATTGGTGTTTTTTGTCATGTGGTAAGAGATTGGAGGTCTGAGATGATCTCATTTGGATGCTGAAGAGTCTAGATGACACTTGGATTAACCTTTTAAATTCCTATAGGAATTTTAATGGTTATAGAAAAATTCATTGATGAGGGAGGTGAACTAAATGGTTCACCTATAGTTTTTAAATTAATTTAGATGTGCATACAATATGTGATTTACATACCATATTATATGTAATTTTATCCGTGGGTTGAGTACATGGATTTGGTATTTAAATGGATACATTATACTTTCCTTGGAACTCATTTTTCCATCGGTGTTTATAAATACCAACCCTATTTCTATCTATGGGGTGTTCCATTTGTTTGATTTAAAGAGGTGGGTTATGAGCTCAACTCAAATTAGCATAATGGATTTTTTGACTGATTAGTTGAGGACTACATGGGAAGACTTGGGGATAAATGTTTTATAATAATTATAAGGGATGATTATGAATGTTTTTATATTCCATGATCTTATGGAAGACTAATTAGGAAATCTCCCTTTAGAGGATTATACCTTCTAGGACTATGAGGCCTTGAGATATTAAAACAAGGGTTTTGTGCTTCATGAACCCTGAGATATAGGTGTTTATTCAAGATATCATTGTGACCAAAGATTTTTTGAGGGATTCCTCTATTTATGAATTACCCCAAATGAACAAGCGAGTTACCAATTGATAGACCAAATTTGTCTGGGTGTGGGAGTAAGAGAGTAATTGTTTCAAGTGTTTTTATGGGACCCAAGTTTATATTTTAGATGATGGTGTTATGTTGTTTATGAATAATATTGGTGTCAGTACATATTATAATATGTATTACCATTTTTTATTGTTAAGAATTAGTTTATTACAATAGGGATGTTATGAAATGATATGTGATTCTATTTTCGAGAGAGCTAAACATTATGGTCTATATAAGTGGAACCAAATATTTGTTGTTGAGGATAGCCGACATGGGAAAGCATCTATGTGGTAATGATTATATACTATCTTAATGGGAATGTCTAGTATACTATATGGATTGGTGACAGTAAATGCCTGTAAATATTGATAGTATACATTATAGTTTAGGTGACTGACTGATTCTCTAGGCACCATGGTTTGATGACGGTGGAAAAATGTTATGAATATGTGGTTTTGGAGCCATACTAACTCTCTAGGAACCATTTTTTAGGTTCCATAATGATTCGATATGAACCATGGTATATGTTCTAGAGTAATGCTCTATGAACCATGTATTAAATATGGTTTGGGGATGGTAGAATAATGCTATGCATCCATGGTTTAGGTTCAAGACTGGGGCTCTAGGAACCTTGTATTATATATGGTATGAGGATGGTAGGATGAAACATTGCATTTGTGATTTATCTATTAGATTAATGCTTTGAGGTTCCCTATTAAATATATAGATTAAATTTGTGAGGTTTGGTTATGGAAGTCATGTTTATGGCACACATATGTGACATGGGAGGGAAGGTTATCTAGAAATTTTTAGAGACACCCCGATGCTAGCTAAAGAAGATATGGTTGGTTGGATTCATTTTCCTAAGGATGGATGATTATTTTATATTTATTTATTTAAGTTATATTTCAGTTAGGCTAAGAATATTTCATGATCATGAACTTGTGGTATTAGGTTATATGTTCATCATTGGTGGTGACCTACTAGTATTTAATTCTCACCCCTGTATGTGAACCTTATTGAGCATGAATACCTTATATTTACATTAATGTTGATCATAGATACATGATGGATAGGGCGAAGGCCTATAATTTCATGATTCAGAGAGTTTCTCATGTACATTATGATTATCAAGGTTTATCTTCTCAACAATTTACTAGATATTTTGTATTTTTTATAAATAAATGTTTTTATTATATCCATAATTATGTATTTTGTTGTTGTAATTTTTTTATATGAGATTGACCCCATGAGAAATCAATGTTGTATGTTTGGGGTACCAGTTTAGTTTATAATGGGTTAGGATATTATAGATTCCTTGTGAAGTAGGATGAACATCCATTTTTAGGGGGTGTTCATACACTTATACAAAGCATTTAAAAAATTTCTCCTATATGGTTCATGATATACCCTAAAAAAATATTAGTTTACCATTAAAACATGAAAAATGTAATAAATGGTCATCAATAGTAACAATAATATTCATTTTATTCAAGATAATTAACATATCATAAAATAATGAATATAAAAATCTATCCAAATAAATCCTCTTAATGTTATTATAATGATATCTATGATCCCGAAAGTAGTGATAACTTTATTTAGATGACATATTGATGTTGATGTAGTTTTTATGTCTATACAGGATATCAACTCCTGATATAACAAACTATTTATAGTCCTAATTCATGGTAAATATTACACTATATATCAACAATATATTCCTAAAAAAATCACATTAGAAATTATATAAGGGAGGATAATGTTATTTTAAAACTAAAAAAAGAGCATTCTTTTCATAATTTGTAAAGTAAACCACCAATGATTCCAAAAATAACTAATTCATAGATAACCATCCAAAATTTCAATCAATGTTACAAAAAAGTGGTGAATTTGACTCTAAATCAAATTAATAATCTCTATGTAAATTAAAATATAATATTATTATATTTATATTAGGATTATATGGTATTTAAAACGTAATTATTCTTTTTTGGGTCACCATATAGTATCATTTACAAACGGGGAAAATGTGGAAATAATTATTATAGGATATTGACTATAAATTTGTGATTATTTCATATAAAATAGATTTCAAGACCCTTCCAATAATGAATTAAGAACCATTAAAATTAAAATAGGAAATGGTACAACACATGTATATTTAATAAAAATTATCTATCAATAAAAGAAAGTAACACACCAACATATCATATATATTTCCAATATCTTCTTATCTTTAATCAATTAAAACGTCTCTAATATGAAAGGTTGAATATTATTTTTTCTAAAATAAGAATAAAAAAAATATGTGAAAATAACATAGATAGGAAAGAAAATAATAGAAGAAAATTTCATATGGGGTTATAGTGGGTGGAAAATAGGGGTGGGAGGAGGAAAAATTTCTAGTGATTCTAGGGTTAACCTAGTTGGTGGTCATAAGATAACATGGGTGGAAGTTGGTGTTAAAATAAACGCATAATATATTAGAAAAACTAGGAACTTATTCCAAAAACAATTTTAAGTGTTTATAAATTTCAAAATTACCTAAATTGTTGAGTATATATATTTAGAATCTCATTCAATATGTATTTAATTGGTACTACATTATTTTTATATTTATTATCACTCTAACATATGTTTTTTTATATAATACATCTTCAGTATTATTCCAAAATATTTATCAAGAATTCTATGATCTTACATGTTTATGCTCATATTATTCTACATACTCAATTGGGATTTACAAACAAATATTTTAATTTAAAATTTAGTTAAAATAACATTATCCATGATAAAACGTCTCATAGAAATATAAGAAACATACCATGTGAAAAATTAACTAAAATAATATTTTTAGTCATTTTTTTAAAAAATTATGTTTTTTAATTAAAAAATTGATATTAAGACTTTTATGAACATATAGTAATGAACAACCACCAAAATCACCCAAATTTATAAAATTATAAATTACCACAACTATTTAATTAAAACTATCATGGACATATAAGAAAATTTATCCAGTAGATTATCTAAGTTGAAGTAAAATTGGGGATTATTTTCTTATATTCCTTTCATAAATTATGAAATATAAAACTAAATATAGACATTCAATACTATATTTTTAATATAAAATTTTTATATATAAAAATTAGATAATACAAATAAGAAAATATATATTTTGAAAACATATGTTGGTTTCGACCACTAGGAGGGATTTCGGGGAACCAACACTGAAATGGGTGATAAAATATCCAGGGATTGTGGAAGAAACAACGACTGGGTTAGAGATGAAATATAGAATGTTGGTGATGAACATAGTGTACCTAGGTAATTGTAGGCACTGGGAGGTAATTATTAAGATGGGATAGTTATTTTTAGTCTTTGATTTGGGGTGGATAGCTATATTCATCCTGAATGGGCAATGTGATGGGGGAAATTTGCATCAGTAGTGATGGGAGAGAAAAATAATTGGATAGCTATAGATGAGTAACGTGGGTAGTCATATGCATTGTTTTGGGGAAATAAGCAGTCGTTAGCAACATTATGGGCTATTCCACATTCAATTGACAAACTAGGCTATTGTGATTACCTTTTATTTGTTGAAATACCAAAATAAATTCTAAAACAAATGTTTATTCTATTAGTTTTACAAAAAAATTGTGATATAAAAATAATTTACACATATTATAATAAGATGAAATAATTAATTGAATACATTTGGTGTACTAAAAATTATGGTATTTGAAATTATGCCATTTCAAGCTTGTGATATTCTAATTTTTTTAGGAAAGTGGTGACATGAACAGGTCATCTATTTCATGACCCTGAGGAAATTTACCAAAAAACAAAAGTTACATCACGAGCGTGAGGTTTAAAGAGATTACACTAACATGCGATGAGGGGGGTAAGATAAAGGTTCGAGGATAAACATACCAAAAACATATGTTATATACAACAAGACACTACCGAAAGTGAAAAAAGAATTAGAATGAGTAGTAATTGAGAAAACATAACCAACCTTAGAGGAAGGATAAAAGGAGTGGAATCATTATGGAATTTGAGAACTCTCTAATGATTTTCCATGCACTTCTATAATGAACCATTGAGTCTGATAAACTTAAAACAATGGAGTGAATGCTAGTGAAGCATGAAACCTTGGATGTCTATATAGTTTTGTTAAACAATGAAAATCCTTCCATTATTTAATATTAATATATCCTTAATTCATCCTCCTTTGTAGATAAAGATAAATAAAGATAGAGTCAAATATTTATGGAGATGGAATCACACTCAAAACGATAGACACTAAAAGGTAAAAAATGACTCAAATCATATAGGAACAAGACTCATCCAAATAACGAGTTATTTCCATAAAAACGATTTGATGTTGAAGTTTGGGTCATTCTTAAACTCTTACACCACTTTGATAAACATATTTTTTCTAATTTTGAGGTTTGTATCAGCATACATATCACCATTTTTTGCTAGAAGGAAGTACAATCCATCTTTTCCTTACAAGAATCAAGATATTCTAAAAACTAATATTTCTCTTCAATTTTGTATGAATAACTAATATCATGGTCATTTTCATTTTCAACCTCACTGGTAGAGACTTATAAGACAGTTGAACTATAGGAAGTAGACAAATGTTCACTAGGATGTTTTTTTTGGAGAATAATATTTATTTCATTTTTAGTGGAGACTGTGGATCCCGTAACAATGGTTCTCTCAATGATAAAATGATCCAAACATTTTTCTTTCTTTCTTGGAACTCATAGTGATGAAACCATCAGAATCAATCATTCATTATTTTCCTTTTTTAGCCCTCGATTTCAAAAAATATCACTCAAGGTGGCGAGAATTTTCCATATCATCTTGAATAAATTCTCTAGAGTCAGATTTATCAATATCTTTCTCACCATGATTTGTTTTATTGATCTCTATATTCTAGGATTCTAGTTTTATATTCATTTCGTTACCTACAATAGTAAAATGAGAATTTTTCACTTCCTCTATGAAACTGAAGAGTTTGTTAGAGGGAAGATAATTATTAGGAGAGATCGAAAAATTATTTTCATAAATACTATCAATAGGTCCCCATTCATGTGAAGAAGAGATTCAATTTTTATTTTCCTTTTCAACCTATATGGATTTAAAATTAGAGAGAGGATTTGAAGAAATCTTTTTATTCTAACATTCTTATATAGATTTCCAAATTCTACCACACCTCTTTCAGTACGTGATTTTTTTTTGAAAAAAACCTCTTGAATAAATCCACTATATCCATTTTGAATCCAAAATATTGATGGTAACCCTTTTAAAATATCATTTTCATTTTATATTTGAGTGACTAAAAGTTGAGATCGATTAACGGTAGTAGATTCAATATTAGTGGGGTGTCCAAAAAAATAGTGATGGAAATGATGAAATTCTACACAAATAAATTCAATGGAATTCCAAAAAATCATAGCCATATGAAGATAATAAGTAGATATGAGTTAATAAAAAATACCTGTGACCATTTCTATACCCTCATGAAATATCCACCAAAATTCCATGACCCTCTCATCCAAAGCTAGTAGTAGTCATTTTCCAATGAAAATTAACATGCGATGAATTCATAAAAATGATTTGAATGTTCATAAATTCTATATTTTCTAGGGTCTTATAAGGGGAGACTATTGAGGTTCTTCATTTTCTAAATTTTCCACCCAATACAACATAATGATCTTAGGAGAGGAATTGTATATATTCTTATGATATTGTGAAAATATAATGCAATAATAATTTAAAAAATATTCTAATAAAAGTAATTAAATAAAATGATTTTTAAATTGGAAATAAATAAATTTTTATAACTATAGTAGGATCTTGTACATAACTAGTCTAAACTAGTATGAATGTTCAATAAAATAGAATAAAATTTGAAAAACATGAAAAAATCTATTTATTATAGTAAACACAAGTCCATATTTGGGGAAAAACGAAAACATATTTAGTACAATGTTTAAAGAAAAACAAATATAGACAAAAACACTTCATTATAAGGGTATATACCCAAAACTCAATGAAATTGAATCAATGAAACCCATCTATGTCATGTTACTAAAAATTAAAAAATGTAAATATTTAAAAATTGAAATGTCAAGAAAGTGATAAATGAAATTAGTAATATTAGGACACAATTATTTTTTTCATTGAAAAATTGTACTATATAAGTAGGGAAATGTCATTACAAGAATTCACTATGAAACATAAAATATTATATGAAACATGATAGATAAATAAAAAGAAGGGAAAAATGCTAATGAAACCCAATATAAAAAAACAAGATGCACGAACTAGAAATCCCAAAATGAATAAGGGAAAACCAATTCAAAAATGATACACCCTTACCCCAGATTAGTGAAAACGTTTTTGATGAAGAAGTCCAATATAGTGTATTTAATTTATTATCCATTAGTACTATATATTTTTTTTGGTTCAATATCAATATATGGCCCTTCTTGGTCCAAGAAGGAAAATAATACCTGTCATTCCAATCTATCTACACATGCATCAGCAAAAGTGGGGTTTTTGGAAACTATCTCCAGCTCCATATAGTTAGGAAGTTTCTTTGGAATTATCACATTCTCTATCATTATCTCTTAATCAAATCATACAAGATATCTATTTCATGGATTACCAAATCAAACAAAACAATGGAGAATTGAAATGCATCACATAGAATAATAAATAGGAACATGAAGAATGAACCACCAATAACTTAACCACTCACACTATTAGGAATGAACGTATTAGAAAATTTTATATAAAACAATTTCAAAGAATTTATACCATTTGATAAAAAATTAGTTCAATGGAAAATAATATACAAGTATTCAAAAACATTTATCAAAATTTGGCATACCCATTATGATGCTTCCATAAGAAAGTACACACACACAATCATGTCAAATGACAGTTTCATACACATGATAAGTCTCTTATTGATTCTCCAAGTCATCAAAAGGTGATCAAATTCCAGAGTCCATAATAGATCACACCTCTTATTCTGTGTCGCATATAATAAATAATGGTTCCCCAATGGAAAAATACCCTTATACCAAGTCATGTCAAAACAAACAAATCACCCCAAAATATACGAAAACCCCATATCAAATTCTATTTCACATAAAAAAATTCCATCTTGAGAACATTTCATCAAAAAACATATGCACATCAAAATATTTTTATATTTATAAAACAATCATTTTAAAATTAAAATCAATGGGGTTTCTTCAAAAAGTATCCAATTTCACACATTTTGATGTCCAGAACCAAATAAGGTATTCCATAAAGAATCAAAAAAGGTTTTCACAACAATTTGATGAAAAAAATTTAATTAAAACCAATCCATTAAGTTATAATTCATGTGGAGATGAGAGAGTATCCACATACATATTGACCATGGGTGAAAATGAAGAATGACACTAAGATATTATAGATCCATCCTTGGATCTTATTTCATTCAAAACATTCCATAATATCACATCATAGAATATAGATCTATCCATAAAAGACCAGATATATGGATTTGATAGAAGATAAGAGTGGATATAAAAATAATGAGAATGAATAATGACTTACTAGTTAATCTAGATATCGAACATGCTTTGATTTGAAAAATTATTATCTCTAGATCATATGTAATTTCCAAATGTTCCTTGGAAGAAAATTGAATTCAACAACCCTTTATATTCATAAAATAATAAGGGTTTTGGTCCTTATGTCAGATTAAAACATAAATTTCAGGGCATTAACTACATGTATCATGGTTAGGTCTCAATGTTTTTTTTTTCAAATCATGCACCAATTGTGGATGTGCTACCGGTGAAGTGAAGTAGCAATATAGTTTGGAAAACTATGCGACAACCCTGTGGTTTTTCTATATCAATCCAACCACACCCAGGGTTGGCTCTCATAATTATACAAATTATGCACTAGATGTATTTTCACCTTTTTTATCACTGTACAGTTTCTACTGGGCACTCACATAGTTTGGATAAATCATGCATCAACTATCCTCCTACCCAATGGCTTCCAAAAAACTATTTCATGGTTTCCTAGATATGATCTATGGTTTCAATTAACCATTTTTAAACCATTAACCTTAAAAAACAATCCTAAAACACACAAAAAACTTTTGGGAACATCCCATACTTAAACCATACATTTTAAAAGATAAAAATAGATAAATGAAGTTAAAATTACTAAAACAAAGTGTGATTTGTTCTCCAACCACTGGTCTTTCCATTCCCCAAAAGTAGAAAACCTTTGTTATCCTGGATAAGTGTAAGCCTATATTCTATCATATCATTTTCAAAATCCCACATTTCTTCCAGAATCTAACAATTCTACAATGAAAATTATACAAAACTGGTAATTTTACCATGATAGAGATTATCATGCCTATCCACAATCATCACTGGAACATGAATCAACATAGTATCTCATTCATGATCAATATGGTCCCATAAAATCATATGGTCATGATTAGTCTAGTACTTATTAAATTTAGATACATGGAATACATTAAGCATATAACTAAATTTTTGTGGTAAATTCTATTAATATTCCACATCACCCACTCATTCAAGTATATCAAAAGGTATTATTTACTATAGATACAACATTACATGTTTACCTAAATGATGATTTCCTAGTCTTGGATAGATTATCAAGAAAAAAAGATCAACTTTTTCAAAAAATACTGGTCATCAATGATTATATGTATATGATTAATGATTACTCTAAGACATCAGCATTCTTGTTCTAGTCATAAAAAATATCACTATTTTCTTATTAAGTGAAATCTCCCCTATTTACACCTTAAAAATTGGAGAATTACATGGATAGTCATACAAATTTTTTAAAGTAACCATACGTATCAAGGCTTGATAACCATTATTTCTTAACAACTCCACTGATTGTATGTTATATTCCCTCAATCCTACAAAATATATCTTAGAATATCTAACAATGTTATCCAATTTTGTATTTTCCATTAGGATAGTCTATCCATTTGAGGATGGTACGTTTCATTCATAGTAAATAGAGTTCATAGGGACTATTATAAGGACATTAAAAAATAAAATGTAAACATGGGGTCTTAGTCAGTCATAATTGAGTATAGAATACTGTGTATATTGAGTATTTATTGAATGTAGATTTTGGGTAAATACACTACCATATTAGATTCATGAATATGTTAGAATCCATTTGACTTTGCGAGTCAATCCACAATCACCCATATGACATCTTTTTTCCTAACCATTCGAGGAAATGTAGTAAAAAAATAAATTGTTGTCTTTTCTATTTTCTGTATCGGTATTAGTAAATATTTTTTCATACCACCTTACCATTATTGAGTTTCCATGACTTTCTGACATGTGAGGCATCTAAAAATAAGCTTTCCACTTTTCTATTTATAATATCCCACTATAACTGTGTGTCAATGACTTTCACATCTTCTATATTACCAAATGGGAAGCCCTTATCAAAAGGTGTTAGGCATTAAGAAGACATTCCTAGGAGGTTAAATGAACTATTATCTGATCTATAAATTGAAACAAAAATTTCTAACAATCTTTCATCCCTCATTCGTATCAACACTAATGAGTTTATAAATTTTTTCAACAAATGTAAAATCGAATGTATAACCATATTTAATATGCTCAATAAAATTTGGAATAACAAAAACTAGAAATTAGTTTAGAAAATTATGTTTCTCATCACACTCCAGATGCATATCTTCTATAATAGAGATCAACCACCACTTTTTTTAATCTTATTTAGCCAGTTTATTATATGAGATTCTACCTAATTCATTACCCATAGAGTTCCCTTTACCCAATTTATTCATAAAGTCGAAATAAAATCTTTAATGATAATTCATCTATCTTCATTTCCATATATTCATGTTCGTTTTTTATAAAATATGTTTCAAACTATTATAATCTATAAACATGTAAATTTATCACTAAGAAGATAATGAATCCAAGTTCTTAAAATAAGGATTACAACCGATATTTCAAATAATGTGTTCGATAGTCTTTAGCATACACTCTTCACTATTATGATCCATAAGTGACCACATGATCACCTTTCATGAGAAAAAACCCAACCTAGATCTCAATGAATCGTAATAAAGCATATTGGACTATCTAGACCCAACAAACGTAAGGATAAGTGATGTTGTTAGTTGAACCTTTAGCTCTTGGAATGTTTTATGAAATTAATAATTCCATTGTAATGGATGTCCATACAATTTCAAATCATTAATTAGTGAGGTAATAAATAAAAAATCATCAAAAAAGTGACTATAGTATCCCTATATTCTATGGAAACTGCATATCATAGAGTCATACTTTATTGATTTCCCAGAGATAAAAACTTCTATGTGTTTTGGATCCATTGATACTCATTTTTCAGAAATTAAATTATGATGAAACATACATCAAGTATCTAAAAAATTAATATTTACAAATTTACATAAATTTGATGCTCCCATAAGATACCCCATGCCATTTAAAAGTGTTTCTCTTGAACTTATTTTTCCATTGAATAAAAAAATATATCATCAATGAACACCACTAAAAAAGAATTTAAGTACCTCAAAAATAAATGATTCATTAGTTCCATGGAAACTATTGGTTATATAACAAGTCTCAATGGAATTACAATGTACTCATAATGGAAATAATTTCCTTGGAATTTTGTATTTAGAATATACTTTACCTGAACTAGTAGTTGGTGATATCTCGATCATAATTCAATTCTAGGGAACCATTATGCACCCTTGAATTGACCAAACATGTCATCGATTCAAGTAAGTGGATAATTAATCATTATCCTAAAAATTGTAAGTTTATGATAATCCACACAAATTATAGGAGTTCAATATTCGGTATTTATTTAAAAAACTGGTGTTTCCTATGGGGATGTTCTCATTCTGATGAACTCCTTTCTTTCAATTTATACAACTGGAAATTCAATTTACTAAATTCTATCAGTGTCATATTATAATTTAAAAATAAATAAGTATTGGTCCTTAGTAGGAGATAAATAATAAAATCAATTTCTCTTTTGCGTGGAAAACCCAAAAAATTACTGAGAATCACATTAGGAAACTAGTCAACTATTTTTGAAAAATAACTATTTCAAATCTCATATACTACTACTAACATCACCATTTCCAACTGATTGGAAATAGATCTAACTACTCGTACCAAATGTCCTTATCCACTTCCATCAACTACCCAATCTCCTTTATTGTGATGTTTAACACTATATGAAAATATTAAACTTACTTTTAAATCATAACTTTCAATATGATATATGCATTTCATCAACCAATACATTCTCAAAATCAATTCGTAGATGTTCATATCTAGGATAGAGATGTCCCATACTAATTCCTCCCCATTTATATTCATTATACATGGCACACACTTTAAATCTAGACAATCTCATTGGCCAATATGAGTTTTTATTAGGAATACAGAAGTCATCATCTCAATACACAAACCAAAAAGATCAAAAATTAGAGAAGCCATAAAAGAGTGGGATGAACCTATATCAAAAAATTCATATATAATTGTAGAATTCCCAGGAATCACACCTAACACTTTTAAAGGAACATATTGATTATTCATGAACACCTTCTCAACCGCACATAATTTCTTAATAACTATCCTTTTCTCTTTGTTTCCCTATTGTGAATAATTTTATTGAGGAGTCATGGTGTTATTAGAACCACATTGGATCACTTGGTTATATGGAAGGAGTAATTATAGAGAGATATCCCTTTTGATGAATAATATGTAAAAGAGAGATGACATGTACTCATTGCACCATGATTTGGAGTGATATAAAAATAATACTGGAGATTCCCTCTCAAGTTATAGTTGTGAAATTTTTTAGGTTGTTCCATAAAATCTAAATTGATATGATAAAAAGAACAACATTGGATTCATATGGAAATAATTTTTATGTATGGAGGAATTTTTAATCATCCCAAGGATGGATTTTGAGATATCCGATCATTTTGAAAGTATGTTTCCTTCTTCTATTTATTCATAAAATTCTAGTTCCCATTTGTTCCAATGGGGATGAATATTATCCCCCCTATGGTATTTATAGAGATAGACTTTTCATCCACATTATCTCTATTTACCCTCTCTATATAGTCATATATATAGAGGATGAAAGTATTTGAATGGATATTTTATCACATCCCTAACTAAAAAATGCTTGCCTTCAAGGATTCACTTGAATCTACTTCTGGTGTAATGAAAAATATGTTCATAAACATTACCAAATATTATGTCATTGGGAGATTATCATGATTTAGGTTGAATAAATATATAGTTCTTGAAATTTTAATGGTTTTATGATATATTTTTTTAATAAAAATCTATTCAAAATCCACCCATGTAATGCCTTGGTGAAGTTTATCCATGATCGCTAAATACCACAATTGGTGATCAAGATCCTCAATAATGTAGGTTTTTATCTCAACATTCAATTCATGGGGTGTTCTACGGAAATCAAATATTTTATTAATCATATTCATCAATACAACTATTTTGACAGGTTCCTAATCACCTTAAAAAGTAAGTGGATTCAAATTCTGAAACAGAATCAATTGGTCCACCTATCATGTATCATCGTTATGATTACCCCTATCCGGAACATAAAAAGCATGAATGTTATTTTTGGAAAAACTCTTATATAACATGTGTCTCATGTGAATCCACATTTCATACTATGTATTTCGGTTTATTCATGTAATGTCTATTCAATTCCATTTTCTATAAATATAAAGAAACTCAATTTTGTCTCACTTACTAGTAACTAAAGGCATAAATATTTTAATTTTACATATAAAAAGTTACCAAACCATTCTTGTTGGAATCCAACCATTGTAAAAAATTAAAACATTTTTTATAATTTATAAACCCATATATGATCATTTTAGTCCTAGTGGGAAAAATTACCATCAATTCATGATATGAAATATTCATAAGATAAACCCACAACATTGAGATAATAACACACCTTGATGGTACTTAAAACATATTTGTACCAAAACCAACCTTGTAATTTGATGATGAGTTTAAAAAGGATAGATTTGTATTTTTATGATATACATTTCATGTTTAAATGATTCTATCTCCTTTCTACAAACACAAAAATATATAGACCAAAACAAGAATAATATGATTTTCAAGTCAAGGAAAGAACAAAACTAATACAATTCCAAGCTCAAGGACTAAAAAAACAGATGCCATTTGTAACATCCCACCCCTCCCCACTATCTTAAGAATTGAGGATGGTTCTAATAGAATTGTGTGACATCCCCAAGACCCCAAAGACTGGTAATAAATATCAAGGGATTCAATGAACATTAGGGGGGTTTCCATTTAATAAAAATAGATATTATTAAAAATAACAACCAAATCAAGTATATGAAGCTAGAATAAAAATAACAGCCAATGAAATATACAAAATTAAACAACAACATAATAGTACTAATAGAAACAAAAACATAACCAAGAATAAAAAAGAGACAAAACACAGAAATTCCCCAATATATAATCATCCCAATCCACTACCACACTATTTACAAGATCCAACATCACTATCCATGCCCACAGTATCAATGTACATCCGTAGATAAAAAGATACATTCTGTTTACTTGTATCATGGTAGATGAAATCTGAAAATAAAACAAAGTGACCAGGAATGGGTGAGTATAAACTCATTAGAGTTTTAAAAAATCATTCCCAACTCACATCCCTATGGTAAAACATGTTATCATGTTTAATTTAAAATAGCTCCACATAGGTAAAGCTATTTATATCAAAAACAAAATAAGTTACGTGGATAATAATAATAATTCATTCAATTGAATTTCTTAAAATTTATCATACACAGTACCATTCTTACACAAACACACACATTTATGCTATGTGATATTTACATACTCATGAGTGGTCTCTCATTGATTCACCAAGTCATCACGTGATGAGCATTGTCTAGGTTCCCCAATGGATCACACCCCTTATATAAGGTCATGTACAGGAAAAAAAGATTCCCTGATGGAACACACCGCTTATATTTGGTAACTTTAGAAAATGAAATCATTAATACAATGTATGGCCAACCCCCTGTAAAATTAAATTTTAGAAAAAAATAATTCATTCATGAAATAATTTCACCAAAAAACTAGTGTGCATTAAAAAATTCCTTAATTTCAAAACAATCATTTTAAAATTATAAACAATGAGGGTTTTCCAAATTCCATACAATTTATCACAATTCTAATTCCATAAAAAGGGTTCCATTATGAATCAAACAGGGTTTGCACAAATCTTTTAGAAAAACACATAATCAAAACTTCGAATTTAAGCTATAAGTCATGTAGATATGAGAGAGAATCCACACAACTCTCAACAAAGGGTGAAAGTGAATAAAGAAAATAATATATTCAAGATAGAACCTTGGATCATCATTCCATAAAAATATTTTATCATATCTCATCCATATTTTGATTATATAACATAAATTTATCTATAACAGACATGATATATGGTTCTAGGGTAGAAGAGACGTATATATCTAAGAAGAAAGAAAAGGAATACAAACATACTAATTAAACAGTATTTCCAATGAGATATGATTTGACAAAATATGACTCTAGATAGCAAGGAATATACAAATGATTCTTTAGGGAAAAAGGATCTCAATATCCATGGTGATTAGGTGTCTAGTGAGGGTTTCGATCCTTAATTATTTTTAAAACCCCATTTTTTGTGGAATTAAATACAAAAAACAAGGTTAGAACACATGGTTATTCAAACTGTGTGACAACTATGTATGTGTTATTAGACAAGACAATTGTCGCATAGTTTGGGCCACAATGTATTGGCCCATAGTTTAGCCAACTCTATGCCAACTATGCAGTGCTATTGTCTCAATATAACCCCTCATAAAGTGGGATTACATGGTCATAAAAACCATACAACTACCATGTATTACAATTTATTTAAATTTTCATGTATTCCAATTGGAACAATATAGGTTGGACAAACTGTGTACCTACCCAATGACTCCTAGAAAAGGATTCACAATTTCTTGGAGATGGTGCACAGTTTCTACTAATTGTGATCAAACTATGAACCTCTAGAAACACACTAAAACCTCTGAACAACACAAAATATTTAAACCAACACTTATATAACCTTAAATTACATAACATATGGGTATATTACTGAAAATAAAGGGTTATATAGTATCAATACAAGTCAAATAAAAACCTATGTTCCTAAGGATAATATTTAAAATTCTAGAAAACTTAATGAAACTAAGGCAGAAAACTACTGACCATGGAAAATAAATCCCCATATACCATATAACTAAATATTGGTACAAGTCAACATCACTGGAGAGATACTAGTAGAACCTCAATGAATTCTAATTTCCAAATAACTTATTCACCTTGAATGAAACTCTAACCACATACCAAAAACATGACCCCTTGTAGTAGTATAAAAAATAATAGAGACAATGGATCAAACTCAATGATAATTTAGTAGAACAAATCAACATAAATAGTATATCACTCAAAAGGAAATTAGATAAAAATAATAGAAAAAAACATAATAAATTATGTCCCACCTCCCATACCTCACTACTAACAAAATCTCTTTCCAAAGACAACCTCATTGGCCCCTCCCCCCTTAAAACCCAATGGATAACATAGAAATACCTATCCAATGGAATATATAAATCTCACATAACCATTAAAAGTATATGAATAAAAAAATACATTAATAAATATATAGTGTAAATATAATTAAATTATATCCAAAGAGTGTAATAGTCATACTCTAAAAGATAATGAAATAATGTTTTATTTGTAAAAGAAATAAAAATAATAATATAAATAAATGATTATTCATTCTGAATTTTGAAAACAAAAAATTATTACCAATTCGGATTTGATACCAAATATTATGGGAAGTGTTGTTGGGATGTCCACATTCAACGACCAAAGGAGACTAATGGGTTTAATCATAGTTCCATAAAATCCAAAAACTACATCTAAAATAGATTTTTATTCCTGAACTTTTTCAACCGATAGAATTGAAATAATATATATAAAAACATATTCTAAAAACATTTAATAGTCAAATAATTAATCTCTAGTACTATACGTAGTCGTAGTGGAAATTATAATAATTCAACCTTGAGAAATTCTCAAAATAGAATATAAAATATTCTGAGGAAGATAAAAATAAAAAGAATCAAACATGATGATAATTAAATATGAAATATATAAATTTGAAGAAATGAAATAGGTTCTTATATAATATTAATTTAAAGCAGAAAGTAATATCAACAGATATAGAATACAATGGATAAAATGAGTTGAAAAAATATATTTACTTTTGAAAACATAAATACTGATTTACAAAACTGAAAAAATGATTTAGAAATATGTTCAAATAAAAAAGCCCTTTCTACATCATTAAAAACATAAAAACTCAAAATTGGATAAAGCATGGTGAATGAAATAGAATTGAATAACTCCAATAAAAAAATGTAAGATAAAATTCAAAAATTTAAGTGTCCAAATGTGATAAAACAACGATGTCATATGAGGTAATAATGATTTCAATGATTTTGATAATTTTTATTGGTTTAGGGGGAATGATCCACAGATGCATTCATATTGGTAATAAAAAAGTATAACAAAATTAAGTGACCCAAAAAAATAGGACAAATAAACATACATGTCACTCAAGATGAGAAATTAATATGCACACACTAGACTTTAGTAATTCAAAATGGGAAGAAATACAAGACCGATAACCCTTATATAGGGCTTGGTCTCACCTTTTTGAAGCAATGGGTTAGTTAATATTATTGAAGGAATCATCATTGAGTTTTTATATTTTTTAGGTTTGTTTAAAATTTTATCACCCATTATTTGGAACTAGTGATGAATATATAAAAGGTTTCTTCAAATAAATAGAGGTTCGGTTTATGAAATTACTTAAAGGAAGTTCTTGATTTGACAGAATATTTGGTATTTGAAATTGGTTCCAAAGGAAGTTTAAATTTATATATGATTTACTAATGGATTAAAAAAAGTTTTTTTATGATTATGATTTAGAAAACATAGTACTGAACTACAAAATACCATGAAAATATTCAGTAGCCCAATTATCACATTATAAAAAATGAATTTAAGTTTATGTTTTTTGATTCCCTCAAAATTTTGAACCCTTGTTTGAGATGCCATGTTAAATATTTTCCCTCTACTAAGGGATTTAGATTGATTATTATGGTTATATTATGATTTATTATTATGCATAGATGTGAAATGGGATGCTCCAAGAGAGTGTGATAATTGTGAGTTGAGATGTATTGATTACTTTTTATTGATGAATGCGTTTTCCCTTTCATGACTATTTCTCACCTCCATTAATTGATTGATTCGGAACTCTAAAAAAATAATATTGGTATATAAATGTAAAATACTATTTGGTAAAGAAAATAATAATGTCCCCTAGTATCAGATAGGCTAGGGATAGAGGGGAGGTGTTATTCTGATGTTTTCAGTGTGGAATATGAGGCTGGTTTGTGTTATTTTTGGAACAATATAGGCTAAAAGTGGTCCTCATATCATGATGTTGTCTTAGAACATATCATTTTAAGACCTAGTGAGTTTCCCAGGGTCATTTTTCATCAATAAGGATGATATCTATGATTTTCATACATTTTATTAATGTTTTTGTTTACCTTCCATACTTTAGAGGTGTTGTTTTTTAAATTTATTATTTATATTTCAAATGAAAGTGAATTTGAAAAAGTTATTTCAAAAAGAGAGATGGTGTGTTACATGTTTCGTATAATTAACATACAATTAAAATACTATTTTCTAAATGTTGTTCAAACTAACAATTTTGAAATTTCATTTATAAAAAACTAACAGAACACTTTGGCGAGATCTTAATGGGATTTGGTTTCACCCACACCGTGAATACATTTTTGTTTGTATGAAACTTTTATGTTTTTCTTTTCAGTTCACATATTGTTCCCATGTTAATTATTCATGTGGATCCCTTTTGGTGAAGTTTTAGGAGGTGTTGAGTGGACATGGTCCATAAAGAATTGGTTTTTTCTTGTATTTGTGGTTGTTTTGGGTTTTTAAGATATTTTTTGTACATTAACTACAAATAAAATGAACTATACCAATAGAAAATTACGGAAAAATAAAACATACGTTTCTACAAAAATGTAATTCAAGTATATATAATGTTTTTTGATATTAATTAAAATTAAAAATATTTGTATTTACAAATAAATATTTTTATTGAAATGAATTCTTCCACACTAACAAATATTTTTCTTATATTAAGATCTATAAATTTATCATCATAATACCAAAAATTTTCAAAACAACAAGTACATTTGTTTTTATTAATTATTATTACTATAAAATCCTTTACTATTATAAAATATATTTCAACACACACTAACACATTTTTAAAATGTTTTATGTGATTAAGGTTTTTAAATTAACAATTATGGAAATTTTTATTTTTTTAAGATTATTTTTTAATATTGTATTGAAAAGATTAATTTAATTAAATAGATATTTCATTATATGCTATATTAAAAACATAAAATTAATTAAAATACTTATTTCACGAGTTGTATTATGTCACACCATATATTACAAAGTATGTTTCCCTTTACTAGCCATCCCTTTGGCTCATCGATGTCATTCCTTCTCCATATTCTGTGCATGTCATCAAAATTTCAAAAAAAATATTATTTCTATGGTAATTTTCTTCCATTACACCAAAAATTTTAAAGAGAAAATGAAAATTTTAATTTCAGGTAAAACTTAAATGATATAGGCTTTCAATATCTTTATGGAAGATAAAAGATCTTATATTAATATCATTGTTTCACAATTTTATGTTGAATATCATGTAACGACCTCAATTATATATATATTTCACAGATTAAAATAAACTTTTAGTCATTATAAAAGTGATGAACCCCTTCAAAATTGTAATTATCAAGGAGTGAATTTAATGTATTTATTTCTAATACATTAGATATATTTTAAATAATGTAACTCTTTGAACATGATAATTACTAGTTACACTAAAGCATTGATATTTAATAAGGTAAGGGGACCCATGATATGAATTGGGAATTTGTTTTTGAAATATTGATCGAACAAACACCATTTAAATTATCATTTTACGTACATGTATCATTTTAAGTGAACCAAAATGATTTTCTTCTAGAGATTTTTTTTTAAAATATACAATGAATATCAAAATTTTACAACTTAAATTGGAGGATATTTAAAGTTTCACATATTAATGTACCCTAAATTAATTAATATGTTGTATATTCATTCTAACTTTTGTGAATACTTTTTTCTATTTTTTTTTGAAATTCACATTTTCTTGATTTGGAGTGTGGAATGCATCAATGTTGTCTTTCTTCTTAAAAATTGAATGAATATAATTCTTTGTTCTATTGAAATTCATTATATTCATTTAATGTCATTAATAAAATACTATAAAATTTAATTTGATATTGAGATTTTGTACTTCTATGATATTTTACAATGCATTCCCTATGGACAATGATTTAATTATATAAACTATTAGAAAGTTTTTATCTTTATTGAATTTATTTTTCATTTTTAATGGAAATGGTATTTGTATGTTATTACGAATTAATAGTGTGTGATAAGAAATGTTAGGTTATATATTTTCATCAACACATTAAAGATGAAATCAGTAGAATTGTTGTATTGAATTTGGATGCAATGTATGACTCCTCATTAGGGTGTTTATTAACCATGTATATGTGACTTACTTCATTTTTATTGTAATTCAATGTTTTTTTCATTTAATAAACAAGGAATTATTGTCACTACAGATAATCACTTCCAAATTCATTTGATTAAGTGAGTAGGTATAAGCTCTTAAGTTGTATCATCTTATTTACATCATCATTTGATTAAATGTTAATGATTTTCTATAATATGAATTTGTTCCTTCTTTTCAATCTTAATTATCACATTCAATATTTAGATGGACGCTACCTTATTTATCATATATAGTTTCAATATGAAATCAATATTTAATATAAATTCAATCTATTAGTTGATTACACTTATTTTCCATATGAATTATATTAAAACCTATGTAATTTTTATATGTTATTCATGGGAATTTAGATATTAGTGGCATACCATTCCCCATCCATTGACATCTTCCTTAATGGTTGATTTTATGAGTACAATAATTCTCATTTTCTGATAATTTTATCACATTTTTATTCAATATGGTAACATTATTATATTTTATTCTATTTATTTTGATCCAACAATCTTCATTCATGCATTCTTTTTTTCATTAAACTGATAAATATAAAATATTCATGTATCTATTTCAATACATGTACTATTTCAATTTTTATATAATCACTAACTCTATATTTTATTCCCATTTTCTCTTTATGTAATGTGAATTCACACATTTACTAATGTATATACTACAAAATGCAGTTTCAAAATGCATCTATTATATACATTATTATTATCTTCATGCATTTGATAGTTTTTTAACATATACATAACTATTAAACAACACAAACATGAGAGAGTTATAATATTAGGATAGAAGAAGTATTATAGTATTAATGGTTATATCAATCATAATTTATGCTTATTTTATAATTTTTTTGAACATTGTTTTCATATATGATTACGATCATATATGAGATTCTTATTTGCTCAGTGTATACATGATTATTTTACATTTATATCACCTTGATTTAGGTTGATATATTTGATCTCCAATCATTTTCTCTTTCCACACATGCAACCCTTTTCTACACCCTCATCTACTACATGAAGAAAATTTTAAATATAATGATTAGTTTCATCTACACCCAAAAAATAATTCATAAATCAAATGAGTAATTTTATTTTTGATACAAATTAAATGGGTTGGGTTGTTAAGAACATGTCTATGGTGCAAAAAATGGAAACTGTGTCATGGTTTCCCAGTCCATTTTACTTATATATTAGACACATTAATGATTGTTGGACTAATTTAATAGAAATTATGGGATGAATTTAACATATGTTTTAAAAATATATTCACTTCTTTAAAATGAACTAAAATTTTAAAATTTTTGAATTTTTTTAGACAATATTTTTTTTGAACAATATTAAAGGGGACATGCTAATGAATGAATAGTAATATGAATTGTAAATTCACTAGAGACTTTTTTATGTCTCATTCACTATATAAATTTCATTTTCATGAAACTAAATTGTATCTGTTATATATATTTTAATAAAATATACATACCATATTGTAAATACACAACATTAATTGGTATAGACTAATTATTTTACACATGAATACACCCCCAATAATTTAATTACAGGGGGATTATACTTTTTTAAATGTTATTTATCTATTTTTATTTTTCTGTGAATCATTATTTTATTTGAAATGTGGAATTTATTGAAACATCATTATCTATTAATTAATGTATAATCCTTGTTGTGTGATATGTCAAAATACCTAATTATTTAGTGTATTATTGAACATGATATTTATTATTCGTACTAATATGTGTTTTTCAAATATTATAATTTTCATTAAAATGTTTACATTGTAGTCCTATGTATAAAAGTTTATATCTATATAAAAATTTCTTTAAATTTTGAACATAATATTGATATATTTATTCATTGCATGATTCACATTAGAAGATAATGAAAAAAAAGAAAATCATGGAGTACTTGCCTCCATTAAAGTTTGAAATGGGTATCACTCAAACATAAATAATGAAATTGTTGATGAAAAAATATATTGTATAAAAATAATTGTGCACCATGTTATTTTAGAACATTTAGTGCAATTGGTTAGCAAGAAAATGAAAAATACGGTGGTAATTGCAATATTGATTTAGTTGATTAATTGTTATTTACGTTTTTTTGCTCAAATTTTGATCCAACCTACACCGTAGAGAAAGAAATGATAGACTAAGAGTTTTGATCAAACCCAACATTGAATGTAGGAGTTTATCGATAATGGTCAAATTTATCCTTCCAATGCGAACCAAGTATAGGCAATCACCACCTTTTTGTACATGTCATGACCAAGTGGGTGAACTACAATTATTAAACCCCTTTCCAGTGTTAACTAATATGATAATAGATGATGTGTGAGTCATAGATTGTAGATGAATATTGATGTAGTTTCATGTAATGTCTTTTGGATTTATATAATGTTTAAACTTGTTTGTATCATGTTTCTTGGAGCATCATGTCTTTTCTTAGAGTTATAAAAGTATTTTAAATTATTTTAAAATATGATATTTCTAATACATCCTTAGTTTGTTGTAGTTTCATATAAGCTATTTTCATAATTATTATATAAAATATATAATAAATATATTATATATTTAAATTAAAAAATATAATATAAAATTTTAGCTAGAAATACAGAAATAAAAATAATAATATTATATTTAAAATATAATTTAAAAATATATATTAGTAGTTGGTATTTCTTAAAAATGTTGAGAATAAATTCATTTGTAGATAATTTTGTCATATTAATTTATGACTAAACATTTAACTAACACGTATACTATCTATTAGTGTTATTATAATTGCAACATAATTATTTTATCTGCCTCAATAATATTGAGTGAAATTTTTTTACCAACAATTTAGTGAAAAATATTAGTAAAATTATTTACCTTTACGAAATGTACAATAGCAACTGTTATAAACATTTTGGAAAAAAATAAATATTTCATAGTGAGGCTACCTTGACCCATTGTATTTGTTTCACTTTCAGAATTCTCTTGAATGATTTGGTTGTGAACTATGTATCGTTTATATATATGAGGCGAGATTCAATTATTATCTTGATTATTACATTCTTATTTTAATATTTATTTTTCATATCATTATTTCATATGTATGGTTGCCAAATGTATAGATGTGTTATGTCAGATTCCCAGAATGTTTTTGGGTGTTATTTACTCATCAAATTGAAAATAATTGAATTCAACAAATAAGAGAGGTATAATCAAATGAGGAGAAAGAACCATACATTTCCCACAAGTTGAAAACATTTAATGAATTAATTATACATCAAATAAAAAAATAATAAAAACAAATACCAAACTATTTTTCCCTTATTAGCACTCAGTAACATTTTTAATGAAGAAGGCCTATGAATATCTCTGATGTCATTGCTTTCATGTTCTCAAGATTTTACAAGGTTCATTATCAGTTTTTCACCCACACCACCATAGATTGTGCATTACCCAATGTTGAATTTTATCAATAATAAAGGTATAGCATTGATAAAAGGGTAAACTTTATTTGTGCTAGCTAAATGTGCTGATAAAGGTGTACACTTTATCAGTGCTCTTTGTAACATAGATAAAGGTGGATCATTATCAGTGTCGTTCTTATCACTGATAAAAACTTTTAATAACAAAATACTATTAATATATATATAAAATTACCATATTTATATTACAAAAATAATGTTTATTTATATACATAAATTACAAAAATTCATGTATATAATGAGTTCATATTTGATATGTTAATGTATATTTTTTAATAATTAATATATATATATATATATATAATATTTTAAAAAAATTAATTATAACAGAATATATATATATATATAATTATAAAATTATAATAAATATATTTATTATATTTATAATTATATGTATTTATATAATATATATATATAATTATATAATTATATAATTATATATAAACATATAATTATATATAATTATATATTATATATTTATAAATATATAAAAATATTTAGTTATAATTAGAATTATAAATAAATATATATATATTTAAATATTTATAAAATTATAATAAGTTTTTTGAAATAATTTATATATTTTTCATTTTAATAATTATATAAAAATATTTATAAAAATATTTATTTAAAATTATATATATTAGGTGATAAAGGGTACAATTATATATAACAAACACACAACAAAAACACATGCTGGAAAGGTTGGTCATAACCCCCCATTGTTTAAAATTATAAATATAAATAAATATATATTTATTTAAATTGTTATAAAATTTTAATAAATATATTTAAATAATAAATTTATTTTCTATATTTATAATTATATATAATTATATATTAATAAATATATAGAATTGTCAAAAATAGGGAAAATCATGGGTTAAAAAAACAATGGTACTGAAAATTTATTAAGGAAATGAAAAAAGAAATAAAATGGCTGAAAAAAGAAGTGAAAGCACATATTCCATAAAAACAGGGGAAAATACTACCATCCAACCTCCACAATAAGTTACAATGCAGAAGAAATGAAAACAGAGTATGAATGATCTGTTAACGCCTATTTCCCACATTTTGTGCAATATAAAATCCCCAAGGATGTCATCCCCTCTTCCACTTAGGATGTACCCAAGGTCCACCTCGGTCATCTATAATTTTTCAATCCTATTCCTTAATGCTGCATGACCCTTGATCATAAGAGGCCATTCTATTAGGTTCTGCATTGTTTTGGTCCAGAAGATTCCCCTATGGAATTTTAGCCAGTGATCTTACCTCTAATTGACTTACAACTTCTTGTTGATGATGAGGATGTTTAGCTCCCCCCTTAGGATCCTACCTAGATCCATCTCCATAACTCTCCACTTCAACTGAGACATTTGAAATAGTAATGGGAACTCCCTCATCATCCCTAGACCCCTGAACATACTAAAAAACATTGTATGTTTCTGGATATCCTTTAGCTGAAGAGGTCTATTTATTTATCAATCTAGGTTTTTGCTAGGACATAATGACTGAGTTTATAAAATTACAAACTGCTAACAAACTCAATAATGGAAAATAAGTTACCTTTCACATTAGAAGGATAACCAGTGTCTATTTTTCCCACTTATTTTCCATGAATAGAAAATTCATCTATAACAAATCCATTTTATTATGCCTCGATGACATCATCAATATGATTTGATCGAATCGATGTTAGATAACTTTTGATCTTATGGATTTTAGTGGAAAATTCATTATGATGACTTAGAGGAGGAAGCGTTGAAGAAAAGAAGTAATACACCATCCTAACAATTGATGTATAAGAAATAACTATAATAGAAGGGATTTTATACACCTTTTGAATTTTAAATCATAGGGGTGTATTCTCTTTTCTTTTACCAAAATTCCAAAATTATTCTGTTTTAATATCAGCAGAGTACATCCAATCATCAAAATAATATGACATTAACAATTGATGTGAGTCCTAAGAATCATCAACATCATTATATAGTATGCAATTAGAACTACACAAAAATAGATTAGTACCCTTATCATGTGCCTTAAAATAAAAAAAACATTAGAAGATAAATCGTTGACATTTGAAGGATCATAGATAAACCTAGAATATACTTACAAAAAGTAAAAACTACCACATCAGAAAACAAAAATGAGGCTTGGAATATAAGAGTCATTCAACACCTCTTGGGCTAGTAAGGCTTAGTAACCTTTTCGTGAGGCAATGGGGAAGTAAAAATCCTCTTTCCCTTTACCTTACGATGTACATCACGCTTCCCATTTGGGGGCACTGAGTTCCTGTCAACTAACTATTTTTTACCATTAGAAGTTGGAAATTTTAACAAGAGGCAATCAACACAATTCCCATATGTATTACAATTCAAGAACACCAACTCCCTATGATAGTTATATTTAACATTTCCAATACACTAGTAGTGGAAATAACCTAGGACAAGATCACACATTATATAAAGTTTGAATTTAAAACCACCAGCAACTAAGTGCACTATTTTAAAAAGCAGTAAACTAAGATTGAATTAAACAAAAATTAAGGCATAATGCCCATACCTAGTAATTTAGGTATCTTTATCAAAATTTATTAGTGTTAAAATAGATAG
Organism: Viscum album; assembly: GCA_963277665.1. Taxonomy (NCBI): domain Eukaryota; kingdom Viridiplantae; phylum Streptophyta; class Magnoliopsida; order Santalales; family Viscaceae; genus Viscum; species Viscum album. The sequence continues at coordinate 1,112,263,800 of OY728129.1, read as the reverse complement.
GTAAACAACCCAAAGTACACTCAGATTCCAAAAAAACCAATTTGGACCTTTAACACAAATACATGACTTTGAAATTCTGTTCTTGGCTTGAAACTGATCAAACCATGGGTCCCAATACTAAAATCAGTGGACCCATTACCATAAGTTGACAAATAAACTACTAGATGACATTATTTTTGACTATTGAGAAGGGAAAGTTATATAAAAATTTTCCAAATCAATTGACACCATGTGTGAACAATCAAAACCCCATACCTAGAGCAATCACTTATTCAAACCTTTGAGATTACAAACATCATTCTTCAACTTGGAGGTAAGATGTGTGATGATAAACTGAATCCAATCCTCAATCCAATATTCAAAAAAATTACAATTTTTAGAAAACACAAGAGAACCATTCCATAAAATTCAATTGTGAGAAACTATTGATTTGTACTGATGTCCAAGAAAAAAACATTGCTTAGTAGCAACACTATACCACAGTGAAATCAAAAATATTTTGAGCATCACACTTCACCAGATACATAGGTTTAAAAAAATTTGAAATATGGTTACCCATGCTAGATCTCGAAAGGCATCGGATAAGAAGAAAAGTGTGATGTATAAGCCAGAATCATCACCAACCTTCTTCGAGGGACCAATGAAAGAATCCATCTGATTGAAGTATGAATCGAAGATCGACATCTTCAGATGATATTTCCTTAATCGTAGTGGTCAAGGAGAGAGAGACTCCTAAACCCATACATCACATCATCAATACCTATAATTATATATATAATTATATAAATATATGTAATTAGATAAATCTATTTTTAATTATTTACAAATAATTATCAGAAAATATATTATTAAATATAATCATAAATAAATAAATATATTTATATATTTATAATTACATTTTTGTTACAATATATATATAAATATTAATGTAATATATAAGTATGATTTATATAATTTTAATTTCATATTTTTATATATAAAAAATTATCAAATTTATATTACTTAAAATGTTAAATAGTATATTTATATACATTAATTACAAAATGTATATATATAAAAAATATATATAATATATTAATATTTTATTTATACAATTATATAATAAATAAATGATTATATCATTTTATATTAATATTAAATAATTTGAAATGTATGTACATGTAAAACTACGTATATGTATTTGTATGTGTGGATATACATGTGTATGAATGTGTGAGTGTGTCTGTAGATATGTATGTGTACATATGTATGTCTGCAATTTATGTAAAAGTTACGAATTCACTTTTTAATATTTTTTATCTTTTTTACTTTAATTTACTAAATTATTATTATATATTAACTAATAGTTTTAAAAATATATTAATTCATTTAGTATAATTTATTTATACATTTAATTTTTCTCCATACAAGTATTATTTTTAATATATTTTTAATTAATATGAATATTATGTCTTTTATTAAGATTCAATATTTAAAATTTGTTTGAAATCTTTTTAATTAATCCATTTAATAGATTATTTTAATGATTTAGTTAATTAAATACTTAATTATATGATTTTAAATAAAGTAATTTTTTTAAAAAATATTTATAAAATCATAGGTTGGAATACATATTTAAATAATTATAAAATAATAATAAATATAGTTTGATAAAAAATAAATTTATGATATTTATAATTAAATATTAATAAATATATATTTTTATAAATATTTTTATAGTTATTTATAAACAATTTTTAAAATAAATTTAGTATTAATTATAAATTTAAATAAATAATTAAATAAATAAAAATTTAACTAATTATAAAATTATAATAAATATATTTAGATAATACCTATATTTTTTATATTTATAATTATATGTTTATAATCACATATAAACACTTGTAAAATATATTTATTAAGATTTATAATTACAAATAAATAAATATTAATTTATTTAAATAATTATAAAATTTTAGTGAATATATTTATTATATTTATATTTATATATATTTATATTTTGATATAAATATGTGTATATATATATATATATAATTATGTTAAAATATCTAATTTTGATTATAATTATGAATAAATAAATATATATTTAAATGATTATACAAATATATTAAATATATTTAAATAATAAATATATTAATTATAATTTTATAAATAAATATTATGTATGGAGAGATCGGAGTTCCCAGTGCTCCTGGTGACTCTATGGTGATCGTGAGGTGACGTCATGGAAATTGACATCAATGGTTGTGATAGATGTTGATTCGAGGGTGACATGGCACTGTGCTTCACCATTCGATGATCCCCCAATACTAAGGAACTTGATGTAATGGGTTTGGGTCTTCTCCAGTGATGAGAATGTATATATGGTTTCTTCTGTTTAGACTATAGCGGCGATCTCTGATCTAAAGCTACCAGGACCTACTACTCATCCAAAAATATCTTTGACTCCATGTGACCTGTCTCTTGATTGAAACTTAAGGAATTTCCAATATATTTGACATGTAGATCAAACATTGGTGAAGGTTACTCCTGTAACTCGCACTTTGGAACCTCTTGATTTTGATGACCCAGAGGTTCATAATGTGGCATGATCAGGAACTGCTATTTGTGATTGATATTTTCCAGGCCTTCAGGATGATTCAAAGACTTCACATAATCATATATCAAGAAATGGTTCCTTGGTTGCCATTGAAAAAATATGTGTTTTTATGGGCAGTAGGAAGCTTATAAGGTGTCGATCATAGCATGAATAACCATACTATCATGTAATGATCGCTAGAATATGGATGATTAGAAGAAGAGGTTGCTCAAAATTTCTCAATTTTATGGCGGTCAAATGGGTTCTGATTGGTATGTTTTTTAAAACTAATTTCCCTTAAAAATATATTAACATGAGGTCTTGGAGCTCTGGTTTCATCAATATCAAAATTAGGATCCTATGATTTCTGTATTGGGAGCCTTGGTTTGATCCGTTTCAGAAAATAAACAATATTGTATAATTTGGATTCATATTAAAGGGTTGAATCAGTTTGTTAGAAACCAAGCATTTTATTTGATATTGCATTAGATTTTTGATATCCAATTAAATTTGATAACGATACCAAGAAGGCTAGTTATGGTCATTATGCTTGAAACATTTTTGAGTTTTATATTTTTTTGCCTCTTGTTGAAAAATTATATTTTGTTTCTAGGGATTTCAATTTTGAGCTATCAATTGAATATGTATAAATCATTTAATTTTTTTACAATTTCCCATATATTGGACATGAAAAAGATCACTGTTGCATGGGTTTGAGTTTTTCAAACTGTAAGAGATATGAAAATTTTGTTAAAACTTATAAGATCAACTTACCATTTATTAATGGGAAGAAGAATATAGTTTAAAACCAAGAAGTGGTTATGAGTGGGAGGAAAAATGATTAGGTTTCATCTCATATGCAAGGAGGTGATAATGTATTGGAAGGAGGTTAGGGAAAGGGGGAGGTTTCTGCCCCACTAAAAAAGAGACATATTTGGGGGGGATTATTAGGATCTCCCTTTGGTATCATTTGCATGAGGTGATTGATGGAATCAAACCAGGTCTTGTATCAACAATGGATCCATCTAATGCTAACAATAGAGTTGTTGAAGGGGTTGATCATGTTGACCATTATAAGGGCTCTCACTGTGATTTTAGTGAAAATGGGGTTGATGTTATGTTGGACAAGGCTTTGTAACTCGATGTGGAGGATCTCATGAATCTCATCATTTGTGTCAATATAACTCTAAGAATGGAGTAGATTTTTCAGATGTATTAGGGTATGAATATCTCAATGATTTTATTAAAAAATTTAAATCTACCTCTTTGGTCAAATATCAACAGGGTAAGATTATAAACATAGGTTATTATGGCCCGCAACAAACCATTGTAGCCAATGACACTAATTTTACCCAGTGCATTACAACTATCCAAGATGTTTTTGACATAGTAGAAGCTTCTAATTATCCCATTGATGTTCATAATTATGTGGACCTTGGCTTGGAGGAAGATGTTATTGTTGACATTGTTGCCTCTATGTTTGAGATGACTCTATGTGAACCTATCTTATGTAAATAATGATTTAGTCTACATGATATTTTAGATAGATCTAATATTAAGATGGTCTACTGAGAATAATTTAGAAACACACATGGTTTTCTACGAGCTGAGGGAAAATCATCATGAACTATAGTGATGAAGACAAGGATTAATTTTCATTTGAATGTATTAGAGGGCTTCAGACCACCTCTAAAGTTGGAGCCTCCAACTATTGAGGACCCCATCCCATCAGATGTCACCTTTTACCATGAAGCTGAGGATAATAGGGCATGAAAACAACTGAAACATGAAAGAGGGGTAGTTATCCAACACGAAAGGATGATGAACAATCTATGTCAACAAGGCAAATCTTCTATTTCTGCATAGTATCTATTTTCATTACTTTCAAGTCGTGGTTTTTCACCACCTTTACATGTCCTTCTCTTTGTGTACTTTATGTTTGTTATATTTGTAATAAAATTTAGGATCACGGGTCATAACCCATGGTTCACAGCTTTTTCATAATATTAATATATTAATATATATATATATATATGTATGTATGTATGTATACGAATATCTTTATAATGATATAAAATTAATTACAAAAAATTAGCAATAATTATAATTATAATAATATATATTTTTAAATAATTATATTATCATTATAAATATAAATATAATATTTATTATTTTATAAATATAAATAATAATATAAACATGTAAAATTGTGTAAATATATTTATAAATGTTAACAATATTATTAAACACATAGAAATAATTTAAAATAAATTTATATACAATTTTAATTATAAATAATTATATATATTATTAAAATTATATTATAATCAATGCTAAAAAATAACTGATAATGAATATTTTTACCAGCCCTTATAATTTCATCACTGATAATACTACTCTTTATCTGATCTATATTATAAATACCTTATAAAAGCCTTACCCGATCTTATAAAAAGAAACCTTATAGTGTCTCATATCTCATGCCATCTAGCTCTCATGAAACCCTATTAATGCCGCCACTCTGGCTCTTCATTGACTTTACTAACAAATTGATCCACAAAAAATATAAGGTATGTGGAAATTTATTCTTTCTACACATTAAGATCTACTACTCACCACTTATTCGTTCCTCATCCATAGTCCACAATTATTCACTTCTTGTGTTCCCTAATGGAACAAAGTACCAGTGGAGATTCCTCATGTCTTTATACACCGTTTAGCAAGGTACTACACCCATGCACCACATCGAACCACTCATCTTGGCTTCCACGACACCTGCTTAAATGGATTACATATCCTTTTAAAATATACTTGTATATCATGATCTTTTGGAACAAATTTCAAATATATTCTAATATTGATAAACCTTTATGTTTTTCCTGCAGGGTATGGCCATCAATCCAAGGTTAGCTGACTCTTTACCGCAAACAGTAAAGAGAATAAACTGTATGCCTCACCCTTGAATCTAACATATCATCTCCTATTAGGGTAAATGAATCTTATATACCACTTCATGGCCTTTATTTAAAATCCATATTTACACTTACATATCCCAGTGTCGTAACATACATTGATATTTTTTCGTAGATTTGAACTGTTTCCTTTAAATACACAGATAAGGTTTTCCCATTGATATATCTCACTAATTCATAGAGAAGATTGTTTCTATGTATAAATATAGGTATCCTCAAGGAATTTACCATTTTCCCCAGTCTTCTTAGTAGTAGTTATTTTTCTATATACACAGAGATTATATTATTTTCATTTTCTGATGTTTCCTATTCTGAAAGTACTTGTAATTTAATATTTTTCAGCATAATGTTTTATGTTTTAATGTAAGTTTTTTATCTAATGTAAATATGAATAACATTATATATTTTTTTTATGATAGATTTTATAAACCAACATCAATATATTTATTTTGACTAACTGTAAATGTTTTAAAAAAATCTTATTTTTGAGAACTGATATCAAATATTATCAAACATTTCTTTTAACATTAGTTATTTTGATAACCAACCTCCAAAATCACATATAAAATTGGTAATTTTTATAACCAATGTTATTGATGACTTTCAATGATAGTTGTCAAAATAATAAATTTCAAATGTTATATATATATATATATATATATATATATATTAAATAATCATTTCAATACACATAACACCCTTGGATTAAAAAAAATGATGAAAGAATTATAAAAATATAGAATCCATATAAAAAACTCTATGTTGGGGTTTCTTTTACTTGGTAGTGGTTGTTTCCTCTGAATCTAAATATTATTTGTTAATATACATTTTCATTTAAAGGACGAACTCATGTGACATTTTATAAATATTTTACTAAATCTCATGTAGAAGATTTAACATTTCTTCTAGATCAAAAGAAGTAATCTTCATAGAAAAAAATCATTATATATATGTATATAAAAACAAAAATCATAAATAAAACAATATAACAATAAAACATTATAAATACCATGGAAATGTGATGAAATGATGAATCAGTGGAATGAAAAAGAATTAAAATGATGAAGGAGGTGCAAATCAAGAATGAAGAATGTTTTGGAAGGGCATGTTATATAAGGTTCTGTAAATAGTTTTCTCATGACATGATAAATGTATGGGACAGAAAATAAATAGAATGGAAGTGTTGTGATGAAATTGGAACTTTACGAGTATGAAATTTGAAAATTTTATTTTAATGTTAGTTATTTATATAATTGACATTAAGACCATATATTTTAACACTATTTGTATTTTAGCATATGTAAACCCCTTTTTAACATTGGTTATTATATACTAAATGGTAACAAAACCCTAAAAAAGTGCTCTGTGAAAAATGAAAATTATTGCAAAAAAATACTTTAATGATCAGTAATATATTTAAATGTTATTAAAATTATTTTTTTATTTTAGTTATATATTAAATGATATTTAATGTGACATTTAACATTACATTTTCAATAACTAATATCAAAACCATAACCAACTAGATTTTATCAATGATAATTTATATAACTAATGATAGAACACATCGATATAAGTTTTTTAATATTAATTATTAATATAACTTCTATAAAACCATGATGGGAATTCTATTTTTCTATAAGTTTGGATATAGTTTCTTACGTAAAATTTCCATAAAACTGTGCATCCTATGAATATAGATAGCTTCAGCAGAACTTTTCGCAAATATATTGATTATTGAATCCTCATGTTACTTAAGTGATGCATGATTTTAAATGTCTGAAATCCTGGTTCAAAATGGAAATTTATTGGTTTTTAAAATAGTGAGTATGTTTTCTAATTAAGTTTAAAAATTAATTGGTGTTTTATTTAAAAAAATTGTTTTTAATGGGTAATATTTTTTTTAAAAAAAAATTGATGTACAATAAATAGTGAAATGTTTCTTAACGGTGAAAATCAATTTCTAAAACTAATAAAATGTGTCACAATGACTTATTAGGACATTATTAATTGGTTTCTATAATTGGAATGTTATTTTAATGTAAAATTACATGTTTTAACATTAATAAATTAGATTTATGTGATGATTCAGAATTAGGGTGATATTTTGGAATTCAATTTTAATATTAATAAAAGATCTTTTAAATTTTACATTATATTTAAAATGTTTTTTTTAAATTAGAGTGAATATATTAATTTTTATACTGTGGTATGGTCTATCATTAATGTTCGAGCCATCTCAAAAAAAATTATACTGTTTTGTTAATAAACATTTTATTATATGGTATATGGTAATCTATGTTCATGGTGAATAACATGACTCTCAAAATAATCATAAATTTTTACATTTTAAATTTGACACCATTATCTATCTAGCTATTATATATTAAGAAATTAGAATCCTTTTTTCCTTTTTTTCTAAAAAATTAAAAAATATTTATATCCTTTGATATCATTCTCACAAAGAAAATTATATTAATTTAGGTAACAGAATCAATAACCCAAATATAATAATTATCTATTTTTTTTTATTTTCTCATACTACAACAATTACGTAATTAAATGATAATGTATTATTGGTTAGATTGTATCTCTATATTATTATGTGAAGTGTTAATAATTTTTCCCTTTAGGAATGTTGAGAAAATCATATTGCTTTCTATTTTTAGTATTAAAAGTTCATAGGCATATTCTCATTATGTGATACAACTCTTGTGTTTTGGCTAAGATAATAGAGTTTTCTATTCTATATGTTTATTATTATGTTAATAAATATGTTGAATGAATTTCCCACATCACCCACTTGAATTAGATTTTCACTTTGGTTAATAACCTATTATCAAAATACATCCCTAAAATTAGGTATTAATTTTTTATTTGATGTATAAAAATAGAAAATGGAAAGATTGTATTATATTGGGATCTTCTAGGAAAATAATACACTCCAACCAATCCTTAGGAACATTTAAGGATAAAAAAAGACTCAATAGCTTAATAAAATATTAGAATGAATAGATAAACTGTTAAAAAGTAAAATTTGAAGAATAATATTATAGGAGAGCATATAAGATTATATTTATAAGGAATATCCCTTACTGGAGATTCTATGTAAATTGTAATTTATCCCTGAGAATGGGATATAAATAAGTGATAAAATTTTTATTCTTCAATTAAACTTTATAAATTAAACTATATTATTGATTAAAGTCTTGATTTTCTCATTTACAAAAATATATTTTATTTTCTAACACTCTATAAAATAAGTTTTAGAAATTTGGGTGGAATATATATTTATAAATTCCATGGAATGAGTGGTATATATATTAACAAATGTATACATGTGTAATACAAAGCAGTGGTATCTAAATTTATATGATCATATTAACTTTTAGAGACCTCCTAAATATATATAATCTCACCTTCTATATAATATTGATTGATAATAAAATCATGGAAATGGAATGTCACTAACTACATCCAACCCATAAGATATCTATCATGACCCCACTCCCACAATCGTGGCCTCAATAGAATCTAATAGCTACTAGAATTTGTTCCTCATATAAAAATACTTTTATTTTTTTGTAGTAATTTAAGGAATTCTGTAAGCGTTGATGCTGAAATGGTTTTATCATAATAACTTTCTATAAGAACATCCCACTGAGCCTTATCCTCATCACAGTAATCGAGAATCCCCTTGTAGGGATCAAAATACTAGTAAATATTTTTTCAACTTCAGATAGTAAACAAAGAAATGTTTCCAAGTCCTTCAATAACTCCCCAGCCCAAAAATATTTTGATATATGGAGAAAATGATAGTTCTTATCATCTTAATCTATAAAATATTTATTATTTATCTTTTTTCCATGAGTCTCATCCCCCATTTATTCATGATATGAACCTATGTTCCTTGAACAACCCTAATGAGTAGTCATCCCATACAAGGTATTCATGATAAGTGTGGATGAATTCAGAGGATAACACCTACCACCAGTGTAGTAATTATTTTATTAAGGTCAATTACCCAATTCCTTAAAATCAGACTAAAATTATTTAAAAAATTTAAATTTCGGATTCCATTATTTTAAAGTATCCTTTTTGTGTAATTATTTCTTTTGTTAAATTTTAAAATTACTAAATTAAATAGAATATATTTGAATAAAAAATGGATGGATTCTAGTCATTTGAAAATGGAGTATGAATATAGTTTGAAAATTTTCATTATGTCTAAGGAAGATCATGCATATAATACTTAAAAAATAAATTTATCACCTTTATAGTGCTATTTTGTAAGGCTAATTATTTTTGGGGAGTTCGAAGAACACTTAATATATCATGAAATAGGTCATATTTATAAATGATGGAATGAAAATATGAAAAAAGTTAATGTAGCTAGTGACATGGGTAACACTTCTTTTTATGGATCATCTGATATGGTTGCATGTGTTGAAGCTGAATAATAGCATACCTAGGATGTGGTTACATGTGTGAATGATGATGAATATTTTATTAAAGAAATGACAATGACAGTTGAAGATGAACTTTGTGATTATCCAATTTTTTTAGAACTTATAGTTATAAAAAATTACATTGTATGCTATATTTACTAAATATATAGCACCATTAGCCATATAGAAGCTATATAATATAAAATCGGATGTTAGATGGATTGATATAAATTTTACTAAACTAATATCTCTCTTGAATGTAATTATCTCATAAGATAATGAGGTTCATTGCCAGATATATGACACTAAATGAATTCTACGTTCAGTGGGTATGATCTCCAAAAGAATACATGCATGTATAAATGAATGTAAACTATTTTACAAAGACCAAAAATCACTTGAATAATTTCAAATGTGGGGTTATTTTCTATACAAGAATTATGAATTAGGTCATATGAAATTTGTATGGTACTTTACAATCATTACATGTTTTAGACACCAATATGGAATTTATGGGACTGGAAGGAAATTGACATGAAAACCAGATATAAGAAATAAATATGGGAAATATCATCTCCTAATAGACTATCCTCATGAAAAAATGAATTAATCCCGAGTATCCTGACTTTCTTAATAAGTCGTGAAACCTTGGTCTTGCGCTATCCAAAGATAGATTGAATCCTTTGGGTTATCAAAGCAGTACTCAATGAATATAGCTAGTAATATTGGTTATTTATAACATTCCAATGTGGTTATGCATGAATCCAAATTACATTATGTTATCTATACTTATATGGGGACCAAAAAACTGCGTAATGATATAGATGTTTATTTGGATCCACTGATGAAATATTTAAAAATATCGTGGGATTCATGTGTTACATTGTATGATGATTACAGAAATGAAGATTTCACATTGAGATCCATGTTGTAAGGGGTGATAAAAGATTTTTTTTGTTTATTGAAATATTTCAGGATATATAAATAAATGAAATAAATTGTGTCCCATTTGTGAATGGGGAACATATTCAATTAGGGTGAAAATTTCATCGAAGAATATATTTCTAAGACATCACATATTTCTAACCCCACATTAAAAGTACTAATCTTGGACAACATCATTCTATAGTTGTTCAAAAGAATGTACAACACAATCTCCATTGATAGGTGATCAACTATTTTTGAATGTGAATGATATGGAAACCGATTTTGATAAAATATTTTATTGAAAAACCATACCAAAACTGATTGAACAAAGTGATCAGTTTGTTTAAAATTAGCATATTAGAATTGTTTTTACGTCTGTCATTTTACTTGTAATAAGAATGTTGAAAAAAATTATTTGATTGTGTCATTAGTACATCACTAAATGCACATAGAATATAAAGTACAAAATTAATGCTAGGTTGGACATGATTACCATGGGAATACTGGAAGAGTTAGCACTATTTAAGGGTGAAAAATAAAATTTTCTTCCCCTAGATACTAACATTATTTCCAGGCCCACTACCACAGATTCGAGAAAGGGATGCACTGGATTTTATCAGTGCTAACTAGAATGTGCTGATAAAAGGGAGAACTTTATCAATGCTATTATTTGCACTCATAAAACTTTTTTTAAAAAATATTATTAATTTATATAAAATTGTTATATTTATATTCAAAAATAACGTTTATTTGTATAGATCAAATACAAAATTCATGTTAAAAATTAATATATAATTTCAAATAATTCATATATATATACAATGTTTAAAAAATTATTTATAAGATTATAATTAAATTACGATATATTTAAATAATTATAAAATTATAATAAATTTCATTAAATAATAAATATATTTATTATATACATTTTATTTATAATTATATATTTACAATTATTACAAATATTCTTTAAATATATATATTTATAATTATAATTATAAATAAATTAATATATATATATAACTAAATATATGTTTTCAATGAATTTGGGAAGTAAATATATAGATGCATGAGTATCAATGATGTTCATATGTTATGTATTCATCATGAAGGTTCATTTAAACATTACACCCTCATGAATATACATGTTGTCTATTTATATGCGATGACTTATTTCTTATGATCTATACATTATTTGGTATATATATATATATAAATATTTATAACTACAAATAAAAAAATAAATATATATGTATAATTAGAAAATAATAATAAATATATTTATTACAATTGTAAAGTTATAAATATTTATAAATAAATAAATATCTCTATAAATATTTGTTTTTTTCATACATTCATTAAATCCATTACCCTCATTTCATGTTTCAATAGCGTTTAATTATGAATTGGACTTTTCAACGGTTTTGTTTATAAATAAATATAGTCATATTTAAATAATTATAAAATTATAATAAATATATTAATTACATATCATTATAAATATAAAAAATATATTTATTACAAATTAATAATTATAAATAAATAAATATTTACTATATATTTATAAATAAATAAATAAATAAATATTTATAATTACAATTATAAATATATAAATATATATAATTATAAAATTTTAATAAATATATTTTTTATAAATTTTAAGTTATAAATATATATATTTAAATAAATATATAAAACTATTTATAAATATAAAATGTTTATAAATAAATAAAGAAATTTATAATTAAAATTACAAATAATATAGATACATTCACATAATTTTTAAATTATAAAAAATATATTAATGATATATATTTATAAAATAATTAATGTAATAAATATATTTGTTATAATTTTTATAATTATTGATATATAAATATTTACAATTATAACTATTAAAATATATATAAAATTTATAGTTATTAGAAAATAAAAAAATTATAATAAATATAAAAAATATTTGAAATTATAATTATAAATAAATATACTTATATTTAAATAATAATGTTATAAAAAAATATATTAATTATATATAATTATAAATATATCAATGTGGCTCTAGCCATAAGCCACGACTCCTGACCAGTTATCAAAATTGAAGAATAGATAATAAGTACATGAGAAGAAAATATAATAAAATAAGGGCAAACCTGTAAACATAACAAAAAAACACATCATACATCTCCATAATCTTGATTTGGGTACTGATCTGAGTCTTCAGCATCAAAAAATTGTCAATTTGACTAGGCGATCTTCTGGCTGAAAATCACGGTGTACTTCTCCATAATCTCCAACTTCTTCGACATGATCTTGTAAGATCTAGAAGAACCACCTCATCCATGACCTCGAGTAACATCCTCTCGGTCATGTCTGCGGCCATGACCATTTCGGTGTCAACCATTTCTTCAATTCTACTAATGTATAGTCACATCATGATCAAACTTTTCACTAGAATCCATATCCTTTGGCCCAAGACATACATGGTCATTAATAGAAGCAAGAACCTTAAAAATATAGAATTGAGTATTAATTTCCAGATCACTTTCCTGTTCAACAACTTTTGGTGAGTCATGTAGAGAACATGTTTTCCTTGAAATCATTTGAAACAATTTATTATAGTTATATATATATTTATATATATATTTATACATATAATTAATAAAAAAATATACCAAAATATAAATTATTTATTATCATTATAGTTTTTTAGTGCTTTTCAGCAATGATAAAGGAATTTTTATCAGCAATTTCTATATTAACACTGGTAAAACAAAACATTACCCATGTTTCTTAGCTCGTGTTGATAAAATGTTTAAATAATTTTCTAAATTAACCCTAATAGTATCCTTCTCTCGTAGGCCTCATCTTCTCATAGAAGCGAAACCCAACTACTGGATCCTCCTCCTCCTCCTCCTCCTCCGCTACCAAAAGTCCATCCTCCGCCTCTGTGAAGCCTTCCTATATCACCGTAATGGCCTTCTCCACCACGAACTTTACATCCACCACTGAACCCCATATGAGGTGAACCTATCCTCCTCTACACACCAAACCCCACATTCATCTCGAACCCTTTCATTTCTACGAAACCACCACCTCTGTATAACCAACCTCTGCTACTGAACCCTACTTCTTCTACGGAGCCCTTATCCTCAGTAAATCCACCTTCCCCATGAACCTATCTTCTCTGGTGCTAAAACTGTGAATATTTTTGTTATGATCTTATTATAGCCTTAATATTTTATCTTTGTAAAATTTTCCATGATAAATTCAATATCTTTATATTTTATATTTCTGATCAAGGATTTTAATGAGCTACTTGGGCTAGAATATGATTTTCCAAATCATCGTGTTTGATGAGTTTATGGAAATTATTTTTCATTGAGCATCATATTGATGTGGATTTTGGTGCATTATATACCTATTTCCACCAATGTGATAATAATCAATGAATATTTGAGATTATAAATTGATACCTTGCAATAGGTATCTAATCAAGGAGTTTTTGGGAGTGGATCTGGGATACTAGGATCAACTCTATAGATCCTCCAAATAAATTGTGTAAAAGAAACATGTTCATTTTATTGATATTAATATTCCATGATTTCCATTAATTGAACATATTTTTGGAAGAGGAATTCATTCCCGAGATCTCTACATTTAGTCTTTTCATGCTTGGTTCTACTGGGTATAAGACCCATTTTTTTACAATGAAGATAGTGTACTCTGGATATTGATCTTCTGGTAATGAATGGGGTAACTAGTTGGCTATAAATCAATATGCTTACAACTATTGTGTGATGTTATTGGATATCATTTCCAAAAGGAGTGTTATTTGTACAACTAGGCCCACTGATTGGTAGAATCTTAAATTATTGATACCCTATAAAATTTAATATATCTCATGAAAATCCAAGTATATATTTTTTATAAATAAAAGTGTATATTTTATTGTTCAGTTCCTAAGATTATATGTATTAACATAACTAAATGGAAAAAGGGAATTCACCTGTATCATTGAATGTTTATTTCTCTATTACGCTGGCACTACATTTTTCAAAAGAAAAATGGAATTTCACCATAATGGATAACCCATTTCAAGAAATGAAGTTTCCAATTACTATTTTCTACTAATATGTTAATGTGGAAATATGGATCTTGATGGGGAAGAAACAATTTGACCATTTGATAAGTGATTTCTTTAATACAATAGAATACATTTATATGAATGAAAACAGAAGTGGTGACATTATATTTCTGTTATTATCTATTATTAATTCATATTGTATTAGATTTATGGGTCTATATTAGTGAATATATATAAAGGGAGATGTTTTTAATATATATTTATTTTTCATGAGGTTTGTTGACATGAATTCCAATGTTGTTCTATTGGTGGAACTGGTGACAATTTTATAGATCCCAAGTCCCTAAATGAGAGTATACAAGCTAGAGAACATTCTGGGTTATATTGGAAGCTCTCTAGGATGGATGTAGTGTTAGAATACCATATTACATAGACTTGAATCAACAACTCTTTACTTATTTATTATTTATTTTGTTGTTATGTTTTATCATTTAAAACATTCTGTAATTTAATACAATTTGGTAGGACCCACCTTGATTGATTCTATATTTTTCCAATATTTTTTCATTCAAAATTAGGTGTTATTCATTATGGTCATATTTTTAATGGTTTGGGTTTTGATTCAGGAATATTTTATAAAAATAAACTGTGAAAAACACCTTATGCACAAGTGAATGTTCGGTGTTTTAATTCCAATATTTTTTTTGAAACACCATCAACATCGTTAAAATAAACCACAATATATTTTTAAAATGAATATTAGAAAATAAATTTGGATCAAATTTTATTTGATATTTTGGATTTGGATTTAGGTAGAGATTAAATTTCATTATATTTTAGAATGTTCTTTGGAAAACACCATAATCACAAGCGAAATATATTTATCCATTTTAATCTTACTAACCACCCTTAATATATCCCTTAATTATCAAAATATCACCATATAGATAAATATGTATCCTAATTATAATGTGAATGTACTACATTTTTTTCATTGAAAGATTATAAATGGTTGTTCAAATGAACGTTTGTCCATTATTTTTCTGATACTTGATAATGTGTGGAGTAATATGTTATTAGATAATATTTTTTAGTGAATGGACATGCTATGTTGTCATATTTCATTGGAGAACACTTAAAATTGACCAAGGATACTTCTAATTTTATGATTCTAGCAAGTAAAGTAGTGGAATATTAGGCATCCAATTCTTGAATTATGTAGTCCAATAAGGAATTGGAACTTGAGGTAACTTTGGTCATCACATAACACAAGAATATTTGTAAGGTTATGTTTTTTATATTTAATTTATAATATTTATAGAAGATAGTTTTCTTGGTGATCTTGTGTAGTTTTAGTGGTGGGACTAAGAAAATTTTACTCCTGTTCTGGATGATGAAGGCTTGCAGATTTCAGATAAAAATTTTCTTGAGTCACACATTGAATGATTATATACTCTTGGGATATTACTAAAATACTTCTATGTAATAATAGAATCCACATGAAAATTATAATAGAATAATCATACATTCATTACAACTTATATCAAGCTAAATGAGTCATGTACAGACTATAGTTAACTTTTCCAAGATATATGATTAGGGACTCTTCTTCTATTATAAAAATATATGAATATTGATATTACACACCTAGACTATATTATTAATTATCCATTATTGTTTTTTGTGGCTATACCATAATAACATAGACTATAATATAATTGTGTCCAAATATTCTTCTTACTCCTACTGTAAGATTGGGTATGAATTGATTCTATTCACAAGTGAAAAAGGGGACCTACTAACATGATTGGGGATGATCAACTGCTTCAACATATCATCATCTAAAATTGAGGACACCTAATTTGGGGAAATGAGTAAAAATGGGAATAACAATAGTGTATGATGGGCCTTTTTAAATGATTAAAAGGTGGACGTTCTTCCCAAATGATCCAACCTACACCATAGAGAATGAAATGATCGACTATGAGTATTGATCAAACCCAACACTGAATGTAGGGGTTTATCGATAATGATCCAATTTATCATTGCAATGTGAACCAACGATAGGCAATCAACACCTTTCTTTACAGATCATGACCGAGTGGTTGAACTATAATCATTGACCCTATTTCTAGTGTAAACCATGATGATAATAGATGATATGTGAGGGAAAGATTGTAGATGAATATTTATGTAGTTTCATATAAGGTCTCTTGGAGTTATATAATGGTTAAAATTCTTTTTAGCATGTTTTTTGGAGCATCATGTCTTTTCTTAGAGTGAGAAAAAGACTTTAAATTATTTTAAAACATGTTTTTCAAATAATGCCTTAGTTTGTTATAGTTTCTGACAATCAATTTACAAAATTATTATGTAAAGAATATAATAAATATATTATATATTTAAAATAAAAAATATATAATAAAATTTTAGCAACAAATACTGAAATAAAAAATATCTAATTTTGTATTTAAAATATAATTTTTTAAGTATATAGTTGTAGTATGAATTGCTTATAAATGTTTGGAATAAATTTATCTACTAATAAGTATATCATATAAATTTATTACTAATCATTTGACTAACACATATATTATTTATTAGTATTATTATAATTTAAATATAATTATTTTATCAATCTCAATAACATTGATTGAATTTTTTTACCAACAATTTGCTGACATCTTTTGGTAAAATGCTTTACCTTTAAGAAATGTATAATAACAATTATGATAAAAAATTTTGAAAAAATTAAATATTTTATAGTGAGGCTACCATGACCCATTATATTTGTATCACCTTTTGAATTATCTTATACGTTTTTGTTGTGAACTATGTATCATTTATATTTATTAGATGAGGTTCAATTACTATCTTGATTAATACATTCTTAGTTTAATATTTATTTTTTAAATGATTTTCTCATGTGTATGGTAGCCCAATATATAGATGTGTTATGTCAGATTCCCAGCATGTTTTTGGGGGTTATTTACTCATCACATTGAAAATAATTTAATTCAACAAATAAGAGAGGCATAATCAAATTAGGAGAGAAAACCGTACTCATCGCACAAGTTGAAATAATGAGATGAATTCATCAAACATCAAAAACCGAAAAAATACCTAAATGTATCCCCATAATCATCACTGATTAACCTTTTCTGGTGAAGAATTTCTATGAATATACCTGAAGTCATTTATTTCATGTTCTCTATATTTTACTTGGTTCATCATCAATTTTTCACCCGCACCACCATAGATCGTGCATTACCCAATGTTAGATTTTATCAATAATAAAGGTAAAGCATTGATAAAAGGGTAATCTTTATTAGTGCTAGCTAAAAGTGCTGATAAATGTGTACACTTTATCGCTGCTTTTTGTAACACTGATAAATGTAGATCTGTATTAGTGTTGTTCTAATCACTGATAAAAACTTTAATAAAAAAATTCTATTAATATATATAATACTACAATTAAATTTATATATATAAATATTTATAAAATTATATTAAATATCTTTATTATATTTATAATTATAAGTAGTTATAAAATAATATATATGTATTTAATTATATAATTATATATAAAAATATAATTCTATATAATTATATAAATATATTTATAATTATATAAAAATATTAATTTATAATTAGAATTATAAATAAATATTTTCTTAAATATTTATAAAATTATAATAAATAAACTAAAATAATTTATATATGTTTTATTTTAATAATAATATACAAATATTTATAATTATATTTATTTGAATGTATATATATTAGGTGATTAGGGGAACAATTACATTAAACACACACACAACACACACACACACATGCTGGAAAGGTATGTCATAACCACCCATTGTTTAAAATTATAAATATAAATAAATATATATATATTTAAATAATTTTAAAGTTAAAATACATATATTTAAATAACAAATATATTTATTATATTTATAATTATATATAATTATATAATAATAAATATCTAGAATTATCCACAACATAGTGAATCATGGGTTAAGAAACCATGGCACTAACAATTTAGTAAGAAAATGAATAAAGGAATAGAAAGGATAAAAAAAGATGTGAAAACACACATTCTATAAAAACGTAGAAAGAAAATACTACCACAAAACTGGCACAATACGTTGTAATCCACAAGTTATTAAAACGGAGTAAGGAAGAACTATTAACACCAATTTCCCACATTCTGTGCAACACCAAATACCTAAGGATGTCATCTCCTCTTCCACATAGAATTTACCCATGGATCATGTCGGTCGTATATTATTTTTCAAGCCTCTTCCTTAACACTGTATGACTTCGGATAATAAGAGGCCATTCTATTAGGTTCCACATTGTTTCGGGCTAGAATATTTCCATATGGAATTTCATCCTGTGATCTTACCTCTACTTCACTGTTGACTTCTAGTTGATGAGGAAGAAGTTATCTACACCATCAAATTCATACCTAGAGACCTCTCCATAACTATCAAATTAAACTGAGATGTTCTAAATTGTAATCGTAAGTCCCTCATCATCCCTATACCCCTAAAAATACTCAAAGACATTACATGTTTTTGGATATCCTTTAGATGAAGTGGTCAATTTCTTTATCACGCTAGGTTATTGAAGGACATCATGAAAGAATTGATAAAATTCCAAACTGTTAATGGACACAAGCATGGAAAATAAGTTACCTTTCTCTTTTAAAGGACAACTAGTGGCTACGTATCCCACTAATATTCCATGAATAGAAAATTTCACTTTTACAAATCCATTTTCTTATACCTCAACGACATCATTAATATGATTTGATCGAATTGATGTTAGGTAAATTGAAATCCTATGGATTTTAGTGGAACCCTCTTTGTGATGACTCTATGGAGAATGCGTAGAAGCAGGGAAGTAATGCATCAGCCTAACATCCGCAGTAGAATAATTCACCAGAACAGGAGGGATTTTATACACCATCTGACTTTTAAATCATAGGGATGTATTCCGTTTTCTGTAATTATAATTCCTAAAATATTATGTATTAACATCAGTAGAGTACATCTAATGAACAAAATAATATGACACACAAAATAGATGTGAGGCCCAAGAATCAACAACATCATCCTTCAGCATGCAATTAAAACTACTCAATAACAAATGAGTTCCCTTATCATGTGCCATAAAATAAACACCTTTAGAAGATAAATTGTTTCCCTATAAAGCATCATAGAAAAACCTAGAATATACTTTCAAACTAGTGAAAACTACCATATTAGAAATCAAAAATGGGGCTTGAAATATAGGATTAATTCTATAACTCATGGGCCTGTAAGGCCAAGTAACCTTTTCATGAGGTAGTGGAGAAGTACAAATCCCCGTTCCTTTCACCTAACCATATACATCATGCTTCCTAGTTGGGGGCACTGAGTTCCTGTCAATTAACTATTTTTTACCATTAGTAGTGGGAAACTTTAGCATGAAGAAATCAGCATAATTCACATATGTATTAAAATTTGAGCATCTCAACCCCCTACGATAGTTATATTTAACATTTCCATTACAGCAGTAGTTGAAAAAACCAAGGACATGTTCATACACAATAGCATGTTTGAATTTAAAACCCCTAACAACCAAGTGAACTATTTTAGAAAACATTGATCTAAGATTGAATTAAAATAAATTTATGCCATAATGCTCAAAACTAGTCAATTTAGTATCTTTATATAAATTTATTGGGGTTAAAATATCTAGGTAAACATCCCAAAGTATACTCAGATTCCAAAAAAACCAATTTGGCCCTTTAACATAAATACATGATTTTACAATTCTGTTCTAGGCTTGTAACTGATCAATCCAAGGGTCCCATTACTAATTTCAGTGGACCCATTGTCTCTGGTTAACAGATACACTAATACATGACTTTATTTGTATCTACTGGGAAGGGGAATTTATATTAAAAAATCTCAAATCAATCGACACAATGTGTGAACCATCAAAACCTGATACCTACTGCAGTTGGGTATACAAATAATAAAAATTCAAAACACCATTCTTCAACTATGAGGTAAGATGTGTGATGATAAATTGCATACAGCCCTCAATCCAATTTTTTAATAAATTCACATTTTTTTAGAAAACACAAGAGAACCATTCTATAAGATTCAATTGTGAGAAACTATTGAGTTACACTGATGGACTGGAAAAAAACTTTCCTTAGTAGCAACACCATTCCATGGTGAAATCAAAATCTTTATGAGCATCACACGCCACCAAATACATTGGTTTCAATAAGTGAAAAATAGGGTTATCCCTCGCTAGATCCCAAAAGGTACGTGATAATGGAAAAAGTGTGTTGTCTAAGCCAGAATCATCACGAACATTCTTCGAGGGATCAATAAAAGAATCCTTCTGATTGAAGTATGCATCTAAGATTAACATCTCCATATGATATTGCCTTAATCGTAGTGGTCAAAGAGAGAGAGAGACACCTAATCCCAACTATCACATCATCAATATCAATAATTATATAATTATATATAATTAGATAAATCTATTTATAATTATGTATAGATATTTATTTGAAAATTTATTTTCAAATATAATAATAAATAAATAAATATAGTTATATATTTATAATTAAATTTTTAGTACAATATATATATAAATATATATATATATATTAATGTAATATATAAATATGATTTATAAATATGATTTATAAATTTTGTAATTAACGTATATCGATATAAAATTTAACATTTTGACTAATTTTAATTTCATAATTTTTTATATTAAAACTATCAAATTTATATTAGTCAAAATGTTAAATTGTATATTGATATACATTAATTAAAAAATTTATATATATTAAAAATGAATTTAATATATTAATATTTTATTTATACAATTATATAAAATATTTATGAATATATATATATATAATTAATAATTTAATATATATATACATATCTAACTATGTGTATGTATGTGTATGTGTGGATATACATGTGCTTAAGTACGTGTGGGTGTGTCTGTAGATATGTATCTGTACATATGTATGTCCACAATTTATGTAAATGTTACAAATTCACTTTTTAATATTTTTAATTTTTTTAATTTAATTTAATAAATTATTATTATATATTCATTAATAATTTTAAAAATATATTAAATTATTTAGTAAAATTTATTTATACATATATTTCATTGATAGTCAGATATTATTTTTAATATGTTTTTAATTTATATGAATATTATGTTTTTTATTAAGATTCAATAGTTAAAATATGATTAACATATATTTAATTAACCTATTTAACTGATTATTTTAATGATTTTATAATTAAATATTTTATTATAGAATTTTTTAAAAAGGAATTTTTTTAAAAATATTTTTTAAATAAACTTATATTTAAGAATAAAGATTTAAATAATTATAAAATAATAATATATATATTTTTATAATAAATATAATTTTGATATTTATAATTAAAAATTAATAAAAATATATTTATTGAAATATATAAATAATTATATATAAATATTATTTAAAATATATTTAGTATTAATTAAAAATAGAAGTAAATAAATAAATACATATTTAAATAATTATAAAATTAAAATTAATATATTTAGATAATAAGAATATTTTCTATATTTACAATTATATATTTTTAATCACAAACCAGAACTTTTTAAATATATTTATTCATATTTATATTTACAAATAAATAAATATTAATTAATATAAATAATTATAAAATTTTAATAAATATAGTTATTATATTTCTAAATAAATATATTTATATACTGATATAAATATGTATAATTATATATATACAATTATGTTAATATATCTATATATGATTATAATTAGAATAAATAAATAAATAAATAAATGATTATAGGATTCTAATAAATAAAATAATTATAATTTTATAAATATATATTATGTACATAGAGATCAGTGCTCTCAGTGCTCCTAGAGACTCCATGGTGATCGTGAGGCGACAACATTGCATTTGACATCAATGGTTGCGATTGATGTTGGTTCGAGGGTGACATGGAACTATACTTCACCGTTAGACGACCCCCCAACACCAAGGAACTCGAAGTCATGGGTTTGGATCTTCTTCAGTGTTGAGAGTGTATTTAACATCTCCTCTTTGTAGACTATGGTGGTGATCTCTGATCCAAAGCTGCCAGGCCCTACCGCTCATTCGAAAATATCTTGGAATCCATGTGACCTGGCTCTTAACTGAAGCTTAATGAATTTCAAACATATATAATAGGTAGATCAAACATTGGTGAAGGTTACTCCCATAACTGGCACTTTAGAAACAGCTGATTTCATTGATATAGAGGCTCCTAATATGGCATGATCAGGTAGTCATATTTGTGAGTGATCTTCTCCTAGCCTTCAGGATGATTCAATGACTTTACATAATCATATATCGAAAAATGGTACCTCGATTGTCGTTGAATAAAGCCTGGTTTTTTTAAGATCTGTAGTAATCCTACAAGAATTTGATCATTGCATTACTAACCATACCATCAGGGAATTATCTCTAGAATATGGATGATTAGAAGAAGTGATTGCTAAGAATTTATAGATTTGATGGCTTTAAATTGATGAAAATTGATATGCTTTTTTTCAAATTAATTTGCCTTCCAAATATATGAAGCTAATGTCTTGGAGCTCTGGTTTCCTAAATCTCAATATAATGATCCAATTATTTCGGTATTGGGAGACCGGCTTTGATTCATTTCAGAAAAAGAACATTCTTGTGTAGTCTTGGATACATATTAAAGGACTGAATGGGTTTTTTGGAACCCAAGCATTTTATTGGATTTTTCACTAGTTTTTGGATCTCCAATTAAATTTGATAACAAGAAAAATATAGATAGGAAAGGTCACTATGATTGAAACATGGTTGAGATTGATATTTGTTTGCTTCTTATGGAAAAATTATATTTCATTTCTTGGGATTTCAATTTTGATCTATCAATTGAATATGATTATGTCTCTTATTTTTGTTACAATTTCTAATATATTGGACATAAAAAAGATCACGGTCACATTTGTTTGAGTTTTTCTAACAGTGAGAGATATAGAAATTGTGTTGAAACATATAAGTTCAAGTTACCCTTTATTGATGGGAAAAATAATTTAGTTGAAAAACAAGAAGTGGTTATTATTGGGATGACAAATTATTAGGTCTCATCTCATATGCATGGAGGGGATAATGGATTGGAAGGAGGTTAGGGGAAGGTGAGATTTCTCCCCCACTAATCAAGAGACACACAGATGCGGGGGAAATTTAGGTTAATCCATTTGTTTTTATTTTCATGAGATGAATGATGGCATCAAACCAGGTCTTGTATCAACCATGGATCCATCTAATGCTAACAATAGAGTTGTTGAAGGCTTTGATCTTGTGGACCATTATAATGTCTCTCACTATGATGATAGTGAAAATGGGGTTGATGTTATATTGGACAGGGCTTCAGCTACTCGATGTGGTGGATCTCATCAATCTCATTTGGTGTGTCCATCTGACTCTAAGGATGGGGTTAATTTACCAGATGTCTTAGGGTATGCATATCTCAATGATGGTAATAAAAAATAAAAATCTACCTCTTTAGCCAAATATCAATAGGTTAATATTGTACACAGAGGTTACTATGGCCCGCAACAAACCATTACGGCCAATGGCACTACTTTTACAA
Source organism: Viscum album (assembly GCA_963277665.1). Lineage (NCBI taxonomy): Eukaryota > Viridiplantae > Streptophyta > Magnoliopsida > Santalales > Viscaceae > Viscum > Viscum album. The sequence continues at coordinate 1,112,239,053 of OY728129.1, read as the reverse complement.
GAGCATTACAACTATTCTAGATATGGTTGAAATAGTAGAAGCATCTAATTGTCCTGTTGATGTTCATAAATAAGCGTACCCTGACATGGAGGAAGAAGTTGTTGTTGACATTGTTTCTTCTATGGTTGAGATGACTCTATCATAACCTATCTTAAGTATATAATGTTTTAGTCTATATGATATTTTAGATAGATCTAATATTAATCAAGTATACAAAGAGGAATTTTGTAACACACATGGTTTTCTACGAGTTGAGGGAAAACCCTAATGAACTAAGGTGATCAAAGAAAGGAATAATTTTTATTTGGAGGTATTGGAGGGCTCAGATACACCTCTAAAGTAGGAGCCTCGACTATTGAGGTTCCCACCCATTAGATGACACCTTTTACCATCAAGTCAAGGCTAACAGGGCATGAAAACAACCTAAAACATAATGGACAAGTAGTTATCCAAAAGGAAAGGATGATGAATGATCTTAGTCAACAATACAAATCTTCTATTTCAAGATAGTTTCTGTTTTCATTACTTTCGAGCTATGTATTTCAATAACTTTTATCTTTCCATCACTTTGTGAACATTATATTTGTTATATATATAATAAATTTTTGGATCAAGGGTCATAACTGATGGTTCCCATCGATTTGATATTATTAATATATTAATACATATATATGTATACGAATATATTAATAATTATATAATTTGTTTTTCAAAAAATTCATTTAAAAATAAAATTATAAGAAAATGTATATTTAAATAATTAAAAAATTATTATAAATATATTTATAATATTTATAATTTTAAAAATATATGTATTAATATAAACATGTATAATAATGTAAATATATTTATAAATGTATAAAAATATTAATAAATACATAGAAATATATAAAAATAAATGTATTTATAATTTAAATTATAAATAACTTAATATATTATTATAATTAGGACTTTATCCATGCTAAAAAAACTGGTAAAGGGTAGTTTTACTAGCCATTATTATTGTAACATTGATAAAACTACTCTTTATTTACTCTTTTTTTTTTAATACATTTTAAAAGCCTTACCCAATCTTATAAAAACAGCCCTAACATGGTCTCCTATCTTGTGCCATCTAGATCTCATGAAACCCTATGGATGTTAATGCTCTGGCTCTCCATTGACATTTCTGATAAATTGATCCTAAAAAATTATAAGGTATGTGCCAATACATTTTTTCTACTCTTTAAGATTTGATACTTTCCACTTATTCGCTTCTCATCCATAGTCCACAATTGTTCACTTCTTTTGTTCCATAATGCCACAATGTACCAATGGAGTTTCCTCATGTTTTTATACACTCTTAATATAGGTATTACACCCATGTACCACATCGAACCACTCATCTTGGTTTCCAAAACACCTGGATAAACAGACTAGACATCCTTTCAAAATATCCATGTATACCATGATATTTTGTAACAAATTTCAATCATATTTTAATATAGATAAACTTTTATGTTTTTCGTTCATGGTATGTACATAAATCCTAGTTCACCAACTCTTTTCCTCAAATAATAAAGGGAATGAACCTTATAAATCACTCTTGAGTCTTACTTATCATCCCTTATTAGAGTAGTTAAATCTAATATACCATGTGATGACCTTTATGTAAAATCCAAATTTGCATTTATGTATCCAAGTATGGAAACATACTTTGATAATTTTCCTTAGATTTAAACTATTACTTTTATATACACAGATATGGTTTTCCCATTGATATATCTCACAAATTCATAGAGGCGGTCTTTATTATGTATAAATATAGATATACTCAAGTAATATACCTTTTTACTCAGTCTTCTTGGAAATAGTTACTTTTTCATATACATGGATATTATATTCTTTTTCCTTTTCCGATGTTTATTATTCTGAATGTACTAGTGAAAAAATAATTTTCAGCATAATGTTTTATTTTTTAATGTCAGTTTTTTATCTAATGTAAATATGAATATCATTATATATATTTTTATTATCGATTTTATAAACCAACATCAATATATATTTTTGACTAATTGTAAAGGATTTCAAAAAATATTATTTTCTATAACTGAAATCAAATATTAGCAAAATTTTGTTTTAACATCAGTTATTTTGAGAACCAACCTCTAAAATCACATATAACATTGGTAATTTTTATAACCGATGTTATAGATGAAATTCAATAATGGATGTAAAATTAAAAAATTTCAAATGTTATATATATATATATATTTTAAATAATTATTTCAACACACATAACTCCCTTGTAATAAAAAAATGATGATAAAAATATAAAATTATTGAAACCAAATAAAAAAATAATGTTCGGGTTTCTTTTCCTTTGTAGTGCTGGTTTCCTCTGAATGTAAATATTATTTGTTAATATTCATTTTCTTTAATATGAAGAACTCATGCGAAATTTTATACATATGTTAATAAATCTCATAGAGAAGCTTTAAAATTTCTTCTTGATCAGAAGAATTCATCTTCTTAGAAAAAACATTATATATATATATATAATGAAAATAATCCATAAATGAAAAAAATAATGATAAAATATTACAAACACCATTAAAATGTGATGAAATGAAGAATTAGTGGAATAAATAAGAATATAAATTATGAAGGAGGTGTAAATCAAGAATAAACAATGTTTTGGAAGGGAATGTTATATTTGGTATTTTAAATGTTTTCTCATGAAATGATAAATTTATTGGCATGAAAATAAATAGAATTGGTGTTTTGTGATGAAATTGGAACATTATGAGTGTGTGATTTGAATATTTACTTTTGATACCTGTTATTTATATAATTTACATTAAGACCATATATTTTAACACTTTATATTTTATCCAACATAATCCCCTTTTTAACATTGGTTATTATATAATAAAAGGTAAAAACAACCCTAAAAAAGTACAGTGTGAAAAATAAAAAATGTGCGAAATACATTATCGATTAGTTATACATTTAAATGATATTAATTTTTTTATATTTTTTATATATTAAATGATATTAAATGTGACATTTAACATTAATTTTTCAATAACTAATATCAAAACTATCACCAACAAAATTTTATCACTGATAATTTATATAACTAACGTTAAAACACATCAATAGAGGTTTTTAATATTGATTATTAATATAAGTGATATCAAAAACATGACGTGAATTCTATTTTCTCTACAAGTTTAGATATAGTCTCTTACATAACATTTCTAAAAGATTGTGGCTACTATATATATAGAGAGCTTCAACAGAAATTTTCCAAAATATATTGATTATAGAATGCTCATGTTATTTATGTGTTGCATGATTTTTAATGCTTGAATTCCTGGATAAAAATGGAATGTTTTTGGTTTTTAAAATAGTTAGTCTATTTTCTAATTATGTTTGAAAATATAATTGGGGTTTGATTTTCTATCAATTGTTTTTTAATTGGTAATATTTATTTTGTAAAAAAATGATTTAAAAAAATAGTCAAATGTTTTTTAGTAGTCATAATAAATTTTAAAAACTAATAAAATTCATCCAAATGATTTATTAGGGAAAGATTAATTAGTTTTTATAATTAACACATAATTTTAAGGGGAAATGATGTGTTTTAAAGTTAATAAATTAGATTTCTATGATGTTTCAGAATAAGGATGAAATTTTGGAATTCAATTCTAATCTTATTAAAATATATTTTAAATTTCACATTTACTTTAAAATGTTTTTTATTTGAAATTTGAGTTAATAGATTTATTTTTATAATGTGGTATGGTATATACTTATTGTTTGAGCCATCTCAACTAAAATAATATTATTTTGTTAACAAACATTTTATTATATGGTATATGGTAAACTATGTTTATGGTGAATAACATGCCTCTCTAAATAATCATAAATTTTTACCTTATAAATTTGATACCATTATCTATCTAGATCGTATATAAGGAGAAATTATAATCCTTTATTCCTCTTCTACAAAAACTTTTAAAAATATTTAGATCCTATTATTTATTTCTCACAACGAAAATAAGATTAATTTAGGTAAATTAATCAATAACATAAATAGAATAATTATCTAAAATTTTTATTACATCCTCACACTCTAATAATTAAATAATTAAATGAAATTTTATTATTTGTTAGATTGTATCTCTATTATTATGTGAAGAGTTAATAATATTTACCTTTAAGAATTTTGAGAAAATCATATTGCTTTCTATTTTTAGTATTGGATGCCTATAGAAATTTTCATCTTAAGAGATACAACTCATGTTTTTTTGGATAAGATGATCAAGTTTTGTATTCCGTAATTGGATTCTTATGTTAAGGCATAGGTTGAATGAATTTTCCACATCATCTACATGAATTAGATTTTTTACATTGGTCAATGTCCTCTGATCAAAATATATCCATAAAATTAGGTATCAGTTTTTTATATGTTGTATAAAACAGAGAAAAGGAATGATTGTATTATATTTGGATATTCTAGGAATATCAACCGCTGTAACCAATCCATAGGAACATTTAAGCATAAAAAATTCAATGGCTTAATAAAAGATTAGAATGAATTGGTAAACCGCAATAAAGTAAAATTTTAAGAATAATATCACATGAGAGAATATAGGATTACCTTAATATGGAATATCCCTTACTGTATATTCAATGTAAATTTAAATTTATTACTGGGAAGGGAAGATAAATAAGTGATACAATATTTCTTCTTCAGTTACACTATATAAACTAACCTATATTGTTGATTAAACACTTTATTCTCTCACTTACTAATTTTTTTTCATTTTCCAACACCCCATAAAATCTGTTTTAGAAATTTGGGTGGTATCTATATTTATAAATTCATTAGAATGAGAGGTATATATATAAAAAATGTATATATGTGTAATAAAAAAGGGTGGTATTTAAATTTATATGATCATGTTGTCTTTTAGAGACCTTCTAGACACATAGAATCTCACCTTTTATATAATACTGAATGATAGTAAATAAATGGAAAGGGTATCTCACTAACTCCATCCAACCCATAATATATCCATCAGGACACCACTTCGACAATCTTGTCCACAATGGATGCTAATAGGTACTATAATTAATTCCTCAAATCAAAATCCATTTATTTTTAATGTAGTACTTGAAGGAATTCTTTGATTGCTAAAACTAAAATGGTTTTATTAGTATGAATTTATATAAGAATATCCCACTGAGCCTTATCCTAATCACAAACATATAGGATCTGATTGTAGGGATCAAAATACTACTATATATTCTTTAAACTTTTGATAGTAAACTAAGAAATGTTTCCAAGTGATTCACTAACTCCCCAACCTAAAAATATTTTGATTTATGGAGATAATGATGGTCTTTATCATCTGCATCACTCAAATATTTATTATTTCACATTTTCCTTGAGACTCATCCCCCATCTCTTCATTATATGAACCTATGTTACATGAACTACCCTAATGACTAGTCGTGCCATACAAGGTATGAGTGATAATTATGGATGAATTCATAGGATAACACCTTCCACTGGTGTAGTAATTATTTAATTCAGTTCAATTACCCAATTCCTTAAAATCACACTAAAATTATTTAGAAAATTTGAATTTTTGATTCCCTTATTTGAAATGCTCCATTGTGGGTAATTGTTTCTTTTGTAAATTATCAATATTACTAAAATAAATAAGATAGATATTAAAAAAATGGATGGATTCCAATCGTATGACAATTGAGTATTAATATGGGTTGCAAAATTACATTATGTTTGAGGAAGATCATGGCATATGATACTGGAAAAATCATTTTCCCTTCATAATGGTGATATTTTCTATGTCTAATTATTTTTTTGGAGTTCAGTGAAAACTTAATATATCACGCAATAGGTCAATGTTATAAATTCTACAATGAAAATAAGGAAAAAGTGAATGTAGCTACTGACATGGGTAACACTAAATTTTATGGATTATCTAATATGAGTGAATGGGTTCAAACTTAATAATATCATACCTAGGATGTTACTACTTGTGTTAAGGATTATGAAGATTTTATTGAAGAAATGACAATGACTGTAGAAGATGATCTTCTTGATTATCCTAATTCTTTTGAGAACATAGAGTTTTGAAATAATTCTATTATATTCTAGATTTACTAAATATATAGCATCATTAGATAGACTGAAGCTATATAATTTAAAATATTAAAACAGATGGATTTAAATCAATTTTATGAAACTAATTTCTCTCGAGAATTATAATCTCTCATAATACAATTAAATTCATAATGAAATTTATGACTCTAAATGAATTCTACGTTTAGTGGGTATGATCTTTGAAAGAATACATGCATGTCTAAATGACAGTAAACTATTTTCCAAGGACCAAAAAATCACTTAAATAATTCTAAAGCTGTGGTTATTCTCATTACAAGAATGATGAATCATGTCATCTGAAATTTTTATGGTACTTTCTAATCATTAAAAGTTTTAGACACCAATATGAAAGTGACGGGACTGGAAGTAAATTTACATGAAAACTAGATCAAAGAAATAAACATGGGAAATATCATCCCCTGATAGATCGTCCTTAGAAAAAGAGAATAAATCATGAGTATCTTAAATTTTTAATTGAACCATGAAACCATAGTCTTGTGCAATATAAAGATAGAGTTAATCATTTTGGTTATCAAAGCAGTACTCCCAAATTATAGCTAGTGATGTTGGTTATTTATAAAATGCCATTATGGTTATGCATGAAACCGAAATAAATTATGTTATCTATACTTGTATGTGGACCAAAAAATTGGGTAATTATATGGATGTTTATTTCTATCCACAGATCCAATATTTGAAAATATTGTGGGATTCAAGTGTTGTATTTTATGATTCTGATAGAAATGAAGATTTCACATAGATATCCTTGTTGTATGTGGGGATAAATGATTTTTTCTTATCCAAATATTTCAAGAAAATTTATTAAAGGAACTAAATGGTGTCCCATTTGTGAATGAGTTTCATATTTAATTATGATGAAAAATTCATCGAAGAATATATTTCCAAGACATCATGTATTTCTAACCCTACATTAAAAGTACGGATCTTGGACGACATCATTCTATGTTTGTTCAGAAGACTGTACAACACTATATCTATTGATGGTTTATCAACTATTTTTTAAAGTGAATGATATGGAAAGAAATTTTGATAAAATGATTCTTTTTTTGAAAAACCTTATGAAAACCAATATAAAAAAAGAGATCAGTTTGTTTAAAATTACCATTCTAGAATTATTTGTACGTCAGTCATTTTACTTATAATAATCATGTTGAAAAAATTATTTGATTGTGTCATTGGAACATCACTAAATGCACACATAAAATAATGTACAAAATTAATGCATGGTTGGACACGCTTACCATGGGAATACGGGAAGAGTTGGCACTATTGAAGGGTGAAAACTAGAATTTTCTTCCCCTATCTACCTATAATAATTCTAGGCCCACTACCACAGATCCGAGCATGGGATGCACTGGATTTTATGAGTGCTAACAAGAAAGTGTTGATAAAAGGAAGACCATTATTAGTGTTATTATTAGCACAACTAAATTTTTTTAATAAAAAATATTTTTAATTTTTATAAAATTGTTATATTTATATTCAAAAATCATTTTTATTTATATAAATTAAATACAAAACACATGTTTATAATTAATATATAATTTTAAATAATTGAAATATATATATAATGTTAAAAAAATATTTATAATATTATAATTAAATAATGATATATTTAAAAAATTAAAAAATTATAATAAATTTCATTAAATAATAAATATATTAATTGTATTAATTGTATTTTTAATTATATATTTATAATTATTATAAATACTATATAAATATAAATATATATATTTACATTTATAAATATAAATAAATATATATATATTTTAATAATTATATGTTTTCAATGAATTAGGGAATGAAATATATCGATGCGTGAATATCATAGGTGTTCATATGTTATGTATTCATCATGAATGTTCATTTACACATGACACACTCATTACTATACATGTCGTCTATATTTATGTGATGACTCATTTCTTTTGATCTATACTATACTAGGTATTTATCTATATATATTTATATTTATATACAAATATTCATAAAGATATTTATAATTATAAAAAATATATATGTATAATTATAAAATAATAATAAATATATTTATTATACTTATAATGTAAAAAATATATATAATTAAGTAAATATATTTATAAATATACGTTTTCTCTTACTTTCATTAAATCCATTATCCTCATTTCATGTTTCAAAAGTGTTTAATTTATAATTTTACTTTTCAATGGTTTCTTATAAATAAATATAGATATATTTAAATAATCATAAATTTATAATGAGAATATTAATTACATATAATTATAAATATAATAAATATATTTATTATAAATTTTTAATTTTAAATAACTATTTATTTAAAAGCAAAATTAATAAATAATTATATATATACACATATATCTTATTAAATTATAATAAATATATTTGTTATAAATATTAAGTTACAAATATATATAATTAAATAAATATATTTATAAATATATAAAAATTATTAAAACTAAAAAAATGTTTATAAATAAATAAAAAAATTTATAATTAAAATTATAAATAATAGAGATAAATTTATGTAATTGTTAAATTATAATAATTATATTAATTATATATTTTTATAAAATTATAAATGTAATAAATTTTTTGGTTATAATTTTTATAATTATTGAGATATATATATATATATTTACAATTATTATTATAAATATATATATATATATATATAAATTTATAGTTATTAAAAAATAAAAAAAATTATAATAAATATATATAAATATTTATAATTAAATTATAAATAAATATAGATATATTTAAATAATCCTAAAATTATAATAAATATTTTAATTATATATAATTATAAATATATCAAAGTGGGTGTAGCCATATTCCATGACTAATAACCATTTATTAAAATTTAAGAATAGATAACAAGTAGATGAGAAATAAAATAAAATAAAATAAGGGCATGCTTGTAAACAAAATAAAAACAACACATCATACATCTCCATAATCATGATCTTTTTCATTATCAAAGTATTCACCATCAATAGATTCCCAATTTCACTGTATGATCTTCTTGGTAAAAAGAACTGTGTACATCTCCATAACCGCCAACTTCTCCGGCATGATCTTGTTAGATCTAGAAGAACAACCTCATCTATGCCCTCAAGTAACATCCTCTCGGTCCTGTCTGTGGCCATAACACTTTGGGTGCCTACCCCTTCTTCAAGTATACTGATATATAGTCACATCATGATCTTCCTTTTCACTGGCAGCAGTATCCTTTGACCAAAGAATTACATCATCATTAAGATAAGCAAGAACCATAAAAATATAGACCTCATTTTTAATTTCCTGATCAATTTCATGTTCAACTACTTTTGTTGATTCATGTAGAGAACCATTTTTACATGAAATCATTTGAAAACCATCATTATAGTTATTATTATAAATAAATATATATATATTTATTATACATATAATTATAAAAATATATAAAAAATATAATTAATCTCTTATGATTATAGTTTTTTTAGTTCTTTTTAGTGCTGATAAAGGCATTTTGTATCAGCACTTTCTATATTAACACTTATAAAACAAACCTTAATAAGTTCTTTTTAGCTCGTGTTGATAAAATTTTTACTCAATTTTTTAAATTTACCATAATAGTGTCCTTCTTATCTCGCACACCTCAAGTTCTCATGGAAGGGAACCCCTACCACATGATCCTCTTCCTCCTCATCCTCCTCTACCGCAGACTCGTCCTTATCCTCCATTGGCGCAAGTCTATCCTCTTATTCTGTAAATCCCTCCTCCACCACATCAATGGCCACCTCCACCATGAACTTCACCTTCACCACCGAACCCCATCTGATGCGAACCTCTCCTCTTCCACACACCAAACCGTACATTCATTCTGAACCCTTCCTTTTCCATGAAACCACCACCTCTGCACAACCAGCTCTGCTTCTAAACCCCGCTTATACTACATAGCCCTTCTCCTCAGAAAAACCACCTTCCCCACAAACACAGCTTCTCATGTGAGATAATTATAAATATTCTTGTAATGATCTTAGTATTTCCTTTATAGTTTATCATTTTAAAATATTCCATGATCAATTCTATGTCTGTATCTTTTTTATTTTTTGTCAAGGAAATTGAGGAGCTTCTAGGGATAGAATATGTATTTTCTAAATAATGGCATTTGATGAATTTATGGGATATATTTGTCACTGATCATTATATTGACATGTATCTTGGTTCATTATACGCCTACTTCTACCAATGAGATAATAATCAATTAATATTTGGGATTAGAACTTGATTCCTTATAATAGGTATATAATCAAGGATGTTTTGGGTGTAGATCTCAGTTGCCTGGATCAACTCTATAGATCCTCCAAATAAACTGTGTAAAATAAACATGTTAATATGATAGAAATTATATTTGTAAAACAAATATTTTTATAATATTGAGGATTCTAGTTTTTGAATTCATAAATGTTCTTTGCATTGCATATTTATTTCCACAATGTTATTATCTCTATAGGATAGTGCATCGAATATGATCAATTTTTCATTAAATTGAAAATGATCTACATTAGAAAATTTTATATTAATATACTTTTATTATTTACAAAAATTATAATAACTAATAAATAATAAATTTTAGTGGCATGAAAAATGTGAGCCTTGTTTCTGACTAAAAGTAAAACACCCCATGTAATGATGTATCTACTGTATCAATTGTTTTTGTTGGCGGGTGAAATTATATTTTTCTAGGGTGATGATAATGTATATATTTGGGAGATGGATATGAAAACTTTTTATATGGGACCTATATTTCTATATATTGGTAGAATGATAGCTTATTTTTCTAGAGTAATTTTCATTGATAGAGAAAAACATCAGTCATTATTTCATACACACATTTACATGTTCATAGACGTATTCCACAATGAATTGCCTAGGATACCAACCAAGGGATAAGTTTAGTTTACTATTCTATTCTTACGAGGTGTGGAGAATATATAAATATTCTACCATATAAGATGGATCCTGAAGAGATATTAGAGAAGAAGTCTCAATTGAACTACTTCGAGGTGAAGGGGTTCATAAGTATGATTATGTCCCATGGAGTGCCTTGGTTTTTTTATTAAAAAAATAAAATATATCATTGAGAATATGTGTTTACTATTAGAGGTTATTAATATTTAATGAAATAATCTTTTACCCACTTATACATATTGATGGAAAATTTTCTCAACTTAGAGGTGCTAATATATTCTCTATGATTGATTTGATATCAATTTATCTTCAATTTATGGTAAGGTATTTGGATACACCACAAACTATATTTAGGAGGACGTCTGTATTGTATGGTTATCTAGTGACGTCATTCAGTTTAAGAAATACAATGGTAGTGTTCATGGCTGTGAGGAATTTGGTCTTCAATCCTTATTTATAAAAATTTTTTGTGGTATTTTTCAAACTTATCATCATGTATTCCATGTTGAGGGGAAATAATGCTTGATATCTGGAGTTCATTTTGAGAAAACTTGTTATGATCTCGAAGTGTATATTTTGGATTGATAATGTACACTTCATGGGTAAAATGAAATTAGTGGATAAAATATTTGTAGACCCTAATATGTTCAATGCGATAGTTTATTTAAAGAGGCTAAATAATGTTTTTTAGATCAAAATATTTTTGGGAATTTCTGAATATTACACGTGGGTTGACCGCAATTCTTCATAAAGGGAAACACTAAGGTGGCCTTAACCAAGAATGATGTATGATTATTTTTTTTAGATTTTCATGATATATCATTATATCATGTTAATGGGAGATTTATGAATACACCAATCATAACCATAAATGGGTTGTGTAATGAGTGTGGATTATATTGTGATGTATCAGTATCTATGATTTGAATAGTTATAGTTCATGATGGTCATGCTATCACTTATTGGTCCATACATTTAAGAACAGATTTGAAAAACTTCCCAAATACTTTCTTATATTTGGGAATAATGGTTATTTACATGAAGTGTTATTGGAATTATCAATAGGGTGAGATATTTTTGGAATACGCTAAAAATGTTTTTAAAATATATTTCATGACAATGTGAAATTAACCATTGATAGAGGAGAAGGTTTTTGTAACTATAGTCCTTCAAAATTGACATAATGTATACCTTAAAAGGAGGAACATTTTCTCTCATGTATCATATTAGAAGGATCATGCTTTGGTAGTACATGATTCAAGCATCTAGTGGAAGATCATTTCCCCCTTTTAAGAGATGTGTCTTTATGTTCAAATGTATCTTGTCCAAGTGGAACTTATTTATTTATCTATCACTTATTCACTCCTTAGTAGTACTATGAGTGTAAACTATAGGATTCATACAATATATTGATGAGAGACATGATAAACCATTTATAGCTATATATTTTCTAAAGCGATGGTTAATTTTTATTCATGTATTTCTTAAAATGTTCCTCACTTAAAATTTATGTATGTGAAAATTCCAAAGTGGATATTCTAAAATGATTCATGTGTTTTGAAATGTTTCTTAAAAAATTCTATGTGTTCAACAAACCGATTTCGGGTTTTGGATTGTTTAAAATGATTTAAAAATTTGGGATGGACTTAGGTTGCATGCCATGTGTTTGTCAAATTATCCAATTCAATTTCATAAAGGGATGTTAATTATTTGAAAGTGTATTTAATACTAGTTTCATTTAAAAAAGGGTGTTTTATTTTAATGAGTAATTTATTAAATTGGTTTGTTCATTTAGTGGGATTTTAACTATGGATTTAGAAATAGTTTTCAAGGGAATTTACTATTAAGTTCAAATTGGATGAGTCCTAGGCAAAAATGAAACAATAACAATCATTCAGATGTAGAGTTTCCCTTATTTAAAATACCACTTTTGGGTAAATATTTTTCCAAATATTAATATTACTAAGTCAAATATGATAGATATGATTAAATAGTGGATGTATTCCAATCTTATGATAGAAGAGTATAAATATTGAGTGAAAGAGTTCATCGATAACGAAAAATATATTTCATAAGACCCTTATATTATCCTCTATCTTTGTTTATGTTGCTGTTATTCAATTCAAGGAAGACTTGATGAGTTGGAAGAACACTTGATCTATCATGACATTGATTGAAGTTATAAATATTAGAATAAACATGGGGAAAATAGAATGTAGCTATTGGATATGATAACACTATGTTTTATTGATCATATTATATGATTACAAGTGTGTGCGATTAAGGAATACCATATCAAGGATGTGATTAAAAATGTGAATTATGATGAAGATAGTATTGAGGAAATGTAAAGGGTAGTTATAGATGAAATGCGTGATTGCGCAAAATTGTTTGAGAAGTTAAAGAGCTATGAAAAGACACTATTGTATGCTGGTTACACTAAATATATAGAATTTTCAGCCATACTAAGGTTGTATAATTTGAATGATGGAAACAGATGGAGTGAGGTAAGTTTAATGGAACTACCTTATCTATTGAATGGAATTCTTTAAAAAGATAATGAGGTCTCAATTTACATATACAATTCCAAATGAATGATACCCTTGATGGGTATGACCTCTAAAATAATACAATCTTGTCTTAATCACTTTATACTATTTTGACAGGACCAAAAGTCACTTATAAAATCCAAAACGTGTGGTGTTTCTTGATAAACAATAAACGAATATGGTCCTATGAAGTTTTTTATGGTACTTTCTAATCATTCCAATGTTTAAGCATATATATGGAAGTGATGAGACTGTTGGTAAATTTAGGTGGAAGATATATACAATAAATAAATATGGGAAACTACATCCCCTGATAGGCTTTCATTAGTGGAGAAGAATTCATCATGAGTATCCTAAATTTAGATATGAGCAGAGAAACCTTTGTCTTACATATTCTATAGATGAAGTGAATTATTTTCATTTTCAAAATAGAACTCACAGTACATAAACTGTTATATTGGTTAATTATAACTTTCTACCATAGTTATGAATTAAATGAAAATAAATCATGTTATCTATTATTATATAAGTACCAAAACAACTGGATAATGATATTTATATTTATTTTGATCCATTGGTCAATGATATGAAATTATTGTGGCATTGAGGTGTTTCTTTGTATTATTCTCACAGAAATGATGACTTAATTTTAAGAGACATGTTGTGTGAGTCTATAAATGGATTTTCTACTTTTGGAAATTTGGTAGGATACAACATTAAAGGAACTCAATGGTGTCCAGTCTGAAACAAGTTACACAGTCAATTAAGTTGAATCATTCATCAATAACCGTGTTTCAAGGTCATCAAAGATTTCTACACTGATGGACTGAGTACTGATATTGGATGATATCATTCGATGGAAGTTATGAAGAATGTACAACACTATCTGTACTAAAAGGTGATAAAATATTTGATAATATAAAATATATAGACATTGATGATGCTAATCTATTTTCAAAAAACCTTACGAAAACCAGTTGGAAAAAGAGATCAGTTTTTTTGAATTACGATATGAGATTTTTTTTATATCTCTGAAAAATTCATTATGTTATTCATGATGAAAATAATTTATGTGATAGTGTCAAAAGAACCTTTCAAAATGCACCTAGAAAAACAATATATGGAATTAAGGCTATACAGGATATAGATAACATGGGAATACGAGAAGAGTTGGTTCAAGTGAAGCATATAAAAAGAATTTTTCTTCCTCCAACTCCTTACAATATTTGCAGGAAGGATATATATCTGTTTTAAACATCTTTAATGACATAATGGTTTTAGAGGGGTATTCATCAAATATCATGAACATTGTGTCAGTGGAAGATTTAATGTTAATGTTAATGAAATCACATGACTACCATGTTTTGATGAAAGGCTTAATGTCCATAACTTTACATTGTATTTTTACCAAGAATGTACATCATAAATAAACCAAACTATGTTTCTTCTTCAAATCTATATGCAACAATTTTATAGACCTAATGAAAATTCTGAGTATAGAAAGAGAAATTTCAATCATATTATGTGAATTGGAAATGTTTGTACCACTAACATTCTTTGAAATTATTGATCATTTGATGGGACACTAGGTGAGAGAGATTAAAATATGTGGTTTTATACATTATAGATTCATGTACCCCATTGAATGATATATGATTATTTTAAAAGGGTATGTAAAAAATCGAAGTTAGCCATAGTGTTGAATTGTAGAAGGTTATATTGTTGAAAAACCCATTGAATTATATATCGAATACCTATCTTATGTAGAGAGAAATGGTCTACCTAAATCTTGTCACACTATGTAGCTTATGGGTGAATTTTGTTTAAGAATATATGTTTTCACAATCAATATTATAGATCTAGAGCAGGATAACCTTTACATTTTTCAGAATAGTTTGGAGGTTTCCCCATATGTTGATACGCACAATGAAATTATTAGGAATTTGAATCAATCAACAGATAGAAGATAGATATAAAATACACATAATCAATAGATTATAGGATGGTTTTTGAACCATATTGTTTTAGGACATTATGCAAAATATTTTATTTGGCGGTGTTTTTTTCGTTTAGTAGCCCTTTAAACCGCCGGTAAATCATTCTGCTGCAGTTTTGTAAAATTGCCACAAAATTATGTATAGAGAAATAATTAGAGTCGGTTTATTAAAGTTGTTGTCAAAAAATATAGCGGTGGTTTTTAGCGGATGTTTAAAACACCGCTAAATCCTTTTTTAATTTGTTTATTTTTTTTAAATATTTTTTATTTTTAATTTAATTAATTTTTTATATTATTAATTAATTAATTTATTTAATATTTTTTATTTTTTATTTTTCACAATTGGTTTATTTATTCATTCATTTGTTTATATATATATATTTATTATTGCCACACATATACTCATCTCTATGTATATGTTCATGTCCATGCTCAAGTTCATGTCTATGGACAAGAACATGCCAAATATAGAAATTCTGCATTGAGTGAGATTTGAACCCATTTCCTCTTGCTTATTTTCCAAAGACTTTACCACTCCAACAAGCTCTTTATGTGTTCAAAAAACCGAAATTAATATATGTTTATATATATATTAACCAGAAAAACATGTAATACATAACAAATAGATACACACTAAATAATTATTAATCAATAATGATTAATCAATAATAAAAAATCAAAAATCAAAAATATATAATATATAATATGTAATATATAACAAAAAATATATAATATATAACATTTAATATATACCCTAAAATATATAAGACATAATATGTTATAAATAATATATAATACATAATATGTAACACATAATATATAATATATAATATATAATATATAATATATTATATAATATATAATATATAATAGATAACATAAATTACATAATAGATAATTGATAATGGATAATAGATAATAGATAGTAAATAATATATAATATATAATATATGACATATTAGTAATATGTAAATGATAAATTAATTAAAAAATAATTTAATATATGACAAATAAATAACAAATAAATAATAAATTAAGATATAATAGATTTATAAATAAACAGTAACTAATAAATAATATATAATATATAATATATAATATATAATAAATAATAAGTCATAAATAATAAATAATAAGTCATAAATAACAACTAGTAAATAATAAATTATAAATTATAAATATTAGGTATAAAAATATAAAAAATAAATAAATAATAAATAATAACTAATAATAACTAATAATTAATTATTTATCATTAATAATTAAGAATTAATAATTGAGAATTAATATTTAAAAATTTAAAAATTATTAATAAATTATTAATACAGAATTAATTTATAATTAATAAATAATTAATCATGAATAAATAAATAAACAAATAATAAATTAATAATAAAAAACAATAAATAATATTTTTCAAATTTAAAAAAATTAATTAATAATAAATAATAAGTAATAAATAAAAAATAATAGATAATAAATAATAAATAATAAATAATATATAATAAATAATAAATAATAAATAACAAATAAAAAATAATAAATAATAAATAAATAAATGATAAATAAATACATAATTAAATTGATAAATAAATAAATAATTAATTAATAATTAATAATTAATAATTACTAATAACAAATAATTAATAACTGATAATTATAAAATTAAAAATTCATAATTTGTAATTAATATGTAAATTTTTAATATTTAATAAATGATTAAAAATTAAATGATTTTTAATTAATAAATATAAAATAAATAATCAATAGATAAATAATAATTATATAATAAATGAATTATATTCTAATAATAAATTAATATTTTGAAAATTATAAATAAATTAATAAAGAATAAATAATAAAGAACAATGAATAAAGATTAAAGAATAAAGAATAAAGAATAAAGAATAAAGAATAAAGAATAAAGAATAAAGAATAAAGAATGAATAAATAAATAAATAAATAAATAGATTAATAATTAATAATTAATTAATAATTAATAATAACTAATAACTAATAACTAATAATTTATAATTTATAACTAATAAAAAGTAATTAATTAAAAAATAATTAATAAATAATGAATAAGGAATAAAAAATTAAATAGTAAATAAATAAATAAAAAATGAATAATAAGCTAATAATAAATAAATAATTAATAAATAATTATTTAATGAAAAATAAATTAATAATTAATGTGTACATAATAACTAATCAATAAATAAATAAACAATAAATATTAAACAAATTAATATTAAATAAATAAATAATAGATAACTAACTAAATAAATAAATAAATAAATCAATAATATTAAATAAATCAATAATTAATTAATTAAATTATAAAACATTAAGAACCATTGAAAACCATAAAAACATTGAAATGGATATAAAATATGATTTGACACTCCTTTTTTGGTACCACAACTAGTAAAATTAATGATCATGAAATGTCTTTCGATATGATATGTGGTACAGGACAAACATACATCTGGATCGAATGTTATAACCGTTGGAATTTAAAAAATCAATGTCTGCAACTAAAATCTTTATTTTGAAGACCTTCTAGGCCTTTATGGCGGAATAAAAAGGGGTACAAAACTCAATGATTTTGTACCATACCTAAGCAGTTTAGAGCTCATTATAGGCTTCGATTTGATATGTGGTAGATATCAAACAAACACCCGGATTAAAAGTTATTTCTGTTTAATGTTCGAGTTCGATTTTCCCCTTTCTAATTGTGAATATATTTTTTTCCATTGATTTTCATATGATTCAAATCTCATTTGATTTTTTCTCATTTGATAAACTTCAATTTGACTAGTTGTGGAGCAGAAATGGACACTCAGATTAGATGTTATGGTCATTTGATGCCGAATTCTATTCTTGTACTTATTGAAGATTTGTTTTCAGTTTAAAAATATTATTTACCAATAACTATAAATATTAATTAACTAACATATTATAAATATATAAAATTATTAACAATAAACTATATTTTATTGTAAATAATAATAAATTAATAAATAAATATTTTTTTTTGAATTTTCTGATTTTTTTAGAAACCGCATTTAAAAAATGCAATTGTTTTAGAAGAAATTTCATAAAATTAGAAAAAAAATGTGCTATTTTTTCAAGGAGAATTTAAAACCCACTATGAAAAAACCGCTGCTAAAACTCTATTTTGTTGTAGTGGAGTTAGATGAAAATCTAGATTCATTTTTAGAAATACATTGATCTATATCTGGGGAGAAAAAGTTTGTATGTATTATCATACAATGGTTATGTAATTAATGGGTTTACATTCTATTCAAATGATCATGACGTAGATAGCACCATGCCAAATAGTGGAGTTACACATATGGTTGAAGTGATACATCTTTTTGGTATTAAGGATTGAAATCTAATTTGTGGAAATATTTCATACTTTAGCATCATCAAAAATTAATGTAGTTTGATTATAAAACATGATATGTGATTGTATTTCAATAAAAATGGGTTTATAATATGAGTGATATTAAAATAGATGAATTGGGATTTGTGAAATTTTATTTTAGTAATGAAGGGTACAAAATCGATCCGTTTATAAAGGAATCACATGTAGTACAAGTATTTTATGATTAGGATCCTGCAAACGGAAACTGTTTAATTATTCTATTATCGATCAAACCACTAAAGGTCCAAATGAAAATTTAATTGAGGTTGATTGTTTCATTGGTTCAATGCAATCATTTCAGAAGAGTCCAAATGTCAACAAATATTTTTATGTATGAGGAGACTACGATGAGGGGATTTGGATAGTCGATAGAGGGGTCAAATGCCTTCATCCTAAAAAAAGAGGTCAATAATTATGTTATAAATTTTTTTGTAATATACATCACGTTACCTCATGTTATTATCTGTTTATTACTATATTTATGTACACTAAATTAAATGTTAAACCACTTCTATAGATAATGACTTCTACACGTTTGGTGCTCCCAATCCCGAGGAACAACATGCCTCTCAAAATACTCTATCCCATTGTACAGAGGAACAACTACCTTCTTAACATGCATGTGCTCCTAATCCCGAGGCATAATAGGTCTCTTAACATACTGTTACTTTCATTGTAGAGTAATGAACATCTTCACATAATGGTGCTATCATTCTGAAGGAACCATATGTTTCTCATCCGTCTGCTGCTCTAATTTCAAAGGTACAATAACCATATGAACATGCCGATGCTATCATTCTATAGGAACATACTGACAATATTGATTATGAAGAAATGGTATGAGATGAAGGAAAGATGAAACGTAAAAAACCGGAGTTTCATAGTTTTATGGGGTTAGAAAATATCCTTAGGAAAAAATTCAAAGGAATCAAATACGAGGTCGGATTGAATGCACGGGGGCTGCATGTTTAGCCCAATAAGGCCATGTTTAGTTGTAACATTGTAATAATCACTTTGAAATACATGTATATTTATATTGATTCATGGAAGAATGTTTATTTTGGGTTTTATAGAACTAATGTTGGAAGAGATTATGGTAACCTTATGACATCATTTCTTTATTGTGTTAAAAAATAAAATAATGAAACATTGAATTACTCTTCATCATCCATTGCAGAGTGAATTTACAGTAGATAAACCCCACAAGAAAAATGTTTTAATTATTGATGGAAGTATTCATAAAGGATTCTACACAATTATAATAGTAAATCATCATAATGATGTTGAAATCAAAATTAACCCTACACCCATCTCTTATCTAAGCTCACATAATAACATAATACGTTTTGGATGTGTTTACTAGTCAACATACTGATGTGTCTTTTAATGTACATTGTAGATATTAATACAATGTTTGAAGATTTGTATAGATAACTATTTTATTGTAATTTTTTATTTATGAAACAAAGCCTGAGTTTTGGAAATAAGGAACGAGATGAATGCATACTATTGGTGTCCTTGAAGCCATAAGAATAATATGACCACGTTAGAGGTGCAGGTTTTGGGGTGACACCCTGAACATATTTTTAGAAAAAAATAGGGTAGGATCAATGTGAATTAATTAAATAGATGAGAGAAATAATTGATTCCCATGATGAAAAATTCCAATGGCAGATATATATATTGGAATCATTTATAGGGGATGAAATGATAATAATAAACCCAAGAACATCCATCATGTAGAGATCCTTCCCACCCAAACTAGATATGACGTGATCCCCAACCCTCAAAGAGATGTCTTAGATGAGGTAATACATGTCTTAATAAATGTTTCTGTGAAATGTGAATTAGAAAAACACTGATACCTTTCCTGTTTTTAAATTTTATATTGAGATAATGACTATGATTTATATCTATCAATACCAACCCAACTCCTTATAGCGATGCCTGTTGTATTCAATATCCAACATGAAATTCTACAAAACAGTCCACTTCTAATTGGTCATGTGCGAGTATTTATTAGTGTATCCTGTTAGCTGAGCACCAAGCTACCTATTACAAATCATGAGGAATATATTAATATGGTCAAAAAAGCTATAGGTACATCTGTCACATGGCTATCACATCTTGTAAAATACATGTCAACAAAGTGGTATTCATTTATAATTTTTTCATGCTAAACCATTAAAAATTAATTTAAAAGGTATTAAGTGATAAATATTAATATATATAGGGAATGATAATGGGATTAAATAAAATACTGAATGAAAACCATGTAAAGGATCAACTAACCAATTAGAAATATCTCTTGAAATCACCATTACCCCGCCCATTCTATATACGCACTTACTACCATTAAAGGTTTATGTGGATGAAAAGGTAAAAGATGGTCCCTGTCACATAGTTGATTTTGAATAAAATATATACAAAGTGAAAGATCAGGACCTCCTTGGTTTTCATAGTGTAATTGAAATCCTTGACTATGATTGGCTAGGTGGCACAGTTTTAAATGTTTACTTAAAGTGTATTTTTGTTTTTTGATTTTATAAAAGCTAATATACTATGTTAATTATGACTAAATTCATTTCATATTATTAGTAGGATTATATTTTGAAATAATATATAAGGGATGTTCCAATGGAAAAATTTGGAATCATTAGTCCTCACATAACATATATAGAAAAACAAAAAATAGATACCAATAAAAAAGATAAAATATTTGTATGTCTGATCAAATAGTTTGAAAGAAAAATTATAGACCATAGACCTTATTTAATACAATCAATTCTAGGGAAAAAAAATAAAATTAGAATATCAAATAAATTTAATTTATTTCATTAATAATTCCATTCTGTGTTTTTAGGAAGCATTGGATGCTCATTGCGATAAATTTGAATACTCCAATGATTTATTTCTTAGATTCAATTCATGTATATCCAACAAACAATCCAGACATGATAGTGTTTTTCAATTTTAATACACTACATACAACAAATTTAATGTAACCATTATTATTTATAATTTATAATATATTTTAATAAGGATTCTACTATGATAGGGTAGTGCATCAAAATCATGAAAAACAACGAATGGGGTCAGTGGCTAAGGACTAGAAAGAAGAAAAGTTCTACTATTGGAAAGGTATCAAGGTGAATATAATAATATCTCACTATCCAAACACATATCATAATAAATTATTAATTCTACTCAATATATCTACAGTGTCTGAAATAAACCAATAGAAATGATTGTGGTTATCATTTTTTTAAAATTTATGAGGGATATCATATTACATGAAGAAACCGGCATCATTGAAGAGGTATTTTCGAATATAATTTCCATTTTATTAAAAAATATTTTTTTTTTCTTTTTAGTATTTATATTTTTCTAGTACTACTATTACTATTGAAAGGGATCATATTCGCAAGATGATATAGATTTTTTCCAGAAACAAATGCACCTCATACATGCACGATGTGGACAGTTTTTCTTAATGTGCCTCTTTTTATATATATAATTAATTCCATCATCATTTTATCTACTATTTTTATGTTAATTTAATTAACATATGTATATAATAATTATTTAGTTTTTTATATAGATCTTTTCGAAAGTCATATTTTACATAGAACATTGTACAAAAATATAGAAAAGATATAAAATATTCCTTTTGGGTGGAAGATGGAAATATATGTGGCATGAAAACAAAGTAAATGCACGGTGTGGAAGGTATGAATAAAATGTATGTTATCAGTTTAAAATGGAAATTTTACTTTAAAATGTTTCACTCAATAAAAAAAGAAAAAAAATCTGATTGTCTTGACAATTTAGGAATGTAATTCATACATCATTTGTGAGGTGTAAGAGGTAGTCTCACGTCAAACTGACGCATGATGCGATGGGTTTGAATCATAATGGGTTTTTTAGGTCTGAAATGGCATTTTATTAAAAAACACAAGTGTCTAATTGAAAACCAATAAAAAATATTTATATTGATTTAATACTCTAGTACAATGATCTATATGTCATTTGTGACATGTATGAATCAGTCACACCTCAATTCGATGCTCGGTGTGGCCAACATCACTCAAAGGGTCTCTTTCTATTTAATATTGACATATATTTAAGTAAAAACAACAAGTTACTTACTGAAGACTAGCCAAAGACATTAGGATTGTTTTTATATTTTAGAAAAGTGATCCATGTTTCATTTTAGATGTGTAGGGATGAACCACAAGACAATATAACACATGATGTGACTTGTATGACTCAAAGTGAGTATTTTTAATTAAAATTTACATTACATAAATTAAAAAAAACAACTATCAAAGTTAAAATGAATAAAACACATTCATATTGTTTTTATAATTTAGTAAAATGAACCATGAGTCAATTTTTAACTTTAATAATCAACAACACCTCAATCTCACACACGGTGTGACCAGTATGAATACAAGTGTTTGTTATGAGTTCAAAATTTACATTTTAGTTCCAAACATGCCACTCAATAAAAACCATTAAACCATTATCTGATTATATTTTTAATTTATTACAATGATTCAAATGTCATTTTTGATGTTCATGAATTAGTATCATGATAAACTGATACTCGATGTGACCTTTATAACTCATAATTTGTGTTTCCAGTTTGAAATGGTCTTTTAGAAAAAAACCAAATTGGAATACTAAAAACTAATAAAATGATTTAATATTATTATTATAATTTTCGAAAATTATCTATATGTCATTTTGGTTGATTAAGAATCAATTTAACCTCAATACGATGCATGGTGTGGCCACTATGACCCATAGTGTCTCATTTTATTTAAAATTGACATTAATTTAAGTAAACACATAAAGTAACATACTAAAACACGAGATAACACATTCAGATTGTTTCGATATTTTATTAAAACTATCTATATATAATTTTTATTTACAGGAATCATTTTTACCTCAATATGACTTATGGTGTAGATGGTATCAATAAAAGTGTCTATTTTTTTTAAAATTGAAATAAATTTCAATAAAAAGAACTAATGACATACTTAAAACTGATCAAATTGTTTCATATTGTTTTGATAATTTATAAAGACAATCCATGATTCATTTATGAGATGTCAGAATAAACCCCCCATAATCTGATTCAGGGGGAGCTGATATTACTCTAAATGTGTCTTATTTTTAAATAGACATTAATTTAAGTAAAAAGATCATGTGACAGTACGACAACTGATAAAACAAATCCAGATTTTTTTGATACGTTAGAGAAAAAATATAGGATTTTTTAGTGTCCTATAGGAATAAACCACACCTTATTATGACACACAGTGTGAATCATATGACTAAAATTATATGTTATCAGTTTAAATTTGACAGTTTAGTTCAAAACATGCTACTTATTGAAACTAAGTAAACACACTCTCATTGTCTTAATAATTTATTATAACAACTCATTAGTTATTTGTGATGTATATAAAGTATTATCACAGAAAACCAATATATGATGTGACAGATGTGACTCAAAATGCCTGTTTCCAGTTTGAAATGTCATTTTTGATAAAAAAACACAACTCACATAAAGAAAATCACGAAAACATATTAATTTGTTTCGATACATTAGGAAAACAATCTATAAGTCGTTTGTGACATGTATAAATCATCTTCACCTAAAACAAATGTATGGGGTGGCTGAAATAACTCAAAGTGTCTCTTTCTATTTACAATTGAAATTAATTTAAGTGAAACAAATTGACATACTGAAAACTAACCAAACACATTTCCATTGTTTTGATATTTTAGGAAAAATATTTATAATTCATTTCTGAGTTATTGGAATTACCAATACCTAAATTTGATGTGTAGGGTGTCCATTATCCCTAAAATGTTATCTTTTTATTTAAAATTTGCTTTAATTTATGTAAAAACAACATGTTACAGATTGGAATCCAAGAAAAAATATTTGGATTGTTTTGATACGATTGTAAAATGATCCATGAGTCATTTTTAACATTAAGGAATCAACTCCAACTCAATCAGAAGAATGATGTGATCAGTATGACTAAATGTGTCAGTTATCAATTTAAAATTTACATTTTAGATCAAAACATGTTACACACTAAAGACAATGAAAAAAACTCATATTGTCTTGATAATTTGGAACAGTGATTCATAAGCCATTTTGTGACAAGTATAAAGTAGTCTCACATTATACCAAAACCCGATGTGACCATTATGACTCATATTGCATGCTTCTAGTTCGAAATGAAATTTTATTATAAAAACACAAATGGAATTCAAAAAAACAATAAGACATATTTGAATGGTATTGATTCTCTTGGAAAATAATTAATAGGTTATCTGTGATGTGTAGAAATCATATACCCCCCAATACTTTGCATAGTGTGGCTGATATACCTCAAAATGATTCATTATTTAAAATTAACAATAATTTTTGTAAAAAACATGTGATACACTCAAAACCTATAAAAAACATTAATATTGCTTTGATATTTTATCTCAATGATCTATAACACATTTGGATGTGTAAGAATCAACCCCACATTAATAGGATTCATGGTGTGACCAGTATAACTCCAAATATGTATTTTATTAATTTAATATTGACATTTAATTAATGTATTGTTTCACATTAATTTTCAATTTATTTATTTATAGTATTAGTTACATAATAATTTTTTTCTTATATAAGAGGAATCTTTTGCTTGAGTTGGGATGATTTGTTCAAAAAATGATACCATGGGTAGGTAGTTTGGAGAGGGGATCACGAGTATCAAATGGAGAACCATTAATGTTTTTAAATTTTTATTTGATAATTGTATATGTAATAATATAAATTTTTTGAAATTTATATAGTAGTGTTTTTTAGAGACCTTGGGTGGAAAATTTTGTATTACTGGTGTCACATTAAATGAATATATAATTGTTTGAAATTAGAGATTTTTGCAGGGTTTTTCTAGGTGTGTTATTACACTAACAACACAACTTAGACAATAAGGATTTTATCAAATCATTAGATGGATTCAAATCCACCTATATGGGATTCAATTTGTCCAACAAAAGTTGTGCCTGTTTGCAAAGGCATATCATACGCTCATGCACTATCTAAAGGTACAAAACATGATGATCATCCTACTCGTGAAACAAGGATTTCTAGATCTGATGGTGGGAGATTCACTATTATTTTTGATCCTATGAAAATCAATGACTGACTGGATGCCTGCATGATTTCACATATTGGAAAATTAATTCCATCTAAGGGGGATAAACCGGTGAACCAAGACAAGTTGAAATATATGCTTTCTTAGATCTGGGGATTTTTAAAATGGAGAATTGCCCCCATGGACAAGGGCTATTTCCATCTTATTCATTCATCTGGTGATGATATATTGAAGTCTTAGGGTGCTGGTTTCTTCTCCTTGAACCCATGTGTTTTTTTAATTTCTACATGGGAGTATCATTTCAACCCCTACTCATGAAATCATTCAAATGCACAAATTTTGGTGAGAATCTATTGCCTTAACTGTGTTCTTTTTTATCCCATAATTTTGAATGATTTTGTATAATTTATTGGTGAACCACTGAAGATGGATGACAACACCATAAATGGGAACTTTGACTATTTTTCTAGGGTATTAGTGGATGTGGATATGCATTACATTCCACCTAATTGTGCCACATTTTTTCCAATGGTGAGAGAAATTAGGTTGACTTTGAATATTAATCAATCCTAGTTTTTTTTCAATTTATCTAGGTTGTTGGGGAATGATGTCTTTGATTCTCTAAATGTTATGAAAATCTAGTTAATGATGGTGGGGAATTCCTAACAGCCTATCCTTGGGAAACATCATAGTGTGGGAAAGGAGTCTAACATGAAGTAGGAATCTATTTGAAATATCTTCAGGGACATATCTTAGGATGTAGAGAACCCTTTGACATTTGAGTAGTTGGTATATGATAGTAAAACTCAGACTGAGGAGGTATCATTGGATCATCTGGATTGGCGTGTATCTGATATGGAGCCTTTAGTTTCCACTGAGGCAATATAGATAACATCATTTAAGGATTCTCTTATGAGGTGCACTAAAATGAATTCAAAAAGAGATACTATAAAATATGCCCATGATGTTATACATGTGGAATTTTCTAGAGGTACTTCCCCCTTGGGTAAACAAAAATGTAGTTTGGATGACATTATTAATAGATCTAATAGAAATTATTCATTCTGCAATGAATTTGGAAATATCTTGGGCTCTTTTTAGGGAAATACTTAGGTGTTAATACTATCAAGGAAAGTGTAATTATAGATTCGAAGGTTTGTGAAAATCCAAATGATATATTGATTCAAGATGACACTCGGGGAAATGAATCTCATGGTGAGGAGGTCTCATCATTAATGGATGATCATAATGAAACTTTGAAGTCCCCTATGTAGTGAATGAGCGTTAGGGACCTGACTTAGGGTGGTTCTAGAGGGAGGGGCGTCTAGTATAAAGGACGGTTATTGCTGTTTAATCCTTTATTTTATTGATGCATTATATGTGCCATGTTTCTTCTATGTTCTCCCCACCTCCTTTGCAGTTTTACTTTCCTTTTCTAATAAATTTTAAAGAATTTTTTTTTAACCCACGGTTTTCACCATTTCTTATAAAGGTTTCAAATGGGTACATAACAATTATCAAGAATATCATGTCAAAGACAAATTTAAAGTTAAAGGGTCAAAAATTAGATGAATATCATGTTTTTCGTAATATAAATTTTCTTACCTCATATTATTATTTATTAAATCCTAAATTTAAATAATATAAATTAAATGATCCACCACATCTACAGATAAAGATTTCATCACATGTAGATACTACCAATCTTGAGGAACAATAGTTTTCAGAACATGATGGTGCTCCCAATGTAGAGGAACAATAACCTTCTACACTTTACATTGCTACCAGTCCAAAGGAACAAAATATTAATGATTTTGAATCTGAGGAAATGGTATAATTTGAAAAACTAATGTCCCAGAAAAAATTAGAGTTTTATAGTGTGATGGTGTTTGATGAAATTATTAAGTTCAGAAACGAAGGTATCAAATTTTAGGTTGGATGGAATGAATGGGGCTAGGATGTTAACCATAAAAAAGTCATTTTTAGTAATTTCATTTGGATCACCACTCAATGAGGAAAGGTGATTGAAATTTATTCGCAGTACAATTCTAGTCACACTCAAAAGACACTAATTTGAGAAGATATTAGGGTAAAATTATTCTATACTTTCATTTTTTTACAACAATATAATAAAGAAACATTAAATTACTCATCATTATCACTTTAAGAGTGCATTCATAGTAGATATATCATAAATAATGTTTTTTATCAATGATTTCTAGAAATTATCCTTGGGGAATTATCCTAATTCTTATTAAGTCTCATTTCAATGTTGTAGAATGAAATAATTAACTCAAACCAACTATAGATTTATGCTACAAGGACCCTATCCTAAACATTACATAATATTGTTAATTAAACTTGAATTCAATTTATTACATTACCAAGGAACATTTCATATCAGTGCTTTAGATAATTAGGACACAATTTATACATAACAATCCATAACCATAAAAATTGGATGCTACTAAAAAGTATATATTTTCTCCATAATACAATTTTATTTAATAAAAATGGAATTATATTCATGAAACATCATTAAAAAATTCATCTTGGCTTTGTCTTTTTCTCTTACCCATACATAAACTCTATGAAAAACATATTACAAACTAGGGATGAGCAAAAAAATATCAGTAAGGGACATAAAAAGGGGGAATGAAACTGTTAGTCCATGAATACATATAAACATATGAAATCATTTTCACTGATATATCCTTCTCACCATTAAAGTATCATATAATTACTTAATGAAAAAATAAGGTTTTCATAAGACATAGAAATCATAAATAAACCATTTAAGTAACATGAGGAACTACACACTTAATATTATAACCCTTGTGGATATCATGCGATTAATAAACCCCACGAATACCTTACAAAGTCACCCTCATGGTTACCTTATAATAAAAGCCACACAGATACCTTATGGTGTAACTATTTCATTTGTAGAGACCCAAAGCTTGATGTACATATACATTACATTACATTTTCAGAATACTTAATACATAAAAAGAACAGACACCAGAGGACTGTAATAGTTTAGTGTCTTTGGAAACTCAAAATATAATCTTCTAATCTTGGTGAAAGATCTTCAACATATCCCATAAAGATCATCCTTTTTTATCATACCTAAAACCTTTGTTTATATCCTAGGGAAAAGAATACATATAAAGGGTGAGCTCAAATTCTTAGTAAGGGTAATCATGGGGAAAATAAAACAAACTATATAAATTTGAACTTAAAAACATGAACATAATATTTAAACATCAAAAATATTGAGCAATGACAGAAATCATGGGAGTACGTAAGGCATAGATCATAATGGATCACCAATCATGATAAAATAGCATGGGAATAAAGCATGTAATTTTGGAATCCATTAAGCACATGTTATGATTTCCATATTAGCCAAGGCATTACTGCCAAGACCATATTATTAGACAAAGTCCCTTACTGAACCGGGTTTAATTTCCATTCTAGCCCGGTATTACTGAACCGAAATTACTTTCCATTCTAGACATGTCTATCTCATGAGATATAAATCTTTACCCAATGTGTTAGAGGGAGATATAGGTTCTACCCATCTCATAATGAAATCATTCTTACATGCGCCACAACATAAACATAAATCATTCATCATAACCCAATGAATAAAATTGGTTTCATTAACATCATCCCATCTTAAAATAATCCATATAAAACAAATGGATGTCATTACATCATATGGAAATTGAAACCATGTAAATCATTGAGTCATTATACTTGAAACAAAAACGTATTAAATAATGTCATCTTAGATGGAAAATAGTTTTGACAAAACATTTGAAATGAATTCTTGAGGAAAATATCATTTCTTCTCCAAAATCATTTTCTTTTCACAAAAAACCATGAAATTTTAAAGGAAAAGATTTTTTTTGAAAATATTCATGACATATTGTGGAGGAATCTTCATGAAAATAAGGCTTTATGAAACTGTAAAAATCCCTTTATTCCGTTTCAGTTAAAAGAAATTTTCCTCGTACTTTTGTCGAAAAGTCAAAATGTACCTCCTATGGTAATCAAAAGAAATATTCCTTACATACTATGTGGTAAAAGTCAAAAAAGGGTAAAAATAACTTTGAACCTACATGGATGAATAGTAAACATTTTATGAAAACATTTTTAGAAAACATGGACATGGATGATAAACATAACCCCATTAAATACTTACGAATAAACAATCTCGGATAAGAACAAGATTGGAATAATTATCTCTTACCTTAGGTCTGATATGATTCGTACGTATCCAACCCTCCTATATAATGATTTAGATAATGTCATTGAATTATTATAGAATCATATTCATTGTTATGATATCATATATGGTTCACTTATGACTTTATATTACCTGCTTTTTTGTAAATTCATGTTCATGAAGCATTTTGGGTAAAATCGTTTCATTTATCATCCATGATTTGACTTGAAATTATTAATATGATTAATTAGATCATTATTATTTATTTACTGAATATAAAACATGATTTATATATAATATATATTCATAATATACATATATATAATAGATCGATAAATGGAATGAAATACACCGTTCATATAGATGGTAGGCCGTACGTACGCATGAACGCTGTATTCGTTTCCTTATTGAATTGAATGGAATTAAGTAGATGACATACATATATATATATATATACAATAATATAGAAGAATAATTATGTCTTATATTTTAGGATTACTTATTATATATACTTTATAATCATTCTTGAATTTTTAACGCGAAAAACAAATCTCATCGCGTCGTGGAGACGGTAATCCGTACGTACGCACGAGCGATGATATCGTTCAAATATTTATTGAATGGAATTGGAGTGGATGATATAATATCTTAGAATCAGTATGATTTTATAATAATAATATATATTTATTCTTTACAACATTATACCCATCCAAGTAAGGTGGTGGTGGAAAACAGATTACACCACAGCATGGAGACGGTATTCTGTACGTACGCACATGCGGTGATTTTGTTTTCTGTAGGATGGATAGAAGGTGAAATGGGGTTGTTTAATATTTATAGTAACATATCAGTATATTATTTATACTAGTGTTATTACAATATAATGAAACAACTAAAGAAAAATAATTTGAAGAAGAATGAATCTTGAATGAATCGGTAGAAGAGATTACCTCTTTCTCGACGCACCTCCTTTAAACTTCATCTTAGGGCACTAGAGTTTTCCTTTTCAGAAGACCGGAACCACTATGATATAAATAGAGAGTTTGAGAAGAGTAATTTTCAGGTTTTGGCCGAGCTTCATGGATCAAAATGGTGTGAAGAGAAGAGGGAAGGGGTGTCCTTTTTATAAGGGAGGAAAGGGGCACCTTGGGTAACATAAGAAATATTAATTTATAATAAATTAAAACTCCCTTAAACACCTCAAAAAAATGACTCAAATCAAAATATTAGATGATATAGGGTTGTAATATCATAATCCAATAAAATTTAGACATGATGAGAATTTGTTTTCAACTTTATCAACTTGATTTATCCTGATTTAATCTATTTAATTTTATTTGTGGTAATAAGATTCTTATTTATAAATTGTTATAAATAATTACTTATGTGTTGTGAATTGTGCATAATTGGATAATTAATGAAATTGTAGACCATATAAATTACAATTTATAATTTTTAAATATTTTTTAGACTTTTAAACAATTTTATAATATGTAATTTTTATAAAATAACAATAGTGTCAAATTTGACATTATTCATTTATTTTAATTTCAATAAAATCCACACAGAGGATATATTCTAACAAAAATATTTAATATATTACTTACATGTCAAATTTGTCTAGAAAATTCGGGTATGACGTTAAATAGTTCATATAATATTTATTTTATTATTTTTAAAACAATTTATTTGGTATATCTCTTAATAAAACAATTAGTACAACATTTTTGTATAATTATTTAATATACTTATTTTTTTATAAAAATTAAAAATAGAATCCTATGATGAAGATAAATCTCATATATTTTATAATAATTCTTTTACATGAGTTTATCATCTTAAAATCACAACATGTAAATTGTTATATTTATTAAATTATGAAGGTGGCAACTTTGGAATGATTTAAAATAAAATAATATAAGTGTCATAATCTCCATTATAAGGATAAAAATGTTCAAAAATTAGGCCGTTTGATGATTATTGTTTATATAAACACTACCATTATGTTTTGACAGATTATTGGGCCTTTTGATATGCATTACTATTTCAATAAAAACTATATTATTGATTTTTCACTAAATAATTAATTTATGCATCATTAATGTATAAAATAATAAGGTAAATAAATAACACTTAAAAATTACAAATAAATTACCTTGATAAATAAAAACATTTTAGATTTAAAATGAGTAAATATAACCGAATTTATATTTTGTATAACTTTATATTAAAAATACTTTAATTATTAAAGTTTGAGTGAGACATATTTTACTTTCCTCTTAATAAAATAAACTAAAGGTCTTAATAAAATACAGGTGGGTTCCATTAGATTCACTTTAGACCCAAGTATTATTTAGTGAAAAATATAACCATCCAATTATATTAAAAAAAGTTTTAGGTTAATTTTATAATATTATCTTTACCCTTAATTTCCCGATTTACCTTTAACTATGGTAAATACAATTTACCATAGTTACTATTCATAATTCCTAAAAATAAAAAGTAGCTTATTAACATAATTTTTACCTAATGATTCCAAATATGGAATCCATTTTTCCTAATTCAAATCACATAAGTTGAATAACTTAATTTAAAATTAATCCTGTTGTTAAGAAAATGAGTTTTAAAAGTTAAAACATTGTAAATGATTGAAGTGATTTTACCTATGAATTCAATATAAAATCAATGATAAAGACATAAGATATATTAAAAGGTAAAAATATATTCTATTTATACTTCAAAACCATTAAATATTATAATTTAACCATATAAATTATTATGATGAAAAAATTTGTTTTTTAATTAAAATATAGCTTGTTTTTACTATTCATTAAAATATGAAAGTTATCAAAATAATATGAAAAATTACTGAAAAGTAAATTTTTATATCCTGATTGCATAGAAGAATTTTATTTTGTCTAATTAAACTTATAAACATGTCAAAAACTAGCTTTAAAGTGGGTGCGCTATCAAAAGGCAGCAAAACTGCATTTTTTTAAAAATACTTATTTTACCTAAAAAATTTAATTTGTTCTTATACCATGTTCTAGAAAATGTGTAAGATTAATAATAATGTTATAAAATTCAAAATGTAGTTAATACTATTCATAACAGCTAGTCGATAATAATATTATAACTATATATCATTGTTTAGTGAAACCCAGTATTGCGTACAACACACGCTATCGAGGAAGGTCATGATTGCGTGTAATGCAAGCCAAGTCAAGGATGCGTATAGTGTAAGACTCCATTGTTACTCCATTGTTGTTGCATATAAAATAATACGACCATATTTCATTTATATATTGAATATATATATATATACACCCAATGTTGGGTAGAATAACTACTCTCAAATGAACTGGAAATTGTGTGTAACATAATCCAAGAATAGTGTTGTGTATATTGCAAACTAATACAATGTTGCAAATAGTGAAAGATAATATTTTTGTAGCGTACAACAGAATATATGCAAGGAATATAAAAGAATATATCTCATAAAATAATAGGGTGTTACATTTTACCCCCCATTAAAAGAATTTCGCCCTCGAAATTCATCGGGGTTATAAATGGTTTACTATTTATAAGTTTCTTTAATAGAAACCCACATCGTAAAAAGGAATACCAAAATTGAACATTAAAAACTAAATTAAGAAATTTCATGGTTACCCATATTAACTAATCACTGGGTTTCCACATAGGAGAACATAGGTGAAAATATGGATATGGAAGAGAAATCTAACAATCATGTTCTGATGGAGAGTGGTACAGAATATGGCTATGAAAAATCCAACAATCACAAAGCCATATTTTTGGGATGATCTAAGGTACCATCTGATTCATCAAATATAAGAGCGCTAGGAAAACATTTTTGGTTTCCAATATCATTTCCCTAAAGTTGAAAATTTTGAATTAAAAGTAATACTTACTTGATTTTGGTACAATCTCACTGTTGTTTGTTCCTCGAACAATTTACACATCATCTCTTAAGAAATGATGTTGAATGTTCCATTCTTGAAGTGTTAGCAGATCATGTGATAGAATGATGGTTCATTCCATCTATCTTAAACATAAGGTTATCAAAATTTATTAAAAATACATAAGTCCATATATGGTGATATAAAAAGTAAATGATTTCAAAAATGGACTTATACTTCATCTATCATACTGCTTAATAAAATAAAACTTGTTTCTACAAACCTGGGACTTCCTGTAGGACTGTGGTAGGCGATAAAGGCCTGTCACACTTTGGTTGTGGGTTCGATTCCCATAGACTTGTTCGATGTGATGGGTTGTCGCCTGTCCTATGGGTTGCCCTTTTTCTAAAACTATACTATTATAACATAACAAAAAGTTCTAGCCTTAAACAATATTATCTTATGTCTAGATTAGTCGATTACAATATTTAGGTTTATCTAAAATACTTATGTTCAATCTCATAGTATAAATAAAACGATTACTAGAATGGTCATATAACATGCACGTGAAAACCATAATTTATCCCTTATATATAATATGATATATCTTGTTGGTCACATTCCAAACATGTGAATACCTTAATCATGTATTCTCTTGAAAAATGAATACTCATTGAACCTTAGTGAAAACATGAATGCTATCAAATGTTAACACTTTCCACAAACCAAAAATCCCAAAAATTCTATATACTCAAACCATGATATCACTTTGTCCTTATATCAATCATGAGCTCATGAATACTACCAAACATATTATTTTCTCTTTATCCCTTAATTATGTGCATATCATCTTCTTTCCAAAAAAATTTCAAATATTTTTCATGGTTACATGAACTATATAATTCTTGAAAACCAGAATTAACCAATACTTATATATTCCAATATTTGATGAAATTACATCAACAACATTATTCTTGAATACCAATACACAAACACTTCAATACATCCTCTTCAATGATTGTCAAGGAATACATCCTTCCTGGATTTAGAAGTAACCTCTTAGGTCCGGGCATTGAGTGGGGTAATGACCATGTTCTCCACAAATAAGACATTGAACTCAATGACAGTTTGTCACTCTGTGACCCTTTTCCCCACATATATATCATCTCCCCCCCCATTTGAGGTATTCCTCAAGGTTCTTCTTCCCTTCTTTAGAAATCTCAATCTTCATTTCTCTATGCTCCTCACCA
This sequence comes from Viscum album, assembly GCA_963277665.1. Classification (NCBI taxonomy): domain Eukaryota; kingdom Viridiplantae; phylum Streptophyta; class Magnoliopsida; order Santalales; family Viscaceae; genus Viscum; species Viscum album. The sequence goes on along the minus strand of OY728129.1, from coordinate 1,112,203,329 downwards.
TGTGAACATGCATAAAATTACATCTTACTCTTATTTGATGACTTAAAAATACAATTAAATTTCACTTTATTAATCATATATCGATATGTTTGATTCGATATAATCACAATATTTTTCTCTATATGCATTACCCAATTTTGTTGCTCATGGTCACCAATTTTTCCATCAGATTCAATGTTAACACAATTCCTTCTAGGTCCCTCCATTGACTAAAACCATAAAACAATGTGTAAGAAACAGTTAAAATAATGAGGAACCACAGAATCATAGAAATTCACTTTTGGGATGTCTACCTTATCACACATTCTTTAATCCATGACACCTTAGGTTCACACTAGGTTATTCATGATCGTCAACATAATTCTATTACTGTAAAATATTGTTATACTAAACCTTAGGGACATCCCTAGACATACCTTAGAAATATCTCTAGGAATATCACTAAAGTTTTCGCATCCTAGTTTCCAACGGTTAACTAAACCTTTCCTATGATACCAATTGTAGAGACCCAAATCTTGACGTACATATACATTCCATTACTTTTGTAGCATATCTAATACATAAAAAAACAGACACCAAAGGACCATAATATTTTAGTGTCTTTGGAAACTCAGAATATAATCATCTAATATTGGTGAAAGATCTTCAACATATCCCATAAATATCATATTATTTTTCTTACGTAAAACCATTATTTATATCCTAGGGAAAATAAATCATATAAAGGGTGAGATCAAATTCTTAGTAAGGGTATCCATGGATAAAATAAAACAGACCATATACATTTTAACTTCAAAACAAGAACATAATATTTAAACATCAAAAATCTAGAGCAATGACATAAAATATGGCAGTACGTAAGGCATAGATCATAATGGATCATCAATAATGATAAAATAGCATTAGAATAAACCATGTGACTGTAGAAACCATTAAGCACATATTATGATTTCCATAGTAGCCAAGGCATTGCTGCCAAGATCATATTAGTAGACAAAGTCCTTTACTGAACCGGTTTTACTTGCGGTTCCAGCCTTGTATTACTGAAATGGATTTACTTGCCATTCCAGCCATGTCTATCACATGATATATAAATCATTACCAAATTAATTGTAGGGAGATATAGGTCCCACCCATCTCATAATGAAATCATTCTTACGTGGGCCACAACATAATCATAAACCACTCATCATAACCCAATGAATAAAATGGGTTTTATAAACATCATCCCATCATAACATAATCCTTATAAAAAAATGGATATCATTTCATCAGAAGAAAAGTGAAACCATGTAAATAATAGAAACATTATACTTGAATCCTACACATATTAAATAATGTAATCTTAGACGGAAAATAGTTTTGACAAAACACTTGAAATGAATTTTTGAGGAAATTATCCTTTCTTCTTCAAAATCATATTCTTTTCAGAAAATACCATGCAATTATAATAGAAAAGAATTTTTTTCAAAATAATCATGAGATATTTTTGATGAAGCTTCATGAAAATAAGGCTGTATGAATCCGTAAAAATCCCTTTATGGCATATAAGTTAAAAAAACGTTATTCTCATACTTTTGCCGAAAAAGTCAAAAAGTACATCGTATGGTAAACAAAAGAAAGATTCATGACTTACCATGTAATAAAAGTCAAAAAGGGTAAAAATGACTTTGAACATACATGAAAGAATAGTAAACATTTTATGAAAACATTTTATATAAAACATGGACATGGATGATAAACATACCCCCAGTAAATACTTACGAATAAACAATTGCTGATAAGAACGAGATTGGAATAATTATCCTTTACCTTATTTCGATATGCTTAATATGTATACAAACCTCCTATATAATGATTTAAATAATTTCATTGAATTATTAAAGAATCATATTCATTGTTATCATATCATATATGGTTCACTTATGACTTTATATTACCCGTTGTTTTTTAAATTCATGTTAAAGTAGCGTTTTGGGAAAAATCATTTCATTTATCATCCGTGTTTTGACATATAATTATTAATATGATTACATATATAATGATTACATAATTAAAAAATATAAAAATGATTTATATATAATATATATTCAGAATATACATATATATAATAGATCAATAAAGGTAAATAAATACACCGTTCATAGAGACGGTAGATCGTACGTACGCATGAACACTTTTTTCATTTCCTTATTGAATTGAATGGAATTAAGTTAATGACATACATACATATATATATATATATATATATACATAAATCCAGTGTAATTCCTATGTCATATAAGTCATTATTACTTATTATATATACTTTATAATAATTCTTGAATTGTTAACATGGAAAAGGAATCTTATCGCGTCGTGGAGATGGTAATCCGTATGTACGCACGAGCGATGATATTATTCCCATATTTATTGAATGGAATTGGAGTGGATGATATAATATCTTAGAATTAGTATGATTTTATAATAATCATATATAGTTATTCTTTTCAACATTATTCCCATTTAAGTAAGGTGGTGGTGGAAAACAGATTACACCACCACCGCACACACAAAGAATTGGTAATCCGTACGTACGCACACATGGTGATTTCATTTTCCGTGGGATGGATAGAAGTTGAAATGGGGTTATTTCATATTTATAATATCATATTAGTATATTATTGATACTGATGTTATTACAATATAATGAAACAACTAATTAAAAAGAAGTTGAAGAAGAACGAAACTTGAAAGAATTGGTAGAAGAGAGTCACTAGAGTTGGTCTTTTGAGAAGACCAGAACTACTATGATTTAACTATATAGGTTTATAATATTAATTTGTATTTTTTTTCTAAGACTCAAGGCTCAAAAGGGTGTGAAGAGAAGTGGGAAGGGGTGACCTTTTTATAAGGGAGGAGAGGGTCACCTTTGGTAACATAAGAAATATTAATTTATAATAAACTCAAACTCACTTAAAAACCTCCAAAAATGAATCAAATACAAATATTAGATGAGATAAGGTTGTAATATCATCAAAAAAAAATTTAGACATTTTGGGAGTTTATTTTAAACACTATCAACTTGATTTATCCTTATTTAATCTATTTAATTTTATTTGTGGTAATAAGATTCTAATATATTAATTTTTATAAATAAATACATATGTGTTGTGAATTGTCCATAATTAGATAATTTATGACATTATAGAACATATATATTTCAATTTATAATTTTGAAATATTTTTGTGATTTTTAATCAATTTTATAATATGTTATTTTTATAAAATAACAATAGTGTCAATTTTGACATTATTCATTTATTTTAATATAAATAAAATCCAAAAATAGGATATAGTCTAAAAAAATATTCAATAAATTTATAACATTTCAAAGGTTTATAGAAAATTCGTGGATTACATTAAATAGTTCATATAATATTTATTTTTATATTTTTAAATCCATTTATTTGTTATATCTCTTAATAAAATAATTATTACAACATTTTTGTATAATTATTTAATATACTTATTTTTTGCATGAAAAATAAAAATAAAATCCTATGATGAAGATAAATATTATATATTTTATAATAATACTTTTACTTGAATTTATCATCTAAAATCACAACATGTAAATTGTTATATTCATTAAATTATGAAGGTGATCACTTTGGAATCATTTAAAATAAATTAATATAAGTATCATAATCACCTTTATAAGGATCCAAATGGTCAAAATTCGGTTGATGGATGATTAAGGTTTATATATACACTACCATTCTGTTTTGTTTAGATTTTTGGGCCTTTTGATATGCATTAATATTTCAATAAAATCTATATTATTGATTTTTCACTAAATAAATAATTTCTCCATCATTAATGTATAAAATAATTAGGTAATTAAATAACACTTAAAAATTACAAATAAATTACCATGATAAAGAAAACAAATTTATATTTTAAATGATTATTTACATCCGAATTTATATTTTGGATAACCTTATATTAAAAATACTTTAATTATTAATGTTTGAATGAGACATATTTCACTTTCCTTTAAATAATAAAAACTAAAGGTCTTAATCAAATACAATTGGGTTCCATTAGATTCAATTTTGACCCAAGTATGATTTAAGGAAAAATATAATCATACAATTATATTAAGACAAGTGTTAGGGTTATTTTGTAATGTTATATTTACCATTAATTACCCGATTTACCTTTAACTATGGTAAATAAAATTTACCGTAGTTACTATTCATAATGCCTAACAATAAAAAGTAGCTCATTAAAATAATTTGGACCTACTGATTCCAAATATGGAATCCATTTTTCCTAATTCAAATAACATAATTCACAGAAATTAATTTAACATTAATCTCGTTGTTAAGAAAATGACTTTTAAAAGTTAAAACATTGCAAAAGATTGAAATTATTTCACCTATGAATTCAATGTAAAATCAAAGCTAATGACATACATTATTTGAAATGGTAAAAATATATCCTATTTATTCTTTAAAACCATTAATTATTATAATTTAACCATATAAATTATTATGAAGAAAAAAGTAGTTTTTAATTAAAATATGGCGTGTTTTTACTATTCATTAAAATATTAATAGTTATCAGAATAATATGAAAAATTTATCCAAAGTAAATTTTAATCTCCTGATTGGAAAGAAGAATTTTATTTTGTATAATTGAACTTATAAACATGTCAAAAACTAGATTTAAAGTGGGTGTGCCATCAAAAGGTGTGAAAATGCATTTTTTTAAAAATACTTATTTTTCACAAAAAATTTATTTTTTTCTTATACCATGTTATATAAAATTTGTAAGATTAATAATAATGTTATAAAAGTTAAAATTTAGTTAATACTATTCATAACGGCTAGTACATGATAATATTATAACTATATATCATTGTTTAGTGAAACCGGGTATTCTGTACAACACATGCTATCGAGGAAGGTCGTGATTGCGTGTAATGCAAGCCAAGTCAGGGATGCGTGTAGTGAATGACTCCTTTGTTGTTGTGTATAACAGAATCTAGCCATATTTCATTTATACATTGAATATATATATATATAAATATATGTATACACTCAATGTTGCGTAGAATAACTACTATAAAACGAATTGGAAATTGTGTGTAACACAATCCAAGAATAGTGTTGTGTATATTACAAGCTAATACGGTGTTGCGTATAGTGCAATCTAATCTTGGTGTAGTGTACAATAGAAGATATGAAAGAAATTAAAAAGAATATATCTCATAAAATCTCAGGGTGTTACAACATTTACACGTGGAATAAACATTAAAGTAAAATTACTAAATAAACATACCCAATTAATTGGTTAGAGATATAGGTACCAACAATCCTCATAAAAAATACACAGGAACCTAAACATAATTAAAAAACACAAACACTTTAATCCTAAAAATACTCCTCAAGAAAACCAACTTAGTTAAAAGGAAAACTACACACATAAAAAGGAAATAAATTTCATTGAAAATAGTTATGTAATCCTATAAATAAGGATTAAAAAAAGGTTTCATGAAATAGGGAAAATCCGATCAAGAAATATAAGTTAAAAAACATTCATTTGGAATTAAAAAAAGATATCTAAATGGATTGTAGAAGAAAAATCCCTTACCTCGGTTTCAAATTACATCAAAAGGGTTCTAACCACCTGTATAATTTTTTAAAGAGTGTTATTATTATATTAAATAACAATATTAATATATATAATATTTTATATGAAATGTTTGTAAAAAATATGCATCATTTTATTAATAATATTTTTAATTCTGTTATTTTAGGTGAATTTATTTCGTGGCTCCCATGGTTGTTTCATTATGGATTGTCTTGTCAAATGGGAGAAAAACATTATGAGTGAAAATAAATGATATTAGAATGTTTAAATAATTCTAAATGATACCATATATCAATTTTTTGAAATTATAATTATTAATTAGATAAAAAATTAATGTAAATTATGTAATTTATTTTGGCAGTTTTTATAACTATCATAATATTATATTATTTACTTTAATATCATGTTTATTTATTGGTTACAGAACATTATATAACTTATAACATGAATAATTACATATTATTTAACAATAATAATGGTTTTATAACCATACTTAAATTTGGAAAAGGAAAATGAAAACTCATCATCCACGAATGCTGTGAAGCTACATGTTACATATAATATTTTCATTTTCTCAAATAAGAAGAAAAGAGGAGAGGTTTGATGAAGGATATTATATTAAAACAATAAAATTACATTATATGTTAGATACTAGAGTTATCATCTTACATTGATGATTTGAGGTGAGTAGAGAGTATGAACAGAAAAGAAAATGAATAGAAAATGAAAAAATGAAAATAAAATAAAGGAAAAAAGGTCGATGATTTTTTCTCTTGAATTATTCTACTTGATAATATCCAAACGGAAATTTTATTTTGTATTTTGTCAAGAAACAATGTTCATAGATGTGTCTTAGAGGGTTGGGAAGTGAATTGGGTATAAATTAATAATCTTTAATGTGTTGATGTTCAATGAGAAGAGGTGGTGAGGGGTGGTAATTATAGTTGATTAGAGGAGTGCTATTTTTTTATATTATTCATTAGTTTATTATTTGGGATCCAGAAATAGAATAGTTTTTATTCACATGACTAATAAATGTTATTTTGGAAGGATAGATCAATATTATGGGATTAAATTATCATTACATCCTCCATGACTCAAAAAATCATGTATTTAGATTATATCATAAATTGCTATTTTTTACTATTCACCAACAATTAAAATATTTTAGAAAAATACTAAAAAATAACCCCAACCATTTTTGAACATGTAGTATTTAAAAATGGAATCTATTTTATGAAAATAATTTTCTAAATAAGATAACATTAATTTTTAAATAAAATATTCATTTGATCCAAAAATGCCAATTTTTTGAAATTATAACCGACTTTAAAACAATTCAAAATATTAAATAAGGTCTCATAAAATTATATTATATTCCTAATTAAAGAAATATTAATTTATCATACTATAATTTGAAAATTAATTTTCACTTAAACCATCATATTAAATATATAATTTAAAATATATAAATCTCATTTAGAAAAATGACAATTATTAATTTATCATTTCTGAAATAATTATTCACTTCTTCCATGAGATAAATAAGTAATTTTTTCAATTATAAGATACATTAATTATATTTATACTTTTATAGGTGGAGTTACTATTCTATTGGTATAAATTTCATAATTTCTAAAAATATCACTTATTTCATTATACATTAATAATGAGTTTAACTATTTAATTATAGAATGAAAGAGAATTATTTTAAAATTACAACGGTGTACATTCCCCCATTCTACAAATTGAGTCCTTAAAAATTTCATTCACTTTTTAAATATGTGTGGATACTTTTCCCTCAAATCATTTTCAGATACCCATGTTGCTTCTTCAACCATGTCGTTTGTCCATAATACCTTGGCCTTGTAAATTAGCTTATATTTTCAATACATTATATCTACAGTCAATAATATGTTCATGTTTCAATGGATAAAAAGGTTCTCTTCTAGCTAAACTACTTCTGGGGTCATAACATGAGAAGAATCTATCACATACCTTAATAACTTTGAAACATGAAAACCATTGTGTACCCAAGATAAAATCCAAGGCCAGGCTACTCCGAAGAAAACGTGTCCATCTTTCCCTGGGATTTAAAAAGGCCCAATGAATTATGGAATTAGCTTTCATTTCTTTTAAAAATTAAAAAGACTTTTTCATCATGATATTTGGTGGAAAACATGATTTCCTACTTCCAAGAAAGGTCTTTCCTCCTGTTTTGTACATAAAATTTCTTCTAGATCTGCCCTATCCAAATATGTTTCCATATCATCATCATTTTCTCAGCCACATCCTTTAAAAATTATTGTCTCATCAACTTCATTACAAAAATTTCATTCTAAAATTATTTATTTCATCACCAATTTCTATATAATGCCTCAAATGGTTCCCTTTGTATACTAGAATGAACATTGATATCATAAGAAAACTCAATTGATGAAATATTCTAATACCAATTTTCATCGTAATCCATTGAAAAATCTCAAAATAATATGCCACAACATTTAAATTTTTCACTATCACTATCCAAAAAATTAAGGATTGAAAATAGTGATGAAATTAAATTCATTTCCAAAGTACTTCTGAAGGCCTACTCAAATGTTAAACGTGAACCTGGGATTGAGATCATATACAATGGATAGAGGAACTACATGAAACTTAACAATATATTTGGGGTATAGTTTAGAAATCTGGTCTAAAGTAAGAGTATCTCGTATTAGAAGGAAATAAGTAGATTTAGTCATTTGATAAAAAACAACCCAAATAACGTTGTTACCTTGAGAATTATTTGGTAGTCCCACCCTAAAATCCAAGGAGATATTTTCCTATTTCCACTCTGACACTATAAAAGGCTGAAGCATCCCATTGGTTGTTTTCACTCAGCTTTAATCTGTTGACATGTCAAACATATCATGGTAAAATCCATAATATCTCTTTTCATTTAATCCCACTAGTAATAACTCTAAATGGTCTCTATACAACATAGTGTTTCCAGGATGAACTAAAAATGGTGAACAATATGCCTCACAAAATAGTACTTTGATTATCTAGGAATCACAAGGCACACATAATCTCTTTCAAAATATCAAGGCACACTCATTATCAACATTGAATTCAGACATATTACTATTCATACCCAAAATTTCTTTTTTATATATATCACAATATTCTTTATATGCTTTATTAAGTCTATCTAAGAGAGATTAATACACTAACACTTAAAATATAAAAATAATTTCCTATACTGAAATATTTTACGATAATATTCATCTAAACATTAACCAAGGGTTCTCTTTCCAGATGTGACATGATTAATATTGAATGATGTTTTCAACTCAATGATTCTACCGCTTATTTTGACTGTCCAACATGATAATTGATTGAGAAATCATAATCCTTTATTCATTCCACCCATCTTATATTCCTCAGGTTGAATTCCTTTTGAGTAAATATAGACTTAAAACTTTTATCACTACTAAAAATTACACATATCCCAACGGTTTCAAAAACCATTGGCATGATGGCCGTTGAAATAGCCCTATACCAATGGTTCTATAGGACCTGTTGGTATAGACTGTATGATGTCAATATATTCCAATGGTTTCAATGAAACCATTAGGATATATATACCAACGGTTCAAGAACCATTGGTATACATGTTTTCTATAATATAATCTATTCCAATGGTTTTATAGAAACCGTTGGGATATATTTATACCAACAGTTCAATAATTTTTGGCATATACTCTCTAGTATATAATCTATTGAAAAATTTTATGAAACTGTTGGAATAGATATATACCAACAGTTTAATTACTATTTGTATATCTTCTTCACCCACCAACCAGCTGCGTACCCACTTCACCTAGTAACCAACCGAGTACCCATAATCCCCTAGACTTCTAAAACCAATACACATGACTTCTAGAACTTGTAAACATGGTAGTTCTCTTCTAATACTCCAGAACCTTTAAACACGAATGAACATGGAAACATGATATCTTTCAATCAGTGCATTTAAGGAACACATGTTTTGAGAATAAAATCAACTCTTTAAAGGAAAACCCTATACATTATTGGGATGTTCATGAATGATGGTTTTTTTTCCATCAATGTATGTACTTCAGAAATGGGGATGGGTTCATCCATTTAACCAATGTATATTTATTATATTTTTTGTTGATTGTATTTACTAATTTATGAAAATTAATTGGGAAGGGGATATCCATGGGGTTGGTGGGGTGGCCAGGGGTGGGATTTGTATATGGATTGGGGGGATGTCTAAGGGGTGGGGGTGTCTAGCTGGCTATCTAAGGGGGTAGGGGTGTCAAGTGGGTGGGGGTGTCTAGTTGAGGTGGGGGCTATCCAGGGGATTGGGGGGTGTCCACAGGGTAGGGGGTCCAGGGGGGTGGCTGGGTGGGGGGGGGGGGTGTTGTCCAAGGTGTTGGGGGTGCTATCCAAGGTGGTAGGGGTTGTCTAGGTGGGTGGGGGATTTCCATAGGTTTGGGGGTTGTCTAGGGGGTTGGGGGATGTCGAGGGGGTAGGGGTGTCAAGGGGGTGGGGTGTGCTGGGGGGGAGGGTCTAGGTGGTGGGTGGTGTTCAGGAGGGCGGGGGCTGTCAAAGGGGATATGGGTGTCCGGGGGGTGGGGGTGTCCGAGGGGGGGGGGGGGTTGTTCAGGGGGTTGGGGGCTGTCCAAGGGGGTAGGGGGTGTCAATGGTGGTGGGGGTGTCTATGGGGTGGGTTTTCTAGGGGGTGGGGGATATCTAAGGGGTTAGGGGAGTCTTGGGGGGGGGGGGGTTGTCCATGGGGGTGGTGGTGTTATCTAGGGTGATATCCAAGGCGGGTGGTGGGTGTCCGGGGGGGGGTGGGGTGGGGGGTCCAGGGGGTAGTGGGTGTCCAGGGGTTGGGGCTCTCTAGGGGGAGGGGGATATTCAGGGGGTTTGGGGGGGGGGGTGTTTGAGCAGAAGGGGGTGTCCAGGAGGGTGGGGGTCCCTGGGGGTGGGGGATGTCCATGGGGTAGGGGTAGTGTCCAAGGGGGTAGGAGTGTCTAGAAGGTGGGGGTGTCGAGGGGGTGGGTGGTGTCTATGGGGGGTGTCCAAGGGGTTGGGGGGTTTCCAAGGGGGTAGGGGGTGTTCAGGGGGTGGGGGTGTCTAGGGGGAGGGGGTTGTCTAGGTAGTAGGGGTGTCCCGGGGGGTGTCCATGTGGTGGGTTGGTGTCCAAGGGGGGTGGGGTTGTCCAGGGTAGTGTGGGGAGGGGATGTCTAGGGGGTTGTGGGCTGTCTGAGGGCTACATGGGGTCTCTAGGGGGTGGGGGTGTCATGGGGTGTGGAGGGGGGGTGTCTAGGTGGTGTGTGTGTGTGGGGGGGGGGGTCTATCCATGGGGGTGTCCAGGTGTGGGGGCCTCCAATGTGCTAGGGGGTGTCCAAGGGGGTAGGGGTTGTCCAAGGGGGTGTTGGTATCCATGGGGTAGGGGTGTCCATGGTGGTGGGGGAGTCTGGTGGGGAGACCAAGGTGTGGGGTGTTGTCCATGGGGTATCCTGGGGGTGGGGAGTGTCCATGGGGATAGGTGTGTCCATGGGGGGGTGTCTTGGGGGTTTGCGGGTTGTCCAAGGGGGTGGGGGTGTCCTAGGGTGAGGGGTGTCTTTCAGGGTTATCATGGGGAGGGGTGATTCATTCATAGCAAATCATCAAGTCAAGTTTAATATTTATGGATAAAGAAATAATTATAATGTGACCAACCTAATCAAAATCATATATTAAATTTCATTGGTTGGTTTTCAGAATGTTGTCCAGGGGGTGGGGTGTCCAAGGGGGTAGGCGGTGTCCAAGGTGTTGGGGGTGTCTAGGGGGTGTCCATGGGGGTGGGGGTGTCCAGGTGGTGGTGGTGGTCGGGTGGGGGGTGTACAAGGGGTGTGGTGTTGTCTAGGGGGGTGTGGGGGATATGCAGGGGGTTTGGGGGTTTTCCAAGGGGGTAGGGGGTGTCCACGGGTTGGGGTTGTCCACAGTGGGTGGGGGCTATGCAGGGGGTGTGGGGCTGTCTGAGGTGGTGGGGTGGTGTCTAGGGGTTGGGGTGGTGTCTAGGGGGCTTGGGGGGCTATACAGTGGGTTTGGGGGCTGTCCAAGGGGGTAGGGGTGTCCATGGGGGTGGGGGAGTGTCCATGGGGGTGGGGGGCTGTCCAAGGGGTGTGGGGGCTGTTTGAGGGGGTGGGGTTGTCTAGGGGTGAGGGGTGTCCAGGGGGTTTTTAGGGGAGGGGTGAATCAGTCACAAAAAAATCATCAATTCATTTTTTATTATTTATATATAAGATGATGTGACCAAACTAATCTCACATATATTTAGGCACAACAAATCATCAAACATCAAATGTTAGTAATATCTGTCCAAAATGTAACAGATCAATTTGTCCCTCATCACCATCACTATAATCACCATCATCATCATCCTCACCCCAATCCTAATTGTCATTAGAATAATCATCCTCTCCCTCCTCAATGAACTCCTCCTCACCCTCATACTCTGCCTTGGCCTCCTTCTCTCCATCCCCCTCCCCCTCGACCTCCTCCTCAACGTCCTCCTCGGCCTCCCCCTCAGCCTCCTCCTCCTCCTCCCTAGCCTCCTCCTCACCATCATCTCATCCAGCACTAGGACTAAAACCTAGTGCAACATATATATAATCCATCAATGAAATAGATTCATACAGATCTATGCTAGCCACTGGTGGATGTGTTGGACGTAAAACTTCTATCAGTCTCATATATGCAGTGTTTCACCTAGAAGACTGTTCTCCCATCTATGTGGCCTTTTTTAGCCGGTTCTGAATGTGACATAACCTGATAAAACTCATTGGTACTACAACTCATACTTGAGGAGGGATAATACCTCATCATGAATATACTCTTCCTTGGTCAACACTATGGTCTACTAGGGTACTCATCTGCCAACATCTGATAAAAGTGATCGTTTGGCCCAAAATTGTGAAGTTGCTGTTCATAATGTGACTCTAAATTTTCCTGTAACAAATATAAGTAGATTATTAAGTTACAAAATAGATATTAAAATTTTAAATAAACAATGTAATTCATACAATCTGCTGTTGATTCAGTTTATTAAACACACTTCCATATATTTTCCTACGACTCGAGAAAAACGGTTTTTGTCAAGGCACCCATCCTTCAATATTATCTTTTTCCCTCTATAATGACCTTGAATGTAGGAAAAAATAATTAAAAATAGGTTTCCAATAATTAATATCATAACTAAAATTATATAACAACAGTAGCAATCATATAAATTATGGAGGAATCAATAGAAATTGAAAGTCGTAAAGAAAAATTATAAAAAACATTCATACATGCTTCCCCTCATGATCTGGCATCGTATTATGTCCCAATGTGTGGAAGTATTTTTCAGCATCAATGTATTATTACTTCTTTCATATTATTCCTAAATAAAATTAAATAATATAAATGACAGTATTAACGCAAATCATTATATTTTTCATTTATATACCTCAAATGTGATTAATTCCTTAAACTTGATAGTCGTCCAATGAGTAATCATATTCCGATATTGTTCTATCAGACAATCATGAACAATATGATCTACCTCTAACTATGTGACAAAACTTGAACACCATTTAATATACAACTCATGCTTATAGGCTCTCCAATGCTCACCTAAATCATTTAGACGTTCTTATTGTGCACCCTCATCGTCATGGAAATTAAACCAAAGCTGAAACCCAAACATTAATTCATATAAAAAAATATTCCATTATATAAAATATATTTATTTACCCATATCTCTTCCCATGAATTTTCCTTGACTTCATTTGGAAACTGTCTCCATGAGAAAGGGTTTAATGGAATGATGTCAGAATATTTGGGAAGAGTCACCTAAAAACTCAGACATTGCTGCACTAATTTTCAAAATTTTGACTATCTTCAATATAGTCCACTATCAACTGCATGTGGAGGTTCCACACCCCATGCATGCCTATATTCCCTTGACTGCATCTCCTATTAGTATATGTATCTATAATGAAGGAAATTTTTTTACTAATACATGTTATAATGAAAATAAATTTTTTTATAAAAAGTTGTTATGGTTTAATTAATATACATGTGGCTGTCTGATCAATGGTAACCACTGGATCTATAGAAACTAAAGGAACACCTTGTGCTGGTAGAGTGGGTCCCAATGAATGCTCCGTAGGGAAAAACTCTACGGGAGTATGAGTTGAAGAAGATGGAATATAGAATCTTAGAGAGAATAAAGTAAATGTAAAAGAAGATCGCACAGATGGTTGGATGAATACTGGATGAGGAGTTGGAATCATAATTAGATATGGTAATGACGGGTGAGTCGACTCAGATGTAATGGGTGGTGAATATAGGGAAGACCTAAATGTGCCATGTGTCAATAATGACACACCGAGATCATAATGTGGGATATATGGAATATGGGTGATATGGTGACGGTTTAATTGCCTATGTTGACTAGATTTCCTTGCTCATATACCACCCCCTCGTACGAACACCATGATTACTCAGACTAATACAAGGCTTCTCATAAAATAATTGTCTCCTAAGAGGTGGATCCTAAAATAATGTTTAATTCAAAATTAATCACATGACATTATATGTTATCTAAAAATACATATTTCAAATAAAATACTCACTAAAGACACTAGTGGTGTATCTCCTATCTCATCCATGTGATGATTGTTGTCCATCATCTTTTTCCATAACCTCTCTTCAATTGGATTTATTTTATGCATTTCAAAACAAATATGGAAGTAATTAAAAAAAGGATAACTAATGTATAAACCAAAAAATAGAATAAATGATAGGGAATAAGGGGATTCATGGATAATTTAAATTTCCATTGTTTCAGGTGAGCTTGAATAGATATATAATGAATTCAAGAAATAACACATGATGTAATAAACAAATTTAGTTTCTATAGGACAATTATTTACTAAGTGTCATGAGTCTATTAAAATCATGGAACATTGATTTTGTGGCTTTATTTCACTCAAAAACCAAGAGAGAGAGCATTCTAAATTATGCCTCTAGAAAATTTAGCAAGGTGTATATTATGAATGATTAAACCCTTAAGATAGTTGGAAAATATGATATAAATATACAAACAATCGTAAAATATCAACCAGATTTATAAGAGGATAATGCACTTATTGAAATGAAGGAAAATATTAATTTTATTATCCCAGGTTACTGATTCAGGTTTCTATACATGTTTTTTAGAATAAGGAAAACCATAAAGTTCATTATCTTGTGAACTTTTAAATGGATGTCTTAGAGTTACAATAATTTTATACGTGGTCAAAAAAGCACTTAAATGTTTTGATTTGATATGTTTGAATCAAGTTCTATTCCAAATCTGAAAATGAAATTCAAATAAAATTGAAACCAATAAACATTGAAAATTCACATTACGGTCAAGAAAAATACAATATATTTGTAATTAATATTAAATAATTTGAATAGTACCAACTGTAACAACCCATGTAGAGATAAACCAAAAGAATTGAGAACATGGATAGATGATTAAATATATTTCCCACCACAATTTCAATATCACAATCAACTCAGAAAATTGAGCTATTAAAGTCATCAAAAGTAATAAATGGATCGTTTATAGTCACTGTAGGGATGGTGTCAATTCTATCATCACCATCATAAAAAACATTTTCTAATTACTTCATCAATGACACAAAATTCCGGTCAAATATGGTCTTTGAAATAAAAAACATGTTTCTCCATTGATGCCAATAAATATGGTTCACTATTAGCAAGAGTTTCAGTTATATCAATCACTAGAAATCCACAATCATTAATAAATGTGCCCAACCTCGTCATCAAAATAAACCACTAGAATTTCATCATCATGACTCATCCATGAGAATAATAGTACATTTTTTTTTCAATGAATATATAATAACCAACATTTCCAAATTGAAGTATACTATCTAATGCAATATCATAATAGTATTTTGTGACAGTAAACATAACACCATCATGTTCTGTTCTCTTGTTCTTTGCTAATTGATTGATAATAAATATGTACTCATTGATAACTATTGATTTACTTTCATGAACCATGGTTTTAAGACCAAAAGTCAAAAATCTTTTTTCCTCAAAGAAAGAGTCTATAGGAGAACTCAAAACATAAAATGTAAATGAATATTAAACTTCATTAATTATTTATTAAATTATTTTTAACATTAATATTTTTAACTTCATTTTTATCCAAAAAAAATCTCTTTTCTATGAATATTATCCCTCCTTCTCAAAGATATTGAATGATTCATTCTATTTTTCAATGATTTATGTTCCCTATACATAAAAATAGGAATATTCTAATAAATTAATATGTAATATATACACATATTCAATTTACGTTCCAAATTTAGTCATCAAACAAATCTCAGTTTAAAAAAATTGTGAGATGTGCCATCTCCCGCTCTTCAAGGCTTAATGTCTTCAATGTATATGATCAAGGAAATCCTTTTATTTGTGGAAGTGATGGAAAAATGGGTTCAATTTTCTTATACTACTATTCTTAGTTTCTCATTGGTATGTTCATTCTTGTAGTATGATCAGTAAAACACATAGAGAAGAAATATATACTTTCTTGAGACAAGTAAATGTCCACGATAGAACCATTAGGATTATTCCTATTTCAGACATAAGATTTTAATTTTTAAATATTATTTTTAGTTGAATACATTCAACAAAAAGAAATAGGTCCTCCATCATGTTTTTCAGTTGGGATATGGACATTCATATGTCATATGCATGTGAAAAATAATGGAGGAAATATTTTTCTCTAACTCACACAAAATTAATGGGGAATATGCCGACATTTTTTTGTAAGAAAGTCTATGAAAAATTATTATCAAAAATATCTCTATTAAAATTTCTCAACTGACGCATATCCAAAATTAAATTATTGGAAAAAAATTTGGATTTCAATTGGAATCAACACATGCAGAAGGATGTGATAATCATGAGTATTGAAAGATTCTAGGTTCAACTCGCTTTTGTGGAACCATTTAGATATGCTTCTTGAAAATCCATGAAGAACATTAATAGTCTCTAGTACTTCCAAAAACCACATATTTTTATAAGTTTCATCACATAATAAGGACATGTAAGTTGCAATTTATTTTCACTGATATGCACAAGATGCAATTCTGGTCTAATGCCCCAATCTACCAAGTCACGCAGCGACTGTAAATCATCTCTTGTCGTTACCTTAACATTTAGAAGAGTCTAAAGAAACATTTCACATATATTTTTTTCAATGTGCATTACGTCTAAGAAATGATGTAACAAATTTGTTTCCAAATAAGGTAAATCAAAAAAGATACTTCTCTTCTTCCAATTATAAATGGTTTTAGTGGAAATATTCATTCTCTTTCCAGATTTCATTTGACCCTTCCCGAAAGAAAAAACTGAAATCCTTTAATTTATTATGCACAATAGATCTAGAAATATGCTGAGGTGGATTATTGGCCTCCATGGTATTTTAAAATCTTTGATGATTATTTCCATATGGTTGGTGTATTGGAAAGAATCATCGATGTCCCATAAAACTGATACTACAATGATGTTTTAGTCTTCAAGATCGTGTATTCTTCTAAAAAATTGGCCCTGATTGTTTCCATTTTGTTATCCATCTAGAAATCATTACATAAGCAAGAAAATAATTTATCATCCACATAATTACAAAACCAAAATTAAATATACCTTTTGAACATGCATCATATGTGCACACACCCACATCCAAAATAAGTTTCAACTATTTCATTAAAGGTTTCATTTTTATGTCTATATCATTGCTGGGATCAGAAGGGTCAAATATGAGTATACTACTGAAAGTGAAATGTTTTTTCAAACACAACCATGGGTGAAGGTTATAAAAGTGTATAAAAACCATCCATGTACTGTAAGATGTAAGAATATTCCAAAATGTATTAAAACCATCACTTGAAAGACACAACCTCACATTACCCATGTTAACTGAAAAATAAAGATATCAAGCATCAAATCTCATCCATGAAAATCCATCTATTTTGTGAAACAACTCATCATTAGTCTTCTTTCTCTCGGTATGATTCCATCTAATTTTTATTGATATTTCATCAGTCATAAAAAGATTTTGGAGTCTCTGGATCAATGGAATATTCCAAAATACTTTCAGATTCCAATGGGATGTGACACATTTTATAGAATCATTTCATTCTACAGTTTCTTCCCATAATAAACTGTAAACATTCTGGAAAGCATGGATTTTGTTTCATGAAAATCCATGTTCCTTAACTGACATCCATTCTACATAGTGGTTTGAGGGAATATCTACATCATCTGGAAGCAAGTCCTTCAAGAAGGTAAAAATGTAATCGATGGCAGTATTATAAATCCCTTACATAGTTTTACAATGAAATAATTTGATTAAAAATTCTAACTTTTTCATTTTACATCATTGAAGATATATTGGAGTCATGGAAGAATCATTCATTTTTTTCACCATGACAACATAATCATATTCATTAAACGCATCATGTGTTCTCTTATCCATGTAATCATGGGTTGGAATCCTTTCTTTTTCATGGTGACAAATAAACAAAAACTGGTCATATAAAAAATTATCCCATCCAGTCCTCTAATTTAGAACATTATCAAATTAAGATTTCATTTTCTCCCCATTGTGATACCACACATAGTTTTTTTCTTAAAAACTATATTTGGTTAGGTGGTAATTCACTTATGCATGACTCAACCTAGGTATTCCAACATAATTATAACATGGGCAATGTATGTGGCCAATATTTGCAGCATTGTGAAATTCAAAATAAAAAAATCTCCCCAAATTGAATTTAAAATAGCTTGAGATAATATTGTTTTCATACATCAAACATCTTTCAACTCTGTAAAAAAAATTTTATTAGTCATTTCGTCAAAACCAATTCAATATTACTGATGGTTGATCAAAAATATATTTAATTAAATGAGAATTGTTCACTTTAAATTAAAACATTACTCACACACTACTCTGCATGATAATCAGAATATTAATACAACAAAATACTATATTTATAAAAAAATATCATTGAAGAACTATCCATGATCGTATAAGATCATGTACACATTTGGAGGATAATTATTTAATAATTGATTAATTTTTTGAGAAAGAAATTTTATTATTGTTTTAAATTATTTTAGTGATCAAATACATGAACCATGGTGATGGGGGTGTCCAGGGGGTGGGGTCGTGTCCAAGGGGGTTTTCCAAGGGAGTGGGGGTGTCCGAGGGGTGGGGGTGTTCAAGGGGGTGTCCAAGGGGTGGGTTGGGACTAGAGGAGTGGGAGGGGTCTTTCAAGAGAGGGTGGTGCCATCCAGGGGTAGTGGTTGTGAGGGGGGGGGGGTGTCTAGGGGGTATCCATGGGGTGGGGTGGGGTCCAGGGGGGCTTTCCAAGGGGGTGGGGGTGTCTAGGGTTTGGGGGTGTCTAGGGGGTGTGTTTAGGGGGGTGGGGGCTATCAGTGTGGGTGGGGGTCTCCAGGGGGTGTGGGGTGGGGTGGGGGATGTGCAAGGGGGTGGTGGTGTCCACCCCCAAACAAGGGTTGTAGAATCAAATCACTATCCAATTGTAGCATGAATTAAAGCATATTATAGATGACCCTGAAGAATTTTGGTGTAAATCATTATTATCATACATATAAATCACAATACATCTAATTTTAAACACACCTCCAAATATCATATGTGGATCAGGTATTATCTTCCACTCTAAATATCATACTTGAATTAAAAAAAGACATATAATTTTAAACATGCCTCTAAATTTACAACTAGGTGTGTGGATTATTGATGCCTTGAGAGGCTACTGGAGATCTAGTCCCAAGTTATGATACAAGGTGTAAATAAAGTATATTTGATGTTTAAATTTTTTTGTGTGTGTAAAATATGATCTGATGTATTTGTTTCAGGCATATAAGCCATGATTTGATGGGACATCACCCTGACCCCCCCTGCAGCCCCTGTAATTCCCATCCCCACTTGGAGAGCCCCGCCGACCCCACCAAGACAGCCCCCACCCTCCACCCCCACCTGGACACCCCCACACACCTGGACAGCCCCCCCCCCCCACCTGGACTGTCCAACCCCTATCTAGACATCCCCCACCCCACATGGATAGCCCCACCCCCACCTGGAAAGCCCACAACCCACCACCCCCACCTGGACATCCCCCACCCCTACCATGACTCCCCACCCCTCCCTGAATATTCCACCCCTCCCCAACTTGGACAACCCACCCACCGTCTAGATATCCCTTACCCACACCCCTCCCCCACTTAGACATACCACCACCACCAACTGGATATCCCACACCCCTCCCCCACACCCCAACATCCCCTACTCCCCTACATCCCCCTACCCCTAAACAACCCACAACCACCTGGACACCCCCCCACCGTGGCATCCCCTACCCACTACAACACCTATTAGGGTAATTTTATTAAAAACCATTTTATTAATTAAGAAAGGAAAACAATCAGTAATAATCAATTTCATTAAAAAAATTTACACAATTTATCAAAACATGACAAATTCAATTTATAATAGTCTATGGTTAACATAGGAAATGTCATTGGGGAAATGGGAAACCACATACATGATTAATTTCAATTTAAAAACTGGGCCAATAACATAAGAGGTGGGGTGGTGTCGTAGAGGTGGGGTGGTGTCACGGTGGGGGGGGGGGGTGTCCAAGGGGGTGGGGTGTCCAACGGGTGGGGGTGTTCAAGGGGGTAGAGGGTGTCCATGGGGTGGGGGTGTCCAGGTGGTGGGGGTGTCTAGGGGTGGTGTCAAGGGGGTGTGGGGGGCGAGGGTGTCCAAGGGGGTGGGGGTGTCCAGGGGGTATCAAGGCGGGGCAGTCTGTCTAAGGGGTGGGGATGTCCATGGGGTGGGTGTGTAAATGTGGTGCGGGAGGGGCTGGGGGAAGGTAGAGGGGGATGAGGGAGGGGGAGGGGAAGGGGTGTAGGGGGAGGGTCTATCTATGGGGGGTGAGGGGTGTCCAGGGGGTGGGTTGTCGAAGGGGTGGGGGTATCCAAGGGAGTGGGGATCTCCAGGGGGTGGGGTGGGATGTCCAAGGGGGGAGGGGCTATAAAGGGGGTGGGGTGGTGGATTTTCAGGGGAGGAAATACCTATATCATACCATATAGATTACCTATACCGAATACAACCAATATCATAATTCCAATCCTTCACCCATCCAATAACCAATTCATCCTCAATATCACTGCCCTTCCCATTTCACTGAACAAAAAATATAAATACAAAATCCAAATCCAATTTTCAACATAACTAATGTCCATAGAAACTACCGTAGAACCCCACTAAAAAAATGGAAAACCACCTGAACCACTACCCCAACTAGCCTCAATCCCTTCACATGGAATATCTTTGTAACAATAACCCACCTAGAGACCATATAACTAAATAAAAGCTTTACTATAATTGAGTGGGATACGTCCCACTATCACCCAGTAGTTCATATGGTTCACAAACTATAAACAAGTGTGTTTATGAAGACATCAAGTAATAGGGATTCACACCATCATGACACTTGATGCGTAGAACACAAACAGAAAAAAAATCAATGTGTTCTGTATACCATGCCATAGACCACACGAAACTCTAGTTTAGGCCAATAAAAATAGAAAAAATAGATGCAAAACATTAAAAATAAGTTTACACGTTTTAATATGAAGTGTAGAAATAAAAAACTTCTTGATTGAAGATAGATCTATCGGGTGGAAGGAGTTACACTTCCTAGGGTAAAAAGAGGTCTTTGGGAGAGATTTCGATTAGGGCTACAATATCACAGACGAGGGAGTTGGAGTCATTGTGTATTTGGGGGAAAACATTCCCAACAGTTTTAAAAAACCATTGGGAAATTTATTTTTTACCAAAGTTTATAATAAAAATATTGGTATAAATTAGGAAAATTAATGATTTCCCAATGGTATACACAAAACGTTGAGAAAAATGATTCTAAAAGAACTATACCAACCGTTTTTTCAAAACATTGGTAAGGGATGATCCAAAAACAGAATACCAATAGTTTGAAAAAACCATTGGAATTAAACTATTATGAAAGACTCAATTTTCACAAGATTATAATTAGTATATATTTCACATTTTTAACCATATATTTGATGCTTCCAAGTTTTTTAAGGTCAATATCATATCATCCCACTAAACATCTTGTTTGGTATAATTTAACTCATGAGGTTTTAGTTATTTTGGAGAATAATAAATTACCTGATCATTTTTAATAAGAATAGAACAAATTCCCTTCAACAAAAAATCATTCTAGATGACAAAATCATTATTTCTAAAGGACAAGCCCAAAATTAAAGCATTCCCTAATCTACTTTTCTTTTAATGAAAAAAATCACATCGTTTTATAAAAACAAATTTAATCCCTTTTCATGTTAACTTAGTTAGCATGCCAAATATTCATGAAAAGTTTTTTTAAAACCTTCGATAATATCTTCATTATCCTAGAAAAATAGGAATCTTAATAAAATTTGTTGGTCTTTGAAATTCATCGAAATATTTTTTTGATGGATCAACTATTATGAAATTATTATTGAAAATATGACCACGGAAATAAATATTTTTTAACATAAAAATACATTTAATAAATTTTTATATAGAATCTTTTCTTAGATGATTTGTATGAAAATCCATTTATAACTTAAATGATCTTCATAACATTTTGAAAAAACCAAAAAAACTATAAATAAAAACAAAAACAAACTTATAAAAATATTCATGGAATACTGTATTCATAATATCCATAAATACAGAAGGAAATTTTGACAAACAGTAGGACATATAAATAAAATCGTAATGTTTATATCCAATATGGAAGGCAATTTTTGGAATGTCATCTTCCTTCACCTTCAGTTGATGGTACCTCGATCATAAGTCAATATTGGAAAATTATTGAGCTCCTTCGAGATGATCAACTAGGTCATCAATATGAGTAAATGGATACTAATTCTTAACAGTAATTTAATTCAAATATCTATAATTAATGAAAATTATCATGGAATTATTGTTCTTTTTAATGATAAAAATAGTTTCACACCATAGTAAAGTGCTAGGAAGAATGAAACTTTTATCAAGAAAATCATGTAAATAATTTTTCTATTCATGGATTTCAAATCGCGCCATTCAATAAAGGTGTTTTGGAATTGGAATAGAATCAAGAACCAATGTAGTGGAAAATTTAACTTTTGGGTCGCGTATAGCACCGAGTTACTCATCCGAAAAAACATTGAGATATTCATTTATCATCATAAAACCATTAATTTGGATAGTTCCCTAATTTTCAATAATTTGTGAAATATTAATTTTAATTAAATATTTTAATACTCTCTCATATTCGTGATATGTTTTCAACTTTATGGTTTCATTCTGGTATACAAACTAAAATGCTTCATGAAAAAAAACTTCTTTACATCTATAATCAATATAATCATGGTAAACAGAATGCTAATCTGTACCCAAGGTTTGGTGGTAATTTCTTTCAATAGTCAAGAACATGAAGAGTCATATAATTCATTTCTTTACATTAATATTTACACCTAGTGTTTTTTAAAGTAAAATTTTATTTCATTTCTTGAGGTGATATTTACAATTTACCTTAAAATTATTTAGAAATAAATGAATGGGTAGACCCCATATCAAACAAAACATTAGAAAAATATGAGAAAAAAAATCACATGATACCACTTCATTGAATATCACTACATCTATTAATGTATACTCCATTTATTTTTCTACACATTTTTACTTATAGTCTGGCTGCTTCCCACCATTCAAATCATTCTATGGGATGTATTTTCCTAATGCCCACTATAAAACATTTGAACCACTTTATAATTTTCTTATCAGAATTAAAAAGACCTATACCAAGATATTTTTAATTTAAATATCTAGCCATATATCAAAAAACACCACCTCAAAAACACTTTTTTTATTTTTAAGGAATTACCCATGGTTCTTTTTACCACAGTTACCACAAATATTAAACTGGATTTTATTACCTTCAGATTTCATTGATTGACTATTACCAATTTCATTCAATCTAGAGCTCTTCTTCTGCATGTTATCTAAGTATACATGATCATCAAAAAAATCCATTTCTACCCTCATATAACATTTAAAAATTTTCTAATAACTTTTTAATTCTAGGAGGCTAAATTCCATTCATATATTGTCTTTAAACCTGAGTAAAAATAATTTATTTATTATCAAGACAGAGAATATGATTTGGAGCATAACTTCCCAATTAAGTGATGTTTTCTTCATACACAACTACTAAACCTTCCTTCATTTTTTCCAATTAATTTTATTTCATTTCCATACTATGAAGAACCACCTGAGGAAAATATTTTCAGTGGAACAAATTTTAAAATTCAACTCATTCAAAGGCATCAAGCTATTATCATTCACTGATATTTTTAACAATTGACCACCACTAGTCAACTTCACCTTAAAAATGATAAATTGAAAAACTAACATTATTATGATCTCAATAACCATTCCATAGAATATATTTTCAGGGGATTTAATCCACTCTTCGGTCTCCACTGTGTTAGAAGATCCACTGAAATCAGGAGTCTGTTTCCTCATAAAATGTTCCACTATCATAAAGTTCCTTTGCGATATCTCTGGATGTTCTATTTAATGAATATCACTACCATTTTTGGAATATTTCAACTGATCCATTGTTTTAAAAAGCATCCACGTTCCAATTCCCACCATTCTTGGTTGTAGATTCAGAATTATATCATCCTCTCGATGCTTTCCTATTTACCTTCCATATTTCTTCAATGGAAAACATCTCTGAATAGAAATATCTTAATTGAAGAAATGTGGTAATATTACAATTCAACATAATTTCAACATAAACATAAGATAACAATTATTTATGGTATTCTTTATCATCATCCTAACACCTAAAATTATCTAAAATCTGATTTGATACCAATTATATGGACCCATCCTAAAAAAGTACATAATCTAGTTAATTCAACTATAATTTTCTTTTGTACATTCCCAAGGATAATTTTGGTTTATATATTTTGATAATTAGTCCATAATTCATACATGAAACCCCACACTCATACAAATTGGATTCTATTAAAATAGTGTTTATTTTTTCCATAATACAATGTTTCTAATAAAACCTATATTCTTTTCATGAAACAACTTCATAACATTGATCATGGATTTCTATTTTCTCTTAACCATCATTAAAACCTATGAAAAACATTTATAAACATTGGATGAGCATAGAAATCTCAATAAGGGACATAAAAACATGGAAAGAAACCATAAGTTCATGATTACATATAAATATATGAAAGAATTTTCATAAGGATAAAATTCTCACACTAAAAGAATCAAATAATTTGTGAAACCCTAAGATTTACATAAAAACATTGAAAACATAAATCAACTATTTAGATAACATGGTGGATTAATTACATAACATTTTAACCCTCATGGATACCATATGACTTGTTATAGTCACAGTAACCCTACAATGTTATCCTCGTAGCAACCTTGTGATGCAACCCTTACAACTACCTTATGGTGTAACCATCAAATTTACACATGGAATAACCATTACAGTCAACATACAACATATAAATACCCAATTAATAGGGTAGTGATACAGTTCCAACCCATAATCATAAACAATTCCCATGAATTATAAAATAAATTTAAAATATGAACACTTGCGTCATAAAAACTTTCCTTAAGAAAAAACCCATAATTCAATGGAAAATTGTTCACATAAAAATGGAAATATTTTCTTTTAAAAATATCATGTAATATTGTAAATAGTACATTAAAAAATATTTAAATGAAATAGTTATAATCCACTCAACTTATATAATTAAAAAAAATATTCTTTTTAATTTCATTAGAAAATACATTAAAAAGGACTTTTTAAAAACAATTTCATACCGTGGGTTTGTCTTACTTAAAATGTGTTGGAAAACCCAGTATATTAGTTTAAATAGTTTCATTAATATATTATAAAACTATATTCATATCTATAAATCCTTACATGATATTTTTATAAAAACGTTCCACCTATTTATTAATATTATTTTGTTATTACCACATGTTAGGTGAATTTAATTAGTGGCTCCCATGGTTGATTTATTATAGATTTTATTTTCAAATGGAAAAAAGAATAAAAAAGTGGCAGGAAATTGAATTAATATGTTTAAATAATTGTAAATGATACCATATATCAATTTTTTCTGATATGATAATAATTCATTAGATAAAACAATAATGAAAATGATCTATTGTTTTGGCTGTTTTTACGACCATCATGAACTTATATAATTGTTTTTTAATATCATGCATATATATTTGTTATAGAACATTATATAACCTATAATATATATAATAAAATATTATTTAAGTATATAAATTGTTTTATAACCATCCTTGAAGGTAGTAAATGAAAATGAAACATCATCATCCACAAAGGTAGTGAATCGACACATCATAGACAATGTTCTCATTTTCTAGAATAAGAAGAGAATTGAAGAAATTTGATGACAATTATTAAATTAACACAATTAAATTATATTATATTTAATATACCTGATCTATAATTTCACTTGAGTAGTGGGAGGTGAAGAGATAATAATAAAATAAATTAAATTAAAAATAAAATAAAAGAAAAATTTATGGGAATTTTTCCAATTGAATTCTTCTTTTTGAGAACCACCATAGGTAAATTAGATATATTCTTTTTTTAAGATCAAAAGATCAAGGAAATAAGGAATATATTTCGGAAGAGTATTGGTAATAAATTAAAAATTCTTCAAGGATTTATGGTTCGAGGAGAAGAGGTGGTATTTATAGTAAATGAGAGGGGTGTTTTTTGATTATTTTAGTTATAATTTTATTAGTTTGTCTCAAGACATAGAATATTTCTGAATTTCATTAATTTAAATCTTAATGTGGGTTGTGATTTATATATTGTTGGATTACAACATCCATAATTCACCCATGAATTAATACCTCACATACTTATCTTATAGCATAAATTATTGTATTTCACTATTACAAAAATTGAACTACTTTTGAAAAGTTACAATATTAAATGACAAAATATTTTAAAATTTAGAATTAAAAAATGGCCTCTAATTTATGAAAATAATTTTATAAAAATGAAAATTTTAATTTTTAAATAAAATTAACATTTATTTTAGAAATTATCAATTTTTAAATTTATAACAGGTTTTATGACTTTTTGAAAAATTAATTAATGTATCATAATGTTGTAATATAATCATAAGACAAAACAAATATTATTTTATTATTCAAATTTATGAAAATAAATTATAATTTAAATTTTCATATTAATTATAAAATTGTAAATAAACATTCTTATTTTTGAAAAATTCCAATTATTAATTTTTCATTTTCAAAACATTTTTACTTATTCCATGATATAAAAATATCACATTTTCACTTATAAGATACAAATAATTTATGTATACTTTCATAGGTTAGGTCATTATTATATTTATATACATTCCTTAAATTTTTTAAATACTACTTATTTAATTATACATTTGTACTAAATTTAACAATTTAAATCCAGAATGAAAATAATTTTTTTAATAAGTAGAAAGTTTATTAAATATTAATTATTGACAGGCCAAATAGTGTGAAATGTGTTTACTATCCATCTTGTAGAGACATAGTTAATGTTAAATTGTGAATGAGGACACATTGTATAATAAAACATATATTAATCACCCTTATTAATAATTGATAATTTAGGAAAAATCAACTAATTACTGAAAATAAAAAATGGATAGTAAAACAAACATACTCCAATTATAATGAAATGATGGGTTATGCTTTAGTTGAAAAAAAAATTGATTTATATTTTAAATATACCATAATGTTTTTTGTGACATGAACTGAAAACATAATTATGTTCCTATATTTATATGCAGATTAATGAATCCAAATCCCAATCCACTTCTATCCCACATCATGTGTTATGGAAGGAGGCACACATAAATATAGATGGGATAAAAATAGATGAAAATGACCAATAATTGTGGGAATGATGTGAAAGTATGAAATAATAAAAAAATCAGTAAATAGGTATTACCTAATAATTATTACTTATTTTCTTATATTTTTCATCCAATGTATGAAATAGAATCATCAACTTATGTACCGGATGAACAACTACTATAAGTGGTCTTAAGGTGTATGAAATGGAATTACCACTGTAAGAGGTATAGGTATTGAGGTGACACTGTGAAAATATTTTGAGAAAAGAAATGAATAGGGGTAAAGAAAACAAATTGAAGAGTTTCATACATGATTAGTTTCCCTTGAATAATTATTTAATTGGAAGTTAGAGTTTCCATACAATGTTATGGGAATGAATCAAATAGAATAAACAACTCACGAACAACCACTCTATGAAGATCCCCACCACCCCACATTCTTTTATTGAAATTCATTACCCTTTAAGAGTTATATTATATAAGGTAATATAAATTCTCATAATTGATTCTATGATATGAGATTCAGGAAAACATTGATACCATTCATGTACAAATATTCTAAAGAGTGAAAATTAATTTTTTTTATTTCCATCAACACCCAACCATCACCTTTTTCTGAGAAAATCCATGTTTAATATCACCAAATATAATCTAAATAACATAAAACTTTTAATAGGGAATTAAAGAGTTGGGATTATCATAGCTCATGATCAGAGTGTAACGTCCCTCTCCTGGGTGCCACTCAATTGGTTCACTGAGTCGGGTCATCAAATGACCTCAACCATGCATCCTCGTACTCCAGAGGTATCCAATGAACAATGAGGGTCTAATAGGTCATGTGAGAAGACTATACCCTCTTTACTAGAGTAATACATAATATATCATAATAGAAATAGTGCAACAAATAGGAAACAACCAAAAACAATCATTGCCAAAAATCTCACAAACTAGGTACAATCCACATGCATTAGAAAATATGTCAGGTTATGGCAAAATTCCTAGTAAAAAACTCAAAATAAAGGAAAACAGTGGAATCCCAAAATCAGTCCTGACTCTGAGTCTGGAACCTCATTCATGTATATCCCCTATCCAACTGAACTACCAAACATATGACCCTTTCCCTTGTCCTGAACTACACGCATAAAATCTGTTCAGGTACCCAATGGTTGCCTGCGCTGGGTTTGAGTAAAATTATATTAGGCCACCACAAATTATTTCTATAAATATCAAGCATAAAATATATTTCATGCAATTATAAATAAATAATAATCAAAGAAAACACAATTTGGGGGTCACGATTTTTCTATATCTACTTAGTTATGCTAATGAATGTGCTAATATATTACGTATCTTTTATTACAAGTTCATCATAAACCAAAAATTTAATAAGTTGAGAATTCACATCATTCATTCATTGTTTGTGAAATTTATAAATTTTTATATGGGAATAAATAAGTCCCTAAATCACTTGGGATAACATATCACAACATCACAATATCCACACCTCAAATCCTTAGTCCGAGTGGAATGAAGCCGTTAGGTTAATAGAGCTGCATCCCCTTTCCTAACCCGTGAATTCTTAGTGGAGTTAGGGAATTTGTCCAAATCAACCCGTGGGAGGATCCTCGGTCCTTTATCTGACACATCAATCCATCTGGACATGCTTATCCATACATTCACCATAAACAACTATACCATAACCAAACCCAACCAATAAATATAATAATCATAATCCTTAAAAATCAACATGATAAATCATCTTGTTCCATAACCCCTAAACACATTTCCATTTACATCACTTATCCCATTTATCCCAATTCCCATTATCTAACACATCTCACTAAGAATTTTCAATAATTCCCTTATATCAAACCATTATACATATTCATAAACACCTTATGAAATCCCCTTCAACATATTTCTCATTTCACAAACCATTAACAATTTACCATATTCACCATTTCTGTTTCACTAACTCTCTTAGTCATATCAAACATATTTAATAATCCTCATACCCCAACCAAAATTAACCAATACCACATATGAGATTCCACTATGAATATTAACAAACTCAACAACGTCTCTACATGATCACACTCCAACCTAGAACATAATTAACAAATTCTAGGCCCGGAATGTATCAGAAAACCCATTGTATGGCCTTAAATGGGTCAAATCATCGTCAATGCATACCTTGGGGACCATAAGGGTTCATATTTATCATTTAGATACCAAAATTTCCTAACCTCACCAAAGGAATTAGAATTACAAAATGAGGAAACAAAAAAAAGATCAGAAATGAAAAAATATACAATGAAACTATGGGGTATATCTTGTAGACCACATACCTAAAATCCATTGGAAAATACACCCACAAACATGGTCCAAGATTTGGATCAACCACCTATTATTTGTTTTTGGGAAAAGGGTTTTTATAATTCATATGGTGAAGAGAGAATGATACAAACCCTAATAGAGAAAAGGAAGAAAGGTGATATTAGAAATACCCAGAGATTTGATGCGAAACCCACCATGCTTCAAATTACCTTGTGTTGAAGGATATTCATCCATGGAATCTCTTGGGATACATTATTTATTACTAGGGTTTAGGGGAGAAGAAATGGGGAAAATACTATGTATACCTTTAATGTAACGGCCCAATGTTTTATCAATAGGAATACCACCTTATAATTATTCCTTATATTATAATCACACAAGGACATATCATGATACTAAATTCTATGTGATCATTAAACATAATTTTTCAACATTTATGTTTTTACTTTCGAAAATATGACATACATGGTTTCCTTTAAGGTGATTTTTGGAGTTTAATAAAACAGAAAAAAAAATTTGGTGAATAGTATCCTACCCTTATGAATAGTGTCATACCCTTAGGAATTTATAATTACTCTTGTGAGTAATAAATCATCCAAAATAATAATAACCTCACCCAAGGATGCTTAAATTAAATTTTGGCATCTTATACCTGACAATTTGACAGTAGTTAAAATATTGGAATTTTTTTAAGTCATAAATAAATAATGATAATTAATTAATTAATTTAAAAGAAAAATTCTTTTCCTAAGTTTTCTTCCATAAATTAACAATTCTAATTCTTTCGAATATTAAGCTAATTTTATAATAACTTATGTAACTTTTGGAAGCATTATGTATTCACCTTTAATTTTAAAATCAGTACTTTTCAAGTAAATTATGATTTCAATTATACATTAATTTAATCACTTCAGAAAATTATTTCTGAAAAATGGACTTCATTGTTGGATTCGACATGTCAAAAAATAGTTATGGGGAATTGTTGGGATTCTTCCAAAATACTTTAATTTTTAATTAATAGTGAAATACAATAAATTACACAATAAGTTAAATTCATGAATTATAGAGTCATGGGTGATGTTATGATGATGTAAGGACATATGGTTCTAATTTACATGATATAATTACTATAATTATACATGGTAGACTCACTATTACTTTGAATTAGATAAAAAATAAATTAATGGATATAATAATGAGAAAACCCCTCTCTTATCCACTATAAATGTCAACCTTCACGCCCTCATTTTCACACACCTCTCAAGATTTATATCTTGCCTAAACTCTAACCAAAAATCTTACCTAGCCCCTCACCCAAATCCAAGAGCTTCTATTCTCTTCAAAAGACAAATCATAGGTTTTATATGGAGGTTTTCAAGAGGAGGATTGAAGAGGTAATTCCCATATCTCTCTTTTCCATTAATTTCCTTTCAATTTCAGGTTCATTTCTTAATATATCCCCACCTATACTCATCCACATATTATAATAACTATAGAATCTTACATATAATAAAACTTAATGATAATAATGGGATAATATATCATCCACCCTATAAAGACCCATACATTACATACATTGTTAATACTTCAAAATTAAAGCACACTTATTACAACATATGACAAAAACCACAAAGGACCGTATAGGTATAGTGTCTTTAGAAACTGGGAAACATAAACAACTGGTTCATAAATCTTCTACAGTGTCTCCCATTTATTTCATCATATCTAGGGTCCCTTTTAGCATATTCTACTTAATATCCATCTTCTTGACCGGGGGAAAAGAAAACATAAAAGGGTGAGCTCAAATGCTCAGCAAGGGCAAATAAAGGAAAAAAAAATCATATCATATCTTTTTGAAAATCATAACCTGCAAAAGAGATCATAATATCTTAACATGGAATAAATCATAGAAGTGAAAATGAGATCCCCATAATCATAACATGAAACTTGAAACTTTGTGGCATGCACACATAATCATGGAAAATCATTTCTTGTTAGTCATGACTCATTGCCAAGACTATCTTAGTGGACAAAGTCCCTTTCTGAACCAAGTCACCCTCGTTCCAGTCCTATTTCACTGAACCGGTATAACCTACCATTCCAGCCATGTCTATCTCATGAGATATAAAATCTTTACCCAATGCATTGGAGGGAGATATAGGTCCCACCCATCTTATAATGAATCCTTTCTTATGTGTGCCACATAATCATAAAACATACATCATCGCCTAACACATGTAACAAAAATGGGATTCTTGAAACATCATGACATCATAAATCAATTCATATAAGATAAAGGAATTCATAAAAATGATTCCATCACAACATAATCAAATCCATGTAATAATAAGGATAAAAACAGAACCCTTTTATTTTCTTAGATGGAAAATAATTTTGATAAAATACTTGAACTCCATTCTTGAGGAAAATATCCTTTCTACTTCAAAAACACTTTTCTTTTCTTAACATGTCATACAATTATAAACTAAAAGAAGTTGATTAAAAATAAACTTGAAAACTTGTAAAGGAAGCTTCTTGGAAATAATGTTTTAAAAATCCATTCATGCCGTATAAGTTAAAAAAAACATTCTTCGTACTTTTTTCAGAAAAGTCAAAAAGTACCTCGTACGACAAAAGATTCCTTTCATAGATATTACTAAAAACTCACCGAGGTGTAAAATTGGATTTAAACTGCTGTAAGTGGATGGAAACAATATTACATATTGTGGGAGCATGGATGTGGATGATAAAATACACCCCAGTAAATACCTACGAATAAACAATCCCAAATAAAAATGAGATTGTGATATTTCCCCTTACCTTAGGCCTGATTTGCTTTGTACGTGTCCGAAGCTCCTCTTCTTTGGAACGCCTCTTTGAATCCTCCACATAGGGAACTAAGATTGGTCTTTGAAGAAGACCAAGACCTCTAGGTTTATTCTAGGGAAGTGGATAGGAGAAAATTCCAGGGGTTGGCCGAGCTTGAGTGCTCAAATTGGTATGAGGAGGAGGGGGAGGAGGTGCCCTTTTATAAAAGAGGAGAGGGGCACCTTAGGAATATCTCAAAATATTACTTTATATTAAAGTCAAAATCGGGTTATAATGGTTCCAAAGGGTCTTATTTCGAAGCTAAATTGGGGATGGGTCGCAATCCTATCATCCAATAGGATTTAGACAAGTTTAGGGTATTATGTTAACCTTATCAATTAGATTTAACTCTAAGTTAAATTATTTAACTTTTACTGTGTCTTTTTGTTTTCTTTTACTATATGGTTAATACACTTACTATAACATGCCAAACGAACCCCAAATTGTTTATTATTAATATATATATCTTTATTTAAGTCATTTGGCCGAACCTTAGATTTATAGGAATAAAATAACAATTAATAATATAATATTTTATTTAAAAACTATTCTGTGTCAATTTTGACACTATTTGATATATAATTTTTGTGAAAGTCATAACAGAATTATATGTTCGAACCAAGTTGATTAAATCAACAATAATATATCATAGTAACCTAGAAAATTAGTGGAATTCATAAAAAGTCTCAAATGACATTTATTTTGGTGTTTATAACACCAATTATGTCAATATTTCATTAATAAGATAATTACTGCATCATCATTGTGTCATAAATAAATTACATTATTTAATGTCTAAAAATTATAAATAAAATACCATTATGTAGGAAATCGTTTTAGCTTTCTAATGAATATTTATAGTCGAATTTATCTTATGTATAACCCCATATTAAAAATTATTTACTTATTAAACTTTGATTTTAACTATTTTAACCCTTCTTTAAATAAATTAATAATAAATGTCCTAATCTAATCCAAGTGGGCCTAAATGGTCATATTTTATTCCTAAGTTTGTTTTTGGTCGAATTATATCTGTCCAATATAATTAGGACATGTGTTAGGGTAATAGTAATATAATTTTTACCCTTAGTTACCCTATTTACTATTAACTGCGGTAAAAAAAGTAAAAAGTTACTATTCACCAAAAAATTATTTTTATCTCATTGAACCACATTTTACTTACTGATATCAACCGAGTCTGTCTGATTTTTGAAATTCCATTCACAGAAGCAGTAAAATTAAGTTTTATGCAAAATTCAGTTTTTAACCTACCACTTAGTGGTTTCACTATTCATCAAAAATTGAATGTTTTCCGAAAAATACCAAAATTTCACCCTAGGCTAATTTCGATATTCTGAGTCCAAAAATGAAGTCCATTTTGAAAAATAAAATTTATAAAATTTCAAAAAGTGGTTATTACTATTCATAACGGCTAGTTTTAATAGCATATTGTTGTTTAGTGAAACTCGGTATTGCGTACAACGCAAGCTATTGAGGAAGGTCGTGATTGCGTGTAAAGAAAGCCAAGAAAGTGTTGTGTAGAAAAAGATTCCTTTGATGATTTATATAACATAAACGTCTCGGGTGTTACATTCTACCCCCCTTAAAAAGAATTTCGCCCTCGAAATTCGTCACTTTGTAACAAACAGATGAGGATACTTCTCCCTCATCATATCCTCAAGCTCCCATGTAGCTTCTTCAAGTTGGTGGTTCCTCCATAAAACTTTCACCAATCGAGTGGTCTTATTTTGTAGGACTTTTTCGCTATGATCCAGAATCTCTATCGGCTGTTCTTCATAATAAAGATCTTGCTCCAGTGGTACAACTTCTGAGCTGAGTACATGTGAAGGATCTGGTATGTACTTTCTCAGGAGAGATACATGGAACACATCGTGAACTTGAGAGAGATTTGGTGGAAGCGCCAATTGGTAAGCTACCTTCCCAACACGATCCCGTATTTCGAAAGGACCGATATATCTAGGGCTCAACTTCCCCTTCTTTCCAAATCTCATAACCCTCTTCCAGGGAGATATTGGTATGAACACTTTATCACCCACTTCAAACTCTAGGTCTTTTCTTCAGTTGTCAGCATAACTTTTCTGTCAAATCTGAGCTGCTCTTATGTGTTGTTGAATAGATCTGACCTTTTCTGCCATTTCATCAATGAGATCAGGTCCTAATAGCTTTCTTTCCCCAACTTCATCCCAGCAAGTTGGAGTCCTGCATTTCTTTCCATAGAGAGCTTCATAAGGAGCCATCTGAATACTGGAGTGAAATCTATTATTATAAGAAAATTCCACCAAAGGTAGGTGTTGATCCCAACCTCCTTTGAAATCCATAGAGCAAGCTCTCAACATATATTCTAGGGTTTGAATTGTTCTCTCAGACTGACCGTCTGTCTGGAGATGATAAGCAGTGCTGAAACTCAACTCTGTATCCAGAGTATGCTGAAGACTTCACCAGAACTTTGAGGTAAATCTCGGATCCCGATCAGATATAATAAAAAGTGGTACTCCATGTAATCTTACCACTTCCTTTACATATATCCTGGCAAGCTGATGTAGAGAGAAATCCTCTCTAATAGCAATGAAGTGTGCAGACTTTGTAAGACGATCAACTATGACCCAAATAGCATTATTGCCTTTGGAAGTTTTAGGATGTCCCGTGACAACGTCCATAGTGATGTTTTCCCATTTCCATTCGGGTATGGGTAATGGTTGTAACATCCCCTTAGACTTCTGTCTCTCAGCTTTAACTTGTTGACAAACCAAGCATCAAGAGACATATTCAGCAATATCTCTTTTCATTCCATCCCACCAGAAGTACTCTTTTAGGTCCCTATACATCTTCGTGCTTCCAGGATGAATAGAGAATGATGAACTATGAGCCTCATCCAGCAGCTCCTTCTTTAATTCGGGGATGGGAGGAACACAAACCCGATTCCTGAACTTTATTATCCCATCACAATCAAGGTTGAATTCAGGAACATTTCTCACCTTCTTTTGTAACTCGACATCTTCTTTCTGTGCCTCTTTAATCTTCACATGTATAGATGGTTGAACATTCATTTGAGAAAGATAAGATTTTTCCCCTTCCATAATAATTCCAAGATCCATCCTTTCTAAATCCATAAATATTGGATCTTTTGTGATCCTCATCATGGATAAACTAGCATGTTCTTTTCAACTTAATGCATCTGCCACCTTGTTTGCTTTCCCAGGGTGGTAATGGATTGAGCAGTCATAATCCTTAATCAGCTCCAACCATCTTCTTTGGCGCATATTCAGCTCCTTTTGTGTGAAAATATACTTTAAACTTTTATGATCAGTATAAATATCGCACCTTTCACCATAAAGGTAATGCCTCCAAATCTTTAATGCAAAGATTACCGCAGCCAACTCCAAATCATGTGGTGGGTAATTTTGCTCATGGATTTTCAACTATCGTGAGGCATAAGCTATCACCATATCATTTTTCATAAGAACACACCCCAATCCCTTCTTGGATGCATCACTGTAGATCACAAACCTTTCTCCACTACAAGGCAGTGTGAGCACAGGTGCACTGGATAACCTTCTTTTCAACTCCTTGAAATTCTATTCACATTCCTCTGTCCAGACAAACTTAACTCCTTTACGAGTCAACTTGGTTAGTGGATTAGATAATTGTGAAAAATCTTTTACAAAACGTCGATAATATCCAGCCAAACCAAGAAAACTTCGGATCTCAGTTACCGTTGTTGGTCTTGACCATCTTTTGATAACCTCTGTTTTTGCTGGATCCACAGATATCCCCTCTTTTGAGATTATGTGACCCAAAAATGCAACTTTTTGAAGCCAAAATTCACACTTGGTAAATTTGGCATAAAGCTTCTCCTTTCTCATGGTCTTCAATATAATTCTCAAGTGATCTTCATGCTCTTCCTTGCTCTTTGAATAGACAAGAATATCGTCTATAAAGACTACCACAAATTGATCAAGATAGTCTCTAAAGACTCTATTCATTAGATCCATGAAGATAGCAGGGGCATTAGTAAGACCAAATGGCATCACTATAAATTCATAGTGTCCATACCTTGTACGGAAATCCGTCTTTGGTATATCCTCCCTTTTGAACCTTAATTGATGATACCCTGAACGAAGATCAATCTTGGAAAAGTATTGAGCTCCGCGTAGTTGGTCAAATAAGTCATCAATGCATGGGAAAGGATATTTGTTCTTGATAGTGATCTTGTTAAGTTCTCGATAATCAATGCAGAGTCTCATTGATCCATCTTTCTTCTTAACAAATAGAACAGGTGCTCCCCAAGGTGACGCACTAGGGCGTATGAATCCTTTATCAAGATTCTCTTGGAGTTTCTTCTTCAATTCCTGCAACTCAATTGGGGCCATTCTATAAGGTGTCTTTGAAATAGGCAAAGCACCTGATACGAGTTCTATTGAAAACTCAACTTCACGATTTGGTGGAAGACCCGGTAATTCCTCCGGAAAGACATCATCAATCTCCCGTACGATGGGCATATTCTTAATCGTAAGTTTCTCACCAAACATTTGAGATAAATAACCTTCATTTAGTGGAATCAACACCCATAAGATGGAAGGAATTTCCACTGGAAGGTTATATTTATCCTTGCATCGATAGACGATCGTGGATTGATCTGGAATATGAAATGTGACTTCCCTTCTTTGGCAATTGATATGATCTCCATGTAGAGAAAGCCAATCCATGCCAAGAATCACATCAAATTCCACTAAAGGAAGGATCACAAGATTTGCAGGAAGCACTTTCCCACAAACATCGATCGGAGAAGAATTATAAACTTTTGATGCGACTATTGTTCCATTAGGCGTTGTCACAGCTAACTCAACATCTAATTGTTGAGGTAATACGATGATACCCTTAGAAAATTCTTTAGAAATAAAAGAGTGGGTGGATCCATAATCAAATAAAACATTTGCTACTTTAGAGTGGATGGTAAGTGTACCTTTCACCACTTCGTTATCGTACTCCACATCGCTGATAGAAATTGCATGTGACTTTCCTTTGTCTTTAGCCTTAAGATTTTTTTGATGTCGACCATCATCATCAACCCTTGGATTTGGGCATTGATTGGCATAATGCCCCATCTCCTTGCACTTGAAACATTGAAGTGTAGTAGGTTTATTCTGTGTATCCCTTCCTTTTTTTGCGTCATTAGACATCTTCTTCCCATTATCATGGCATTCAAATGCCTGATGACCTTCCTTTCCACATTTAAAACATTTACTTGTCCCTTTAAGACAACTCCCTCCATGTTTCTTTCCACACATTGAGCATAAGGGACAGCTCATCTTCTTTTCAGTGTGCTCTTTAGATTTTCCTTTGAATTCCATCTTCCTCTTCTTATCAAACCCATGTGACTGATGGGTTACTCCAATCTCCATCTCGACATTGAGAGCACATCAAACGATTTACTCGTAGATATTGAAGTCCCTTATGGCTAACTCCCTTCGAAGACTTGGTTTTAAGCCACTAAAGAATCGATCGATCTTACTCTCAGGTTGGATAATAATACCAGAAGCGTACCTTGTAAGTCTTGTAAAATTTGCTTCATAGGTATCAACAGATTCATCATCCCTTTGCTTCAGTTCAAGAAACTCTTTCTCCATCTTTGTTCGGAGAATACGAGGTAAGTACTTATTTAAAAATAAGTTCTTGAACTCGTCCCATTCCATAGACTCAATTTCATCCCTTTGCCTCGTATTCTTAATAATATTCCACCATTGATCAGCATCTCCTTCCAAATGATACACTGCTAGGATGACTTTATCATGTTCAGAACATTGAAGAACTAAAAATATCTTTTCAGTAGTACTAATCCATTTTCAGCAACTAATGGATCAGTAGACCCGCTGAAAGAAGGTGGACGCTGCCTCATGAAGGATTCAACAGAATGTTGCTCCTTCCTTTGCTCGTTTGGAAGTCCTGCATGATTCATAGCTTGAGAAAGTTGTGTGAGCATGGCTACAAGATTTTGCATTCCAGCTCCCATATTGTTTGGTTGCTCAGGGGGACAATCATTGCATTGCCCATCGCATTCCGCATTAACACGGTTCCTTTGGGTTCCATCCATTGACTAAAGCCAAGAAGAATAGTGTGAGCAACACTAATTATAATAGATAAACCACATAACTCAAGAATAAAATTTTCATGCTTAAGGTCTTATCCTAGGGTATTCAAGGCCATTTCTAAAACACTAAGATTGTGTTCTATTCTTAGACTTATCCTTATGGTTCTTACTAAGACTTTCAACATCCTAGTTTCCAAAGGTTGACTATACCTTTCCTCTGATACCAATTATAACAACCCATACTTTACATACATTGTTAATACTTCAAAATTGAAGCACACTTATTACAACATATGAAAAAAACCACAAAGGACTGTATAGATATAGTGTCTTTAGAAACTGGGAAACATAAACAACTGGTTCATAAATCTTCTACAGTGTATCCCATTTATTTCATCATATCTAGGGTCCCTTTTAGCATATTCTACTTAATATCCATCTTCCTGACCTGGGGAAAAGAAAACATAAAAGGGTGAGCTCAAATGCTCAGCAAGGGAAAATAAAGGAAATAAAAATCATATCATATCTTTTTGAAAATCATAACTGCAAAAGAGATCATAATATCTTAACATGGAATAAATCATAGAAGTGAAAATGAGATCCCCATAATCATAACATGAAACTTGAAACTTTGTGGCATGCACACATAATCATGGAAAATCATTTCTTGTTAGTCATGACTCATTGCCAAGACTATCTTAGTGGACAAAGTCCCTTTCTAAACCGAGTCACCCTCGTTCCAGTCCTGTTTCACTGAACCGGTATAACCTACCGTTCCAGCCATGTCTATCTCATGAGATATAAAATCTTTACCCAATGCATTGGAGGGAGATATAGGTCCCACCCATATTATAATGAATCCTTTCTTATGTGTTCCACATAATCATAAAACATACATCATCACATAACACATGTAACAAAAATGGGATTCTTGAAACATCATGACATCATAAATCAATTCATATAAGATAAAGGAATTCATAAAAATGTTTCCATCACAACATAATCAAATCCATGTAATAATAAGGATAAAAACCGAACCCTTTTATTTTCTTAGATGGAAAATAATTTTGATAAAATACTTGAACTCCATTCATGAGGAAAATATCCTTTCTACTTCAAAAACACTTTTCTTTTCTTACCATGTCGTACAATTATAAACTAAAAGAAGTTGATTAAAAATAAACTTGAAAACTTGTAAAGGATGCTTCTTGGAAATAATGTTTTAAAAATCCATTCATGCCATATAAGTTAAAAAAACATTCTTCGTACTTTTTTCGGAAAAGTCAAAAAGTACCTCGTACTACAAAAGATTCCTTTCATAGATATTACTAAAAACTCACCGAAGGGTAAAATTGGATTTAAACTATTGTAAGTGGATGGAAACAATATTACATATTGTGGGAACATGGATGTGGATGATAAAATACACCCTAGTAAATACTTACGAATAAAAAATCCCGGATAAAAATGAGATTGTGATATTTCCCCTTACCTTAGGCCCGATTTGCTTTGTACGTGTCCGAAGCTCCTCTTCTTTGGAACGCCTCTTTGAATCCTCCACTTAGGGAAATAAGATTGGTCTTTGAAGAAGAACAGGACCTCTAGGATTATTCTAGGGAAGTGGAGAGGAGAAAATGGTAGGGGTTGTCCGAGCATGAGTGCTCAAATTGGTGTGAGGAGGAGTGGGAGGAGGTGCCCTTTTATAAGGGAGGAGAGGGGCACCTTAGGAATATCTCAAAATATTATTTTATATTAAAGTCAAAATCGGTTTATAATGGTTCAAAAGGGTCTTATTTCGAAGCTAAAGTGGGGATGGGTCGAAAGCCTATCAACCAATAGGATTTAGACAAGTTTAGGGTATTATTTTAACCTTATCAATTAGATTTAACTCTAAGTTAAATAATTTAACTTTTAATGTGTCTTTTTGTTTTCTTTCAATATATGGTTAATAAACTTACTATAACATGCCAAACGAACCCCAAATTGTTTATTATTAATATATATATCCTTATTTAAGTCATTTGGCCAATCATTAGATTTTTAGGAATAAAATAACAATTAATAATATAATATTTGATTTAAAAACTATTTTGTGGAAATTTTGACACTATTTGATATATGATTTTTGTGAAAGTCATAACAGAATTATATATTCGAACCAAGTTGATTAAATCAACAATAATATATCATAGTAACCTATAAAATTAGTGTAATTCATAAACAGTCTCAAATGACATTTATTTTGGTGTTTATAACACCAATTATGTCAATATTTCATTAATAAGATAATTACTGCATCATCATTGTGTCATAAATAAATTACATTATTTAATGTCTAAAAATTATAAATAAAATACCATTATGTAGGAAATCTTTTTATCTTTCTAATGAATATTTATAGTCGAATTTAGCTTATGTATAACCCCATATTAAAAATGATTTACTTATTAAACTTTGATTTTAACTATTTTAACCCTTCTTTAAATAAATTAATAATAAATGTCCTAATCTAATCCAAGTGGGCCTAAATGGTCATATTTTATTCCTAAGTTTGTTTTTGGTCGAATTACACTTGTCCAATAGAATTAGGACATGTGTTAGGGTAATAGTAATATCATTTTTACCCTTAGTTACCCTATTTACTATTAACCGCGGTAAAAAAAAGTAAAAAGTTACTATTCACCAAAAAATTATTTCTATCTCATTGAACAACATTTTACTTACTGATATCAACCGTGTCTGTCGGATTTTTGAAATTTCATTCACAGAAGCGGTAAAATTAAGTTTTATGCAAAATTCAGTTTTTAACCTACCACTTAGTGGTTTCACTATTCATCAAAAATTGAAAGTTTTCAGAAAAATACAAAAATTTCACCCTAGGCTAATTTCGATATTCGGAGTCCAAAAATGAAGTCCATTTTGAAAAATAAAATTTATAAAATTTCAAAAAGTGGTTATTACTATTCATAACGGCTAGTTTTAATAGCATATTGTTGTTTAGTGAAACTCGGTATTGCGTACAACGCAAGCTATCGAGGAAGGTCGCGATTGTCTGTAAAGCAAGCCAAGCAAGTGTTGTGTAGAAAAAGATTCCATTGATGATTTATATAACATAAAAGTCTCGGGTGTTACATACCCCCCTTATTCTCTTCTTTTTATAATAGAAGAGAAAGTGTTTTTTGTGAGGCATTAACTTATCACCTTCAAGAATAACATGTTTCCATTTTCCATTACCACTTTCAGATTTGATTATGAAACCATTTTTATTGTTGAAACGGTTTAAATTATGTGTATATTATCCTATTTAGTGTTTTGGAACAATTTTATGAACATATTACTTAATCATTAAATAAAACAAGTTCGTTGTAGTTGAAAAACCTCCAGAATTTACCCAAACAATCATCATTAAAATCTTATCTAATGATTCATTCTTATGGTATGTAATAAAATTATCTATAACATCAGTTCATGTTTTCTGACATCATAAAAAAAATTATAATTCTGAATGTTTATCGACGTTTTATATGAACTTCCACACATGAATACAAGTGAATCATTCAGGAAAACTATAAAAACTAACACTCACATACAAAAGATTTAAACACTATAAATGATAAAAAGGACCATAAAAGAACATATTGAAACCATATTAAACCATATTCATGTATAAATTGATATTTATTTTATAATTAATTAATATAATGTCATTATACATGACTTTAAAGGGAATAAAACATTCAGATACAAGGTACTGGGAAATTCTCAAACACCACATTATTTCTTCATGTTCTCCCTCTTTCACTTCACATTCTGTATGGGTTCTTAATAAAAATTATTTATTAATCATTATAAACCCTTTTCTGGGAAAATATGTTCTCTAATTGATTTTATGAAAATCCCAATGTTTCCCAAAAGAACTCTACTTTCATATAAACACTCCCTTTTTACTTCTTGATTATTATGTCACTCTTCAATCATGGTTAATGGTTCTTTGTAATGAATGATGTTCCCTCTTTATTTTGTGGAAAAATATTAATGAAAGTATTTTTTTATTATGTGAAACCCATTTCATTCTTTAGGTATTGTTATTTTCATGTTTTACATATTTTTCATGTGGCATGCATGATAATGTAAATATTATGATGTGACGGGTTCACCTAGAATTATATAGTGCAAGATGAATGCTTTAATGTGACAGGTGCGACTAGAATTATACATAGCTCAAATGTGTTTGTAAATGTGGTAAATATCATGATTAAAAGAGAAATGATGCATGAACATGATGTTAGAATTGTTCAAAAATTTGGGTGGTAGAAGACCACTATGACATGATATTTCATTTTTATGCATTTCCACATTTCGAGTCTTTTATTAATGATTATTCTCATGTTCATGATCCTTTGCCTATGTTATGATTATGCTATCCCAATGCAATATTGTTCTCATCTATCCTATTACTAGGATTTTAGCTCACCCATTTTTGATGTATATCCTCAGGTGCTTATGTGTACTAAGGAGTTTTCAAGGGACAATAAGAAGCTAGAGAAGAATAAATCAAATAAATATCTATGTTTGTTGTTGTAAATGTTATGTTTGGACCATGTTTTCCCAATATACTAAACCTATATATCCTCATGGTGTAATATTATTATGTTTTTCATCATTATAAGTATTTAATAGTAATGTATGAAAAGGAAGGGTTGTTATAGCTGGTATCAGAGGAAAGTTTTAGTTAATTTGGGAATTAGAATTAGTGAACACTAAAGAAAACCTGTAGTATGAGACTAAGTAAAAATATGCACACAAGAAGATTTACACAAGAATCTCATAAGTTATGATTTTATTTTAAATTGTACAAATGAATAATTTATTGATTACTTTTGAGCTTATATTTTGTTTTAAACTTTTATATTTTAGAAAATGGTAGGAACTAGGAGAAACCAAGCCCACAACCCATGTGAGGGCTAATGCAATGACTACCCAAATGACATCCCCAATGCCTTGGGAGGTGGAGTTAAAAAAAATAATAGAGATGCCTACCCAACTATCTCAAGTTATGAATAATAATCATAAAAATGGGTAACATACTCCTTCACCTAAGTTGGAGAAAATAGCTATCGGGTGTTTCATACAGTCATGACCACCAACGTTTAGTGGGTGTTATTATCCACTTGCTGGTGAATAGTGGGTCAACTCCATGGAGATGATATTTTTTGTGCTCCACTATTATGAGATAGAGAAGGTTTCTCTATCCATTTATCATCTAAATAAAGATGTTGATCATTGGTGGACATTGATTAAGAATAGAAATCCATGTGATGAAATTGACAAGATGAAATGGGAAGAATTTATGATCATGTTTCTTAATAATAATTTCCCGAGAACTCCTCATACATAGATGGAGATATAATTCATGGATCTCATGAAAAAATGAAGGGAAATATGTCATGACCTACAATGAAAATTTCATAAGGGTTTCAAGGTATGATTTAGGTTTTTTATCAACAATGATAGAAAAATTGATAGATTCATTAGTGGATTAAAACCAAACCATTGAAAGGATCTTGAATTTTGAATTATTGGGAGTTATGAAGAAGTTGTTCAATGTGATATTAAAGTGGATATGTAGAATGGATAATGGTCCCATGTCTATGTTGATTAGAAATGAAAGTTGGATGTTCAAGCTAGAGGATCTAATGATAAATATTGGAGGAAAAATATACAACCCACATGAAAAAATGTTGGATGTTGCATCATGGGAACCTCCTCAACGGGATGGGGAAATGATTCAAGTGTGGGAAAGAATGAAACAATGGTGTAGAGTTTTGAAAATACATTATAAGG
Source organism: Viscum album (assembly GCA_963277665.1). Classification (NCBI taxonomy): domain Eukaryota; kingdom Viridiplantae; phylum Streptophyta; class Magnoliopsida; order Santalales; family Viscaceae; genus Viscum; species Viscum album. The sequence goes on along the minus strand of OY728129.1, from coordinate 1,112,158,355 downwards.
ATGGACAATTCAATGGAATTAAGGGGAGATCTACCCATGTTCCTATTCTACAAATAGATATAGAAATGGAAATATGCATGCCAGGGCACTAAACATCAAGTTCTCGAGGGTAATCAGTGTAAGCTGCCACCAATGCAAAATGATAGAGGTATGTCTTTTTCCACCACTATTACATAGGTGGAGAAAGATAATTATGTCTTACAAGGTACACATTTTATTCACTCATGAATGAAAAAGTGTTATTTGATTTTGATTATGGTTTTACGCATTCCTTTATATCTTGTATGTTTTCTAGAATGATAGAATCCAAGCACCAAAACCTTGAAGTAGTTATATCTGTAAAAGCACCAAGTGGTGCAAACATTGAAACCAAAGTGTTTGACTCTTCTACTATTGGAATATTTTGGAATATTCTTCTAAATAATCTAGTAATACTTCCCTTGGTAGAATTCCATTATATGATGGGAATGAATTGGATCTCATTATATAGAGAACATATCAAATTTATGGAAAATGAGATATCATTTCATATTTGAAACCATCCCATGCTCCTCTACAAATGAATAAAATACCATGAATCTCTTCTGAAAAATCATTTAATGGTGTGGGTCTTGATTATATTGGAATAATCATACCTATCCCAATTGTTTTAGTCAAATGAATGTGATAACCTTGTAGAAATTCCCATCATGTGGGAAAATTGTTACGTATTTCATGAAGATTTACCCTGACATCCCCCAGATCTTGATGTAGAGTTCTCAATAGATCTAATAACTATAGTTACTCTTATAACAAAATGTCAATATAGGATGGCTCATATCAAACTAGAGGAGTTAATGAAGCAGCTGTAATATAATTTTGAAAAAGGTTTTTTATGCGCTAGTGCATCACCTTGGGGTGCGCCAGTGCTCTTTGTGAAGAAGTAGGATAGAACAGTGTGATTATTTATCTATTATCAGGAACATGACAAGATCGCAAAAAAGAACCAGTATCATATTCCAAGTATAGATGACTTGTTCATATAATTATGTGGATCACAATACTTCTCAAAGGTGGATTTTCATTTTGGATATCATCATCTGAAGATGAAAAAAGAAGATATTTAGAAGATTTTCTTCAATACAAGGTGTGGGCACTATGAGTTCATGGTGATTCATTTATAACATATTAATACCCCTGAAATATTAATGTATTTGATAAATAGATTCTAGGAATTACCTTGAAAAATTTTTCATCATTTTATCGATGATATTACAATATAATACAAGCGCATGGAGGAACATGAATAACATCTATTAATGGTGTTAGAGACATTGTGAAATGAGATGTTGTACCCCAAGTTCAACATGTGACTTTTGGATGAAGCAAGTCACGTTCTTAGGACATGTTATCACAAGTGAGGGAATTTCTGTGGACCCTTATAGGACAAATGATATTGAGGACTGGCCTAGACCCTCTAGTTTCACAAACTTCAATAGATTTCTTAGATTAGCTGGGTAGTAATGACATTTTTCGAGAAATTTCTCACAATGTTTGAGCCCACTAACTATGTTAACAAGGAAAGGGGTAAAGTATATCTCGACGGAAGAATGTGAGGAAATTTTCAAGGAGATAAAGAGAATGTTGATCATTACACCTATGCTAACATTACCAAAAATTGGAGAATGTTTTTTGATATACATTGATGATTCAAAAAAAAAGGAATGGGTTTTGTACTCATAAAAAATGTTACCATGATAGCCTATGCCACATGACAGTTAAAGATCCATGAGAAGAACTACCCGAAAGATGATCTAGAGATAAGAGCCTTGATTTTTTCCATAAAAATATGGTGTCACTACCTTTATGGTGAGAAGTGTGAAATATACACCAAACAAAAGCGCCTAATGTATATATTCACACAGAAGGAGCTCAACATGCGTCAAAGAAGATTGGTAGAGCTAATCAAGGACTAAGATATCTATATTCACTATCTTTTTGAAAAGGAAAACAAGGTACCTGATTCTCTAAGAAGAACAGAGAATGATACTCTATCCTTGTATGGATTGAGAAATATCCTATATTCGTTGATATACAAATGATGGATTTAAAAATCATAAGTGTGAAGGATATATCTTACCTGTACCAAATGATTGCACAACCATCAATCCAAGATATGATTATGGAGGCATAGACGGATGATCTAGAGTTAAAAAAGAAGGTGGATGTAGTAATGGAAGAGATTTTATAAGACTTATATATCTATGATGATGGTGTTATTTATTTGGGAATGTGGCTATGGGTGCCTCTATCACCCAATATAAAGAAGGAGCTACTGGAGAATTCACATAGCTCAACTTTCTCTACCCCATATTTGTAGTATGAAGATGTATGTAGATCTTTGAGAACACTTTTGGTGGGAATTCATGAAGAAGGATATTGTAGAATATATCTGAAGGTTCTTGGTATGTTATCAAGCTAATGCAGAGTAAAAAAAGTCCAATGGGATGATGCATCCACTTCCAATACCATTGTGGAAATGGGAGAATTTCCCTATAGACCTTGTCATGGGTCTTCCAAAGATGTATAAGGTAAATAATGTGATATGGGTTGTGGTTGACTGACTCATTAAGAGTACCCATTTCATCTCTATTTGAGAAGATCTCTCACTTGAACAACTTGAAAAGATATATGTGAAGGATGTTGTGAGAATTAATGGTCTTCCACTATTGATTTTCATTGATTGTGATCTAAGGTTAACATATATATTCTAGAGAATTTTTCAACATTCATTGAGTACTGAATTAAATTTCAGTATGACCAATCACCCAAAAACAGATGGCTGATCAGAATGGACTATTTAGACACCAAAAGACATGCTAAGAGTATGACATTTAGAATGAAAATGTGTATAGGATCAGAATCTCAATTTTGTTGACTTCTCATAAAACAATAGCTTCCACTCTAGTATTCAGAAGTATATGTATAAATCTTTGTATGGAAAGCAATGTAAAACTCCAACCTGTTAGGATGAATTTGTAGAAAGAAAACTAAATTGACATAATATTGTTCAAGAGATGATTGAGAAGGATCAAGTCATCCAGAGATATATCAAATCTTTTGAGAGTCATAAAAAGAGATATTATGATAACTGTTGAAGGGAATTAGAGTTCAGAGTTAGAGATATATTCTTCCATTGAATAACACCATGTAATAGAGTCATGTGGTTTTGAAAGAATAGGAAACTAAAAACAGGGTACATTGACCCCTTTGAGATCTTTGACTGCATAGGAGCTGTGGCCTATCAGGTTGAAATTCCACCGAATATGTCTCAAGTTTCTGATCTATTTCACATATCACCCCTGAAAAAGTACCCATCAGATCCCTCAAATGTTCTAAACTCAGACGCAGTATAGATAGAACATGATATCTCTTATGAGGAGCAGCCTATAAGGATTCTGGATCGAAGAGATAAGGTTCTACACAACAAGATAACCCATCTTCTCAAAGTGTTTTGGAGGAACCACAAGCTTGAATAATCAACTTGGGAACTGGAAGAGGTGATGAAGGGGAAGTAATCACACATGTTTGTGTAAAATGTAATTTCAAGGGTGACATTTCATAATAGAGAAAAATTTAACGACCAAAGTAATATCAATGGAAATAAATTCTTAAAATTATGACATATAGTATAATCACACAATGAGATATCATGATACAAAATTCCATTTGATGATTAAACGTTATTTTTCCACTTCTGGGTTTTGAATTTCTAAAATCTGACATACATGGTTGTGTTAAAGGTGTTTTTTGTAGTCTAATAGAAAAAAATTAATTTTTTATGAACAGTAACATACCCTTATGAATAGTAACCATAACTTATGAATAGTAAAATTACCATTCTAAATAGTAAATATTCCAAAATAATAGAACCTCACCCAAGAATGTATAAAAAAATTTTAGGCATCTTATTAATGAGAATTTGACCACAGTAAAAATATTGGCATTTCTGAAAGTAAAAAATAAATAATTATAATTAATTAATTAATAAAAATAAAATTTATATTCCTATAACGTTTTTATAAATTATAAATTCAATTTCTTTTTATTTTTAAGTCAATTTTATAAGAACTTATGTTATTTAAGAAAGTATTATGAAATAAATTGTGTTTTTAATATCATTCCTTTTCTAGGATATTATGATTTTAATTAAAAAATAAATTAATAATATTTGTGAAATTATTTTTGTAAAATGAATATCATTTTGAGATTTCAATGTCAAAAAATAGTTAGGGTGAGGTTTGGGGATTTTTCTGAAATACATTAATTTTTAAATAATAGTGAAATATGATAATTTACAAAATAAGTCAAATTCATTAATTATAGGGTCATGGGTGATGTTATTATAATGTAAACATATACGGTTCGAATTCAAATGGTAAAATTTCTGTAATTTTTCATGGAAGACTAACTATTACTTGTCTTGTGGAGAAATAATAAATTAATGAATATTATATTGAGAAAACCCCTCTCCCCTCCACTATAAATACCACCCTTCACACACTCATTTCCTCACACCTCTCAATCTTCAATCCTTGTCCAAAATCATCCAAAAATTATTCCATATCCCCTACCCCACGTTATGAAACTTATGGTCTCATAAAATAGAATATCATACCTTCTATAAGGAGGGTCTCAAGTGGGTGATTCAGGAGGTAATTCCCCTATGTATTTTCCTTTAATTTCCTTTCAATTTATAGTTATTTTCTTAATATCTACTCACTTATACTCATATACATGGTATGGTAACTCCATTACCTCAAATATAATGTAATCATATGATAATAATGGGATAATATATCATCCAACCCCCTTCTCTTCATCTTTTTATATCAAAAAAGAAAATATTGTTCACGAGGAGTTAATTTATCACCTTTATGAACAACATGTTTTCATTTTCCATTACCACCTTCTGATATAGTCATGAAAACATTTTTATGGTTGATCTAGATTATTTTATATGTTTTATATCCTATTTAATGTTATATTCTTATCTTATGTACATATTACTAAATTATTAAACAAAAAATGTTCGTTGTGGTCGAAAACCCCCCGAGTTAACCCAAAATATCATCATTAAATTCATATCTAATGATTCATTCTCATGGAATATAAAGAAATTTATATGATAATTTCGAGTTCTGTAAAATCATAAATAACTTATAATTACAATTCTGAATTTTTATCCATTTTTTATGTGATCATCTGATCATGAATACAACTGAATTGTCCTGAAAAACTATAAAAACGAACACTCCAGAACAAAATATTTGAACACTATAACTCATCCAAAGAACAATAAAATAACATAATAAAAAATTAGTAAAGACTATTAATGTATAAAAGGATCTATAATTTATAATTAATCAATATAATTTCATTATACAGGACTTTGAAGTGAAGAATGTTTTCGGATTCAAGGTAAGGGGAAATTCTTGAACCCATCTTTCTTTCTTCGGGTTCTCCCTATTTCACTCCATGTTTGGTATGGGTTCTCTATAAAAATTATTTATTCATAATTATATAACCCTTTATATGATATAATTGTTCTCTAATATATTTTATGTAAAACCCAATGTTTACCAAAAGAGCTCTTCTTTCAAATAAACACAATCTTTTTACTTCTTGATTATTATTTCACTCTTCACACATGGTTAATGGTTCTATGTCATGAATGATATTCCCTATTTATTTTGAGGACCAAATGATTATTAAATTATGAAATATTTTTTGAAACCCATTTCTTTCCTTGAGTAATTTTATTTTTTGGATTTAGATATTTTTAATAGGGAATTCATGATGATATAAATATTATAATGTGATGGGTGCGCCAGGAATTATATAGAGCAATATGAATGTTTGAATGAGACAGGTGTACCTAAAATTATACATAGCTCCAATGCATTGGGTAAAGTTATAAATGTAATTATTTAAAGGTAAATTGTTTTTAAACATGATTCTATAATATTTCACAAATATGTGTGGTATATTTCCATTAAGACATGATGTCTAATTTCTTGCATTCCCACATTTAGAGTGTTTTATTAATGATTCCTATCATGTTCATGATCCTTTTCCAATGTTGTGTTTATGCTCACCCCAAAATATATTTTTATGATAAATATTCAAAGTTGGATTTTTTCTTACCCCTTTCTGATGTATATCCTCAGTTTATTATGAGTACTAAGGAGCTTTCATGGGACAATAAGAAGTTGGAGAAGAATGAATTAATTAAATTTTTAAGTTTGATGTAGTAAATGTTATGTTTGATCCTAGTTTTCTTAAGACACTAAACCAATGGATCCACATGGGGTAATAATATTATGTTTTTTATCATTATAAAGATTAAATAGTAATGTATGAAAAGGGAGAGTCACTATATTTAAAATCACGGAGTTTCAATTTTCTAAATTTCTCATCTTTACTAGGAGGCACAGTTAACCCGCATGTTTTTCCAAACTGTGCTCAAATTGTGCTTGAGACCCTATCCCAAAATCCCCCCTTTTTCATGGTTTACCAACATGATTTTACAAACAGTGTAAAAACCATTCAAGATCCACTATCCCAAAATCACCACATTGCATGATTTTAAAGGATGATCTATACAGTTTGAACAAACAAAGTGAAAACCTTGAAACATGACTAGAAACTCATTTTCTACATTTTTTTGTGTCTCTAACCCCCTAAACAACCTTTAAGATTTTCATGTACTTTGGGAGAACTTATTTATCCAATAAATGGGACTAAAATTGAGTCTTAAACCAAAATAATACCCAAAAAAATCTAAAATTTACAACCTTCTCCCTTAGGGTGACTCATCCTTGAGCTTCTCTTCCCGAGCATCATTGAATTTATGAAGAAAATATTTCAGGCCACTATGATCATATATATGATTCTCACTCCCATTTTTCTACCTAAAAATTTCCATGATACCATAGAACACAAAATAAAGGCACAACTATGCCCTGCAAGAAATTTTAACTATGATCCTCAATACGAACCAGAGGCTCCTCAAAGGATGTATCTGGATAAAGATCAACATCATAAAATTTTTCACTTGATAAGGAACAATTTGATATAAATAGAGTTTCGAAACATAAAAAAATTCATTCATTCTATTGTACCATCATTTAAGAGCCAATTGGAATGCCATTAGTCTTATCCTCTGCACAATCTCAACCGGCCCCACATACCTGTGTGGCAGCTTTCCCTGTTTCTGGATTTGATGGTGACCCATCCACGATGATAACTATAGAAACATACAATCACCTCCCATGAACTCGAGAGTTCTATGATGACAATCTATATATGGATTATTATTACAATGTTGTATTTCCAACCTCTTCAGAATCAATTGAACCTTCTCCGACATCTCCTACATGAGACTCAGTCCTAACAGCTCATACTCTCCAGCTTCTAACCAACAAAATGTAGATCTACATGGTCTTACATAGATTACCTAAAAAGGCACAATATAAATTTTAAACTGAAAACTATTATTGTATGTAAACTCAACAAGCGGAATGTTATTTTCCAATGAACCACCAAAATCCAGAACACATGCTCTCAAGACATTCTCTAATACCTGAATTTTATGCTTTGACTTCCCATCCATATGTGAGTGATGAGATATACTCAAAATAACTTGGGAATCAAGTGCCTTATGCATCCCCTTCTAGAAATGTGATGTGAATCATGGATTACTATCCATAACAATGGTTCTCAGCACACCATGCAGCTATACTATCACTGAATCATATAACTCTCCCAAATGATCAACTGTATATTTTTACTAGGTCTGTAATAAATGAGACACTTTAGTATGCTGATCTATAACCACCTAGATTTCATAATTATTTTCAGTATTCCATGAAATAACCACTACTAAATCTATCGTTATGTCATTCCACTTTCACTATTGGATGGGAAATGACTGTAAAAACCCATCTAGATGTTGATGCTCATCCATAACCTGTTGACATGTAAGGCATCAAATCACAAAACCCGATATCTCTTTTTTATTCTTGGCCACCAATACTAACAACCAAGTTCACAATACATTTTAGTTGAGCCACTATGTACTAACCACATGGAGGCAGGGATCCTAGGCATCAAATCCCCTCGCACACCTCTTGGAAATAAAAAATGGGAATGAACATAGACTACCTTATTAGCATCAATAACTCAACTATAAGGTGAATACACACCTTTAATACTTTCCTTCATTACCCAACACTCTGGATCCTCCAGCTGGCATTACATGACCCGAGTCAAAAGGGAAAACTCAATTGCGATTAAGGTAAGGGTCATTTTTCTATGCCCATCCTATACGTCTAAGTGCATCTCAACAAAAAAAGACATTATTTTCCACTTAGAGCTAGATTCCTGAACTACATGATTCTGAGTCTTCTAGCTCAGATCATCCACAACACTATTTTCTTTCTCAGGTGTGTAATCAAAATCAAAATCAGATTATTGAAGGTACTTGACCAACCTTCACTACTAATGATTCAAATCCCACTGAGAGAATACATTTTTAAGAATTTTATGATTGGTAAACACCTGTAATCATTCTTCCAACAAGTAATGCCTTTAACACTTCAAGGAACAATGAAAAGATGCTAGTATGAGATCTTGGGTAGAATAAATTACTTCATGAGGACTCAACTATCATGAACCATAATCTACAACATGATGATCCAACATAAATAATTCCTCAATTATAATATTGAACACGTCATATAAAAATGTATACTTCTTTACTGGGTTGAGGTACAATCAGAATCAGTGTTGTAGTAAACCACATCTTATATTCTTGAAAATAATCCTCACTTTCCCCTTACAACTCAATTATAACACCTTTCTTGGTTAAACATGAGAGTATGGATTCCAAAGAAGAGAAATCACTAATGAACCGCCATTAATAACCATCCAAACCCAAAAAACATTGAACATATAAAATCATATTGGGCTTATCCCAAGAAACCATAGCATGTACATTCCCTAGATGCACCGAATCACCTAACTCAGAAATTATGTGCCCCAACAATTGAACTTTATCAATATAGAACTAAATTTTTGAGATAATGTCATAAATCCTATGATCTCTTAGTGTACTCAATATGATGTTATGATTTTTGGAAGGATCATAAAGATTTTTTGGGCACAGTAAGATTTCCATAACTAAGAGAACCAGGAACTGATCCAAATTGGGGTGAAATAACTGATTCATTAATGACATAAACATATACATGGCTTTGGTCAACCTGAATGACATCACCCAAAATTTATTCAACCCATACTTGCTTCGGATGTCTGTATGTTTTACATCATAATTTCTCACGCTCAAATGATGGTATCCCGATCTCAAATCAATATTAGAGAACACTAAGGTACCCCTCAGTTGGAAAATAATGTAATCAATTCTTGGAAGCGTGTATCGATTCTTAACCATCATCTGATTCAACTTCCTATAATTGACAAATAACCTCAACGACCTATATCCTTCTTATAAGACACTGCATGTGATCCCCATTATGATGAACTAGGTTGAAGGAATCCATTTATCTCCAACTCTTCGAGATAAGCCTTAATATCCTATTGTTATCCCAGTATCATTCGATATGATGGAATAGAAACTACTTCTACCCCTGGAATCAACTTTATTGTGTACTCCACATCCCTTTCCAGCAGGAGTCCCAATAAATCCATAGGAAATAGATATTGAAACTTATCCACCATAAGAGTAAATATATGTTTCTTAACTACTCCATAATTTTTATACACTCATGCCACTTGGGCAGTGAGTTCCCCATCTATTGAAAAATTTGACATGTTTGTCCTGTTCGTATATCCCACTCACCATGAAAGACATAAGTGTCTCTATATGAAGATGTGAATGTTAACCTACAACAGTAATATTCGATATGGTCTTAATATAGCTCAAACCAGTCCATACACAAGATGTGGTAAAAACCTAACATCTTTGGAAAAAATAGGTTCTATAGGAAATGATAAATACCATCCTCTAAGGAACTACCTCTACACTGTCTGATATCCTCGGCATGCACCCCAAATAGAGGATATATTTACATAACCTCAGACACTTGTGGAATATCTAGCCCCACAAAAAACACACTATTCAGAGATAAAATATTATGTTACACCTATGACAAATGGATATTTTTCATGTGTTTAAGCTATAAGAACTATAACTAGAATGGTATATGTTCTATCCTCACCTCCTCCAAGTGTAGAATGAGTTTCCGGAAGATGGTCTTTCCCTCTACACTGGTATCTAGCCTTGGAACCCTATACTGAACTACCGTTCTGGTAAGGATGATCTTGTCCTAGAGTTCCACATCCACTACCCCAACCAGTATTCTAGTGGATCTCCAACTACATGCTTGGTATGTGGTGACAAATCCATTACCTTCATTAAACATTTTCCACTTACTCCCATTGATACCCAGCTACTGAGGTTTCTTGAAGAACCTCTTTATATGCCCCAACCATCCATAGGACCAGCATTTAATTGGTGGTTAGGGAAAATGGCTACACATGTTCCCCCATGTCTCCTAACCCACCAAATTGGTAGCATAACACATGATCCACACCCTGATAAAATGACCCTCTCTTTTGACTATTCTATGCACTCGCACCCCATTGAAAACTTCAAAAATGGTGCTTCATTCCCTCAAGGGCTATACCGTATGTCCACCCAATTGGAACCACAAGTACACATTTTGAGGCTCCCATTAGGTTCACTTATGATATGTGGGCTTGGTCCACATCCTCTGCAAACCACCTCAGACGGAATATGTCCACCTGGGATCTAATATAATTCCTAAGCCTATCCAGGAATTAGTTTTACATAGTCTCTTAATCTCCAACCATCATCATGATTAATGGGTGAAATTTATTGAAATGAATTTCAGAATCCATCACTAACATATCACCCTATGTCAAACACAAAAACTCAGCATCCCTCTCATGCATCAATGTTTTTGGGTATTAATGTTCTAGAAAGATTTCCTAGAAATCCTTCTATACCGTTCCTTCACCCTGATCCCTATGAACCATAATGTCCCACCAAATCTTGGCCTGAACTCTTAATATGTTGGCTATTAACTTGATTATCTTCTCAATAATATTCTGTAGATGGTCATGTATTTTCTGGATAGACAATATCCAAAACTCTAATACCTCTAGCCCATCCTCTCTCATAAAGTTCTGAGGGTCCTGCAATTGAATCCCCCAAGCCATTTTTAACATAATCATCACAACCCTCCCTTAGTATCATTACATCATCTTCATAGAATGAGAAATATTGTCACGGAACTAATCTTCACAATAATATTGAACCATCAGATTCTCTTTCCTCGCGATTGTGGGAGAATTCTCACACATGTACTCCTGCTTCCCAACCGACACATGTATTCATGGATGCATTTCTCTAAAATTCCAAACATGATCTTTCAAACAAAAATAATATATCTTTAAAAAATATAAATTAAGTATCTTCGTTAGCCACCATCAAACCATTTAATATACACCATCCAAACAGGCTTGATCAGACTCAGCACACTACCGCCAACTGTCCCAACAAAGGTCATAGATAAAACGAGTTAACTAACTCACCCGACTACGATAATTACCTTCTACACCATTTCATAACTATTCACACATCAAGACATAATCCCATAACATTTCATTTCACATACCATCCTTTATCAAGCATTATTCCATAATTATAGTTTAAATTGTTTTTCCTTTTTTCCCATTTTTATCATTTAGTTAGAAATAATTTTCATAATTTCCAGGAAATCAAATTTATCCAACCCCTTGTGTCCCATAAACTCATCTCATGTGTGTGGGACTAAAATAACGAATTTCACTTAGATAAATAGTTTCCAAGAATGATTCATGAATGCACAACCTTGTTACATTTTCTCCACAAGAAAGATTTCATTCAACTATCACATAACATAACATGTGCATCCCCCAACGGTGAAATATCAGCAAATGTGACACCAAACAAAAAGAACAATATTTCCCACCATGGAGAATTGGTATTTCCCCCAAACTTGGGATAGATACTCCCAAGAATGATCTATTCACCAAGGATTGAAGCATTATTAGCCTCCTATCATCCATTCTCAAATAGTAATTCATAGACAATGACCTCGTGTGATTCCACTTTTAAATGTCTCTATCCATGGTGACACTAAATATGTACCCCATGCCAGGTCCTAACATGACTTCAAGTGTGCCTCCCCATATGCCAAAGGATGTTGAATAGATGAGAGGGTATAATAGGTCACATGGGAAGACTATACCCTCTTAAACAGATTAATTCAAAAAATATCACAATATGAATAACAGAAACAATCGGAAACAACCAATATCATGTATAACCAAACATCTCACAAACTAGGTACAATACACAAGCAATAGTAAATAAGTCATGTAATTCCACAATTCCAAGTTAAAAACCCCCAAAAATAAATGAAAATAATGAAATCCCCAAAATTTTCTTGACTCCCAGTATAGAACCTCGTCCATGCATGTACCATTTCCAACTCCACTCCCTAGTATAGGGCCTGTACCCTTGTCATGACATTCAAGCATAGAATCTACTTGGGTACCCAATGACATCCAGATCTGGGTGTGAGTACAACTTATTAGGACACCACAAATAGTGTCTACAAATATCTATTATAATAGATAGTGATCTCGTGTATAAATAAATAACATGATAAGGAATGAAAATTTAGGAGACACTTATTAACAATGTATAAATAGCTATACAAACCGTGGTTCCAATTTGTTACGTCTCTTTTATTAATAGTTCATCATCAATCAAGAAGTTCGTAAGTTGGGAACTCACATCATTCATGAAAGGTTCATAGAATTTATCATTTTTTATAAGGTATTAAATAAGTCCCTAACTCACTTGGGATAATATATCACAACATCACAATATCCTCAACTTGAATCCTCAATCCAAGTGGAATTATACTGCAAGGGTAATAGGGATCTATCCCCTTCCCTAACTCGTAAATTGTGGGTGGTGTTAGAGCATATGTCCAAATCGACCCATGGGAGGAGCCTCAATCCTTTATCCCACACCTCAATCCAGGTGCACATTCTTATCCATCCATTCAATACACACTACCGTACCACAACCAAACATAACTAATATATATTAAAATCTTAATCGATAACAATAAACATGGTAAATTATTTTTTTCCATAACCCATTAACCCATTTCCAATTACATCACTTAGCCCATTTAGCTCAATTTCCACTCTTAATCTAAGATCCCTTTGTATATTTAATAATTACCTTATATAAATCCATTATAAATATCCATAAACCCCCTTATGAATCCAACTTCAACATATTTCCTATTTCACATAACATTATCAATTTAGAATATTCACTATTTCACTTTTACTAACTCACTTAGGCATATAAAACATATTTCATAAGCCTCATATCCCAACCAAAATTAACCAATAACACATTTGGGCTTCCATTAATAATATCAACATTCTAAACAAGGGATCTACATGATCACACAACATCCTTGATCTTACATTGCTAATCTTAGGTCTATAATGTATCAACACACCCCATGAAGGGCCTTAAATTGGTATAATCAACCTCAATGAATCTATTTGGGACCTTGTGGGTTCCTATGTATCATTTAGACACCCAAATTACATACCTATCCAAATGGGTCAAAAGAAAAATAAGAGGGAACAAAAAATACAAGACCATACTTAAAAAAATATAAAATGAAATTAAAGGATATAACTTATATACCACATACATCAATTATTTTGGTAAAAACACTCCCAAACAAGGCCTTAGATCTGGATTTAACCAATTATTAATGATTTAACACATATTTTCCCAGAAAATAATGGTTTCATTGATTCTTATGGATTGGAGAGAAAGGTAGAAACCCTAATTGAGAAAAGGAATAATGTAGGATATTAGACTTACTCAAAGTTTTCACCTACAATCGACATCTCTCAAAATAGTCTAGTATTGGAGGAGATTCATCCTTGGAAGCTCTTGGGAGTTCTTGTTAGTCACTAGAGATTATGGTAGAGAAAGGGGCAGAATCACAAGTGAGGGATTAAAATCCCATAGTGGAAATTTTGTAAATTTTTCAACTTTATTGGGCTACATGGTTTACCCAATCAATTTTCCAAACCATGCACAAAATTACCTTAATCCACTATCCCAAAATCACCCCTTCACATGGTTTACCAAAATTATTTTCCAAAAAATTCACAAACTGTATGAGATCAACTTTCCCAAAATCACCCATTGCAAAGTTTCCTGGGACAATCCTCACAGATTAAACTATCAATGGGCATACTGCGCAACATGCCCAACAACCTAATTTTCCTCCATTTTTGTGTCCTAAGCCCCCAAAGAAACCCCATGTATTCACATGAACTTGGGTAACAGTTATTTATAAAAAAAATTGATTTAAACTGAATCCAAAAAAAATACCTTAAGAAAAATATCGGATCTTACACTGAGTGTCGAGCTACCTATTCCACTTGATGATGAAGATATTCATATGGTCAAGAAATACATTATAACATTTCTATCATTTATGTTTGTTCTTATAAAAAATTAGATAAGTTGGTATTAATTTACAATTTATTTTTAATGCAAAACCTTTAATAAAGAATGGAAGAAAGTCTTAACTGATGACTATTTATTATAGAAGAAAAATAGTATGGGGGATAAATGAGTGGTCAACTCAAAAAAATCTGAAATATCAACCAAACAATCGAAAATATCTGCATAAATAACCATTATCACAACTATTCAACTACCGCATTTACAAACATTGAAGCTTCATGAGGATAAAATGTTACAATGTTGTCGTAATGTAATAGTTGATTTTGAAGAACATATGTAGGGAGAGGCCATTACAACCTAAATTCATCTATATAGTGTTAATTTAATCATCAAGTATGACTGGATAGAGGTATCCGTTTTCAATGTATACATGAGGTTTGTTTTGATGATCTATTTTTTCAATAGCTATTATACTATGTAAATTATGACATAATACAATTCAAATTTTTTACATGTTTCTATAATAATTCAATTTTAAATGAAAACACAACGAACATAAATATAGAACCTTTATTCCTCACATCACTTCTATATAATCAACATCAATGGAATCAAATCAAATTGGTTAGATATTATAAAAACAATCCATAGTGTTTGAATGAAAACTAATAGACAACATACTGTTATTATTACCAATAATGAAGGGTAAAGAACCTATAATTTAATAATTTAAAATTTATTTTCCGTCATTTCATTACTAATTCATTTTTTCTTTTTACGTAGTATTGTGTACTCATTATATTCAATTTATATTCTACAAGGATTTATTTTCGGGATTCAATGCATGGATATACAAAAAACCAACCACACATGATTCCATTTTTCAATTTTTAGTACCCTACATGTAACATTTTATAACAAATCATAATTTTTTATATTATATATTATGTTTTTATAAGATTATATTATTAGAAAGTCAGGTTTATGTATTTTCAAAATATTGGCATAATGGAATTCTTGGCGTACAAGGAGATTATTGAATTCTCCAATTGGATAAGTATTAGGGTATATATAACAAGATTTCACTATCAAAACCTAAATTAGATTAGATTATTTATTATTTTCAATGATTCTTTAGTTTCCAAAATTATCCAAAGGAAAATATTTTGGTTACTATGTAGATATGTATTTAAAGGAAATAATATACCATCAATAGACTAGAATCCTCAAAGTGGTATTTTCAAATATAATTACAATTTAATTTGGAATATTTATTAATAGTTTTTGTATTTATATTATTCTAGTTCAACTTAGATGGTTAATATTATTTTATTGAAAATATGAATTATTTTTTTAGAAATGACTTGGAAATATACCTTCTATCAGAATGCACAAATTTATCGTGAAGATTTTACTTCCTAACACTTGTTTGGTTTATTTTATCATAATTATATCTATTTTAATTTGATTTCCTTACCTTTTTTAATAGGAATTTATTTTGTTAATTTTTATATATATTATAGGGAAATGAATTTTCCATCAATGATGATTCATTCTTGTACTATGATCATCCTCTCAATAAGGATGGTACAATCATAATGACGCAATTATGTTTTTATTTTCCAATGAAATATTATAAAATATAAATATTTTTAGATATATGAGAATGTTGAATGTATTGTGGGATAAAATGTCACACAGGAATCAACCATATCTCAATCTGAAACATGGTGTACCCAGTACGACATAAATTTCATGGCTTCAACATGAAAATTACGTTTTATTAATATATTGTTTCATATTTTTGTTTAGTTTAATTCTTTATATTATTTCTAACATAATAATTGTTTCATTATATAGGTGGATTATTTTTTACGAGTTGGGGTGTTTAGTTTGAAGATTCTTATTCTTGTGAGAAATTGGACTTCGAGGATGGATCTAGTATAATGGAAACAAGGGGATGGTTCAATAAACCAGAAATCAAATCATATGCACAATGTTATCTATATGACTTGAAGTATTTTTTCTTAGTTTATAATTTAAAATTAAGATAAAAAAACATCATATAATCAAAAAAGAGAAAAAATATTCAAATTATTCTGATACTTTCAGACACTAATCCACGAGTCATTTTCGATGTATAGGAGTAAACCACAACTTAATATGACACAAAGTGATATTATTATGAGTATAAGATTATATATTTATATAAAATTTACATTTTAGTAGAAAATATCAATGACATAATCAAAATATAGAAAAGATTTAGATTATTTTGATACTTTAGGAAAATAACCCATAGTTATTTTTTAGTGTATCAATTCGTTGCAGCACAATCCGATATCCGATGTTCTTGGTATCACTCAAAGTGGTTGTTACTAGTCTAAAATTTTATATTTAGTTAAAAATATGTATCAATCATTGGAAATTGAGAAAATTACCTTGAATTATCCTGATAATTTTGGAAAATAATAAATATGTTATGTTTAACATGTATGAACCACTCTCACAACAACCTAACAGATGATGTGACTGGTAAAAATCAATGTTCATGTTTCCATTATAAAATTAAAATATTTGTCAAAAATAAAAGTTACATGCTCAATAAGAAAAAATTAATTCTGACTGTTTTTATATTTTATGATAATAATCTATAAATATTTTTGACATGTAGGAACTAGTTCCACCTCAATAAGATGTATAGTGTGACCAGTATGACTCCAACTATGTCACACTATTTATAATTGACATTAATTTGAGTAAAAAATGAGACATACTCAAAATAAAGAAAAAAACGTTATATTGATTTTATAATTTATGAAAACAATACATAAGTCATTTTTGACATTTAAAAAACATAATAACATAAATATGATATAAAATGTGTAGAGTATGACTCAATGTTACTGTTAGGAATATAAAAGTAAAATTTTAGTTCAAAACAATGGTCAATCATTGAAAACTAAGAAAAAAATAATATTTTCTTGATAATATAAGAATTGATTCATCAATCATTTTTGACTTGTAGGAATCAGTCTCATGTAAAAGATGATACATGATGTGACTGGTATGAAAAAATATGTGTATTTCCTATTTTAAATTTCATTATTGTTAAAAACAAAAGTGACATACAAAAAATATGAAAAAATGAATTCTTATAGTTTTGATATTATAGGAAAATTATTATTAATCCATTTATGACATAAAATAATCATCCAAACCTCAATCCAACATTCGGTGTGACCAGTATGACCCCATGTTTGTCATTTTATTAAAAATTTACATTTTATTAAAAAAATTAACATTTTGAAAATCTATGATATGAATTATAATTGTTTTTATACTTTATTAAAACTACCCACAGTCTATTTTTGACATGTAGGAATCATATTCAGCTCAATCCAATACAGGTGTTTCTTTAATTTAAAGTTGAAATTTTAGAAAATTAGATAAGTTACATAATCAAAAATGAGAAAAGTTATTTGTATCGTTTTAATACATTAGAAAAATGATCCATATGTCCTTTTTATATTTACTAATTATCTGAACCATAATATTATACATGGTGTTCCTAGTAAGACTCAATGTGTATGTTATCAGTGTAATATTTATTTTTTAGTTCAAAAAGAATTTCACTAACCAAAAATCCCCCAAATGTGTTGGTATTGTTTTGATAATTCTGGAAAATAATTAATTAGTCATTTTTATGTGTAAAAATTATTCTCACATCAATATGACTTTGATGTGAACAATATGTCTCAGAGTTCTTGTTTTTAGTTTAAAATTATATGTTTTGTAAAAAACAACTATGACATAATCAATGTAAAGAAAACATGTTTAGATTGATTTGATACTTTCAGAAAATAATCTATAAGTTATTTTTGATGAATATTAATTATATAAATTCCAATTTTATAATTGGTTTGACCAATATGACTACAAGTGTGACTTTTTATTTAAGATTGATGTTATCTTTAGTAAAAAGGACTCGTGGAAAACTAAAAACTGAGAAAACAAAGTTGGATTATTTTAATACTTTAGGAAAATGATCAGAAAGTCATTTATGACATGTAAGAATCATCTTTACCTCAATACAGTACTCAATGAGCCTGATACGACTCAATGATTCGATTATTTGTTTAAAATTGACATTTTGGTTTAAATTTGACATTTTGGTTAAAAAATATTTCACTCATTGAATGCCCTGAGAAAACACTCTGATTGTCGTGATAATTTAGAAATGTGATTCATAAGTCATTTCTGGTATGTAGAAAATATTATCCCATAAAAACAAAACATGATGTGACCGGTATGACTCAATGTGCATGTTTTCAATTTAAAATGACATTTTAGTAAAAAAACAAAAGTGAAATACTCAAAACTGAGAAAATGATTTCATATTGTTTTGATACATTAAAAAAATGATCTATCTATCATTTGTGACATATAGGAATTCTCCGAACCTTAATCTGGAATAATGAATAAAAGGTATGACTCCAGGTGTGTCTTTTTACTTAAAAATGACATTTTAATAAAAAAATACTAGTGAAATACCTAAAACTAAGAAAACTGTTTAGGATTATTTTAATACTTTAGGATGATAATCCATATGTCATTTTTTCTTGTGTTTGAATCATTCACACTTCAATCTGTTACATGGTGTGCCCAATATGACTAAAAGTATTTGTTATCTATTTAAAATTTTCATTTTAGTTCAAAACATGTTCCCCACTTAAAACTATTAAAGCATGATCTGATTTTCATTATAAATTATTAAAATTATTCAGAATTCATTTTTTACATGTATGAATTAGTCTCATGTCATACTTAAACCCAACGTGACTGGTATGTATACAAGTTCTTGATTTCAGTTTAAAATCACTTTTTAGTAAAAAAATACAAATGGCATGATGAAAACAGAACAAAAAAATATGTATACCTTTCATACATTAGGAAAATTATCCCTAAGTCATTTGTGACATGAATGATTCAGCCATAGCTAAATCCCAATTGCGGTGTAACCAGTATGAAACAATGTGTATATTTTTCTTTAAAATTGAATGTTTTGTAAAAAAGACAAGCGGCATGATGAAAATAGATAAAATGCATTCAAAAATATATTGATACTTTATAAAAACAATCCCTATGTCATTTCAGATGTGTAGGAATTAGATTCACCTCAATATGATACACGGTGTGCCCGGTATGTCTCAAAGTGACCATTATGAGTCTGAAATTGACATTTTACATCGAAACATGTGTCAATCACTAAAAAACAAGAAACAATTCTCATATTTTCTTGATATATTATTACCATTATTGGTATGTAATTTTTAAAGTGTAAAAATTATCCTCTTTTCAATTAAATAATTAATGTAACTAGTATGGATTGATGTTCATATTTTTATTTTAAAATGTTTGTTTAGTAAAAATGAGAAAGTACATACTAAAAAACTATCAAACATATTCATATATTCTCAATAAATTAGTACAATGATACAAAATTCATTTGTTATGTTTAGGAATCATTGTAAACTCAATCTGATACATTGTGTGACCAATTTGACTATAACTTTCGTTTTATTTAAAATTAACATTTTATTCATGTGTTGTTCCATATTATGATTAATTTATTTCATTATATAATTATTAAAATAAGATTTGTTTTATTATACATTTGGATTCTTTTTCTTTAATTGGGGTGGTTTTTTTGTAAAATAATATCAAGTTCGTTCTTTTTTGAGAGGGGTTTGGGTGCCATGGACAATGAAACATTGTTGTTTTTGACTTTTGTGACATTTTATACTAATGTAATTGTAAAAAACATTGTTTTAAATGTCTATACTATTTTGTTTTTATATATCTGTGATGTGATTTTTTTTTCAATAAATTTATTATGAAATGATTATATACAGGTTGTTGGTTTAATATACGATAATTCGAAAACCGCAATGTAGTAGTAGGTCCTTTATTATTTCTATTTCTAGTGTTGATAAAGAAACCCTTTATAAGTGCTAATGAAATCACTAATAATGGATTATTTTTATTAGTATAAGAAATAGCATTGATAAAGGCACCCCTTTGTCAACAGATTGTAGTGATGATAAAAGGGTCCCCCTTAACAGCGCATAAGAAAATAGCACCGTTTTAGAGCTGTTAAAGCCCATTTTGTTCACTGTTAAATGGTGCGATTTTTGGTAGTGCCACTGGTGTCATGAACGTGATCCATCCATCACTCTGTGATCTACTAACACATGTATTACAACAAGTGGAAAATTCATAATTTATCTCCATTTATGGATAGTTATGGACAACATC
The DNA here is from genome assembly GCA_963277665.1 of Viscum album. NCBI lineage: Eukaryota > Viridiplantae > Streptophyta > Magnoliopsida > Santalales > Viscaceae > Viscum > Viscum album. Next base: position 1,112,137,387 of record OY728129.1, on the reverse strand, counting down.
TACATGCACTCCTTCACACCTATTATTTCCTGATCAAAACATATGAGAGTTCCATTGAATATACAACATGGTATCTCTACACAGCGGAGACCAAAATTGCATCACATATAAAATAAATGTGGAACCCAGAGGAAGAACTATCATGAAACAAAAAATGGGTGGTACACTGATGATCCCAACCCAAAATCAAGTCAATGTAGGCATGCGTAAATCAATAAGTACACTCGTATGGATCAAAATTCTTGGATGAATCTTGTAGTGGTACTAAAAACTACATTATCAAAATAATTTTTTGAAACTTGAATTTCAATTAATAAAGTGGCACACATGAATGTTCCAAAAACACACACAACTGGGTCATATCCTCCACATGATCAGTTTAATCAATGACTCAAAAAATAATCAATTTTTCACATATAAAAATATGGTGAAGGAAAATTGTGGAGGTTATGTTTAACAACCCAATAAATAGGCCCAAAAAAATATGCCCTATAGAAGTTATAAAACTAACAAATATAAAATTTATATAAATTAGAATAAATAATTTAAAGAATTTAAATAGGCATTTAAAAAAAGAAATTTATTAACAAAATTGAATACTAATTTAATGTACGATTAAGACTTAGTGGTATGGGATGAGGAACGAGACATGTTTTTTAATAGTTGGGTGATCACCTTTAATAGCTAAAAATTTTATTATGGAGACCTTTTAAGATTGTCACATGTTTCCTCACCTTTGTTCTTTTTTTTCTAGTTATGTTTCATCTATTCACTGAAATTTATTTGTTTTACAAATCATTGGGTATTTTAACATGTAAAAGGGATTTTAATGGTTTCATCACCACTATTAATTGTATTTTTTTCCTATATATCATGGAAATTAATTCATTTGAGTTAGGTTTTTAGAGTTTTGAGACATTTTTTGTTGATCTCATGAATATTTAATTTTGGAAGACGGTTCATGGGTTAGATCATGATTCTAGTTTCAATCAAGAACAATGATACATTTTATATAAAGTAATAACAACATTGTTCAATAAATAAACAAGTATCAATGTGAGGTAATTATGCATAATATTTGTCTTTAGATTTGTAATATGTCTGTTTCTTCTCTATTTGATCTCACATTCATTATGTGTCAAATTGTTATTTTCTATGTTCATGGATGATGATGTAGATTGGGTTGGTTCTATTTCCATTTCTTTATATAGTAATCAAATGGCCCATATTAAATAATAGAAATCAAAATTAGATGACAGATGGACTTACTTGGTTAGTCTTAGTCATTTTACACCTACTCTTATCATTGTGATTGATCTTTCAAAAATAGTTTCCCTTCGACTCATTCAATCAGTTCATCTATCTGTTACCTTTTCCCTCATTTGGTAGAGGGAAAACCTAACACCATTAGAAAAATTATTTAAAGAATCGTAGTGATATGGCCTCTTATTGTTCATTGTATTTTCCTTTAACAATAATAGGTGGGAAAAATCTATCCCATATTTCACTATGATGGTGTCTTCAAACCATGTTCTCATATTGTGGATAATTTGAGACCATGAAGAATGAGATAACAGTTCTAAAGCTTTAAAATTCATCATTACTAGAAATAGACTTCATTAAAATTAAAAATGTTCAAATTTTCATTTAACTTTTAAAATCCAATGATTTTTTTCAGTGCTAAAAATACCACTCATAAAATTTCCCTTCCATAGAAGTAAAATAAGAATCAATAAAGGTGACCATTTATTAGTTCATTATTATCATTCATAATGCGACCATTTATCAACATTATTCCTAGATATTGTAAAAGGTTTCCAACAGTAGTACACTATTGAAATTACAACACACTATATCAAATAAAAAAATAAATTTCAATTAAATTTACTATATAAATGAATAAAATCACTATATTATGAAAATTTAAAATAAATGTTTATACAATTTAATTAGTACATACAATTTACTATATCATTAAAAAAAATTTAAAAATTAATTTTTCATTTTCTTTATCCCCCACACCCTTTCAAAAGAGATTTATGATTTTATTAATTGCAGAAAAACCACCCAAAATTTAGAAAAATAGTTTTCCTATATTAAAAAAAATTATTATGTTACTAATAATATAATGAAATAAATTAAATAAAAATATGAAATAATGAATTAATAATAATTCAACTTCATATTAAGAACATACACTTTGAGTCATACCAGGAACAACCTGTGTCAGATTAATAGGTGTTTAATTTCTACACGTCAAAAATGATTTATGGATTGATTTCTTAAAATATTAAGACAATCCATGTGTATTTACCCAATTTTAAGTATGGAACATGTGTTTTAAAACAACATTCCAATTTAAATCTAAAATCATATAATTTGAGTCATTATAGGCACACCGTGTGTCATATGAAAATGTGGTAGATTCTTACTTGTCAAAAATTATTTATTATTCATTTTAATAAAGTATCAAGACAATATGAGTGAATTTTTTCTATTTTAAGTATGTGAATTGTATTTGGAACAAAAATATTAGTTTTAAATAAAAACTTAAAACATGCATAATACTGGTGAAACCATGAATTAGATTAAAGTGTGATTGTTCTTACATATTAAAAATTACATAGGGAACATTATATTAATATATAATGAAAATAAGAGTCTATATTATTCATTCCTAGTCACTAAAAAATGTTTTTAACTAAAATTACATTTTTAAACTGAAAGCATACAACTTGGGTCATATCAGTCACAATGTGTGTCAAATTGACATTCAATTGATTATTACATGTTTAAAATGAATTATGAATATTTTTACTAAGGGATCAATAAATTTTGATTGGAGTTTCTAATTTTTTATTTAGTGGTACATGTTTTTAACTAAAATACCATTTTTAAACTAAACACACACATTTAGAGTCATATCACACCGTTCATCTTATTGAGGTAAGAATGATTCCTAGAAATAAAAAATATCGCAGAGACCATTTCATTAAATTATAAATATAATATTATTTTGTTTTATCATTTTCAATATTTCATGCATTTTTAAACAAAATATGAATTTTAAACTAAAACCACACATTTCTAATCATACCAGTAATATTGTGTATAGTATCGAGAGGTTAATAATCCCTACATGTCACAAATAACATATGGATCATTTTACTAAATTATAAAAACAACTTTAATACATTTTCCTGGTTTTGATTTTGATACACCTCTTTCGAACTAAAATATCAATTTAAAATAAAAACATGCACATTGCGTTATTCAATCCACACCGTGTGTAGTATTAACATAATTTTGATCCCAATATGTTAAAAATTACTTATGTATCTTAGTTTATCATGTATCAAGAAAACCATAGTGTCATTTATAGGTTTTTAGTGAGTGAAATATATTTTTAAATAAAATGTCATTTTTAAATTGAAAATTCACAATTTCTGTCATAATAGTATCATCATGTGTTAGAATAAAGTGCATAAAATTCCTATATGTCACAAATAAAATTTTCATTTTTTTCTTAAAATATTAATACATTTGGAGAATGTTTACTTTTTTCATAGTGATTGACATGTGTGTTAACTAAAATAAAAATTTTAAAATAGAATCCCACATTTTGTGTCATACTGGTCACATGATATCTCGGATCGGCATACAAGTGATTCATATATGCTAAAATCTTATTATGGATCATTTTTATAAAGTATAAAAATAATAAGAATATTTTTTCTTTCTCTTGAGTATGTCAATAATCTTTTTAAATAAAATTTCAATTTTAAACTGAAAACACACATTTCAATTCATACCCGTCACACCGTTCATTTGATTATGGTCCAGTTGCATCCTACCTCTTAGAAATGAATTATATATCATTGATCTAAGGTGTAAAATAAGTTTTAATGTGTTTTCTTTTTTCTGAGTATATCGTTCATCTTGGAGCTAAAATGTCAATTTTAAAAAATAAAACAATCTTTGAATCACACCAGTTTCATCATGTATCATATTAATGTGTGGTATAATCTTATATGTTATAAATTAATTAAGGATAATATTCTAGAACTATTTAGAAAAATGAGTGTTTTATCTAGGTTCTCAGTGACTGACATACATTTTTTAACTAAAATATCAATATTATATTGAAAACATGCACATTGGGTCATACTAGTAACATTGTGTGTCATATATATGTGAATTGACTCATACATATGAGAAATTAATTATAGATCATTATCTTAAATTATGAACACAATCCAAGAATTTATTCTTGGTTTTCAGTGAATGGTACACATTTTTAACTAAAATGCTAATTTTAAACAGAAAAATACACGTTTTGAGTCATACTAGTCATATCATGTGTCAGATTGAGATACAAATGATTCATATACATAAAAATGACATATATATAATTTTAATAATGTATTAAAATAATAAGAATCTGTTTTCATAGATTTGAGTATTTTATTTTTCTTTATTAATAAAATGTCATTTTAAACCGAAATCATATACTTTAAGTCATATCAGTCAAATTGTGCGTGGTACTGACATGTGGTTGATTCATACACATAAAAAATGAATTAAAGATAATTTTCCAAATGTGTCATGATAACTCAAGTGCATTTTCACAATTTTAATTTAGTGGTGCATGTTGTAAACAAAATTTCATTTCTAAATGGAAAACACCGATTACAAGTTCTAACGGTCACACCATATATTTGATTGTGATGAAAAAATCCCAATATGTTGCAAATTTCATATTAATTAGTTCCTGTAATATGGAAAAAATTATTGTCTTAGGTTGGAGTATTCTATGAATCCTATTAACAAAAATTCCACTTGTAAACAGAAACCACATAACTTGTGTCAAACCGGTCACATTGTGTATCAGTTTGATCTTTGAATAATTACTACACATCATAAATTAATTATGGGTAATTTTCAGAAGTTATCAAAAAATAGGAATGAATTCTATTTTCGTTGAGTACGTCACACATATTTTGAAATAAAATGTTAATTTTAAATGAAAACACACACTTTGAGACATACCTGTCAAATCATTTTTTATATTTACATAGAGTTAATTAACATATGACAAAAATTACTAAAAGACATTTTTCATAATGTATCAAGCCAATATTAGAGTTTTTACATTATTTCAATGTGTGGACAATTTTTTTAACTAAAATATAATATTTAAATTGAAAATATTCACATTGAGTCTTTCCAGTCATATGGTTTGTCATGTTTTTTGTGGATAATTCATACACACCACTAATGGATTAGGGAGCATTTCCATAATGTATGAATAATATTGAAGGGTTTTTTCCTGGTTTTAATTTTGTGACACATGTTTTTAAATAAAATTGTAATTCTATACTAAAATCACATACTTTGAACCATTTGTAAACTGAAAAACTAAAACAGTGAACATAAATAGATAAAAAAAAGGAAAATAGATCTATTAAGGGAATAAATAGTACATTAGTTCATCATGATTCCAGTATAAATTCTAACACCAAGTATTTTACCTATTAATTTATAAATAAATCCTTTTCCTTTTATGAATAGGGGATCTATTGATAGACATTCTAGTACTAAAAATGTTAAATAAATAACAGAATAAAAATATTTTTAAATAAAATTGTTATTATCCTCTGAAATACCTCTTTAGGGATTCTAATTTTTTGATGAAATATTATATCCTTCATAAATTTACAAGCGTAGTAATAATAATATTTTCGATTAGTTTGTTTCATACATAGTAGAAACACTAAAAAAATTATTTAATTTGTTTTGATATAAGTTTTAATTGTGAAATATTATTAAATATATCCTAATAGTTATCTTTTCGTAGAAGTCATTATGATTCTTGAGATCATGGAAAATATTAATTCCAGTATTTTGATGATATTTAAACACTCCCAAATCATAAAAAAGCATTTATACATAATATAAAATGTATAAAATAGAATATTATTTGTAAATATTGGAATGTTGTGTGTTGAAAATTTACAAAATTTCACATTGTGTGATTTCTTTTTGGGTATCCAATCATTGAATCCAAATAAATAAATCATTGGAGTGCCCAAATTCATTATAATGAGAAACTAATGCTGCTTAAATTTGTAAAAAGGAATAAGTAATGAAATGAATTAATGAATATTTTATATGAAGTATTTGGTGACTTTTACCCCTGCATCATGGGTATTAAGAAGTGTATGTCATCTTTATGGTTTTTATTCTTACATTTCATCTTGTGTAGCACTATTATTGATTATTACTATTTTTACAACGATTGTTTTTGTGTATATGTGATGTGAGGAATAATGTGTCCAAATTTCTGTTCACAAGCATTTTCCTTCAAATACTGCGAATATATATGCCTGAAAAGAAATATGAATAGTATTTTACTATAATTAATATAGTAAATCGGCTATAGAACAATAAAATTATGAAAACATACCTCGTTTATATATTTAAAATTGAGAGTCTTCATTACTCAAGCTTGAAGATTTAATATGCATTCTGATGACCAATAAAATATGCAGTGTCCTCTCCTTAACTTTTTTTTCCAATGAAATTATGATTATTTAATAATTTTTTAATTTTGTATACACATTGAATTTTAATAATAGTAAATATAGTACCAGAAATAATAGGTAAAAGGTTATTTTTAAGGTATTTTGATCAATTGGTTTACCCTTTAGATTGTTCTGATTTGACATTCTTTTTCAGTATAACATTATTTTTCTATAATAACATTCAGCAGTAAAAGCTTTTTCTCCCTAACTTTTCAATATTTTTCCAAAAAATATTGGAAAGTAATACCTATTTATCGACCTATATTTTAGACAATATCAAATAACTATACTATGACTGTTTCAAAAGCATGTTTGACCATGTGAATATAAATATTATCAAGTGAAACATATAGCTCAGTTCTCATCTTGTGAGCCATGTGAATCCCCACTACAACACCCCATGACTTTATGATATTTTACTTTATAATAAATATAATTTTGTTGTTGTAATGACATATATACAAAGTTAAACATACAGTACACACAATACTGAATTAACTTGTGTTACATGTAAGACAGAGTTTGTTATGACCCACCTTCACCAAAAGGAGGGAATGGTTAGCAGATTCCCAGGCCCTTCCTTCTTTATGTTTAAGGAGAGATAATGACCCCTGAAACCCACCTTCAATAGGTCCCAGAGTGGCGAATAGCACCAAGGGTATGGAAATTTCACACAATGGAAGCCATTACTGTTTTTATTTTATAGGATCGAGAGATAAGAAGAAGAAAACCCGACAACAACAAGATATAAAGAAAAGTAATGCCAAAAGTAAACCATTCCCACATGCATGTTTCACAAGTAAAAGCCACAAATTGTAAAAAAAAGTTGTCTACAAAGGTAAGTACCAAAAGAAAAATGACAATTGCAACTGCTCCAAAGATCTGAGCTAGTAAGGTCCTACGCGATCCCTGAAGTCATCCTGTAAACCTGAAAGCAGTTTTATATACGTAGGGTGAGCATATGAGTACACTCAGTAGGGAAAACCAAAGACTCTCATGCACAAGTGGGGGAACGTGCTAAAGTACCATGAGAAAAGAAGTAAACCAGACACCCTACTAGGTAAACTATCCACCCAAGCCTCACCAAGGCACACTCCCCAAATAACGCAAGTCAAGTAATATAGAATAATATCACATCGATGTTTGGGTACCCCGCGCCACTTTCCCACTGGTTATTGAGTCATTCTACGCATCGGACCAATCCCGCCATTCTCACCACAGTCCCACTGCCACACCCGCCCGTACACACCTGGGCCACAACTGCACGCAGTCCCACTGCCAAATCCCTCCCACACACACCTGGGCCACAACTATCACACATAACCACACCTGCAAACACCTAGGCCTAAACAACCACCACCATGCCCGAAGACACCTGGGCTAAAGTATCCACAGCCACGGCTGAAGAAACCTGGGCCACAACCCGAAGACACTTGGAAAACCACATGCCGCTCACACCTGGCCAACCACCACACAACCCGGCCCGAAGGTTCTTGGGATAATAATGGACTTCAGGCCATCACAGCCTGCCCGAAGATACTTGGGCTATTCGGGAAAGGAAACAGAAAAGGAGCTAATAACCATCCACTAAGAATAGTATTGGGAAAAACAGCCTCCCCCATGAAATGGGGGTGTTCGGAAATAAGTGCTCAACATGGGTGGGGAACGAATAAGAAACACAAAGCTACAAGTATATATATATAGATAACAAGAACTCACCCCAATCTAGGATTTTCTTCAGACAGCCTACAGATCACAACAGCACTCAAGTCCGAGTCACGACTCTCGCCAACAAAACCCATTTATCCCATTCGTGTTTCAAGTTTAGTGATAATGTTTAAGTTTAAGTACTACTGGGCAACTAGAAAGCATAGACACAAGTCCAGGAAAGTAAACATTCAAACATCAATTTAAACATTCTCTTGTAAAGTCATAACAACAAAGGAAAAGTGAGAACCCTCGAAGTCCTGGAACCAGACAATCCCGAGACACTGCCCCGTGTCCCCTCCCCTAAAAAGATATTTCGTCAACAGAGGATTCCAACCCAATTCGTGATATAAACAAGTACCCACCTGGTATTAAAACTCACAACCCCCGAAAGCATTAAAGAACATGGGATCCCATCCCCTCCCACATCTCCAGAAATGGGCCCGTGAAGGAAACAACCAAACCACCGTCACCAACACTAAGCAGGGCCTTGCCTATATTTTCAGATTTAAAAAATTTTACACATTCCATGATTTCAATTTCCGGGTGTTTTAACTGGGGGTTAGCACAAAAGGGATGATCCTGGTGCTTTCAGTTCATTCAGCCGGGTATACGTGATTAACCAACTTACTTTTCACAGCAAGAGTTTACAACCACAAACAAGCAATTTAAACATCTCCAAGGTTCATTAATGCACATAAAACAACCACCAACGGCCTCAATTTTCCGAAGGCATAATCCAACACAAGTCAATAAGAAGATCATAATATAAAATGGCATCAACGATCATAGATCCCCCCCCCTCTTTCTTTCAATAATATAGTTCATTATCTTCATTTTGGTCTGGTTTGTCCAATTCAACAGAACAGAAGCACGCCCACCCTGCATGATACACAAAAGAGAGAGACGAAGGAGAAATTCCCTACTTGTTGATAGATGATCAATGTTTAGGCCGGGCGCGGAACTTCACGGATAACGATGCGACCCACCTGATGCTCCAGAAGATGTTTGTGAAAAGCTGCGATCGAGGAAAGGAGAAACCAGGGCTAACCCTTAGTTTATAAGAGCCGCGGACGGTTGAGATAAAATCGCTGAACCGCGTAAGGCGTGGGGTCGAGGGTTTACCATGTGGCCCCACTCCTCATTAAAGGGGGTCGGGTGGTTTAAACTGACTCAATAATTCATTATGTATTTAATTAAAACTCTTATGCATATTACGGGTCTTTAAGATACGCTCAAACAGTTCAAAATAGGGTTTAAAACCCTATTTGTGCAAAAAGGAGCGCTACTGGAAACAACTCGACAAGGCCGGGTGACGCCGATCAGTCTCACCGATCGATCGCGTCAATCGGTCTCACCGAGACGCCACCCCTTTAGGACCTGAATTTTGGAAAAGGGAATGACCAAGAGAGTCTGGGTCATCACATCAGATACCTCACAAACAATTCTCATCCTCGAGAATTTAAACAACCCAGATGGAAAGGGCGGGTCCGAACAACCACTTCGAAAGATACCTCTCAAGAGTGAACCTCATTGTTAACTAATAACACCTTCTTGTCACAAACCAAGAAACATATCATGTCAAACTGCCCAGGCATGTGAGGGTTGGGGAGTTTTCTTCCCCATGTCAAGATATTATCTGCTTTGGGTGGCACTGACTCGCCTGCACGGGTTTAATCGCATCCCCCCTAATGCGTCTTGATTAGGGGTCAGGTTCTCTCCTCCCCCATAGCCAGGGCTTTTCACACACAATCAGAGGAACAAAACCAGTTCATTTCATAGCCAAAAGACAAAACGTTCTTCCACAACAGGCACAACAAGGAACAAAACTTAAAACAACTCTGGGTAATGGGTACACATCTGTGCTTCCCTCTCCCACATACTATCCTCATGCCCACTATGTCTCCATAACACACGAACCAAGGGAATGGTTCTTCCATGAAGCACCTTTTATTTGCAATCCTCGATCATCACTGGTCTCTCCACAAAAGTCACATCATCCTCGATGTCCAGCTCACCCCAATCATGGACGTGTGAATCGTCGTGCAGCTACCAACGGAGCTGGGACACATGGAAGACATCATGTATACTCAGTAGCGACGATGGTAACGCTAGCTAATAAGTTACCTCACCGACCCATCGCAACACTTCGAAGGGTCCGATGAACCTGGGAGAAAGCTTACTCCCCTTGCCGAACCTCTCCTTCCCACGCCGAGGGGAGACCTTCAAGAACACGTGGTCCCCAACCTCAAACTCCAAGGGCCTCCTACTGGTATCCGCATACGACATCTGTTGGTCCTGGGTTGCCTTCATCCTTTCCCGTATAGTTGAACCTTCTTCTGTCGTGTTCTGCACCACCTCCGGGCCAAGGATGCCTGCCCCTCCTACTTTGGCCCAACACATAGGTTAATGGCATGGCCTCCCGTACAAGGCTTCAAACGGGGCCAGACCGATGGTAGAGTGGTAGATATTATTGTATGAAAACTCAACCAGGGGCATGTGTCGTACCCATGATCCTCCTGAGTCCAGAACACATGCCCGTAGCATATCCTCCACATTCTGGATGGTGTGCTCTATTTGTACATCTGTCTGGGGATGGAAAGTAGTGGTAAGGCGTAATTAGGTGCCAAAATCATGCTGAAATCCTCCCCAGACTCATGAGGTAAATCGTGCATCCCTATCCGAGACTATAGACCTCAGAACTCCATGCAACCACACCACCTAATCCATGTAATTTCGTGCCAAAGCATTCCCAGCAATCGACTCCCTGATTGCCAGAAAGTGAGACGATTTCGTCAACCTATCCACTACCACCTAGATGGCGTCATATCCCCCTTGGACTTTGGGTAGTCCTATGATGAAATCCATCAAGATTTTATCCCACTTCCACTAGGGGACATCTAGAGACTGCAGTAGGCCACCTGGAACTCGGTGATCAGCCTTCACTTGCTGACTCACTAAGTACTTGGCCACAAACTCTACCACAACTTGCTTAACTCCAGGCCACCAAAACTGCCTCTTCAGTCCCTAGTACATCTTGGAAACTCCTCGGTGTACCTCCAGCGGTGAGTTGTGGAACTCACCAAGAACCTTTCCACGCACCGCCTCCGGAACGAACATCCTTTTCTAGAGAAGCATCCGGTTCTAACCATCCTCTGCCCGTCCTTCCGGAGCATTGCCCTGGTCAACCCGGTCATGCATCACTTCGCACTCCAGGTCTCCCCAATGAGACTCCTCCACTTGCTGAAACAGAGATGATTGTATTGCCATCTGATATAGGCAGCCTCTACCACCATCCATCCTCGCGTCTAGGTGTAATGCAGCTAACTCCTCCATCGCCTTCCAGGAATCCGCCGACTCCCTGACCGCATCCTTCTGCGTCCTCCTACTCAAGGCATCGTCCACTACATTCCCCTTGCCCACAGTAAAAGAGATCTCGAAGGCATAATCCTAGAGTAACTCCACCCATATCCGATGTCGCAAGTTTAGGTCCCGTTGGGAGAAGATATGCCTCAAGCTTTTGTGATCCGTGAAGACCACAAAGCGTTCCCTGATGAGGTAGTGCCGCCATAACTTTAGTGCAAAAACGACCATTGCAAGCTCCAGGTCGTGGGTGGCATAATTACGCTCATGGGGGCGTAGATTCCTGGACCCATAAGAGATCACCCCTTGTTGTTGCATCAACACACATACGAGGCCTTGTCGTGAGGCATAACACGGCACCTCATAAGCTGCCCCTTCTTCTAGCAATCTCAGCACTGGGGCACCGACCAACTTCTCCTTCAGATAGCTGAAGGCTGACTCGCACTGCTCTCTCCACACGAAAACCTGGTCTTTCTTGGTCAGGGCTTTCAAAGGGGCTGCCACTCTGGAGAAGTTGGGTACAAACCTCCTATAGTTACCTGCCAGCCTGGGGAAACTACGGATCTTTGCCACATTCTAGGGTGCTGCCCAAGAAACAACTGCCTCAACTTTTGATGGGTCCACTGCTACTCCTTGCTCGCACACCATGTGCCTGACGAAGTGCACTTCTCGTGTCTAGAACATGCATTTCGACAAATTCCCATAGAGCTGGTGCTGTCAGAGGACCTCCAAAACCGTTCTCAAGAGTTCCGCCTGGTCCTCCTCTGATCTAGAGTAGACCAGGATGTCATCGATGAACAAAACTATGAACCGATCCAGGTATTCCCGGAATATGGAGTTCATAAGACCCATGAACACAACTGGGGAGTTCGTAACACCAAAGGGCATGACTACGAACTCGAAGTGTCCATAACTACACCTGAACGGCGTCATCGGGATGTCTCCGTCCTTCACCCTCAGCTGGTCATACCCAAACCGCATGATGATATTCAAGAACCATCCTGCCCATTTCAGCTGGTCGAAAAGATCATCTATCCTCGGAAGAGGTAGTGATTCTTGATCGTCACCTGATTCAGCCTCCTGTAGTCTATGCACAACCTGAGACCACCATCTACCTTCTTTGCGAACAAGACCGGAGCACCCCATGGTGACGCACTTGGCCGAACATAACCTCTCTTCATCATATCGTCAATATGGATCCACAACTCCCGTAGCTCTGAAGGTGCCATCCGGTAAGGAGCCATCGAGATTGGACGAGCACCGGGCTGTCGGTCTATCCCGAACTCGATATCACGCCGAGGGGGTAGAGTCGTCACCTCCTCAGGAAAGATGTCCATATACTCAGGGACAATCTCTGGAACTTCTACCATCTCAGCATCTACTAACACTGCTGATAGCTCGGCTATCAAGGAGAAGAGGGGTTCCTCTCACTTGTTGCCCATCTGACTGCCCCGCTCGCTGGTGAAATCAACTCGCCGGCTACCCAAGTCTGTGAACATGACCCTTCCTCAGAAATAGTCAATGATGGAAAACACATAAAATAGCCATTCGATGCCTAGGATGACATCGTATGGATGTATCTGTAGCAGGAGAAGGTCCCTAACCGACTGATGTGGCCCTATCATCAGTCTACATCCTCGACAAACAAACAACAAGTTGGTCTGACCTCCGAGTGGTGTTCTCAACACCAGGGGCACTGGAAGTCTCTCAGTGTCTAGACCCATGTCATGGGCTAGACTGGGTGCAATAAAGGAGTGTGAAGCTCCAGTATTGAACATGGCATAAGCAAGAGTGCTAAACAAACAGATCATACCTCGAACAACCTCCAGCCCTGCTGGAACTGATGTCTCTACGGCGTGTAGCTATCCACGCCTAACTCCTCTGCCTCTTGGCTGTCTTCCACCTCCTCGAACACACCCTGGTCGGGGTCCCTGAGGAGCGCCCTGAGGTCGGCCTCCTCCTCCTATGTCTACCCTCAGAGGATCGAGAGCTCACTTTCCCTGCTGCTGTTGCTGGAAAGGCTGGGCTGCAAGCTACTACTGGGGTGGGTGCTGCAGCTGTCCGCCACCGCCGTACTGTACCCGGTATGGGCACTGACTCCGGAGATGTCCAGGGCTTCCACAGATGAAGCACCATGGTCCTGGGCCCAATGAAAAGGGGAGAGGAACAGGGGATCGAAACTGAAACTGATGTGGCCTGCTCTTTGCGGGTTGGAACCTAGAGGGTCCTGACACCGGAGGCCTAGTGCTGACGACCGTCCCCTTCGATGGTCCTAGATGGATCCCCTCTTAGGATACACCTCCTAGAGCGTTCATTCTTTCCACCACTTCGGCCTTCTTCTGGACCTCCAAGTACGTCGGCAGTGTAAAGGGAGTAACAACATACTAGAGGGAGGGTCGGAGCGCCTCCTCCAAACGTATCGCCCGACACTCACCTTCGATAAAGAGATCCGGAGCAAAATGTAGGAGGTCATTGAACTTGATCCCTAACTCCCTCACGGACATAATCTCCTATTGGAGGGATTGTAGCTCTTGTCTCTTTTTCACCTTCATTGTCGAAGAGAGGAATTCCGCCCGGAACTCCCTCTCGAAATCCGCCCAAACCACCTGAACCTCTCTCCTCTCCCCCAGGTAAAGCGTCCACCACTGATGCAACACTCCCCGCATCTGGCTGATGGCCAGAGGGACCCAGTACTCGGTCGGGGCCCGAATCAGGGCGAAGGCTATTACTAGCTCCTCTAGCCAGCCTTCTGTCTTCATGTCAGAGGTGCTGCCCTCATACTTCTCGAGGGTCTCTCGCTGGAAGGCCCGAAGAGTCTTCTGCCACTGGTCATCCTCTTCCTGTCGATCATCTCTCGGTCGATCGTCCAACGTAGTCTCTGGGGCCTCGATCACCTGTACCACACGTGGGCGCCTTCCAGGTGCCATAGCTGCAAGGTAAACAAGGAATGCCTAAGCCCAAGTAGTGCAGAATAGCATTATTAAAATTTCTTAAGATTTTAATTTATTCTAATTCCCAAGACATCCCAGAAACACAAGAACACAATTCATTATGATGCATGTACCTTTCTTAGGATCTCTACCCAGCAATCAGTGTGGCCTCACTTGGTCGTTTGGTAGGTCCAGAGTCCTTGCATTGGATCACGGGGGGCCCTAAAATCTCGTGCCCTAGCCAGTCTTCCCTGGCCTAATTCACGCACCGAGGTCACCCAACACTATTTCCTTACCATCCCATGCAATCCTCACTGTGCCTAACTCCAGACTCCGTCCTATCTCTCAACCATCCCCCCTATGATACCATTCTGTCATGACCCGCCTTCACCAAAAGGAGGGATGGGTTAGCAGATTGCGATGCCCTTCATTCTTTAAGTTGATGGAGAGATAATGACCCCTGAAACCCGCCTTCAATAGGTCCCGGAGTGGCGACTAGCACCAAGGGTATGGAAATTTCACACAATGGAAGGCATTACCCTTTTTATTTTATAGGATCGAGAGATAAGAAGAAGAAAACCCAAAAACATCAAGATAGAAATAAAATTAAAGCAAAAAGTAAACCATTCCAACATGCATGTTTCAAATGAAAAATCCACAAAGTTAAAAAAAAGGTGTCTACAAAGGTAAGTTCCAAAAGAAAAACGACAACTACAACTGCTCCAAAGATCTGAGCTAGTAAGGTCATGCACGATCCTCGAAGTCCTCCTGGAAACCTAAAAGAAGTTTTATATATGTAGGGTGAGCATACGAGTGCACTCAGTAGGGAAAACCAAATTCTCTCATGCACAAGTGGGGGAACGTGCTAGAGTCCCCTGAGAATAGAAGTAAACCAGACACCCTGCAAGGTAAACTATTCAACCAAGCCCCACCAAGGCACACTCCCCAAATAATGCAAGTCAAGTAATATATAATAATAGCACATTGATGTTTGGCTACCCCACGCCACATTCCCACTGGTTATTGAGACATCCTATGCATAGGACCAATCCCGCCATTCTCACCGCATTCCCACTGCCACACCCGCCCGCACACACTTGGGCCACAACTACACACAGTCCCACTGTCAAATCCTGCCCGCACACACCTGGGCCACAACTGCCACATGAACCACACCTGCAAACACCTAGGCCAGAACAACCACCACCATGCCCGAAGACACCTGGGCTAAAGGATCCACTGCCACGCCTGAAGACACCTGGGCCTCATCCCGAAGACACTTGGGAAACCACCTGCCGCACACACCTGGACAACCACCACACTACCCCACCCGAAGGTTCTTGGGCTAATAATGGACCTCAGGCCATCACAGCCTGCCCGAAGATACTTGGGCTATTCAAGAAAGGGGGAAAAGAGCTAATAACGAGCCAATAAGAATAGTGTTGGGAAAATCACCCTCCCCCATGAAATGGGGGTGTTCGAAACTAAGTGATCAAGTTGGGTGGGGCTTGAATAAGATACAAAAAGCTACAAGTATATATATATAGATAACAATCACAAACCCAAAGCTAGGGTTTTCTTTAGACAGCCTACAGATCACAACATAACTCAAGTCCGAGTCACAACTCATGCCAAAAAAACCCATTTATCCCATTCTTGTTTCAAGTTCAGTGATAATGTTTAAGTTTTTGCACTACTGGGAAACTAGTAAGGATAGACACAAGTCCAGGAAAGTAAACAGTCAAACATGAATTTAAAAATTATCTTGTAAAGTCACAACAACAAAGGAAAAGTGGGAACCCTCGATGTCTTGGAACCAGACAATCCTGAGGAACTGCCCCGTGTCCCCTCCCCAAAAAAGATTTTTCGTCAACAGAGGATTCCACCCCAATTCATGATGTAAACAAGTACCCACCCGATCTTAAAACTCACAACCACTGAAAGCATTAAAGAACAAGGGATCCCATCCCCTCCCACATCTCCAGCAATGGGCTTGTGAAAGAAACAACCAAACCACCATCACCAACACTAACCAGGGCCTTGCCAGTATTTTTGGATTTAAAAGATTTTACATGTTCCATGATTTCAATTTCTGTGTGTTTTAATCGGGGGTTAGCACAGAAGGGTTGATCCTGGTGCTTTTAATTCATTCAGCCGGGTATACATGATTAACCAACTTACATTTCATAGTAGGAGTTTACAACCACAGACAAGCCATTTAAACATCACCAGGGTTCATTAATGCACAGACAACGACCACCAACGGCCTCAATTTTTAGAAGGCATAAGCCAACACAACTCATCAAGAATATCATAATATAAAACGACATCAACGCTCACATCCCCCCCTCTTTCATTATAGAATCCAGTTCATTATCTTCATTTAGGTATGGTCTATCCAATTCTACAGAACAGAAGCACGCCCACCCCGCATGATACACAAAAGAGAGAGACGAAGGAGAAATTCCCTACTTGTAGATAGATGATCGGCGTTTTGGCTGGGCACAGAACTTCACGGATAACGATGCAGCGCACCCAATGCTCCAGAAGCGGTTTGTGAAAAAGCCGTGATCGAGGAAAGGAGAAACCACGACTAACCCTTATTTTATAAGAGCCACGGACGGTTGAGATTAAAATGCTGAACCACATAAGGCGTGGGGGTCGTGGGTTGACCACACGACCCCACTCATCATTAAAGGGGGTCGGGTGGTTTAAACCGACTCAATAATTCATTATGTATTTAATTAAAACTCTTATGCGCGTTACAGCTATTTAAAACACACTCAAACAGTTCAAAATAGGGTTTAAAACCCTATTTGTGTAGAAAGGAGCACTACTGGAAACAACTCGACAAGGCTGGGTGACGCAGATCGGTCGTGTCGATCGGTCTCACAGATCGGTCATGCCGATCAGTCTCACCGATTGGTCGTGTCGATCGGTCTCACCGATCGGTCGCAACGATCGGTCTCACTGAGACGCCACCCCTTTAGGACCTGGATTTCGGTAAAGGGAACGACCAAGAGAGTCTGGGTCATCACAGAATTATACCACCTTTTAATGGTGAACCTATTTTAAAACATAATTATTACACTTTTATGAATTTCATTTTAAAAAAAAAATTAATTTTCCATTAAAATTTTCAAAATTAGATTAAAAGGAATTTTTTGGATTTTTACGAGAAACATCATTTATTAGATAAATTGCGAAAATTACTACAAGTTTGTTAAAATAAGCCTTTTCGTTTAAATTATAATTAACGATCAATTATAATTTATATCTGTTTTTGAGTCACATTATATAAATTTTTTATAAAATTATTTTAATTATAATCAATTTTGCATTGATATTGAATATTAAAACCTAACAATCATTTGAATGTTTTTCATATTTAAAAACCCGTTATTGCTTCGCGTCTACATGATTAACGATAAAATTAATTTTCACACATCTGTGATTTGAATTTTGAAAATCCTAAATAGAAAATTGTAATTAGAATATTATTTTTTTCCATAATAATATCAATTTATTTTTCTGACCAAAATGATTAGTGGATTGGATTAAAATTAATTACTGTGATTAAGGTATGATTAAGATTAACAAGGAACTAAACCATAATATTAAGAAATAAAATGACATGGAAATTTGTCCAAAATCCATTTGATGTAAATTATTTGACCATTCCCCCATTTGGTTCAAAATATATGGGTTATTGGGATATTATTAAATGGTAATTCCCAATAGAAATGTCTATATAAGTATAATGACTAAAAGATAACTTTAATTACCATTAACATTTATAAAAATTTGAGATATTTTAAATAAAGAATATTTTTGTTTATAGATATAATTTTTAAATATTTATGGGTTAATTTTAACATAATAAATTATCAATAATTTTTTGATATGGGTTAGGTACATGAAATGCTTATGAAACACTAATATAGTGATTATTTAGTTAATAATTAACTAAAATAAATGAAACTATAAATATTTAATGTGAAGCTAAATGATTGAATTATTTTGATTATTTATTGTTGTATGTGAATATACCAATTTATAAACATTTAGAACTAATATATTTAAATTCAAATATAATATTTATATTTTAAAATTAACATTAAATTGATAATTTAAAAATTACCATTATTATTATTTTACGATAAATGAATCTTATTAAATTACTTGAAATTAATAAAAATAAAATAATATGAAAAGTTATTTTTAAGTGATAATAAATTTTAAATATAGTATATTAATGGACCAATAAGTCTATTATAATTAAAATATTTTCCAATATATTGTAAAAATGATGTCAAGACGGTCCAGGTTCAATCAACATTTTAGTGCATGTCATGCGTTTGTTGTAAAGTTAATTTCCAAAAAATATGAAATTTTATTTTATAAATATTATATAATATTAATAATTAATTATATCTATATTTTCTAATAAATTTAAATTTAAATTAGTCTTAATGGTAATATTATTTAGAGTAGAAAATTAAACGCTTTAATAAAAAAATGATAAATTTGGGGAATCTTAGATGTTAAAGAACCAAATAATTAAAATGAACATATTTTTTTTGGTGGATGAGATTTTTATAGACCATTATTATCCTTTAATCAGTAATTTTTCCATTTTTCGGCACTTTAGGTAATCTTGAACCCTCGATTGTGAAAACCAAGTGGTATTTACATAAGTGCCACTCCTTTCCACTATAAAAAGTAAAGCACTATACTGCTTCAACACAAGTCAAAAGTCTCATTGGCTCAAAAAAAACTGTTAAAATAGACTCCCAACATCCCTTCACTAGACCTAGAATCCTCCCATTGGGAATAAATCATTTCATGGATTCTTTTGTTACAAACCAAAAGAGGTTTCTTGATTAAGAGTTAACACCTTCTCTCATGCTTTCTAGTTTCATTTCCATTCTACACTCCATGTATTACTCTTATTATATTATTACATAAAATCCATTGTATCCAAACTATACTAGTATATTTTTATGATAAGGGTTATATTTACACATACACACTCCTTTATCTAATGATTTACGAACATGCAATTTCTATGTACGGTGAACTACTACATCACAAAACGACGATTGTTCAATTTTCCCCTACCACCACTCCTGGTGGACATTATTATGGAAAATATATTTACATATGATATATATGTTATTTATTATGTCTACTTATTATTTAATTTTTATTTACAACATTATTCTATCCACATTGGGTAAATAAGATGATTTTGTTTGAGTAAGTGTGGACTACCACCCTCTCAAAGGGATACAATTCATCCATGACATACAAGAAATATATAAAGGATATATTTAATAAACCTATAAAAAAATTTGTAACATAGATATCATAATGGAATTATAATATACATATGTATAATTATTTTTAATTAATTTAATACAACAATGAAATGAATGTTGCATTAATTCAAACGTACTACCTACCATCTCCAAAAACTGTGCACTTCATATCTAATCTAAAAAAATTATGAACCATTATAAATACATATTTATTGAATATATAAGATAATTTAGTCATTTTTTACATCATGTATATTATAAAACCCTGATATTTTTTATAATGAAAATAAAATCATTCTAAAACATACCTGGAAAACTAGGCAATTAATAACCAAAATAGTCAATATAATGGAAGACTGTTTAAAAATGGGTAATAAAATATTTTATTTAGTTAATATAGGATAATATAACACTATGTCTAGTTTATTATAAATAATTAAAATATTTAAACCACTATAAAGAAGTCTAAATACCATACAACAAAAGAAAAATTAAGGTAAGGGATTTTGTCTCAATTTACATTCCATTGAGACATAATTTTTTACGCACCAATTTAATTTTATTTGGTGTGTATATTGAAATTTTACATGTTTTTTCAGGAATATCCTTTCTATCATGATGTTATATGTTTCATTTAATTTATTTGGAATTAGGATTTAATGGTTTTAATGTTGTATGTGACACATTGGATTGTTTAAATTTTATTTCTCTTCAAGAATGATGAATTGTATACACACCTTATTATTAGTTATCCTCGTCTAAATTATTATTAAAACATACATATTCTTTATTCAATATGGATATATGGTAAGGAATATTATCTATTTTAATATTTTATATGAGGAATTATTTGTACCGGTAGACATATGATGATGACCATTTAAGGAATGTATTAAGGGTTGAGAAATGTTGAATGAAATCCCTTAAATGCATCAGTAGTATCATGAATGAAAATAGTCAGATAGCCACCAAATATGGGATTTTAACCTATAGCTAAACCATATAGTGAAAGGAATTGAAGGTACTAGTTCCATGTACCTAGAAAACATGGCTTCGAATAATTATGAATTTACCACATTTAGACTCAGTTATTTTTTATCCATGAGATTTTGTGTCATTATATCTAGGTATTTATTTAATTTTTGGTCTATTTATTAATGACATGTGTTTAATTTCTTACTATTCTATATTTATTATTACTTATCTAGTTATATAAATTGAAATTTTAATCAGTTACTTAACATTATATATAGATTAATTTTCATAATTCTTCCATTGTATTTACCCTTACTGATTATTTGATCTCACCTTTATTATGTTTCATTCCCCAGGTTATAAAGAATAGAAATTTGATTGAGCATTAAAGGATATAGTTTATTTTTTATATGTATCATGTTTGTATCTCTAATTTCCCAATATATTATGGGTATCATGTATGAGATATGGATTTCTAAAACTACTAAACTGAACAATCTTTTGAGATTATATTCATTATAATAATGCCTCTGTAATGTAATAATACACTGGCTCCTAGATTTTGGGGTTGGGGCACTACACCCACACTCACGCGACCTTTTGGATATTTTTTTGCGGAATATACCATCACGAATATATATTTTACCTCTCACAAAAATGATTTTGGCGGGTGCTAAGGGAAATAAATCCCAATTAGTTTAACTATATCGAATGTCATTACCTAAAATGTATTATTATTTTCCTGATTCACATTTTGTAGAAACAGTTAAGAAAAATTTTATTACAAATGTTAAAGATGGACATTAAGAGAAATAGGTCAACTTAAAGATTTTTTTATACATTTATTAGTTTTTGTGTGTGTTGTATTCTCTTTGAATAATTCCACCAACAATATCGAACAAATCCGAATTCTAATTATTTAATTTCCTTTAGATTTTTTATTCTTGTATGAAGCACTTCCATGTTCTTAAGTTTATCCAGAAGTGAATTTTTATTTTCAAAATATATTCATGGTTACACTCCAAAACTATTATATTTGATGAAACCATATTATTCTAGCCACTTCAGGGATACTAAATATAGTCATTCATTTAGTATATCCAATAATGATTTTTATGTATATAACGGAAATAATTATTGTAAGAAAAGTAATCATCATTATATAATTCAATTTTTATGAATTGTTTTTTGATTATGTCATATGTACAAATGCTTTCCCTAATATTTATTTGTTTTCATTTATTACTATTCCATACATATTTTCATGACCCTCATTATGTAAAACATTACATTGGTTCAAATCATATTTGGAATTTGATTAATCAAAATACATATAATAAATGAAACATAATTAGGTTTTTGTTTCATTCCTCAAAAGATATTACAATAGATTTGAAATACGTAGCATTTTTTTTCTAGTGAAGCATACACCATCCTTGGTTTATAGTAGGGGTACATTGGTTTTATTGTATGTTTATTAATTTCAATACTCAGTTGATGATTCCTAAATTAACATTTGTTTATCAGAGTTATTAATACACATATTTTCATGAAATGTATTAACAATAACAATGTACTTGAATATATTCCTCTTCATATTGACCAATAAATTCATTACACGTTTATTGGTATATCATGTGTCCATACATCTACAATGGGTGAATGTCTACTTTACCTTCAACATAAATAAGATGATTATTTATTATAAAATTTATAAATACTCTCTGATCCATTATAATTAAAATTCATACAAACTTCATTAAACCTTTATCTAGTATAAATAAACTCTAGAAGGGGTAATTAAGAGTAAATTAATAATTGTTTTTCTTGAAAAATAATAAATTTATATCATAATATTTTCAAATTAACATCCCAAATTAGTTCCCTAATCAGTGAGAAAATATTTTTACATATATCAACATCCATAAGCACATAAATATGAGTAGGGTGTTTAATTTATCAAATGAAAATTGATTTTTTGGGGGCTAATAGGCTGGTCATGGGCATTCCATCTATCAATGACTTTGATGCCCCTTCTTCTCAGGTTAATAATTTTTATTAACACCATCATGCTCCAATAATCCTTTTATAAGAGAAATTGGTTTTTCATCATTTATTATCTCCACAGATTCAACATAATTAGTATATCATTTTTGAGTATAATCGACATTTGGAAGTAGAGATACTTGAGGTTCCTCTACAATGGGGGCATAAGCTTGTTGAGAAAACTAATTTTCATGAAGATTTTTATTATCAACATGTGAAAAATCCATTATCTATATAAATAGTTAAAAATTTAATAAAGACTAAATAAATGGATCTGTGAACAAGTAATAATATGTGTTAACACAATGAATATTACAAAAAAATATAACATGACTATTGAAATTTATTTATTCCCATTAATGGTTGAAGGGTTTCAACCTCTCTAAAATGTATCTAGATCTACTAATTTTTGTAACCTCTAACATAAATTATCCTTCTTACTTTGTTACTCCTATGAAATGATTGGGATATCCCAATTAAAGGCTTATCCTTATTTGAACTGATATGTAATCATTTACTAGTTTTGGTCGATAATAGAACAAGAGAGCCCTTTATTTTTATAGGATCTAGATCATAAAATGCCTTTACTGTCTGCGGTTTCATTGTAAATGGTTTTTATTTACACCATTCCATACTGAATCCACTTTAATGAATTCCATTTCAAAGATTATATCTGAACTCTTGTAAACCACCAACCTGTGTTGAATAATTAACACTTAAAATAATGTATAATATAAGTCGTATATTTGATCGATTATCCCAATGTATGCCATATTCACATAAATTCTATTTATATTATTCATACTATATAAATGCATCATTTTAGATACAAGTGTAATTCCCCTATTTTCTATGGTACTTCATTCATCATGTTTCATTTTTTGAATTTATAACAATTAATTACATTATAATTATAATACAATACATGCACACTTATTCTTATGAATATCCATCCATGTCGTTTTGAAATTTAACTCATATTTGAAGTTGGATTCAAAAATATATAGATTCTATCCATCATATAAACTATTTATTATGAATATTTTATATATAGATTTCATCCATTGTTGGATTAAAATTCCTAAGAATTAATTTTTGGGTTTCAACAAATGGTAGAACCTCTAAAATGTTATGAAAAACACAGAAGAAATACTATTGCTTCTATGAAAAAATAACTAGGAAAAAAACTATTCTAAATATTCCTCACTCAGAAGATGCCCAGTGTGATGATATTTTAGTAGAATAATAATTTTTATTCCAGAAAGTTAGCTAGTACATATTTTAATGACGTCCTCAATAGTATATCACTTCACAACACAACATGTTGGTCTACCATTATTTTTTATATACACTTAAAAAATATTTCTATGATGTCCAATGGGGTACATCCATTTATAAAGTATTGGGATAAAAATTAGAATATATCGTACCAAGGGAACCATAATGTTAACCATCATACCAAATAAGTAAGACATGTAGAATATAATGTAATTCACATAACAGTATAATAATATTATTTTTCACAATTGGAAATTTTACTGGGCCTATTCATTTACTGTAAATATCTTTGAAAAAATAGATCATGTTAAATTTAATATAGAAATTCATACAAACAAATAAAACATAAAGCTCTAGGAATTAGATCTTACATAGAAACCTAAAATTAATGTGATTTCAGTACCATTAAAATTGAATCATTCATTGAAACCATATTTTTAATTTTTTTTAAAAACCCCTCTAGAACCTTTATATCATTCTAGATGTTGAAAAACAAATATATCTCTTTCCTTGAAATAGTGTAGGTAGTTGGAGGAATAAAATTCCAACTTTTACCTTTGACCTTTGACAACTCTTCCCATATCCCTATGCCAATCATTTTTAACATATCCTCAATTCTATCCTTTATTTTCCATGTAAATTTAGAAACATTCTAATGAAACTATCACATGCATTGTTTCTATATACATGACATCCAAAAAATTCCAGACATATGAAATATTCTGATATCATCATTTAAAAAATAAATCAATCTATTTTTACAACTGATTTTCATAAGAATTTCGAAGAAGGTTTACGAAAAACAGTGTCCTTATATTTTTCATTCTCAAATAGTTTATCACTTTTTAATTGAGATGGAAATGTAACTTCTTCTAAATTCCCATAAAATGATTTTATCCATGATCTGTCTTTATTTTTTAGGGGTATAAATATATTATTTCCAAGAAACATAGTATTCAATGAATGATTCCAGATAACTGATTATGTAACTTGTTCACAAATGGGACACTATTGTGTTTAGTAAATTATTTATCTAGAAGAATTTCCATAATAGGTAATGTTATTTATTGTCCCATATAACAAGGATCTCAATCCAAAATCGTCATTTCTATATTAATCATACAATGTAACACCAAACTCCCACATTAATATTAAATATTCTATCAATGGAGCCAAACAAAACTCATTAACATTACCCGGTTGTTTTTCTCTTGACATAAGTAGAGACAACATATGGTATTTTACCATCATGAATAAGTATGGTGGAATGTTATAATTTACCAAAATATTAGGACATACATAATGAGAGATATTTTTTAAAAATAAAAATTGATTCAATCCATGTATAGATATCCATGATGAAGCTTTATGAAATCATTTCCGAATTCACGATACCCACAATAAATTTTCTTTCATTAAGGAGAGAAAACTAGGTGATAATGTTTCCCATATTTATTTTATATATCTACATGAAACATTAATTTTCAGATAGTTTCATCAGTTCTATATAGGTTCCAAAACCTTGGAATGATTGGAAAGTACCATAACTTTCTTTAAGAACTTGATTAATGTTTATTGTATTGAGAGACTACATGATTTGGACATTTTTGAGTGATTAATGATACATACAAAACATTATACAATCCTCTGGATGTGCATAAAATATTTTAGAGATCATACCCACTTAATGTATATTTTTAGAGCATCATGTATTTGAAAAGGATGACCATTTTCTCCAGGTATCATATCATTCATGAGTGTAAGAAGTTCAGAAAATTTGGTGTTACTCTATATATTACTAGATTTTAAATTATATAGTTTCAGTAGGAAAGTGAATGTTTTATATTGAGTAAAACCATTACACAATGTTATAATTTCAAAACTCATTAACTAATGAATCCTTTTTGGACCACTAATACATTCATCTTCAACCATCATTTTCATTTTTTTCAGTATTATCTTCATCACAATTCACACATGTAAGAATATCTTGGATGCAGTCTACATCATTTTTGACACTTGTAATCATATCAGATGATCTATAAAATTTAGTGTTATTCCAATCACCATCTACATTGAGTTTCACCATGTTTTGTCTAACATTTAAATCTTTGACATATTTTTTGACATATCAAGTGTTCTTCTAACTCCTCTAGATGAATTAGCCTTGAATAAACATAGTGTAAACATAGAAAAATGATTTTCGATTGGTCATTTTTATTATCTTATGTGAACATGATGAACTTATCACCCCATCCTTATACTATTTTTTCATGCAATTAGAATCAATACAGTTTTGATTCATATACATCTAATTTCATTTATTATTATGAATATATAAAAAATAAATAAATACATGAATACATGAGAATTGAACCCAAAAAGGACACTCATAAAAAATAATTTGAGCTACATAAATCCATTTTTCTATTATAATAAGAGTCAAATGATGTCTACTGATATTCTTTTTTTAGTGGTGAATACAATTGAAGAAAGGGAATGCATGATATCAATAAATTTACACATAATTTAATTTAATCATTATATTAAAAAACATTGCGATTAAAGGCCATATCTCTAACGTTTCTATGTGGACTATAATAAGAGGCAGGAGATTATAAATTTTAATTTCTTCACATGATAGATGGTAGGCCATGTGGTGTTTTAGTGACTATATTCTTAGGATCCAAAGGTATAGATATTTTTCCAAATGATGAATATTTTTTAGGTCCATATTACATAGTATTAAAAACCCAACGTTTGAATAAAATTGTGAATTTAAAACCAGTTAATATGAAACCACATGACGGAGTTCCAATGATATTGGAAATACAAAATAACATCTTAATTGGTGTTTGATGAATGCTAAAAATTTAAACAATTAACATGGCTCAGATGAAGCTTCTATAAACAATGATGGAAACTATTATTTTGTAAGAAAGGAACAATTAAATTCATCAGAAGTGGATGAAGAGTCTTAGTGGGATTAGCATAACTTCATTTCTCAAACTAATGATTAGAGTAATAGATGAACTACTCGGGATTACATGAAAACAAAAATCCATGACAATGGAACAAACATAGAGAATATACTTTGTAAAATTTTTTGAGTTGAAACTGGGAGTGAGGTTTAAACAATAAATATGAAGATATAGATGTTTTAAATATGGGTCGTGATTCAAATTTAATTAGTGAAAGACAGACTGAATAGAGATTTAAAGAGAGTTGTGGGAGTTCCAATAATTGGTACTATTGTTTAAATAAAACCGTTTATCTGGTTTAATGGGATGAACTAATAATGTAAACTACAAAAAAGACGAGAACGATCACTTAAATAAATCCAACAAAGTTTGGAACAAAGTAAATGGGGATAGTAGTAAAAATAAAAATAGAATAATGGTCTACTTAATAATTGAAACTAAGGTTGGAATGAGTGTTTAGGGGATCCTCAGTAGGAAAAACATGAAAAACAACTACTATAAGTGAAAATTTTACGAATTGGGGCACTATGATTGAAAATAAAGAGAATTTTTACAACAAGAAAATTTGCATGTGAGGAATTCTCCAGATGCTTGTGGAAAAAATCAATGTCAAGCCACATCATAATAGTGACACAAAACTAGATTACCTTTTAATAAGGGTCATGTGAATAATTCTTGTTGTTAGGGTGCTTCATCTAATAATGAAGAATAAAAAAAATTCCCCATCCTATGATGAGAATGAATTTAAGTGGGGATCATCCTATTATTCGAATTCTTACCTTAACAGAACAATGTTTGGGAACAATCATTTCACAGGAATAAGGAATTATTTATGATGTTGAACTGGTGAATTAATATCGACTAATTAGAATTAGAAATAATCACATACGTTAGGTTTTGAGATGGTCGATTCATACAATAAGTTCGAGGGGGAGTGGCGGTAGAGGTTGAGTTCTGCGAGAGCATGAACGACAAGTTGAAGTGAATTATGTTAGGTTGGAATTCATATGATTGTGTAGGGTTTTATCACATCTAAATGAAAAACATATAATAAAACCTATATTTATCCAATCTATAATTTCAGCACTCATAAATATAGGTTTAATCGGTGCTTCTTATTTTAGAGCTGATCAAACATATATTTATCAACTCCTTTTTATGTGCTGATAAGGGCTAGCTAAAATAAAATACAAAAATAGTAAATGAATATATATTAAAAATGAATAAAATATAAAAAATAAAAAAAATAATTAACATTATTAATGAATATATAATGTTTAATGCATGTATGTTAAAAATGAGTGAAATTGACTAGTTAAAAATGAATAGACTTCAAAAATATTAAAAAAGGATATAATTTATGAATTATAGATGTTGTAATCAGAATTAAAAAAGAATATATATTAAATTTAAAATTTATACATACTAAAAAAATTCAAACATAATTAATAAATATGTATAAACAAATATTAAAAAAGCATAAATTCAAAAAAATATATAAAAATTAATAAATATTAAAAATGAATATATAATATTAACTAAATGGTTGTTGATGATAAATAAATAAATTTTTCATAAATAACATAAATATTTAAAGAAATGGATTTGTAAGATTAATAAAATGAATTGGAAACATGTACAAAAATAAAGCAAATATTACAAAAATTTATTTAAATAAAATAATTATATTCATTTCCATCATTTTAAAAATATTAATACTTAAAAAATTAAATTGATTAAAAATTAATCATATTAAATAAAAACATATTATGTATATTAAAACATAGAAAATTATTATTTATAATTTATATGAATAATTACATGAATTTTAAAAACTTATAAAAAATGAAGAAAATATTAAAAAATTTATTTAAATAAATTAATTATATTAAACTCAAACATTTTGAAATTTTTACAATTTAACAAATGAAATTGATTACAAGTTCATCTGATAAATTAAAACCCTAATAAGCATATTAAAAAATGTTAAATAATTATGTATAAATAAATATAAAAAACTGAATAAGTACCAAAAATATTGAAAATTAATTAATATTAAAAACGAATAAATAAAAATAAATGAAAGAATATTTAAAATTAATAAATATAAATTTAATAAATTATAAAAAATTTAAAATATTGAATTCATTAAAATAATTTCTTGAATTAAATAAGAATTAAAATGAATGAAAATTCAAAAAATGGATAATTTTAAATATATAAATAAAAACTTTTTTAAAATTAATTATACTGAAAATAAAAAATATTGATGGTTAAAATAAATTAAATAAACAGAAATATATTTAGAATGAATAAATTATAACAAATATGATTACATTTTTTGAATAATTACGCAAAAAATATGAAAAAATAGTTAAATAATATTTTAATTTTCATTTATTAAAAAATAAATTTTATATAATAACATAAAATACTACATAGACATAAAATGGTTTTGGGGATGGCATACGTTGGATTTGAATTTCAATCCAAAAGCCAATTTTTATTCAAAAATGGCGTTTTGACTGAAAATGGATAGGGTTGATGATGGTCTTATAGGAATCAATTAAGAAAAATTAAATCATATTAAAATATTTAAACTTAATAAATAAATATGAATAAATATTAATCATATTAATTGCGAACATATTGAAAATATTAAAACATAATAAATAAATATGCATATATTTTAAAAAAGGAATAAATTCCAAAAATATTAAAAATAAATTAATATCATAAATGAAAAATGTTATTAAATAAAATAGTATTAAAAATGAAAAAAACTAAATTAATTTTTTTTAAAAAGATAATTCTTAAAAATAATTATTTAAATTTTAAAGACCTAAAAATGAATAATAATTAATAAATAAATAATAATATAATTGCTAATTATTTACTGATGCACTATATCGACTGAGTATAAATATATAATTAATCATTAACCTTTATAATTTTTATAACAATTGAAAATATTAATATTTAATTAAATTTATAAATAATTAAAAATGCTTATATAACTATGGGAATTGAATATTGTACAAAAATATTTAATGTATATATATTAAAAATGAATAAATTTGTAAAATGGATAAATTATAGAAAATATTAAAATTAGGAAATATTAAAAATTTAATAAAATTATTAAATCAATAAATATACCTACACATACACACATACATATGCTATACATAAATCAACAGATATATAGATGTACATATACCCATATATACATACACATACACATGTATATGCATATACATACACATACACGTATGTATAAACATACACATATATATAGTACATACACGTGCATTCAAAAACATACACATACATATTCATACAGACGCATACTACATAAAAATACATAAACATACATAAACATACATATAAAAAAATATACATACACATAGAAATACATATACACTCATACATATGCATTTACATTCATGTACACAGACACACAGATACATAGACACACACTCAAACACATAAACTTGAATATGTACAAATACATGCACATACTCGTACACTTGTATACATACACAAACACATACAAGTACACATACACATACACATACACATACATATGCATATACATAAAAATACACGTACGCATAAACATATGAATTCATAAAATTACATACAAATGCATGCACACACATACATATATATACATATGCATATATACATACCCAACATAAACATACATACACATACACATACACTGACACATATGCATACACATACACATACTCGCCTACATATACATATTTAAACTTGTAAACATGCATACAAATACACATACACATATATACATAAACATAAACATAAACATACACATATACATATTTAAACTTGTAAACATGCATACGAATACACATACACTTATAGACATAAACATAAACATACACATACACA
The DNA here is from genome assembly GCA_963277665.1 of Viscum album. Taxonomy (NCBI): domain Eukaryota; kingdom Viridiplantae; phylum Streptophyta; class Magnoliopsida; order Santalales; family Viscaceae; genus Viscum; species Viscum album. Next base: position 1,112,106,284 of record OY728129.1, on the reverse strand, counting down.
TACACATACACATACACATACACGTATACATACACATACACATACACATACACATACACATACACATACACATACACATTCACATTCAAATACACATAAACATACATATAAAGATAAAGATATTCATACACATACACATGCACATATACATACAAATACAAATACACATACACATACACATACACATACAAGTTCACATACACATACACATACACAATCACATACACATACATACACATTCACACACACATACACATACACACATAAACACTTACATACACATATATATACATATGTACACATTTATAGACACACACACACATAGATACACACACACACACACACACACATACACACACACACACACATACACATATAGACACACATACACATACACAAACATACCCATACATGCATATACATACACATATACATACACACATGTATACACATACAATTACATACATATAAATTCACATATTCACATGCACACATAAATGAAATATACATACACATTAACACACACTCACACACACACAACAAAACACATTCAGCAAAAACACATACACACACACATACAAACTTACACACACAACCATATACATACAACCATATACATACACATGAAAACATATACATAAAGATGAATTTAAAAAAATTTTAAATTATTTAATATAAATTTAATTATATAAATTCAAAAAATGACTCACATATTTAAATAAATATAATAATTTATATATTTATAAAATTATTTATAGAAAATATAAATATATCCAATTAATATTATAATTATATACAAAATTTATAAGTAACATATATAAATATATTATTAATCATTTTTATTTAATAATATAAATTTGATAATTTTTTTATATATAATTATGAAATATAAGATTGATAATAATTGTTTATTAAATGTTATATAAATTATATTTATATGTTATATTAAAATATATACTTATATACATATTGTAATATATGTATTATTTAAAAATATATAATTATATATATATATATTAAATTATTCAAAATGACCTTTAACGATGCTTTATCACACTATTAAATGTTCAGACTCAATCATCACTACAAATTGTTGATAAAGTGGAACCTTTATCGATGACACGAAAAGTACTGATAAAGGATAACCCTTTTACAATACCTTTTTATCATTGATAAATGTTACCTTTATCAATTCATTTCTCTAGGGATGATATTATTTTTCTCCTCATCTGTGATTTCCTTTTAGCACAAATAAAAATAGTGTTGAATATCACATGATCTATAGTAGTTTCACCTATAACATAATATTGATAAAGATCCCCAAAATAATGGTAAGCCTGTTCAGGATTTTTAAGATTCATGTTGAAATTTAGATTCAGGTTTTTGTTTAATTTTTTCTATTTCTTCAAATATGTATTTTGTGTTTTAACTATTTTTTTATTTTGTATGTGTTTTTAGATTAATAAAAGGAGTGTCTAGAGTGGTGTCCTTTCCTGGAAAATTGATTTCCAAAGGATCTAGAGAATTTTAAATATATGATTCCTTTTATTTATTTCTGTTATCATAGTTTCACTTCTATTTTTTTATTGTTCAAATATTGACTTTCCAAAATCACACACTGTTTTCTTTTCTTTTCATGTTTCTTTTCTTTTCAAGCGTATTTTATCAAAGATTATAAGAGAAAACCAATTTTTTATTCAGTGATCCATGATTTTCCAAATCATTATATATATATGTTAAATTTTCCCTAAGAAGATGTAATTATGGCCACTTAGTTACCAATTAGGAATTATTTATACATGTGTTAGATAATTCTATTGGTGACAAAGAATTCAACATTCAATGAATCAGGATAAGAGCCATGAGTATTTAGTAGGGACTTATCAATATATTACACAGAAATATAAAACCTATAGTTTCTCATTATAATGTTTGGAAAAAATAAATACTTACCAATATATCTCTTTCGACATCTTTCTAATGGACTATAGCTCAATTTTACTTTTCATGGGTGATAAAGTGCCATGAGAAGTATCTTATGAAAAAAATTCATCTATTTTATGGTTGAAACATTAAAAAATATATATGACTGCTTCACTGGTTAGTAATTGTTATAAAAAAAATATGATTTTTACCTTTATAATGCAATGTGGTACTCTGATTGGGGAACGCCTTGATGAATTTTACAAGATTATATTACAACATTCCAATATTAATGTTCAAATTGTGACTGAAGATCAACCAATAATCATTTTAATTTCACTTGAAGCTATTATATTACTCTGGTATAAATCATGATGTATATATGAGGCTATAAAATATGATAAAGTTAAATTAGACTAATTTTTTAAGGAATTACTTTATAAACCTAGAGTGATTTTGTAGCCAAATGACACTTCACTAGGGGTATGACTATGAATAAGTATAATAATAATGAAAATAATAAAGGAAATGGTATAAATAATATACAATATAATTATAGATAAAAAACTATGTTTGTGATGTTTACCTATTATATTTGTGTCGAACACATAAACATTTCACTATAGTACCAAAATCCTAAGGAGAAACAAAATCTGAAACTTGATAAATCTAGTAATCAATTTTTGATGATGATGGTTATGATATTTTTCAAGGGAATAATATGGCTATACATAATCTGTATAATTAATGAGTGATAGAGTCAAGATTTTCTTTTAATATGTGTCTTCATACAGACTATTTTCATGAATTTTCTAAGGGAGATAATGAAATGGTAATGTTATAAAATTATAATAGGTGTATAGTTATGGTTAGAGGATCAATATTTATTACCTCCATGAATAATCAATTTTCACCTTTCTAGATGTTATGTTGGTTCCTTGCCTATATAAAAATTTGATCTCTCAAGGTGTATTAGACAAAAAAGAATTAACTTTTTGGTCTAATTTTGATTTTTTCAAGATCTCCAAAGGATATTCAATAGTCTTCATGGGATGTATATTAAATGAGATTTATGTATTAGATAGAATAAATCATTATAGGAATATAGGAAATGTATATGTGACCAATAATAACAACAACAACAATAATAATAATAATAATAATTGTCATTTTATATTAGGTAATGTTTGCTCCAAGGGTGTATAATAATTGGGTAAACATGATTTCATAAGTAATATAACACAATGAAACGTCAAATTATATGATGATTATTTTTAGTGAAGTGAAAAGGATTCATATTTATTAATTCATCCTTCAAATTCAGCCCCCATCTAGAGTACGACCATTATGATTTAATTGGACCACCCCGGACTAAATTCCATGGTCATGGATCTTATTTATTGACCTTTATATGTGATTTCAAGAGAAAAGTGAGGATTTAAATTATCCAAAACAAATATAAGGTTTTTGAAGCATTTATAACTTGAAAATACCATGTTGATAATAAAATTATGAGAATTCTTAAATGATTAATAATATAAAATGGTTTAGAGTATTTGTCAACATACATAATAAATTGTGATGAGTTAGAAATTGTTGTTAATAATTCAAATGTTTTTGATAATACCTAATAAAATTTATTGGAAGAGAAATGAACCACTCTATTTTGGGTAAGGTATAAAGTATTCCTATGTAATCATATCTAACCAATCCATCTTGTCTAAGGCATCATCTAATGCAATGTATCTTATTAATCGATTTCCATCAACTAAATATACCTTCAAAACATATGAAAAATTATGATGTAGCTGAACCCATTCATATAGTTATCTTAGAATCATCATTTGTAATTTTAATTCATATATAAAAATTGATTAACCAAAACTAATTTTACTTAATTTTAATTTCATAGGATACCCTAATAGAGTTAAAGGTGATATGTTATGGGTAGAAAAAATATATTTCAAAAAATGAATAATAAAATTTGATGTTTTCTTCAATGATTCCATTTCACCAATAATTAAATCATTTACTAATGAAAATATATTGAGTATAAATAATAGAATTATCAAGTTGATATCCAAAACCAGTTTGTGGATCCTATGAGCCTTATATATTAAAAACCATCCTGAAGACTAGTCATATTCTATCCCACATAACGACTATGGTAGTGATTCTGTAGAGTGTACCACTAACTAGCAGCTTACCCTAGATAAATCTAGGAGGGAAATTAGCCCACCTACTCATTATAACCAACTTGAAATGAATTAATATTCTTTCCATATTTCCCTGGACCTTCTCCATGAGTATCCATAAACATCTTGTAGACCCATAAACGATAGAGATTTCATGAATTAGGTCTTTTCCATGGACAATGAAGGGAAATATTTAAAAGAATACATCACATAGTTTGTTATTACTAAACCACATAATATCATATTTATTGGTTGTAAGTGGATCTTTTAATGAATATAATATAACAATAGTGAAAATAAAATCAAATTTTATTCATTTATTATAATCAATGAATTCCTCCAAATGGAGGGACATAACTATTATGAAATATTTTATCTTGTATTTAACAATAATAAATATATTTAATAATTTATTTTTCTACTTATTATGATTGAAACATTTAGAATTCCAATGTAATAATAGGCTTATTGTATATTAGTGTGAATTATACCATTTACCTGAAACCACCAAATAGTTATTCAAAAACATTCTTGTACAATTAAGTCTATCCTTTGAATAAATCCAAATATTTTTTAAAGTAAGAATATATGTTTCTATATTTTAAATTTATAACATTAATTATTAGTAAATATTTTTATATAATTGAACATGATTAAATATTATATTGTAATACTTTGAAAACCTTTATTCTTAATTTATTACTAGATATCGATGGAATTCTTATCATTTACAAGGATATGAAAAGTATCATTCTATAATTATTAAATAAGGGAGGTGTTTGAAATAAAAATCCTATGAAAGGATAAAAAATATTTGGGGATAAAAATAATTAAGAATAGATATAATAATTTCTTCTACATATCACAATAAGGTAATATTGTGATAATTTTTAGTAGATACATGTTTGGTAGCATGAAACAATATAATGTCCCCATAAAAACATTTTTAGAACTCATTTCTTAAATACCATTCAAATGAATTTGATGCGGAATTTATTTTTTTGATACCATATTCTGGTATAGTAGTAAAAAACTTGTTTTCCATTGTTTTCACATGAACTAATGTTGCTTGTGTTGTTCTCACTCTTAGCATATTTATGAGTAATCCAAGTAAGACACATTTCTAAGATTTAAAATTCCTTCTTAGTTATATTTCTCAAGGTATATAATTGTATTTCTGGTAGGAAAATAATTATTAAATTACCAGCCCTATTTTTTGTTATGTAGACTATTAATATACATGTAATGTAGACTCTTGAATGTACCATATAGTATATATATTTACTGGATGTGGATGACCGAAATCATTGAAATGTAACATATAGTCAATTGTGTCCCTCTTAATAACTAAATCCAAATATATTACCTTGACTGAGTCTATCAAATAAGCTATTTGGAAAAATAAATTTATTTTATTATAACATTGTATGTCTATATTTATTGACATTATGTTAAATTTTAGAAGATAATGTATTTAATTTTTAACTATTTGTGTTAGTAAAATATATACTAAGGAAAATATAGATGATCATTATATTAAGGATATAACATTATCAAAATTCAATCATTTTTTAGATTTAGTGAATTTAGTTCCATTTCAATCAATATAGGCGAAACAAAATCACGTATATCATATGAAAATGGTATATATTTTTAGTTTCATTTTCCATATGATATTTTTTTCTTTGATTATTTCCATTACATATTATATGTATACAAAATTAAATTAATTTAATTTAATCTATTTATGAAATTGGGTTTATATTTCTTCTTGGTCCACATGTTTTGGGCATGGTCTTTCTGTACCCTTTATTTCTATGTCCTGATCTCCTTTTCCATAAACATGTAAGTGATATCTTTTTGGTTTTATCCTCACTATTTATTAATGAAACCATCATTTTTATCATGGTCATCCACCTATTCTACTCTATCCCATTTTCTAGTTTTGGCATTACTTGTAGCCTTTCTTGGTTCTCTTCAATTGTTTCACCACATATGATTTCAAGGGAATTGATCACACACACAAGGAATCCATTTGTATTGTTTGATATGTTTGGATCCCTAAAACCATTACTGTAATCTGGTGTAGGGAATCATAATCTCCTTCTAAAATATTCTTTTATGAATATCAATGATCTGTTCTTTCATCCTTCCAAATATGTACCTTCAACAAGAATAGGTGCATCTTATATATCATAGACATCATTCTGGGGGAGTGTTTGTAAATGGTGAATATCTGGTAAATGATTTCATATAATTAGGTTGGGTCTCACCTTTAACTATAATTCTATGAATCGCTATTAGATTGTTGTAAGGATGTCTAGGCTCTGAAAGACTCTTATTGTACATTTAGTTTCATTTCTTGGTTTTATTTTATTCTATTACATTGAATCTATATTTTCTAATTTGATTGTTGTTTTATTTAAATTTTTTTTGATATTAATATGTTGCATGTCTATAGTGGTGGTCTTGTTATACACAAAGGATCCCAAAGGATCTAAATCATAGTAAATATTATATCACTTGTATTTCATTCTATTTTCTTAGTTGTGATTCCTTTTTTTGATTATTTTCTTCTTTAGTTGACAAAAGTGCATTATATCATAATTTTTTCCTTTTTCATATCAATAATTTACTCTCATATATATTTAGTGGAAATGTGTCCACTATTCAGTGATCCCCTACTTTTCTTAGGGGTGTATCCTTATGATTTCCCATAACAATGGGCTCTGGAATCCAAGGATTTTGAAGGGGCAACATTGCTTCCATGGGTCACTGTTTTGAATCCGATTCTTGAGTTGATAGCCATTAGTGGAGTTCTATTTATAATGTTTTTTGGATGTTCATTAACATAAATTGTGGTCTTTTAATGGAAGAATTGTTAGCAATGCATTTTTTATCTTCTATATAGATCCAATATTTAATTAAGGGATGAAGGAATTATAATTATATAGAGGGATGAAAATGTTGCTTGTGGAAAATGATGCCCATGTAGGTATGTATATAGTGTAAGGTATATGTTTTTACATGATACCTTATTGATACACAAAAATGACCTTTTGTTCAAGATATACATGAATTATCTTAAATAAAAATTAGGAAAACCCCTCCATTTTCTCCTTTTTATATCTCACTATTTTAACTTTTAGGCGGTGATACAAGATAATTATTAGTAACTAATAACATTTTTTAAATTATAGATTTGTATATATTTAATAAATATATTAATATAAAAATAATATTATATATCAATGAATATGCACTGTAAAAGTATTCTAAATTATTATTAAGAATCATGATAAAACATAACAAAAAAGAAACATTTATAAAGTAAAATATTTATTAGCACTAAAAAAGCACCTATAAAAAGGTTCCCTCTATCACCACATTTTTAGTACCGATAAAAATGATCTTCACAAATTATATTTTTATCATTGAGAAAGGGTACTCTGAAAAATGTAATTTATATAAACATATACATATTTTTTACAAATTGTATATATAATAATAAGATTATAAATTTATCCAAGATCTGTAATACCTTCTATGGTCAATAAGGATAATGAAAATTGTTGAAGTCATATTTTCCATGTTCTATGGATTTATCATAGATCCTTATAAATGATTTCTCCAAATGGGTTCATGAATGAGATCCAAATTATTATATGTGATCCATCCACACCAGATACAACAAAATAGTGATATAAAGATGTCTTCTCCAAATTTGATCAGTTAAAGAGTCATACTAACATGTTTTCCTTCTACTATATTCTATATTGATCGATCTAGAATAGAGATATGTTGTAAGGATCACTCAACTTAAGTACACAAGTGAGATATTAATTTCCATATATAATATAGTTAGTGCCGAGAGGAAGAAACAATAAGAAACCGAAGTAGGGAAACACACCTTGGATCCCTATATAATATAATTGAAATAAAAAAAGAATAAATACATAGGGATATTTCTATGGCTTATAATCCATGAAAGCATCTATAATTTCCAATAAAAACATCCTAATCCTAGGAACATTGAAAAAAAATATAATTTCTAGTTTAAAATATGAATATATAGTTGTTATAAAAAAATATACCTATGGTTATATCCACAAAAAAATCAATTTAAAATGGGTTAGAGAATGTAAAGAATATGCCACTTGTAACCAGGGAATTATGGAGTGCGGTGTTGGCTATGTGCAAGAGGCCAAGAAAATGACCAAAAGGAAACTAGTCCAGAACAAGGTATATATATATAATATACAAAAGATGTGAATTCAAAATTCATTATTATATACATTCGAAATTAAATTTATGATCGATTTTATATGAAACACAATATTACATATATCAAAAACTTAAATCCTAAACCACATTATGATTATGTTCCACCATGATTGGGTAATCTATGAATTGAAACATAAAAATGAAACTATGACAGAGTATGATAACTATCTATCCCCAAAAATTCATCATGGTGACACATAGTTACAAAAATAAATATCATTCCTAAATAATTAAAAACATTATTATATGAAAATCACCTATAATAATAAATAGAACACATAGACTGACATACCTGAGTCCTCCACTGAGATAATTTTATTATGAAAATATTATCCTAATTCGTAGTCACCAACACACCTAAGAAGACCACAATAATACTCATCCCCTAAAACCATGGTAGAAAAAAATAACATGAGAATGTTAGTGTAATGATGATAAATTATAGTAAAATAAACAACATAAAATGAAATCATAAAAAACTAAAAAATAGATTTATTCTCCACTCGAACCCAGAACCCAAAAGGGATTGAATCAACATACAACACCACCTCTAAGCTTATAATTATTAGCGAACCACCAAAATGAAAAATGTAAACTTTTTATTCAAGGTATAAATGAGTCTATAATGATGATAAATAATTCCTAACTAGTGAGAAAAACAAATTCACCAATTTCTACATTCCATTTTCTAAACAATATGGTATCAATAAAAGTCCCATATAGAAAAAATATCCATAGGATAAACTAAAAATAAAAATTACAGTTATGCGATCTTTGTAAATCCAACTAAAAACAAAATTAAATACGTTATACTATTATATAAGTAGATATATAGGTTCTAACTAACATCTCTAGAGAGATCCCACCAGAACCTCTATGAGGTCCAACCATCACTAAAACTATACACTCCTCACTTCCACTCTAAACACTGTTGAAGGACAATCACTAACCACAATCAATCAAAAAAACTAAGTGAAATTATCTGAAACCATGATAAACATTTTTAGAAAAAACCAACTTGAAAACCATCTGAAACTTAACAAAAATATATATGAATATTATAAAAAATAATATACTTGATAAACCTGCGACCATACCTCACTACTAACCAAATATCTCTCAAATGCCAATGTCCCCCACCCCACCTACCATGAAACCCAAGAAACAACTAGTATGGGGATATACAAAGGTCACTATATGTCTCAAATAGGCAATAAACATAGACAAAATTAATTATAATTCATTTATGGGGATAAATAAACACATATTAATTGATAATCAAAAAGTTTGACAATATAGAATCATAAAAAATTAGCCTAATATAATTAATATGAATTCTAGATTTTGATAACACATAATTATTCCCAATTTGGATATGATGATGATTTTCTATGTACAGGTTGTGTGGTTATATGCATTCAATGTCCATAAAAGGCTATTATTTTACATGTTGGTTTGTTAAAATCTAAAAATGAAATCTAAAATATGTAACTATTTTAATAGTTTAAAACCAAAAAATGAGAACCAATAACAATATAAACAGATTATAATAACATGGAATAATCAAATGAATACGTATAGTGTATTATACATAGCAGTAGTGGAATATTAAACCATTCAAGCTTGAGAAATTCAAAAAACTAAATAAAACAATCCAAAAAAGAAGATTCTATTAAAAATAATTGAATGAGAGGATAATTAACTAGAAGATATTTAAATTTGTAGAACTGAAATAGGTTATTCCCTATTAAAATTTCACTTTTATCAGTTCCAAGAAACAGTTTATTAGTGGTAAAAATAACTAATATTATAATTACAGATTAAATAGGCTCCCTTTTATCAGCACTAAAAACAAGAGCTTTTGAATAGTCAATTCATAGTGCAAAAAATCATTGATATAGGGTGTGCTTTATCGAAAGAAGTTTATGTCTAATAATTTTTACTTTATGTGTGATAGAAATTGTGTTGATGAAATCTATACTATGGTAGTGTGCTTCTAAAATTATAACACCCTGTGCAAATAATAACAATATTTAAAGGAAATAAAATTTACATCACAACTACAGAAAAGGATCTATTTTATTGATATTTCAAAAATTGGTTTGTTAAACTACATTAATAAGTAAAATTTATCAAAAACATTAAAAACATAAATGTTACATTATATTTATCCCTAAAACCCCTCTCAAAAAATAGAGATCATTCAATTAGATTCTGAATAGACGACCTCGTCTTAAGAAAAAGGGTGCACATGTATATAAAAAAATTTATTATGTTAGTAAAACTATAAATACATATATTAACCGTAAATTTTAAATAATAAATTTTTTAAAATGTCAATTTTGAACAGAAACCAAACATTTTTAGTCATACCAAGCACATCATGTATTGGATTGAGTTGAGGTTAATTCCTACACATCAAAAAGGAATCACGGGTCATTGTCTTATATTATCATAACAAAATGAACGTGCTTTATCATTTTTTAGTATGTTACAAGTTTATTTAACTTAATTGTCATTTTCAAATTGATAACATGCAGTTTGAGTCATATCAGGAAAAAAAATATAAGATTTAGTTTTAGATGATTCATACACATCAGAAATGTCTTATAAATCCTTTCCCTAGAGTATAAAAACAATTTGAAAGAGTTTACTTGGTTTTGATTATGTCACTTGTGTTTTGAATTAAAATGACACATTAAAGCTAAAATCATATACTTTGATCCATACCAGGTACATTGTGTATAATATTGTTGTGTTGTTGATTCCTACACATCCCAAAGGACTTATTGACAATTTTTCAGAAGTATCATGAATATATTAGTATTATTTCCATGGTGTTTAGTGAGTGAATCATGTTTTTAACTAATACAAAAATTTTAAATTAGAAAACATGAACATTGAGTCATACAGGTCACATCATGTCTGAGATTGGGGTGTAGATAATTAAATGAAATTTCTCAATTTTGAATTTTTTATATGTGATTTCAAAAAAAAATTAAATCTTAAACCGAGAACACACAATTCATGTCATACCGGTCACACCATGTATCAGATTGGGGTGTGAATTATTATTACATTAATAAAATTTGAAATAATTTTTATAATACATTAAAACAGTCTAAAAGTGTTGCATCAGTTTTGACTATGTCACATGTGTTCTGAACTAAAATTTCATTTCAAAACTAAGAAAATATACTTCTAGTTATACTGCACACACCATTCATCATATTGATGTGTAGTTGATTCAGATATGTCCAAATGAATCACTGATTTTTGACATAATGTATCAAAACAATATTGATATATTTTCATGGTTTTGATAATATTGTTAGTGTTTGGAATAAAAAGTCATTTTTAAATAAAAACACACACTTCGAGTCAGATGGTCACACCATGTGTCAGATTTACATGATATTTATTCACACACCACAAATGACATTAGAATCAGTTTACTGAAGTTGTAACATTACTCAAGATTGTTTTCTAGGATATCAATTATTGAAACATGTTTTCAAATTAGATGTGATTTTCAACTAAAAACACACATTGATTCATAGTAATGTCATCATGAATTGGATTAATGTATGAATGATTCCTAATCATAAAAATTGGATATGGATCATTTTTATAATGTATGCAGACAATCCAAACATTTTGTACATATTTTTAGTCAGTGACACATATTTTTAACATAATTATCAATTTTAAATTTCAAATCATACATTTCAATTCCTATCACTCACACAATGTATTATATTACGGTTTTTATGATTCTAGAAAGGATTCTATCATGCGTAATGGTGGGGAAACAGTTAAATGTATTTTTGATAAAAAAAGACCTATATATAATCCTCCCCCTCACGAATTTGTAAGTTCCTCATATTGGGGGTAAACATTTCAGGAGGTATATGATATTATATGCACTCGTTTAATTAGTTATGGATTCTATGATAATTGAATCCTTCAATAAAATTATTTTATACATAAAAATGGAGTGAGGTTTGAATTAGGATAATGATGTTAGTGTATTGGTGAAAATCATATGAAAATGGAAGCATGAAATTACTTAAATAAGGGAAATATCTTTCCAATACTCTGTTTTATTAAAATTTTAATATCCAACATAGTGTCCATTAACAATTTCATCAATAATATAAAAAGTATATTGAGTGATAACATCCTAGGGTGAAAAATACCCTAAATATACTATGTGTTTTTAGGGATGAAGCACTTCCAGATAATATAGTGATATATATTTCATTTATGACAATTACTATAGGACAATGAATTATTAATATAAATATGAGCTCATTTTTAGCATGGAAGTAGGATTTGATCAAACCTATTAGCTAGTTATTGATCCATTGAATTATTCACCTTACATAAACCTATTTAAAACATATAATTTTCTATTATTTTTTATTTTGTTTAAGATTAATGGTTATCAAAAAAAAATCTATAGTGATTCAAAATAAAAACCTCTTGAAGATGAACTATGGCAACCACTCCTTAGGCAATTATTTGATTTTAAATAATAATTATACCTAGCTTCGGCAATTTATTTATGGATCTATCTTGGTAGAATAGATACTCTATTTAATCATATTTGTATGTTTCAAAAATTAATGGAAGAAAATTGGTGTGATCATAGATTTGTTGGATATATCCTTTATATTTGCATTATGTTTTTTGTAGAAAGAATTATCTACTTCTATCTAAAAGAAATATGTTCATTATTTTTTAGCATGTTGTAAAAATTGATGGAAATGAATGATATAAAAAACATATTAAGAAATTAATAAAAGTTTTGAATTGGATTAGGTATTAGACTAGTCAATATTAGTGTCCAGAGGAAGACATACTCTTCAAATCAGATTAGGGATAAATTTGCCCAATTTATTTTCTTCTCATGTATATATATAAAATATTACTAAAAGACATATTTGAATAAAAGGAGGAGTTAATGTGTTTTGGAGTTGTACATGAATAGAAGTATGGATTATATTTTCTATCTATGTTCATTCATATCCCTCTATACGTGCCCTTTATATCTCTAATAATAGTTCTAACATTGATAGAATGCATCCAAATATTACTTCTATGATGGTAAGCATCCCTTCCTTGTGATTTCATATCCAAGGAAATAAATAAATGGGTGAAAACCCATTTAGTTTTTGTAACCCCAAATATGGGAATGTTACTCATTGATAACTACGTATAGTTTTTATAGATCACAAATGATCCATTCATCAATTACGGTTTTTATGAATCATCTACAACCTGATTCTATTGGAAGGTCCTTGAAATTGGGGTGAATGTTGATGTTGCAAATGGATTCCAGTTTGATGATCTCTCCCTCAAAACACATTCAAATGTCAAAACCATAGAATAAAACTATTCTTATCTAGGATAATTCAAGTGGAATCCAAATAAAATAACCAATATGATGTTTTTTATCCTAAATCACTCCATGAGTTGGATTAATGCATCATTGATTCCCGAAAATCAAAAATAACTTAAGGATCATTGTCCTAATTTATTAACACAATCCAATAATGTTTTCTAGGTTTTCGATGAGTGACAGAATTTTTTAAATAAAATTTAATTATTAGTTTGAAAAAACACACTTTTGATTCATACTAGTCACCTCACGTATCAGATTGAGGTGTAGTTAATTCATACATGTCACAGATGACATAAGTATAATTATACTAAATTTTCAAGACAATATGATAATATATTATATGGTTTTAGTGAGTTAATTGTTTTTTACTAAAAATACATCTAACACAAAAAAACACAGTTTTATTTATATCGGTATCACCATATATTGAATTGAGGTTTGTATGATTCATAAATTTTAAAAACGACTTAAGGATCATATTTATAATGTATCCAATCAATCTGAATTAATTTTATTATTTTTGAGTATGTGAATTTTTTTTGAACTAAAATTTCAATTTTAAAATGAAATAACAAATTTCAAGTCATACTGGTCACAACGTTTGTTGGATTGAGGTGAGTATAATTCCAATAAATGTCAAACAATATATATATCATTATCCCAAATGTATCAAAACAATTTGAATGGATTTTATTGATTTTTAGAATCTCACAAGGGTTTTAATATAAAATTTCAATATAAAACTAAACAATAATATATAAAATGAACCCAAAATTAAATAAATATGTAGTATGATGTAAAATTTTCGTAATGTATGTATACATTTTTACAACAAGTATTGTATCCATTTGTTTTTAACCAAATCTATTCTCGATTTTTAATATAAGGTCTATATATATTAATGGATTTAATAAAATATATAATTAAACAAAGTATTAGTAAATATTTAAAATGATATTGTAATTATCATAGAAATTATTATTAGGGGATGAATGTTTGTTGATCTAATATGAAATATTTCATAAAATTTCAATCTTAATAATCACAATATTTGTTATTAATTTGTTTAGGAAACTGTAGAGAAATTGTGTAAAATAAGTAATTTTTTATATGTTTTGATAATAAAATATTTTTATATATACCCTAATAATTTTCCACTTTTAGAAGTAGATATGATTTTTGTGTTTATGGACATTCCGCATGACCCGAAATTGATGATATTTAAATACTACCTAATCATTTAAATATTTCCATTAAAAATAATATAAAACATATAACATCAAATTTATTTGTAAAATTTTGTATATAGACTATTAAAATATGATAAACATCACCATGTGTGGATAATTTGATGGGTATCTTGGGAGAGAATCCATAAAATAATTCCGTATAGTATCTAAATTAATTGTAATTGGAAAAAAATGATGCCTAAAATACGAAATAAGTAATAAAAGGAATGACATAATATTTTATATGTTTAAATAATAGAGTTTTACCCATGCATTATGGGTATTAAGAATAGTTATTCATTTTTATGTTTTCTCATACATTGAGGCCAGTTAGTCAATTTTTACAAAATATTCATCTTCTTTTAATGATTTTTTTTTGTGGAGAAGTTATGTGAAGAATAATGAGTCTATTTTTTTATTCCCATGTTTTTCCCTTAAAAAACTGATATAAACTCTTACAAATAATATAAATACTATATAACTATAATTATCCTAGATAATGAGATATTTGAAAAACAAATTATTAAAACTCACATAATTTATGCATTTACTGCTGAGGCTCCTTTCCATCCATGATTGAGGATTTCATCTACATTCTCAAGACTATGAATATTTGTAATTGAATATCTATAAATTTGTTTCTAAAAAGAAATTATAGATGTATCACCATTATTGAACAATATAACTACATGAACATGTAATATTAGTAAATGATGAATTTTAATTAGTGGACTAATGGTATTTATGATGGGCGTTTTTATTGATTAGTTAATCTTTTAGATTGATTTGAATTTGCATTACATTTTAGCCCTTTACATTCTCCATCTATAATTACATTCATCTGTCGATGATTATTTTTTCAATAATTTTTAATAGTTTTGTGTAGAACTAATTTGTAAATGAATACATCCTTGAGAAAATATATTTTAAGAAGCTAAAACGAACAATATATGAAAGTTATAATTGCAATATTGACCATATGAACATACATATCATCAATGGGAATATATATCATGATGACTATATTTTGAGTTACAAGAATTAACACTCCAACATGATATTTTGTATAGAAATTATCTTTGGATGTTTTAAAATTTTCTCCTCATAATAAGATGATTTGTCGATGATCATAAATATAGATCAAAATCATTTTAACCTAATAATATATTAATATATAAAGGTTATGATTGTCAGCCTGATTCACATTTCATTGAAATTGTTGTAACAAATGTTATTACCATGGATAGTCCAAACCAATGAGGGGAATGTGTCAGCTCAATGATAGTTTGGGGGTCATCTTTTAGTGTGCTTTTTGTTTCTTCCCTTTGACATATTTCCATAACATAATCTAATAACTAGTAATGCTAATTAATTTTTTCTTTAAGAGTAGATGTTGATGTCCAAATATCATCCATTATCTTATAATTATCAATTGTTCATTTCTTTTCTCAAAATATGTTCGGGGTGGCACCCCAAAACATCCGAATCTAACTCAACCATATTGTTCTGGTCGCTTCAAGGCCACTAATGGTAGTCACTCCTCGAGTATAGGTAATGATGATTTATGTGTTTAAATTGCATAACAAATACAGGAAAACAATTAATTGTATTTATATAACAGCGATTTAAAGTATATATTTTTTTATTTCATATTTACATATTATTCTGATTATTTTAGTGTTTTATCATCTATTAATATCCTATATTGTTTTACACCCAAATCCATTCATAAAACATGACATGGGTTGAAAATGGATTTGGATCTTGACTCACCAATCATCATAAAAATAATGGAATGTAATATGTTTTTTATTCCATACAAAATTATTACCCTCAATGCTTAATACACACCATATTTTGAAGTGAAGAATACCATATACATTATTTAAGTTAGGGGTACAATGGTTTTTATACATAATGCTTGATTTCAGAACTAAGTTACTATTCATAAATTATAAATTATTAATTAAATTTATTATTACATATATATTCAAGTAATGTATTACCAATGAAAATGTACATGAAATGATATATGCAAAAAATAACCAATAAAAAATCACACATTTCTTAGTTTATCACGTGTTCATATATCATTGGGGGAGTGGGATTACATTCCCTTAAAAATCTATGACATGATGCTATATATGATTTTACAAAATCTGATATGAGCCATTCCGATAAGCATTAATAAAAATTACATTCAGTAGTATTCTCATGTAATTAAACTCTATAAATGATAATGAACAGTAAATCATCATTTCATTATTTTTTTGTATAATAATGAATATATATCATAATGTTACCCAGATATCTTCCCATATTATAACATTAAGTACAAGAAGAAAATTTTTCCATGTGCATTCGAGTGTTGACCCCAATATAACTAATGAACATGGTCCTTTTGGGGTTACTATGATGATTTTATACATTCCAACCAAACTCAAATTGGATGCCTCTACTCCAAAAATTAAAACAAAATTATTAAAACAAATATTATATGATGCTATTTTATTTTTGTGGACATAGGTTTTCACCTTCTACCATTTCCTCCAGGTTGGGAGCATCTCCATGTGATGAAACATGTCATTCCTCTATATTTGGAGTATAATCTTGTTGAGAAACCTATTGTTTCCCAATATTGGGAGAATCATCAATTGATGAATCCATTATAATTAAAATGGTTTAATATTACATTTATATTACATAAATATATCATTGATTAGATAATAATATGATGTAACACAATTTATATTGAAAAAATTACCTTATTATTGATATATATATATTTACATTAAATGTTAAATGGAGTTGACCCTTCTATAGAGTATCCAAATTCCATAATTTTGGTGTCCAATAACATAAATGACCCTCTCTATATTGGGTATATTGATAAATGACTGTGATTTCCAAATGAAAGGGTAATCCTTAGTTGAATTAACATCTGAAGCTTTAGTGGTTTTGGTTAATAATAGAACAATTTACCACAATCTATTTGTTGGACCGGTGATGAAAAAATGAATTTACTTCCTATGATTCCTTTATAATTTGTTCCTTTTAATACCATTCCATAATGAAATTAACCCTCATGATTCCCTAATTTTTGGGTATTGTAGTAGTGTTGTAGTGGGATTGTGCAGTACTGTAGCAGGTAATGTAGCGGGATCTGTAGAAGGTACTATTTGTCACAATAGGAGCCGTGAATATGCCCCCTTTTTGGAATTTGGGCCACTGATTTCGTCTCTATGTCCTTTAAGGCCTTCAGGCCACCAAGGCCTTCGGGTCAGTAAGGCCTTCGGGCCATCTCAAGGCCTTCAGGCCACCTCAAGTGCAGATGCAAACTAGACAACCTACAAGGAACATGCTCTTCAAGGAGGATGAGAAAATGAGATTTCACCACAGAAGAAGCTAAATGGATTGCAAGAATGAGAGGGAATGTCACCTACCATCAAGAAAAGCCTGTTCATGCACAAGAATGCCTAGCCGAACAACCATACGATGGAGGAGAGCTGATTTCACAATGAAGATGCTGGGGAGGATCAGTTTCAAGTGATTAGTCTGGGTTGTATATAATGCCGGAATCCTACAAGAAATACATTCCTCTAAGGCCTACGGTCCATGTAATACATATGCCTAAGGGCCTTGTAAAGGGTTCCACATCACCCCTTGAATGGTAGATTATCAAAAATCAATAAAAAAATGAAGGCCTTCGGGCTATTGGATAAACTCTCATGATTCCCAATTAATCAATTTTAAATTTACTCATAATATAAAATCCATAGGAATGGAAAAATCAAAAATTGGAATGTTGTCTAATCCAACTCCCATATTTGTTCAATGATTCAAAACTATTAAGTATTCCCATATATTTTATTTCTATCCCAAATTATAGTTACATGCATCACTTATTCTACAATTCTAACACCACTATTATGTATTATACAATGTTTTCAATGTTCATTTGTATAGAACATGTAACCATTATATACATGACCATTGTAAGAAAATACATTTATACTTGGTTTTTGGATAGCTTAAAAATATATTGCGAAATTTAATTAAGATTTATAGTTGAATCATTAAAAATATGGTCTCGATAATATACTATAATTTATTTATTATATGAATTTGATATCTATCTTTCTTCCTATGATAGATTCAAATTACCAAGAGTTACTTTTTGGGGTTCAACATATGAAAAATCCTCTAAAATATATTGAAAAACATAAATATAGGGCCACTCTTAATCAATTATAGTAAATTTGAAAATAATTATTCAAAAAATTCCATCAATTCAATCCTATTGGTTTAATGATATTCTGGTAGAAAAATTATTTCCACATTAGGCAAGTAGTCGGTATAGAATTTGATGACTTCCTCAATAATATATTACTATATAATGCAAAATTATATCTAACATTTATTTTTATCAAACTCATTGAAAATATTCATATAACATTCATTGTGGTATATCCAACTATATTTTATAGGGTTACAGAGATGAATCTATCTAAACAAGTGAACTATCAAGTGAACCATCATATCAAAGAATGTCGATAGAAATAGAATTACCAATTAACATCATATAACAATGAGTTTCTTTTCAAATGATTGTAATGATATTGTGTTTATAAATTTAATACATATATATTTTAAAAAAATAAAGAGCACTACTAATGTATGATGAATATTCTTAGGAAGAATGAAAGTAATTCTACATGCATTATATCATGCAGGAAAACATTATAGTCCTGTGATTTAGGGCCCATAAAATTTAAATGAATAATTATAATGTTGATCTTTATATTTAATTAATATCCCTGTAAAATTATTTTATCATTTATGTAGTTGAAAAATTATATTTCTCATTTTTGGAAACATATAAGTTGTTAGGGGAAGAAAAATTGATCTTTCACATTTTACCAACCCTATATCATCCCAAATCCCCACAATAGTCATATCCAACCTATATTTAATACCATACTTTGTTTCTTGAGTTAATTTAGTAATGTTCCAATGAGATGATCACATATGTTTTTCTCAAATTCATGATATCAATAATATTTCTTTCATGAAAAAATTCCATTATACTATCTAAAAACCAATAAATTTTTCCCACTAGGTTTTTAATAGTTTACCAAAAGCGGTGTCCTTATATTTTACTTTCTCAAACAATTCATCACCTATTAGTGGAGATGGTGTTACACCTTCTTCTGAAATCTTATCAAATTATTCCATTCAAGAATAATATTTATTTCATTATGGTAGAAATCAAGGATTTCATTGAAACATAGTCTTATATGAATCTTTTAACATAAACAAGTGTTTACATTATTTTCACCTGGGATTCCCTTGAGTTTATTTAATACTATATCTTATATATTTTCCTTAATCAGTAAATCCATTTGTCATCCCATATAAAATGGATATCATTGTGAAATATTCATTTTTTTAAGCATCATACACCACACCACCTACTCCCAAATTAATTTCAAATATTTAATTAATGGATCAAAATAAAATCGATATCATTAATAAGATGTTTTTGTATTGATACAAGTAGATAAAAAATAATTTATTTTCACTTCATTCATAACAACCATGTAATGTTATAGCGTTTCAACATAAAAATCTATCTACTATGACTTGTTCTTTGAAAACAAAAAGCATTCATGTGGGGAAATGGATTTTCCATGTAATTGTTTTCAATTATATGAAATTCTATGAGTCTGATAAAATTGACGGAGCATTATTCTGAGGCCCAATGTTCCCGGAATAAATTTATGATCTTTTTTTGGGTATGTTCAGTAAACACGTGAGCATAATTTTCAATCTTTTTAACTGTTTATCATATTAGGAAACAAAGGGCGCCATTGAATCTGCAATGCCCTGATTCGCATAAGGGAGGATTTACTCTGACCGTATTAGGTTTGGAGAAAATTATATGTTTTGCAACTCCTTAAAAGAAATGAAATAAAATAATTTTTGTTATTTTATTTCAGAAACCTCCAACAAACCATTTAATGGGGCACAGACGATAGTGTGTCAAGCCATGAAATGGCTTGACCTGCCAAGCTATTATGGAAACAACATTGTGGAAATTAGGAAGATTCCTAATTATGGAACCCCATTATTTCCCAACACTGTTATTTATCCTCTCCCTTTCCAACAGATATAGAGCTAGGGGAGGGGAACCATAGAGCTTCACAAAGTAGCAATGTGATGAAGGAACCTTGCGACGTTAGACCATTGGAAAAATAATCCAACCCAGTGGATGGTGACATACGACACTGAACCAATGGGGTGATGTGCGAGTGGAGTCTTTGGGAGCTAGTCGCATGAATTAAGAACAAAATCCACCATCAAGAACGAATGTTTCTCTAATGTTTTGAGGTAGGGGTTATTTGTTTGTGCATTTATTATTCCCTCATCCCCATTCCTGAAATTAAACAAAGAACGTAGGTCAACTGAGTAATGGGTTGACCCATGATTCATTCGTCTTTGCGGGAGGTTGATGTGGGGTATCATTGTGGGGTTAATCATGTGATCAATTCAATGTTTTGTTGAACTACCTTTATTTCCTCCATATTATGAGATATCTCGAAGAGGGCGAGCCTAAAGAACCCAACCAGAACCCTCTACCATATTTCTTTCCTTGTGCCACCTTGGAAGACCATGAGGACGTCAACACGTGCCGCAAGAAGATAGCCTCTTCTTGTCAGCCGCAACAAATGGACGAGGCGAATAACACATTTTCCAGCTATGGGAAGGGAGGCGGTGTGACCACCAAGCTGTCAGTGAATGGAATCCACAGCCGATGCTGCAGAGGAGGCCAAACCTGCCTCTGGGGGGTTTCGTGACAACCAAGATTCACCATTGCGGCAACACCACTTCTCCAACCAAACGACCTCCAAGTCATTCAAAAATTAAAGAGACCAAGGGGGGGGGGGGGGGGTTACACCCCACCGCGTCGGACTGAACCATTTTTCTACCCTCGACCGTGATGCCTCCCTTAACCAAGCCGTGACCCTTAGCCGTGCGTCCGTCCTCAGCCGGGACACCTCCCTCGGCCGGGCCATCACCCTCCCTCGGGCCGCCTCCCTCAACCGGGCCACCATTCTAAGTTGGGCCACTACCCTATGCTTGGCCGCTGCCCTAAGCCAGGCTGCCTCCCTAAGCTGGGCCAATTCCCTTGGCCCGACCCCCGCCCTCACCCATGCCACCGCCCTCGAAGCATGGTCACCGCCCTTGGAGCTGGCCACAGCCCTCGGACTAGGCCGCAGCCCCAGCAACCCTCCACCCTAAGTGGCCTCCACCCCCGGACTGAGCCACAATATTCTGGTCGGGCTGGCCTTGTGGCCGCCCCCCTTATGGGTCAGGCCAGACCTTGGTATAGTCGGATAAGTCAGTCATGGCCCAACCCAGACCTGGTCAGGTCGAGTCTGTCAGACTGGGTTAGAACGGACCCAGGCCCAACCTAGCCAGGAATTATATTAAGGGCCATATCTTGAGAACCATACGTCCATTTGACAAACCGTCTATGGAGTTGGCATTCTTGGATAAATATGGTCCTTTTCGTTTACTTATCTTTAGTTTTTGTGATAGTTTGATTATGATAGGGTTGGATCAAACCTGAATCCAACCGGACCCCCAAAGCATAAATGCTAATAAATCACAGACCGAGCGTCTGATTGATGAAAAGTCTGTTGAATTGGAACCCTTACGACATGGATGTTAGTTGGGTTACTACTTTGTGTAGATTAGTGATAGTCGAGGAATGACCGATATCCCGAGGGTAGATTCTATGGAACTCGAGTCCTCAGGGTGTTATGAATCTAATGGCTCGCAGTGAGGCAGAGGATGGAGACAGATCTGGTGGATTTTAGTGCTTAGTGATCCTATGTGGGCCAGCGCATAAAGATCTGGTGTGGGTTAGATTCTTTGTGGGTCAGTGCTCAATGATGATGTGTGGGTCAGTGCATACAGATCTTTTGTGGGCAAGATCCTGTGTGGGTCAGCACTAAATGATCCTATGTGGGTCATCACATACTGATCTAGTGTGGGTCAGCAGGGGTTAGATACCTATCAACTCTTACTAGGTCAGATCCTGTGTTGATCATTTCGTGGGTTATTACATATCAATCTTATGTGGGTCAAACTCCATATGGTCAGAATCGGTGCCTGTTCACAGAATAAGATGATCTAGCTTTGTGACAAATCATATGTACATCTATACTTCACTAAAAACCTAGTTTGAGATGATAATCATTTTGATCTATATTTACTTTGTGCTTGTTATTGAGGTTATGCTATGTAGTACTCTACCTGTGTGGTAAAATACAATTGTGTTGTTAACATGTGGTTTTTCTTTGTGGATCTTTAAGAGACCTTCGGGGTCTCGGGGTCCATACTGAGTATCGTCATACTCACCCTACATGGGATTCA
The DNA here is from genome assembly GCA_963277665.1 of Viscum album. Classification (NCBI taxonomy): domain Eukaryota; kingdom Viridiplantae; phylum Streptophyta; class Magnoliopsida; order Santalales; family Viscaceae; genus Viscum; species Viscum album. The sequence continues at coordinate 1,112,082,804 of OY728129.1, read as the reverse complement.
CCCGCACCTTGTTTTTTCTTGTGCATACGACATGCAACATTGATTGAGGTTGAGTGAGCCAGGACTAGATGGTTCACGGAGGAGGACTATTTGGCGTGACATGACGCGGAGGAGATAGACAAACGTAGAGTGCTGAGGAGGTGATATGTACCTACCCTTCAGGAAGGAACTTCAGTTAACAACCTACTATATATTCAATTTTTCTTTTAGTTGTTTTTTATATTCATTTGTACTTGTACTTTTATAGCTAGGCTTGTATTCCATCCCCTTTTACTTTTATCACTCTTTTCCAACAGCAGTTTACTACACAATTGATTCTTGTTGTATTCATGGACCATGTGTTTATACAAGATTAAAGGAAATTCCTTCCCATTTTAGGGTGTATGAATTTATGTGCTAGTCTCTACCCCCTAGCCTAAGGAAGGAGGGCTTGGGGTAGTCACGGCACATGTCGTGGGGGAAGGGTTATGATAGAGTGGTATCCGAGGTGTTCAATTTTACCGAAGAACTAGAACTCTGATATTATCTATGTGGAAATAGTGATAAGTGTTACGAGTGTGGTTTTCAGTTTAGGGAGTCCAGTGTCGGTGTGGCAGCCAACGTATCGATAAACCAGGACCTAGAGTTTTCATTTTCGACTCAGTGCACGAAAACATCAATTGCGTATATTTTGAAAAGTCTTTCATGTTTTTTCTTGAGTCAACTAACCATGTGTAACTTTTATCCATGGAACACTTATTTCATTTTAGGATACCACCATGAAGAAAACCACCTAGGTTCCCTGATAGAGTACGCGATGACGGAACACTGAGCAATGGGGCCTTGGTGTAGGGCCCTGTCACGGCGTTATCACATTCGGTTGGTGTACCAGCAGCACCACTTCCTATTGGGAAGTCGTTGCCTCCAGCCACACCAGCAGAGGATATAGGACGACTGGGCCTGTTGTATGAGTTCTAGCAGTAGTGGACTCTAATGTTCTGAAGGGAGGCAGACCCTCATGCGACTGAGGATTGGTTGGAGGCTATGGCTAGAGTTTTTTGCTTATTTGGGACTCCAGCTGATTTTATGGTGATCATAGCAGCCATCCTTTTTCAGGAAGAAGCAGGGAGATGGTAGAGTTTGATGACCGAGTTACATGATGTGGATACACTCATCTGGGAAGAAATGGAGGTCCTTTTCAGTGTGGATTTCATCCCATCATCCTTATTCTCCATTCGTATACAAGAGTTGCTGCACTTACAGCAGGGCAGCATGACAGTAGCCCAACAATCAGAGAGGTTCACATATCTCTCCCACTACTCCACCGACATGGTACATGACCCTTTCTTTTGGGCCCAGACCTTTTAGAAGTGTCTCCAATGGGAGATCATAGCATCAATGTTATTTCTCAGCATTTCGACGCTGGTTGGGGTGCTTGAGTGCACACTTTTGGTAGAGAGCTTCTTAGCAGAGCAAGCACCGACAGCGAGAGCTAGAACCAGATAAACAGTAGCCGAGTCATTTGTAGGAGGAGTTATGCATATTAAATAGAGGTCCATCTGGACTAGACCTTCCGGTGGATGATCCCAGAATGCATGGTCAAAGGTACGAGGCTCACTAGGTAGAAGGAGACATGCGAGGGGCACACATTGTTAATCATGTGGTAGAATGGGTCATATAGCTCGTGATTGCCTGACATGTCGTACGGACGACCAGCACATGGTTGAGGGACCACCGAGGTAGAGGCATAGGTTTGAGAGTGGAGGTCCACAAGGCAGAAGACAAGGGAGAAGACCTGGCTGTGAACAAGCATTGGATGATGTTTCGAGGTTCTACCGCCACCACCGCCAGGTTTTTCACCCCGACCCTATGGAGCAAGAGGATAGGGACGAGCTCAGATCCAGGAAGGTGAGGCCTATGACCACAGTGCTCCGAAGATGATTAAAGGTATGATCTGTGTCTAATCCACCTTATCTGGAGTACTTATAGACAAATGTTCCATTCACACTTTTTTTCATGACCCTCGTTTGGTGCTCGGAGATTCTGATAGAGTTGTTGGCTTGATACTTAAGGCTATAGACTCATATGGAAGATGATTCTATGATTAACCACTATTTTTGGTAGTGCGGTCTTACTTTAAAAGGTGAGAGCTTCATTTGGGATCTCCGAGTAGCAGCGTCGAGGACTTACGATATCATATTTTGTATTAACTGGCTATCCAAAATCCATGCTCAGATTGACTGTATTAGGCGAAAAGTGTGGTGTGTCTGCACGAATGAGACCAGGTTTTCCTTTACCAGAAAGAATGGAACATTTTTAGAACAAGATGGACTTACCCAGTGGAGGGTGAAACTGATTACACATCAGTTGGTTTGACTTACCCTTGGAGCGGTTGATATTGTTGGTCTGATTTATCCTGAAGTGGTGGACCAATATTTCTATGTCTATCCTGATGATGTTCTAGGATTACCTCCATGCAGAGAGATAGAATTTTACATAGAACTGTACCTTGGGATGACACTAATATCTACAGCATCATAATGCATGGATCCCACAGATCATCGTGAGTTACGTGTACCGTTAGAGGACTTGTTGGGAATGTTTTTTAAAAGACCCAATGTTTCTCTATGGGAAACCCTGTTTTTGTTCTCCAAGAAGGTAGATGGGAGTTTGAGACATTGTTCGGACAATTAGCACCTGAACTAGGTGACTTTTAAGAAAATGTACTGACTCTCGAGGATTGATGATTTTTTCGATCAGCTGAAGGGAGATCACTGGTTTTCAAAGATACACCTCCGATCAGGCTATCATCAACTCAAGATATGAGATGATGATGTGCAAAAGATGACCTTCAAAATCGTTATGGCTATTATGAGTTCTTGGTTATGCCTTTCCACATGAACAATGCACCATAAGTGTTCATGGGACTCATGAAAAGGATCTTTCAGTCAAACCTCAATAGCATTGTGGTGTTGTTCATCGATGACATCTTGATATACTCAGAGAAAATGGAGGAGCATGCCTATCATCTAGAGAGAGTTCTACATACACTCTGAGAGCACCAGCTTTATGGTAAACTCTATAAGTTCCAATTTTGGATATGAGAGGTCCACTATCTCAGACATGTTATCTTAGAGTTTGGATTTGTAGTGGGTTCACTGAAGATAAATTCCATGCATGGTTGGAAGCCACCCATTAGTGTGATGGAGGTGCAAAGTTTCCTAGGGTTATCTAGATACTACCAGAGTTTCATTCTTGACTTTTCCAGAGATGAGTAACAATTTTCGGCATTGATGATGAAAGGGATGATCTTCGTGTGGATGGAAAGATTCTAGTAGAGTTTCCCAAAGTTGAGGAAGAGACTGATGAGTTCCCCATATTTAGTCTTTTAGAAGAGGGCGTTGGGTATGTATTCTACTATGACACATCAGGGAATAGGCTTGTATATGTCCTAATGCAGGAGTGAGAAATGATTTCTTATGGTTTACGAAAGCTGAGGCCGCTTGAGTAGAACTATGCTACCAAAGAACTAAAGATAGCAGCAGTGGTCTTTGCCTTGAAGATGTGGTGAAATTAGTTGATGGGTGAACACTTTATAGTCTACTCTGATCACAAGAATCTCAGGTATAACTTCTCTCAGAAGGACCTGAACCAGAGACAATGATGATGGCTAGAGTTACTCTAGGACTATAAATTTTAGATAGTCTATACTAATGAGAAGGGGAATGTGGTAGCAGATTCACTCAGCAGGAGGTATGCTCTATAGTTTTTGAGTGAGGCTATAGAGGAACTAGAAACATTGCAGATATCCTTAATGAATTGAGATGTAGTATCATACCACCAGTCTTTGACAGTCACACCCCCACTCATTTAGTGAGTCAGGGAGGCGCAACATGGGGACACTGACTGTGAGGCACGACATGCTCAAATATCTTTAGGGAAAACACTTGATGGATTTTCTGAGGGTGGGGAGAAAATAATCCACTTCAAAGGATGTTTAGTGGTTCCAGTGGCGCTATAGGAGGAGGTGTTGAGGTAGTTCCATATGTCCCCACTGGTGGTACATCCTGGTGTGGCGAAAAGGTACAAGGACCTCCAGCATCAGCACTGGTGTCCAAGGATGAACAATGCAGTGGCAGATTTCATTTCCCGATGCCTCAATTATTAGCATGTGAAGGCTGAACACCAGTTTATAGCGGGATTAGATCATCCAATAAAGGTACCATAGTGGAAGTAGGCTTGGATGTACATGGTCTTTGTGACAGGGCTTCCACATATTTCCTAGGGACATGATTCCATATGGGTGATCGTTGACTGGCTCACCAAGTCGGATCACATCCTACCTATCAAAGAGCAGGAATTAGTAGTGGGATTGGGATGCCTCTACATATAGGAGATTGTGAAACATTATTGGGTTCCAATGAAGATCGTCTCTGACCATGACACACGTTTTACATTCTGGTTGTGGAAGGGATTGTAGGAGGTGTTTGGGACTCACCTATGTTTGAGCACCGCCTTTCATTGTCAGACGGATGGTTAGACAGAGAAGAACATTTAGATCCTTGAGGACCTACTACGTGGATGTGTTCTAGTTTTTTTCATAGTTGAGAGGATCACTTGCTCTTGATGGAGTTCGCTTTCAACAACAGTTATCACTCCACCTCGATACATCACTATTCGAGGCCCTATATGGATGACCCTCCTAATCACCTCTATGTTGGACAGACCCTGGTGAGTCAATATATATGGGTCCAGAGTTGGTACGAGCTACCACTGATAAGGTTTATATCATCAAGGAGATCTTCAAGACTGCATAGAGTAGACATGAGTCATATGATAACAAAATACAGTGACCTTTAGAGGCCCAAGAGGGGGACCATGTTTTCTTGAGAGTCTCTCCTTGATGGGGACTATAGAGATTTGGTCGAGGCAAGAAGTTATCATAGAGTTTTATTGGTCCATTTCTCTTACATTGGATGATAGGATAGGTGGCATACAGCCTGGAACTTCCATCGTAGTTGGAGAAGGTGCACAAAATATTCCACTTATCCTAGCTGTGGAGATACGTGCATGACCTATATCTCATCATCGACCATGGAAATATTGACATAGAAGATGGGGAGACATTTATGAAGGTTATAGTAGAGATTGGGGATCAACATGAGTAGGTCCTTCGTGGGTGGTCAATACCTCTGGTGCACATTCGCTGGAAGCAAAAGAACCTCCAAGGGGTCACATGGGAGCGGGAGGCTCAGATTATTACTCTATACCCCCATTTGTTTCCTTAGTCTATATTTTGGCTATCAGCGATGTAAATCCTTATGGTGGGTAGAGTGTTAAGGCTTGGATTTTCCATGTAATGTTTTTTAATAATATGTAATTTTATGAGTCCAAAAAAATTGACGGCGCATGATTCCAAGGCCTGATGTGGCTGGAATGAATTTCTGATTTTTTTCCGGTACATTCAATAAACATGTGGGCGGAGTTTTATAACTTTTAAATTGTATCTTGGATTGAGAATATGAGGGAATCATTGAATATGAAGCGCTGAGATTATTTTAAGGGAGGGTCTACTTTGACTGTCGAAGGTCCATAGAAAAGGATAAGTTTTGCGACATCATAAAAGAACTAAAATAAAATAATTTTTGTTATTTTATTTCAAAAACCTCCAAAAGTCTATTTAACGGTGTGGGGATGGTGGTGTGTCATTCCATTAATTGAATTTCCTTCCAAACTAATGTAATGAAAACATTAGGGAAATTAAGAAGCTTTTTAATTAAGGAGCCCCATTATTTCCCCATGCTAATACTTATCCTCACCCTCTTCTATATATATGGAGCTAGGGGCGGGGTACCAGAGAGATTCACCAAAGAAGAGATGTGCTGAAGGAACATCATGACACCAAACACATGGAAACCGAATCCAACCCAGTGGAAGGTGATAGACGACCCTGAACCAAAGGGGCAACGTTCATGTAGGGTCTTTTGGATCCAGTCGTGGGAACAAAGAACATGATCCACCATCAAGTATGGGAGTATCAACAAGGTTTTGATGTATGGGGTTATTACATTTGTGTATTTTTGATTCCCCCTTCCCCGTTCTTGAAATTAAACAAAAACATGGGTCAACAGATTAACGGTCTGACCCACGAATCATTCCTCTTTGCGGGAGGTTGATGCGGGGTATCATTGTGGGGTTAATCTTGTGTTAAAATCAATTTTTTATTAAACTCCCATAATATCCTCCATATTATGGGTTGACAAGGAGGGAGCGAGCCTAACGAACAGGACCCAGACCCTCCACTATCTTTCTTTCCCTGTGCCACCTGGGATGACCGCAAGCTTTTCGACGCGTGCTGTAGGAGGAGGGTCGTGACTCATCAGCTGTGATGAACAGAGGAGGCAGCTGGCACGACGGCCACTTGCGGGAAGGGATGTGGCCCGATCACCGCACCACTAGTGAGCAGAATCCACAACCAAAGTTGAGGAATAGGTCAAACCTGCCTCAAACATGTTCCTCAAAGACCAAGTGGCATCATTGCTTTGGCAACCGAATAACCTTCGGGTTGTTCGGGAATCTGGGAGAACGCGGGGCGGGGTTACACCCCCCACATCGGACCAAACCAGGTTTCCATCATCGACCAGGATGCTTCCCTTGACCTGTTCACCTCCCAATACCAGTCCACCACCATTGACCAGGCCGCTGCACTTAGCCGGGCCACCACCCTCGACCGGGCCGCCACCCTCGACCTGGCCACCGCCCTAGAGCGGGCCGCCTCCATCGATATCAAGACACCACCCCCGGATCGGGACACCGCCCTTGGACTGGGCTGCCACCAAACATGGGTTGGGTCACCCCTTTGTGGGCTTCCCTATCCTGGCCAGGCCACCCTTGTGGGCCACCCCCCTTGTGGGATGGGTCAGTCCAACCGGGCCGGACCGGACTTGGGCCCTACCGGACCTAGAATCACATATAGGGACATATCTTGAGTATCAGATGTCTGTTTGATTAACCATATACTGTATTGGGATACTTGGGATCGAGATGGTCCTTTTGGTTTACCCCTCTTGAAGTTTGGAGACAGTTGGAGTACAAACAGGTTGGATCGAACCCGAATCCAATCGGGTCCCCAGAGCTAAAATGCTTATACCTCATAGGCTGAGCATCTGATTAACACACCGTCTATCACGTTGGAAACCTTAAGACTCTTCAGTCCTTTTAGTTACTAAATTTTGGAGCTTATTGATGGTAGAGGTATTACATATATCTTGAGTGAAGGTTCTACGAATCTTGAGCACCCCGGGTGCGAGGAATATAGTGGTTGGAAGTGAGGAGGAGGTTGGAGACAGATCTTGCGGAGTTTAGCGCTGACTGATCCTGTGTGGGTTAGCTCATACCGATCCTATGTGGGTCAGCCATCAGTGATCCTATGTGTGTCAGGGCACACCGATCTTGTGTAGGTCAGATCCTGTGTGGGTCAGTGCTCAACGATCTTGTGAGGATCAGCGCATACCGATCATGTGTGGGTCAGTGGGGGTTAGTTATCTATCAAATCTAGGTGGGACATATCCTGTGTGGATAATTTCGGGGGTTAGTACCTATCGATACTATGTGGTTCAAACTCCGTATGGTCAGAAGTAGTGCCGCTTGACAAAATAAGATGATCTAGCTTAACAACTAATCATATGTACTTCTATACTTCACTGAAAATATGGTTTGAGATAAGAATCAATGTGAGCATGGGCCCGGGGGGACGGGTCGTGGAAATTCAATCCATTTTTAGATATTGCAAGAAAATGGTTTATTTCCAAATTTAAGATACTCGTGATCAATTACCTTATATTGATGATTTTTTATTGGGTGATAGAGTTTCCCATAATTATTTCATGTATCTACATACCATGTTAACTATCTTACAATCTCCTCACTTACAAACATGATCCTAAATATTGGAATTATTGGAAATTACCATAAAACAATTTAAAGGTTTTGATTAACCTTTCTTGTGTAATAATGAATCAATATTTGGGTATTTTATATTACGATTTATGGTCTTTAAGAAATAGTATCTAGTCATTAGAATAGGTATATATTATTTCAGATATCATACCCATTAAACACAACATTATTTTAACATCATATATTTATAATGGAAGCTCGTTATCTTATGGGAATATATCATTCAAGAGAGAATGCAGTTCAATAATGTTGGTGTCACTCAATCTATTACCCAGTTTTCAATGATACAGATTTTATAAGATGAAAATAATGAATATTTAGTAAAACAAATATTAAATGTTTTCTTTTCACAAATATTTAGCATCTGAAATTATTTTGGATAATCATGATATTTATCATCAACTGTCATTTCCATTTCCTCAATAAATTCTTCATAATCATTCAAACCTATAACATATCATCGATACAATATTCATCATTTTAAATTATTGTAATAATATTAGATGATCCATAAAATGTAGTGTTATCTCATCCCATGGATACATATAGATTTTCTGGAGTTTAGTCCATAATTTATAACTTTGAACTATTTCATGATAGATCAATTTTCTTTCTAACTCCCCAAGACTAATTATTTTTGCAAGAAAATATATTCAACAAAAAAAATTTATTTGAAAAGAGTCATATAAATTATCTTTCGAAATCTTGATTAAATATTTCACCCCATTCTCATACTCTATTGTCATAAAATTGGCAAACATTCATTTTTGAATCATATCCATCCTATTAAATTTAATAATATTTATATTTTATAAAATAAATAAATATACATGAAGTATGAATTAGAACTATAAAAGGTAATTGATAAATATTATTTTAAGCAACATGAGTTTATAATCTAATATAATTACATTTGAATTATGCGTACTGATATTGTTTTGTAGTGGTGAAAATAATTTTGGGAAGGTAATGTGCGATATCTATAAATTTACATAGATTCATGTTAAATTTTAATTGTTTTTATAACATTTAGATCAATGATACTTTTAATAACAAATCTAGGTGTGAGTACAATAAGGGGGAGGAGTTCATTTTCATTCAATTATTCACTTGGTATGTGGTGGGATTGGTGGTGTTTCAGTGACATAATTCCTTTGATCGAAAATTGATGTTTTGTTAGATGATGAAACAAATAATAGGGCCCAATAACATAGTATCATGAAACAAAATTTTGAAGAAAAAAGCTGAATTTAATTTGAGTTAGATAAGTGATTCAAATTAAAAAATTTCACATTTAGGGGTGAATACTCAATGAAAAAAATATACATTATAATTAGGGATTAAAGGAACAATAAAATTCAACACAAGTGGAATAAATGTCTTAGATGGATCTTTATTTTTCCCCATAGAAAAATAATAATTAAAGAATAAGACCAACTTATTGGGATAACAAGAAAATAAAACACAGCCTTAAAGTGACTAACAAAGAGAGTTAAATTTGAAAAATGTTTAGATCGGAAACTAGGAATAAGGTTCAAAGAAGATGAAATTAGATATGGATGTTTTGAATAATGTCCATCATTAAAAATTAGAAAGTGAATAATATTATGAGTGGAGTCTCAAAGAGATTTTTGTGAGTCCCCGTAACTAGGACTCAAGTTTAAATTAAACCATAGGTTTTTCAAAATAGAATGCACTGATAAATAAATCTATGAAAAATGATAAAAATGATGAAATAAAGAAATCCAATGGTGATTGGAATGAATGAATGTGGTTCCTAGAGCCTAAATGGACTAAAAATAAAGACTTGTTTATTTATTGGAACTGACATTGGAATTAAAGTTTCAAGAATCTAGAATGGCTAAAATAGTGTAATGAAACAACTATGAGTTAAAAATTTAAAAAGCGAGACACTATAAATGAAAAATAATATGAATTATTTCAATATTAAAATTTTCATTCTAGAATTTCTCAAGATTCCTAGAAAAAATATCAAAGCCAGCCCACCTCACAATGGTGACAACAATGCAGATTACCATTTAGGAAGGATCCTACAAATGACACATGTGGTTGGGGTGAATAATCTTGTTCTGGATAATAAAAAAATAGTCCAAATACTATAAGGAAATGGAATTTTTATTATGCTAATCCTATAATTGGCATGATTATTTCGATAAAAAAAAATTTGGAAACGTTTAGTTCAATGGAACGAGACATTATTTAGGACGCTGAACTGATATGTTCAAATATTTTTTCTAATTAAAGAATTTTTTATGTTGAATTAATTGAAGAAAATTATTGAAATACTCTATTAATTTTAATAAATTAATATGGGATCATAATTTGGAATTTTATTTTTCTTAAAATTATAATGAAAATGACATGTTTTATTTTGATGGAATGTTTATTAATTGAAATTATTGATAGAATTTGGCATATTACGATTTTATTGATTGGGATTTATTATTATAGGCATGTGACTCCACTAGTCTCACATATGAGAAAATTCAACAATACTCATTTTAGAGTAAATAATTTTACAAAATGGTCTTATAAGAAATTAGCTTCAAAAAATACATATTAATCTGGAAGTAAGTAATTTCTTAATCATCATAATGACTATGTTATTGACGTGGTTATACTCAGGTTAAAGATGTGTGAATGGGGGTTGGACCTTATAGTAAATGGTGATGATTGAACCAATAATATATTGTTCATGTTCTTTTTAGGAGGTATTTTGGGGTCTAAAATTTGTTATACCATAGAGATGTCGATTTATTTTATAGTGTAGTGGTGCCAAGTTAGAGTGGGGATATAGAATCCATGAAAATGAAAATTGTTAAGATATGCTCACACAGTATCAATAATTTGAGATATACTTATTCATATAAATTATATGATTGTGGGTGCTTCCAAGGAACCCAATTTGGAAGAGGGGTACCAGACCTGAAGTCTATCTATATAAGAAGAATGTTCCTCATGATAAGTAATAGAAACATGTATTAGTAGTTTCGGGATAATAACTCACATACCATAGACATTGAGAGGGTCGATCGTCTGAGAAGATTGAGGGGGAGTGGAGGCAGAGGCCAACTTTTGTGAGAGCTCGTGAATGGAATAATGAAATGAGTTCACTTAATGTTGAATTAGAAAGACCCAAAAGGGTTTTATTAGCACCATCTAAAAATCAAAAAATAATATGATTTTTATCATTTATAAAGTAATAAAGGCTAATAAAATCTATCATTATTAGTTCTATAACTTTAGCACCCATAAATATTGTTTTTACCAATGCATTGTATTTTATTGTAGATAATATCTCCTTAAAATAAAATATAAAAACAATAAATGAATTTATAAATTAAAAATTAATTAATTAAAAAAATAAAACATAATTAAAAATATTAATGAATATAAAATCATAAATGCATGAATGTTAAAAATGAGTTAAATTGAAATAAAAAAAATGAAAAAAACAAAAAAAAATCTTAAGAAATGGATAAGTTTTATTAATTATATAAATAATTAAATAATAAAAAAATTAATATATATTATAATTATGATGAATGCATATTGAAAATATTAAAACATAGTAATCACATAAAAATTAAATTAAATTCCAAGATTAATTAAAAGAATTTTAAACACGAAAAAAGTGATGAAAATATAAAAAATTTAACTTAAATAAATTAACTATATGAATTTAAATCATTTTGAATATATTATAACTTAGTAAATAAAATTGAATGAATACTAATCATAGATTTTATAAACATATTAATAATATCAAAACCTAGTAAATAGTTATGTATAATTCAAAAGATAAATTATATTATTTGTAAAAATGTGCAAAAATTAAAAGAAAATAAATAAATATATTAGATAAATATATTAATTAAATTTCAATAATTTTAAAAACATTACAACATAATAAGTGAATATGAATTAATATTAATAATATAAATTAAATATATGTTAATAATATTAAAACATTGTAAATAAGTATCTATAAATAATCATTAATGTATGAAAAATTTCAAAATTATTAAAAATTAATAATTATTACAAATGAATAAATAATATTAAATGAAATAATATCAAAAATGAATACATAAATTTTAACAAATTTCAAAATATATTTAAAACTGTATTCATAACATTAAAAATATGAACTACAGACACAAAAAAGTAATAAAAATGAATAAATAGACAATATTCATTATATAAATAACAAATAGGTAAAATAAATTATATCAACTGTACAAAAATCTGAATAATTAAATTAATTAAATCAAATTAAATAAAAACATATATTCAATTGAATATATTAAAATAAATACGATTACTTGATTTGATCAATTAAGAAAAAATATGAAAAATAGTTAAATAAAATTTCCTTTTCATATATTAAAAAATATATTATATTGTAACATAATTAACTATATATACAACAAAACGATGTTAGTAATGTAGTACATTGGGGATCAATTTCCTGGAAAAATGATATGGGTTGGAGATGGTCTTATATGATTCAATTATAAAGATTTCAAACATAAATATTTTGAAAACATATTTAATAAATAAAGAAAATATTAATCATATAAATTAAAATCATATTGGAAATGTTGACTCATAGTTAGTTAATTTGTGAAATTTTTAAAAAATGAAAAAATTAAAAAAATGTAAAAAATTAATAAATATAAAAATTGAAAACAAATATTTAATGAAATAATATAAGAAATGGATAATAAAATTATATAAAATTAAAAAAGATATTTTAAATATTTAATTCATAACATTAATTACATGAATTGAAAAAACAAAAAATGAATAAAAATGAATAATGAAATAATAATGATATTGTAAATTATTGAAGTATACAATGCATTTAATGTATATATAAAATATAATTAAATATTAAAATTAAAATTTTTAATAATAAAAAAATGATATTATTTAATTAAATGCATAAATATTTAAAAACGTATAAATATGTAACACGCCAAGATTTTATGTGATATATTATTTTTAATTTCTTTGATGTCTTCTATTATACACTACACCAAGATTATCTTGTACTATACACAACACCGTATTAGCTTTCAGTATACGCAACACTATTCTTGGCATGTGTTACACCCAATTTGAAGTTCGTTTTGTGGACATTATTCTACGCAACATTAAGAATAGATATTGTTTAATGTATAAATGAAATAACTTTTGATTATGTTATATGAAACACCAAACAGAGCTTTCACTACACGTAGACCTGACTTGGCTTGAATTACACGCAATCAAGACCTTCCTCGATAGCGTGTGTCGTACGCAATAATGAGTTTCACTAAACAAGATATTATTATAATATTATTATGAACTAGCCATAATGAATAGTAATACCCACTTTTTGAAATTTTATAAATTTTATCACTAAAAGTGGAATTCATTTTTGGATTCGGAATATCAAAATTATCCTATGGTAAATTTTTTGTATTTTTCTGAAAACATTCAATTTTTGATGAATAGTGAAAACACTGAGTTATTGGTTAAAACCGAATTTTTATTTAAATATTCATTTATTATATTTAAATTTATTTTTAGTAAAAAGAGATACATAATACTTATATATATGTTCAATGTAATTCATTGGATTCATTTTATACCAATTTTCGATATATAAAAATTTTATTGAACTTTTCACCGTCTTTTACCCACCTCCTTGGTGAATTTGAAAATTTACATAAAACATAATTTTACTATTTCTATGAGTGGAATTTCGAAAATCCGAGAGACACGGTCAATATCAAGGAGTAAAATGTTGCTCAATATGATAAAAATAATTTTTGTTGAATAGTAACTTTTTCTTTTGTTTCCCAGGGTTAAAAGTAAATAGGGTATTTAAGATTAAAAATGAAATTATTATTACCCTTAAACATATCCTAATTGTATTGGATAAGTTTAATTCAACCAAAAAAAACCTTAGGAATAAATGTTTACCCTTTAGGTCTACTTGTATTAGATTAGGATGTTTATTAATATTTTATTTAAAGAAATGATAAAATAATTAAAATGAAAGTTTAATAACTAAAGAATTTTTAATATAGGGTTATACATAAGATAGATTCAACTTTAAATATTTTTTTGAAAGCTAAAACTATTTCCTATATAATGGTATTTTATTTATAATTTTTAGACATTAAATAAATCAATTTATTTATGACACAATGAGGATGCAGTACTTACCTTATTAATTAAATATTAACATAATTGATGTTATAAATACCCAAATAAATGTAATTTCATAATTTTTTTAAATTATAAAAAAAATTAGGTTAATATGACATTTTATAATTGATTCAATTAACTTTCTTCGAACTAATCATTCGTTTATGTTTTTCACATAAACAAATTACCAAATAGATTCAAAATTGACATGAAATAGTTTTTAAAACAAATATTATATTATTAATTATTATTATATTTCTAAAAACCTATGTATCAGAAAAATGTCATATATAAGGTTATATATATTAATAATGATCCACTTGGGGTCAGTTTGTCTTGTTATAGTAAGTTTATTAACCATATAGTGTATGAAAACATGAAGACACAGTAAAAGATAAATTATTTATCATAGAGTTAAATCTAAATGATAATATTAAAATAGAAACATAAAAATACATAAAACCTATTTTTTAGAGGATTTCGACCCATTCACACTTTTTCTTCGAAATATATCAATTTAGAGTTATTATATACCAAATATGACTTTATTAAAAAATACTATTTTAGGTTTCTCCTAAGGTGCCCCTCTCATCCCTTATGAATGTGCACCACCTCCCTCTTATCTTTACTCAATTTTGAGCCTTCATGCTCAGCCAAACCCTGACCATTTCCCTTTGCAACTTCCCTAAAAACATTATAGAGTTTATGGTCTTCTCAAATGTCTAACTCTAGGGCCTTAAGAGAAATCCTAAAAGAGGTGCATCGAAGAAGAGGTAATCTCTTCTACTGATTCATTCAATTTTATTTCTTCTTAAACTTCTTCTTATTTATTTGTTTTATTATAAAGTAATAACATAGTTATCATTAATATACATATATGTTATCATAAATATGAAACAATCCTATTTCACCTTCTATCCATCCTACAGAAAACGAAATCACCGCGCGTGCGTATGTACAGAATACCGTCTCCACGCCGTGGTGTAATCTATTTTTCCACCACCACCTTACTTGGATGGCTATAATGGTGTAAATAATAACTATGTATTATTATTATAACGACATACATATTCTGAGATATTATATCATCCACTCCAATTCAATTCAATAATTATGGGAATGATATCATCGATCGTGCGTACGTACGGATTACCGTCTCCACGACGTGATGAGATTCATTCTCCATGTTAAACATTCAAGAATGACTATAAAGTATATATAATGGATAATAATGAAATATATGACATGATAAATCTACTGGATTTATTTTTATATATATTCATGTCATATACTTACTTCAATTCATGTCAATAAGGAAATGAAAACAGCGTTAATGCGTATGTACGACCTACCATCTCCATGAACGGTGTACTTCATTTCATTTATCTATCTATTATATATATATATTGAATATATATGATATATAAATCATTATTTACATTTTGGATATATGTAAAACATGATATGATTAATAATAAAATCATGAACAACAAATCCAAACACATACAATAAATAAAACGATTTACCCAAAACGCTGCTTTAACATAGAATTTACAAACAAACGGGTAATATAAAGTCATAAGTGAACCATATATGATATCATAACAATTAATATTATTATATAATAAGTAAATGACAATATTTAAATTATTATAAAGGAGTTTAGGATATATACAAAGCATATTGGACCTAAGGTAAGGGATAATTTTGTAATCTCAATTTTTTCCAAGATTACTTATACGTAAGTATTTACTAGAGTAATTATTATCAACCTTGTCCATGTTTTATAAAAATATTTTCATTTATGTTAAATGTCCTTTTTACCCATTTTTGAATTTTACAACATGTTATGTTAGGAGATCATTCTCTTGTTTACCATATGAGGAACATTTTGACTTTTCTGACAGAAGTACGAGGAGAATGTTTTTTTAACTTATATTGCATGAATGGTTTTTACGGTTTCTTATAGACTAATTTTCATGTATCTTCTTCTGCAAATTTTCATGGTTATTTTCAATAAAATATTTTTCTTCTAAAATTGTGTGGATTTTTGTGAAAAGAAAATGATTTTTAAGGAGAAAGAATATTTTCCTCAAGAATTGATTTCAAGTGTTTATTCAAATCTATTTTCCATCTAAGATGACATTATTTATCATGTTTATTTTTAATGTATAATGTCTCTATTATTTACATGGTTTGATTCTTATGAGGATGAAATGATATCAATTTCTTTTATATGTATTAAATTATAATGGGATGATGTTTATGAAACCCATTTTATTCTTTAGGTTATTATCAATGATTTATGTTTATTTTGTGGCATAAGTAAGACTGATTTCAATATGAGATGTGTGGGAACTATATATCCATCCAATGAATTGGGTAAAGACTTATATCTCATGAGATAGACATGGAAGGAACTGTAAGTTATTCTAGTTCAGTGTTACAGGACTAGAACGAGGAGTGAACTCGATTTAAAAATGGACTTTGTATACTAAGATGGTCTTGGCAGCAATGCCTTGGCTCTGATGGAAATCATATCATGTGATTAATGGGTTGCCACAATTACATGTTTTATTCCCATGCAATTTTATCATGATTGATTTTCCTTTATGATATATTCCTTATGAAATTCCATGATTTATGTCTTTGCTCAGTATTTTGATGTTTATATTTTATGTTTATGTTTTTGCATTCAAAAGTTTATGGATTGTTTTATGTTATCTATGCTTACCCTTACTGAGAATTTGAGCACACCGTTTTTTTGTTTTATTTTCCCCAGGATATAAATAATGTTTTTAGGTAAGAAAACAATAGGGGACGATCTTTATGGGAGATGTTGAAAATCTTTCACCATGATTAGAAGATTATTTTTCCATGTTTCCAAAGACACTAAACTACTATAGTCCATATATATTTGTTTTTTTTATGTATTATGTATTACGCAAAAGTAATGTAATGTCCATGTAGGTTAAGATATGGGTCTCTATAGTTGGTATCAGAGGAAAGGTTTAGTTAACCTTTGGAAACTAGGATGCAAAAGCTTTAATGAGATCCCTAGAGATATTTCTAAGGTATGTATAGGGATGTCCCTAAGGTTAAGTATACGTATAGATTTTAGTCTGAGAATTACAGTAATGATATTAGAATTAAACCTAAGATGTTAGATATTGAAGGTACTCCTTTTTATTATGTTGTTTTCCAAGCATGATTTTTCCTCTCACACTATTCTTTTTGGGTTTTAGATGATGGTAGGAAACCGAAGGAACCATGTTAATCAATTTAATGGATGATGCAATGATTGTGCTCCTGAATAAACCAACGTTATGGGAGATGGAGTGAAAAATACTATTTCTACACTTACACTACCTATGAATCATTATGGAATTCTAAATGAGAAGATACAAGAACAATATTCTATTGATTCCTTCATGGGGAAAAGCCCACCTTCTTTCAATGGGTATTCTGATCCACTTGTTGTTGAACAATTGATCAGTACCATTGAAAAGATATTTTCCATTCTTTAGTGTTTAGAATATGGAAAAGTCATTTTATCTGTTTACCATTTAGAAGTTGAAGTAGACCAGTGGTGGAATCTAATTAAGAATACAAGGCCCCAAGATAAAATTGAATCCATGGAATGGAACGAGTTCAAGAACTTGTTTTTCAATAAGTTCTTCCCATGTATTATTTGAACAAATATGGAGAAGGAGTTCCATGAGCTTAAGAAAAAGGATGATGAATCTGTTGGTATATACTAAGTGAATTTTACAAGGATTTCAAGGTATGCATCTGTATTTATCATTCAACCTGAACGTAAAGTTGATCGATTCATTGGTGGATTAAAACTAAGTCTTCCAAGGGCATTAACGATAAGAGACTTCAGTAGCTATGATGAAATTGTGAATTTTGTTATCAAGGTAGTACTGGATGTTGGTGTTACTTATCCATCTCATGGTTTTGACAAGATTCGAATGATGGAGTTCAAGGAGAAATATCAGATCAATGGTGATAAGAACATGAATGATTCTTTTTGCTCAAACTGTGGAATAAAGCATTGTGGAGATTGTCTAAAATGTACTAGAAAATGTTTTATGTGTAGAAAATAATGTCATCAAGTATTTGAGTGTTGATGTAATGGTGAAAAGGTAGCTAATGATTTGAATAGAGAAAATATTACAGAGAATGCTCCACCAACATGTCAATGATACAATTGCAAGGAAATGGGGCATTATACTAACCAATTCCCTAATCCAAGGGTTAATGTTTATCGATGTCAAAAACCTCTTTAGGAAAAGGACATAGGGAAGTCACATGCTATCACTATTAGCAATGTTGAGTTTAAAAATGATGTGGTGGAATTATTATGTGTTTATGTAAAAGGATTAAAAAATAATGTTGTAAAATCTCATTTATAATATTGTGGAACATTGGAATATCAATGTAATGGTTTATTGTGGTTTTCGATAATTATATGCTACATGTAACCATGAAAAGTGAATGAATTATTTTTGGAAAGTAGATTATATGCACATAATGAATGGATAAGGAGAAAGTAATCTGTTTGATAGTATTCATGAGATCATGATTGATATAAGGATTAATTGATATCATGGTTAGAGTATATAGAATTTTTGGGATTTTGGTATGTGGAAATGTTAACTTGTAACTGCATTAATGTTTTCACTAAGGTTCAATGGGTATTCATTTTTCAAGAGAATACATGATTAAGTCATTCAAATGTTTGGAATGTGACCAATAAGACATATCTTATGATATATGGGGATGAATGACGGTATTTACATGATTGGTTGATGACCTCTCTATCAATCATTTTCCATATACTATGTGATTGGGTAGGCCTAATGATTGTAATAGATTTTTTTATACATCAGATAGTATTGTTTATGGCTAGAACTATTTGGTATTATTTTTGGAATGTTATAATAGTATAGTTTTAGAAAAGGAAAACTTGTAGGATGAGCAACAACCCATCTCATAAGATAAGGACGTGGGAATAGAACACACAACCGAAGTACGATGGGCCTTTATCACCTACCCCTGGCCTATAAGAAGTCCCTGGTTAGTAGAAACTAGATTTAGTTTATTAAGTGGTATGATAGATGAAGTGTAAGTCCATTTTGGAATCATATACGATTAACCTAACATTAGATGGACTTATGTGTATTTCATAACTTTTGATATTATTTTGTTTGAGATAGATGGAATAACCCATCATTCTATCACTTGATCTGGTAACACTTCACAAATGAAAAATTCAACATCATTTCATTTTGATATAAAGTGGAAATTGTTCGTGGAACGACCAACGGTGAGATTGTACCAAAATCAAGTAAGTATATCTTCTAATACAAAATTTTCCACTTTAGGGAAATGATATTTAAAACCAAAAATGTTGTCCTAGTACCCTCATATCTGATGAATCAGAGGGTATCTTAGATCATCCCAAATTTATGGACTTTTGATTGTTGGATTTTTCATAGCCATGTTCTCTACCACTCTCTATCAGAACATGATGGTTAGATTTCTCTTCAATATCAATATTTTCACCTATATTCTCCTATAAAGAAACCCAATAAAGAGTTACTTTGGGTATTCATTATGTTTCTAATTTTCCTTTTTAAAAAGATGATTTAGTATTCCTTTTTATGATGTGGGTTTCTATGAATGAAACATTCATAGAGTAAACGATTTATAACCCCGACGAATTTTGAGGGAGAAATTCATTTTAAGGGGAGTGGAATGTAACACCCCGAGATTTTATGAGATATATTATTTTTAATTTCTTTGATATCTTCTATTATACACTAAACCAAGATTATATTGTACTATACACAACATCGTATTAGCTTGCAGTATATGTAACACTATTCTTGGCCCGTACTAGACACAATTTCAAGTTCATTTTGTGGAAATTATTAAACGCAACATTAAGTATAGATTTTGTTTAATTTATAAATGAAATAAGTTTTGATTTTGTTATATGAAACACCAGACAGAGCTTTCACTACACGTAGCCCTAACTTGTCTTGCATTACACGCAGTTAAGAACATCCTCGATAGCATGTGTGGTACACAATACAGAGTTTCAATAAATGAGAAATTATATAATATAATTATGAACTAGAAGTTATGAATAGTAATACCCACTTTTTGGAATTTTATATATTTTATCTTTCAAAATGGAAATCAATTTTGGATTCGGAATATTGAAATTATCCTTGAGTAATTTTTTGGTATTTTTCTGAAAACTTTCATTTTTTATGAATAGTGAAAACACTTAGTTAGTGGTTAAAACTGACTTTTTAATTAAATAATCATTTTTTTAATTTAAATTTATTTTTGGTCAAAATAGATACATAATACTTATATATTTTCAATTTAATTCATTGGAGTCATTTTATAATAAATTTAAATTTAAAAAATTTTATTGAACTTTTCAGTGTCTTTTACATACCTCCAAGGAGAATTTGAAAATTTACATAAAACATAATTTTACTACTTTTGTGAGTGGATTTTCAAAAATCAAAGAGACACATTTAATATAAAGGAATAAAATGTTGTTCAATGTGAGAAAAATAATTTTTGGTGAATAGTAACTTTTTAATTTAATTTACCACAATTAAAAGTAAATAGGGTATTTAAGGGTAAAAATGATATTATTATTACCCTAAAACATGTCCTAATTCTATTAGATAAGTGTAATATGACCAAAAACAACCTTAGGAATAAAATATTACCCATTTGGTCCTCTTGTATTTGATTAGGACATTTATTATTATTTTATTTAATGAAGTGTTAAAATAGTAAAAATCAATGATTAATAACTAAAACATTTTTAATACAGGGTTATACATAAGAAAAATTTGACTTTAAAAATTAATTATAAATATAAAAATATTTCCAACATAATGGTATTTTATTTATAATTTTTAGAAAATAAATGATTTAATTTATTAATGACACAATGATGATGTAGTAATTACCTTATTAATTAAATATTAACATAATAGATGTTATAAATATACAAATAAATGTAATTTAGAACTTTATATAAATTCCAATAATTTTTTAGGTTAATATGACATGTTATTATTGATTAAATTAACTTTTTTAGGACTAATAATTCTATTATCATTTTCTCAAAAATCAATTACCAAAAAGTGTCAAAATTGACATAAAATAGTTTTTGAATTAAATATTATATTATTAATTTTTATTATATTCCTAAAAATCCATGGTTTGGCCAAATGACTTACATAAAGTTATATATATTAATAATTTACCACTTGGGGTATGTTTTTCTTGTTATAGTAAGTTTATTAAACATATAGTGTAGTAAAAAAAGCAGACTTAGTAAAAGATAAATTATTTATATTAGAGTTAAATCTAAATGATGAGGTTAAAATAATAACCTAAACTTCTATAAAACCTTTTGCTTTAGAGGATTTCGACCCATCCCCACATTATATTCTAAATAAATCAATTTTTATCTATTATAAACTGAATATGAATTTATTATAAAATAATATTTTATGCTTTTCTTAAGGTGCCCCTCTCCTCCCTTATAAAAGGTCACCTCCTCCCTCTTCTCTTTACACAATTTTGAGCCTTCAAGCTTTTCAGACCCTTGCCAATTTCCGTTCTATAATTCACTATAAACATTATAGAGGTTATGGTCTCCTCAAAAGACAAACTCTAGTGCCTTAAGAGGAAGCTTAAAAATGTGCGTTGAAGGAGAGGTAATCACTTCTACCGATTCTTTCAAGTTTCATTCTTCTTCAAATTATTATTCTTTAGTTGTTCCATTATAATGTAATAAAATTAGTATAACTAATAAACTGATATGTTATTATAAATATGAAACAATCCCATTTCACCTTCTATCAATCCTATGGAAAACGAAATCACAGTGCAAGCGTACGTACAGAATACCGTCTTCATGCCGTGGTGTAATATGTTTTTCCACCACCACCTTACTTGGATGGATATAATGGTGTAAAGAAAAACTATATATAGTTATTATAACATCATACTGATTCTGAGATATTATTTCATCCACTATAGTTCAATTCAATATTTATGGGAATGATATCATCGGTCATGAGTACGTACGGATTACCTTCTACACGACGCGATGAGATTCATTCTCCATGTAAACCATTCAAGAATGATTATAAAGTATACATAATGAATAATAATGAAATATATCACATGATAAAGCTACTGGGTATATATATATATATATATTTCATCTACTTACTTTAATCCAAGTCAATAAGGAAAGGAAAACAACATTCATGTGTACGTACGACCTACCGTCTCCATGAACGGTGTATTTTATTTCATTTATCTATCTATTATATATACATAAATACTGAAAATATATTATATATAAATCATGATTTAAATTCTGTAATTAATAGAAACATGATATAAGTGATAATAATATCAAGAACAACAAGTCCAAACACGTACGATAAATAAAACGATTTTACCCAAAACGCTGCTTTAACATAGAATTTACAAAAGAACAGGTAATATAAAGTCATAAGTGAACCATAAATGATATCATAAAAATTAATATGATTCTGTAATAAGTTAATGACATTATTTAAATCATTATACAAGAGTTTTAGATACGTATAAAGCATATCAGTTCTAAGGTAAGGGATAATTTTGAAATCTCATTTTTTTCCCGAGATTGCTCATACGTAAGTTTTTACTGGGGTTATTATTATCATCCATGTCCATGTTTTCTAAAAAAATTTCATGTATGTTTAATGTCATTTTTACCCATTTCTGACTTTCACAACATGTTATTTGAGGAAATAATTCTTTTGGTTAACATACGAGGAACATTTTTACTTTTCCGACAAAAGTACAAGGAGAATGTTTTTTAACAGATATGGCATGAATAGATTTTTATGGTTTTATATCGCCTAATTTTAAAGAATATTACTCTACAACATCTCATGGTTATTTTCAATAAAATCCTTTTCTTTTAAAATTTTGTGACATTTTTTGAAAAGAAAAATATTTTTAAGGAGAAAGAATATTTTCCTCAAGAATTCATTTTAAGTGTTTTATCAAAACTATTTTCCATCTAAGATGACATTATTTAGAATGTTTATGATTAAAGTATAATGTCTTTATTATTTACATGGTATGATTCATATTATTTTGAAATGATATCCATTTTTTATATGGATTACGTTATGATGGGATGATGTTTAGGAAACCCCTTTTATTCTTTGGGTTATGATCAATGATTTATGTTTATTTTGTGGCACAAGTAAGAATGATTTCAACATGACATGGGTGGGACCTATATCTCTCTCCAATGCATTGGGTAATGATTTATATCTCATGAGATAGACATGGCTTGATTGGTAAGTTAATCTAGTTTAGTGTTACAGGACTGGAACGAGGAGTGAAATCGATTCAGAAAGGGACTTTATCTACTAAGATGGTCTTGGCAGAAATGTCTCGGCAACTATGGAAATCATATCATGTAATTAATAGTTTGACACAATTACATGTTTTATTACCATGCTATTTTATAATGATTGATTTTCTTTTATGATATATTCTTTATGTACTTTTAAGAATTGTGTCTTTGGTCCCAATTTTGTTGTTTAGATTTTATGTTCATGTTTTTGCATTCAATGGTTTATGAATTGTTTTATGTTCTCTATGTTTACCCTTACTGAGCATTTGAGTTCAAACATTTTATTTTTTCTTTTCCCCAGGATATAAAGAAAGGTTTTAGGTAAGAAAACAAAAGGGGAAGATCTTTATGGGAGATGTTGATGATATTTTACCATGATTAGAAGATTATTTTTCTGAGTTTCCGAAGACCCAGAACTATTACAGTCGTCATGTGTTTTATTTGTTATGTATTAAGTATTCCGAAAAACTAATGTAATCTCCATGTACGTCAATCTTGGGTCTCTACAAATTATCTATAAAATTAGAATATATTAAAAAAATTAAATGATTATATATTAAAAATGAATACACATGATTACTCATACAAGCACATGCACATACATGTATACAAATTCACATACACATACACACAGTTACACACATGTTTATGTACATACAGATATATCTTTATATGCATACACAAAGATACAGAGAGATATATATTACATGAATATATACACATACCCATACACATACACATGTACTTATGCATACACAAATATATACACATAAGTATACATGTACATGGACATGAACATGCACATACGCATACACATACACATACACATACACATATAAACATACACATACAGATACAGATACACATACACATTCATACACATACACATACACATATACATTTACACATACACATGCACATACACATAGATATTTACACATACATATACATACACATACACATACATACATATACATAATCATATATACATACACAAACACATTAAAAAACACATATTTATACACGTACACATACATTTAAATACACATATAAGCACATATATAAATACACACTCATACACACAATATAGGTACACATAAAAACACACAATGAGACCACACACATAGAACACAACACATGTAGACACATACAACACATACATACACATGCAGATACATCCATATACATACACATGGATATATATACATATACATGTACATATATTTATCTTTATTTATATGAATATAAATATATAATTTAAATTATTCATCACATATTTAAATAAATATATTCATTTTTAAATTATATAATTTATCTAAAAAAACTCAAATATCATATTTATATTAATTATATAAAATTTTTGTAATTAATGTAAATATATATGATATTAAACATTTTTATCAACTAATATAAATTTCACAATTTTTAAATATAAAATTATGAAAATAAAATAATTTTTCTTATTAATATATATATATATATATCATATTTTTTATAATAACATATACATACTTATTTTCATATTAATATTATTTAAAAATATAAAAATATGTAAATGTAAATCAAATTAATCATTGTGACTTTTATTAGTGTTTTTTGTTTAGCACTGAATATCACCCTATCTGTAGTAGTGCTGGTATATAACTTTTCTAAACCAGTAAGCAATATCAAAATAATTAATACATAATTATAAAAATGAGAAAAATAAAAAACATTTCATCTAAAAAACATAAGTTCAAAATTGGAATGCATGAAAAAATATTCACGAAGATGTTCAAAAAAAACAGAAGACAAAACCACTTTGTCACTAGAAAATCAACTCAAAAATATGTGAAATGAATCTAATGAAATAGATTCAAATGAATATAAGGAAAATGAAATGTAAGTGAATATTGAAAAATTTCATGGATAAAAATTAAATAAAATAAATCTATAAAATGAGAACATAATGATTTAAATTATTCCACTGATTTGCCTACATGTTTCGGGATCGTCACATGATTTCACTTTGAGAAAAAGTCAATTAAATAAAATATAAGAGACATAAAAAATTTGGACAAATAAAAACACATGAATAAGGTGAAAATAGAATAATTATACACCATATTTTATATAATTTCAAAGAAAAAAAATATGACTGATCGAGACCCCATTACCAGGGCATAGTCTCACCATTACTAGTGTATAAGGTTATTGAAATGAATAATAGTTATCATCCTTTATTTCTTATATTTATAATGGTATTTTATAAATATAGTTTATCTCCATCTTTATATATAAAACTATCTACGTCATTACAATCCGTTTAGAAAATGTTTTAGAAAAAGTTGGAATTAGTAAGTAATCTAAAATTATTGATTGTCCTTGAATAATGTAATAATGAACTTATTCCCCCCAATTCTCTCTCATTTTGAAAATAATATTGCTCCACTAAAAGTATCAGTTGATCATATCACATATGGGAGACATTAAATCATCTCATGTAGAATAATGATAAAGATCATAGAGGAATCCCTACCATAAAGATAAATACAAGTAACATAGTTAGGAAGCCTATAAAAATAATATTAATATGGTTAGGAAAAAATATATAATGATATTAATATGTCTTATAATCCATGGATTAATTCAGATGTTTTTTTCAAAAACTACAAGAGGAAGGCATGTTGTAAAACTAGAATTGTAAGAAAGAAAAGGTACAGATGAATGGTCAAAACTAACACTCCATGGTGTATATCCACTAAAAAATCAACATAATCAATAGATTAAAGAAAATTTTAAAATATTTCATGTGTAGGATGCGAGTTAGGACAAGAGATGTAAGCCAGGTACGATAGTCCATTTAAGAGGACCAAATGAAAAGCATCCTAGAATGAGGTACAAATCTTGAAAAAGTAAAATATATAAATTAAAATGTAGAGTGAAAATAATATTAACAAGAATATAATTTTATTAAATGCCAAAATTAAATCCTATTTCACACAATATTAGGCATTATGGGTGGGGGTAAAAAATGGACATGATTTCCTAATTGATGGGTGACCACCTTTGACAGATACAAATATTTGACACCACATAAATGGGTATTTTGTATCCACTTCATCATTTTATCACTTTCCTAGTAGTGTTGAATCAAGCCCTTATAGAATCTTTTTCACAAGAAACACTAAAAACAATGTTGATTATCATTTGAACTAGGGGTTTTATAATACCATCACCAAAATCCATAACATTGGCTACCACCCTCCATAGTAATAAACAAATTTGTGTCAAGTTTTGAAATTTTTATCTAATTGGTTGTTTTTTATCATTTTTCATTAATATAGATATGACATATAAAAGTTTTTAAAAAATATTTATAAACACTATAAAAATGATAATATGTTTAGTCATAACGATTAGTGACTATTATTAGCAATACTTGACAATAATAAAATGATCATATGTCATCTCATTTTTATGACTAATAAATTTTTCCATTATTAGTGAAACTTTCTAGAACAGATAACTTATTTCTCAAATATTTTTGACAATATTCAATTAACCCCTCCCCCTGAATGATGGCCCAAGGGACTTAAGTTTCTTGCTATAACTATTGGCCCCATAAACCCCACCCTAAAAAATATCACCATAGAATTATCATTAATTTGGACATCGATGATTTTTTTACTGTTTCACAACACTCATTGGATGAGAAAACATTCCACTGGAATGAGTTATTGTTTCTTTTAAATTATGTTAAATTTATATGTTATATATATATATATTTCAAAATCTGTTTGTGTTTATAAATATAAATTAGTATATATTTTTAATCTATATGTGTCCTTTTCATTATATATGTGTGCCCTTATATTTGTACGTATAAATTCATTTTTTATATGTATTTATATATGTGTTTGTATTTATTTATAAGTGTAAATATGTATGTGTGTACTTCTATGTGTATAAATACATATATGTTTTTATAATCATATATATACATATATATGTCAATATATATATATATGTTTAACACCATTCAGGGTGTTTTTATATACTTGTTCATGTGTGTGTTTATTTGTTGAAAAAATGTGTTCATATATATTTTTTCCAATAATGTGTATTTATATTTATATATTTATATTTATCACTAACCCCATGTTTTTATCATTTTTTTCTTTTGTCTCATAATGAACATTTTGGACCTCGTTAACCTAAATTCAGGTCATAACTACAAATATATATATATATAATTATATGTGTTCTTAAATAAATTAATTTATATATAAACATTATACATATTTGAATACATTTGTATATGTATATTTACAAAAAATTTCCCAATTTATTTTGTGGTATTTCTTTTAAAATTATTACATAATATACTTTTATTTATATTTAATTATATAAAAAATGAAAATAATAACTATCATAAATTCGTAATATATGATTATTTAATATTTCTAGATATGTATTTTATACTGGATACCCTTTATAAGTTATAAAAAATCATCGATAAACAAAAGCCTTCACAATGTTTGAAAAGCACTCATAAAGGTAACCTTTATTTTTTATTTTGAAAGAAAACAACATTAGATTGATAAATAATTAGTAAAAATTGATGCAGATAATGGTACACATAATGATTGATAATATGGTATTTATGATGAAATTCCTTTATCGATGCTAAAAAATCGATGATAAAATTCATGAACAATTATTTAAATTGTATAAAAATATATTTTTATTTTCCTTAATAATAACCAAATGATATTATTATAAAAAAAATTATATTATATTTATTAATTATGATTAAGATAGGAAAAAAGAACTCAAGCCATTCTTACTTAGTAACCTATATTAAAATTGGCTTTGTAAATAAAACAGTAGGTAAGAAAAATATTGATTAAAAAAATTAACTATTTTATAATGAGTAAATTAAACTTATTTTTAAATATAAATTTACTAACATATGGATAATTAATATTATTTCACTAAACTATTTTTAATGTACAATATATATACATATATGTTTAATTAAAAAATATATACAAATATAAAAAAACAAACAAAGAATCACACCCACAAACACACACACACTGTGGGGGACACTATCAATTTCAGTGACTCTCACAGGATTCATGTATAGATGTTTTTTATATAAATACCTCCAAAAAGGATTCTAATGTCAGTAATAGACATTGAATGTGTTTTATAAGGTCTGTAGCTAGCAGGATGGATGCAACCAACATCAGGGGAGGAAAATTTACTAACATATGGTTAATTAATATTATTTCACTAAACTAATTTTAATGTACAATATATATAAATTTATGTTTAATTAAAAACATATATACAAATATAAAAAAACAAACAAAGAATCACACCCATAAACACACACACACACACACACACTGTGGCGGAAACTCCCAATTTCAGAGACTCTCGCACAATTCATTTATAGAGGTTTTTTTTGTAGAAATACCTCCAAAAAGGTCTCTAACGTCAGTAATATACATTGAATGTCATTTCTATGGTTTGTATCTTGAATTATGGACAAAACCAACGTCAATGGAGTAAATAATTTGGAATGGTGAACCAGCTAAATCACCATTGATGAAGATGGGTTTGCCTCATTATAAATCAGAATAATTCTCATGTAATTGGATATATGTATGGCTATGTGTATCCTCTAATGTTTTTCAAAATAATAATTAAATTTTCTTATCCCTTTCTCATGTGGATGTAGGAACACCATAAAACCACATTAAATTTGTTCATTATATCATCACAACACTAATGTTTTCAGAATTCAGTGCTACACTTAATCCGTACTATCTAAAATCCCTAATGAAAGTGAAACTTTTTCAACAGTTTTTTGAGAACTAATAATGGGCACATTCATTTGTTCTTATTTTTAACATTGATAAAGAGAATCATTTGTTGATTCTAAAATAGCACTGAAAAACAATATATTTCATAAACAATTTATATATCATTAAAAATAATATATTAATATATTTATAAAAATATAATTTTTTTAAATATGTTTTATATAAGACTAAATATTCATTTACATTTAATATATATATGATTTTTAGTGAACAATAGATTATAGAATAATATATAATAAATATTAATTAATAATGTTTTCATTATTATTGATTTATAGTCATTTACTAATAATTTGGAGAAATAAAAATTCAACAAACTAATGAAGGATCTAAGAAAAGTTGAAAACATGAGTTGAACATGGAACAACCATAACTGTTGATATTGGTGTCCATCTTGTACGTATCACATATCAAATTCACAATTTAGAGAATATATTAAATGTGGTGACTCAAGGGGACTCCATTTAGTTATTTGTTGAGGAAAAATGAAAAAACATTCTTCCAGAACTAAGTATTTTGTTGGGAAACCCAAAATTTTGATCATTTCATGGAATTTCAGCATCATTTGAGGGGGTTTTATATAGTTATTTTAGTATAAAAATTATTTATTCTTATTTTTTATAGTCAAATTGAATTATTGTGTTTAAATATTAATTTTTTCATATTTTAGTGTTTTTATGAATACATATGTACATATTTTCTAAAATTTTAAAATAATAAATCAAATTATCAAATAAAAATCTTATAATATTTAAATAAAAACGTATATGAAAATTATTATTTATTATTCGTATTATTTTAAATAAAAAACTACCAATTTTATATACCTTGAAAATTTATTATATATATATATATATATCCATTCATGAAATGTTTATATGAAAATATGTATTCATTAAAAAGGAAATTTATATAAGGGGGATCATTATAGATCTATACTCTAGGGGGAGCATTGCACAGTGTTTCCTTTCACAATATTGGTGGCCTAAAATCTGGGTTCCAAAACATTATCGATATATAAAGTTTCCCCTATAAAGAGATATTTGTGGAGGAGTCTCCATTCGGAGTTCCTATGGCACAGAATTTGGTGATTTTATCTCTTCTAGCCATCTTTGAGAGCCATGTATTACTGGTGCTACTTATTTTAACATATCTCCACTACCCCTCTCCACCTTATCAATGACCCAACATCAATGTTCCATCTTATTTTTTCGTGGAGATTTTTCCTCTTACTCACCCTAATAAGGTGATCTTGTCTATACATCATGGGATCTGTGAATTAAATGTTGGATGTTATTAGGGTTTCTAGGAGTTTAATAAGTTTAGAGGTCTGAGGATATATACTCCACGGGTAGCGATGCAATGATAGTGGGAGGATATTATTTTCTTGGAGGTTCGTCAGTTGGAAGAGTGTGGAATCAGTTGTTTAGATGACAACACAACATAGGGATGTTGGGCCACGTGGTCTATTAGGACATTTTGGGACATTGAGTGATCATTCATAAGTAATTTATTTATATGGAGACAACAATTAAAAACCAATTAGATTCTGTAGGTAGTGTATGCATGTCGATATGTGTAGTGTTTTTATGAGGATTAAAAGAGTGATGAGTATAATAACACCTATCATCTATGTATTATTACCTTACTATTGGATGGATGGGAACCCACTCATGTGATTCTTTTATAATAGGACTAGATTAATGCTGCGAAGCATTTGGTTATTATTTTTTCTTGGTACAACTGAAGCAATGTCAGGTGGGAAGGTCAAAATAGAGATAAGTGTATTTAGATATATCATATGACCTTCCTCCCATAAACCATTGTTGGGTGAAGGTGTTCCCTTTCAAAAAGTATCAATATAGTATGATGAAATAGTTTTGGTGTGGGAGGGAGTGAATGCATCACTCATGACTCGTACAATAGGTGTAATTTCGCTAGGTGGTTGAAGGACTTGACCAATGGAATGAAATGGTGCTGACTTCACATGGATGGGATAACCATATATTTGCCTTCATGCCAATAGGCCCTCAGGTCACTCATATTCTAAGGCCTCTGTGCCTCTAGGCATATAGATAATGTTATAGTTCCCTCTAAACATTTTAAAATGGAGGTTTCATAACATTAATTTAAAAAAAGGGTCTTCACACAAGCGTGATTGAAGAAAAAAATAAACAATATATATTCATAATAATATTATAATATATTCAAATTAATAATAATATGTAATTATTTTGGTGGGTAAGTATGATATATAAATGTGTATGTGTTTGTAAATATTTTCGTTTATATTTTTCAATGTGTATTTCAATATTATGTAAAACCCCAATATAAATGTATTTTTATAAATATATCATAATCATTATATACTATATATTAACGTATTTTCAATAAATATTTGTAAATAAATTATAAAAAAACTCTATATAAATATATAATTATATGTTAATATGTAGAAATATAGATGTAAATATATAAAAAAATAAATGTGTATTTAATTATCTATAAAATTTAAATCTATATATACAATGTATATAAATATTTTTAAAATGTATTTAAAAATAATTATATCAATGTATATAGTTATATGTATAAATATATGAATATTAATATATATATAAATGGATTATTAATATATTTATATATAAATAAATAGATATATAATAAAATAATATGAAAATATAGATGGTCCATTGGTAATGGTTTTATCAACTAAGGTAAATGTTGGGGGTTCAATTCTAAGTATTAGTATGTTTGAAGGGTGTGAACAACTTTGATAATGGGGTTGGAAAGCACTGAAAATTGGAGTTGGATCAAGCAAGGCAAGCTATGTGTGTGGCGGTGCACTATTCTGATGGAGGTGATATCAGAGGACTGAAAAACGTTACAGTACAAATTTTTTTCTTCTTCTAAAAATTAGATTTTAAATATTATCAGCACTAAAAAATGTACTGATTAAGGACACATGATTAGAAGTGTTCTTCACATGTGGGTTTATTTTCTAGCACAAAAAACAGACATTTCCTGAAATCTTAAATACATTATCTGTAGAAATGAAATTTTATTAAATGTTTGTGTTTGATTTCATCATCATAGAATTTTACCAACCCAAAAAATTGGAATCAGAGAAACCAAAGAAAAAAATGATAATGAAGTAAAGGTTTTTCATATTAATATAAAATTTAAAGTAGAGAGAATAAATTTTTTATGCAAGATTTGGAAGGTTATCATTGTGATGATTCCGCAATTAAAACATAATTGAAAATAGGGTTGGAACAGAGATGATAGAGATGGTTATATTTAGGGTGATACAATACCCCTTGGGTAGAGAAGATAATGTTATTCACATCAGTAGTGATTTTATTGTGACTGTTTCAGTGGAAAAATTAGTGAGCCAAGACAATAAATCATTTCAACCACTGATTCCATTTTAACCATATATTATTCAAACATAGTTTGTTTTCAATGATCCTAGAGTCAATTCAATCAATTTTGACTATTTTAGAAACATCAATATATTATGTTATTTCAGACATAGACTGCACAAATGGAGGACAATACCAGTGAAATGATTAATTTTACTGCTTTTAATTTTGAAATATAGAAACCCAAACTGTAAGATCTTTTGTATATTAAATATTTTTGGTAGCAAATAGTGGGTAAGCCCATAATAGTGCAATCAATATTATATGTAACAAGTGATTAGTCTTGAAAGAATATCTCACTGAGTACCTCTCCAGTTTATGTGGAGTGGGTAATTCTCAATATAAAATGTAATACAAAAAACAGATAGTATATTAGAAATACTGTCTTCCAAAATATTTACAATAAACAAGATGAATCTATTTTTCAGTTGAAATGAGAAATGATATATGAAAGGATAACCACACATAAAATCAAAAACCTGATTCTCTAACTTGTCAAGATGAATTATATAAAAAAGAACAATGTATCATATCACATTAAAGAGTTAAGTGGTATTTATATTCAATTAAATTCAATAAAAATTATGGTTCATGATGAGTTTCATTAACTATTAATGTTGAGTTCCTTACTAATATTGTGGGGCACACTGGCCATGTAAGTCAATAATTATTCACCTAATGAAAAACTCACTATTGAAATGGTGGAGGAATGAATGCTGGATAAATAATATAGAAGGATTTATTTGGGATGTCCTATGAAATTATAATCTCTTATCAATAAATGAAATGTGAAGTAGACATGATAAAGAATGAATCAGTGGAAAATTACCCCATTTTAAATGTCAACAAATGTTGAAGTGATCAAAATCTTGAATGATATACGACATGACATGCCACCATTGTATCCAGATCAATAATTTCATCTCTTCATGTCAGAAATTGAAATAATTGTAATGTAATGAGGAAGGTAAACCCCAATTAATGTTGTCATAGTTGAAAATGAATGAATTTATTATTGTTCGGTAAGATAATGTCACCTCAAAACAAAGACTCAACAGGGATTATTGTTTCAAGTGCCTCCAACCATGTCAAAACTATATGAAATTACTTATTGGCTTAGAATTTAGAAAATTTTGAAAATTTAAGGATTATAAATGATATTTCATCTTAAATTTCAAGTATTGAAAATATTTTTTTGGAGATCATTATTTGATGATGGTTATAGTTGAATTATGGGAGGCATGTTTCTGATATTCACCTTAATCTGATATCAAATTTATTACTTGATGATGATAAATACAATTTTTTACTTTTGTGATGGGAAATGTAATATTACTAATGGTAACATGATAATTTCTAATGATATGAAATATACATATCTTCATCTAAAAATTCCATGTTCTGTAGAGGTGATGTCAATATTCCTGAATTGAGGTTTCAACTGAATTGTGGCATAAATTAATTGATTAAATGATCATAATATTAATTAAAATTTTCTATTGGAAGGATATATTTCTAATTATTAAAGTTACTCATTTGTATAATTTTCAGGAATAAATAATTTGAGTGTAACATATAGAAACATTTCATGGTTTTTTACAAGCCAGGAAAAATGTTTTTGATATAACAACCACTAATTTTGAATGAAGAGTGTCAATTCAATGGGAGGTTCTATTGATTTAATGACATTGATAGATGGATACTCTAGGAAAGAGTGGGATTTTTTTTAAAATCTAAATATTATGTTCATGTTGTTTTCATGTAGTTTCATGTAATGATGAAAAGAGAAACATAAAGTTGATTGAAGTGTGTGCATGTATAAAATAGAGGAGTAACATGGAATATTCGAGGACTAAAATTAGAGTTTTAGCATCATGATACAAAATAGTACAAAAGAAACATCAATATAATAGTGTTTCATGATGTATGAATATAACCATCAGTTAGATAGTAAAGTGTATTATCAGGATTCAAAATTTTCCAAACACCTTTGGCCGGAGGCAATGAAAACCGTACATGATCTTATCATCATTTCTCCATTATTTCCAATAAACTAAATTGCACTAGAAATAATTTTGATATGTAAATAATTATTATAAAATTACTTTAGAGTATTTGGATACATGATATTTTTCCACATATCGAAACATGAAAGAGAAATGATTGATGGAAGGGGAAAGAAGAATATCATTTTAATGTATGAACATGAAGTACTTTATACCATATTTTAGATCCTATTTGTAAGAGGATCATAAGAATTATAGAAGTGATAATTGTTGAATAAAAAAATGATTGAGAATTTTGAGAATCCAAAAAATCAAGGGAATCCAGAGTCTGAGGAAATTATAGTTAATATAGAATGAGACACACATCAATTAATTCCACACACTGGGGGGGGGGGGAGATTCTAGACACTAGTGATGAATCATCAGCTAACATGCCTCAATCTATTTATATATATCTGTCATATATTATTAAATAATATATCCGACAAAATAATAATTCGGGAGATCCACCAGAAAATAAAAAATGAGTAATAGATTCTCACTACAAGAGTATTTAATTCCCACTAATATGTGATATCCATTCAGTTGCAATGCATAGATTAGAATCCCAATAAAGATAGAATAGAAAAAGGCAATTCAGGAGGAGAAGATACCCATACACAAGAGCCAAACAATTTGATTGGAAATTTACCATATTGAAATAAGGAACTTGAGAATAAGTGGATGAATATAATCCAAGGGTAATATAGAAGATCCCAGCCACACTACATATATAGGATGGTAGTGATGGGATTTAGTCAGATTAATGTTAATGAATTCCATGATTTTTCCCATTTGATAAAAATGTATTTAATTAGAGTTGTACATGTATTGGAAAAATGTATCAACCTAGAGGTTCATCAATTAGATACAAGTACAACATTCTTACATGGTGATATTTAACATGCGATATACATTGAGAAACCAGAGGGATATTAGGTCAATGTTAAATAAAACATGGTATGTAAACATAGGAAACGTTTATATGGTCTAAAATAGGAACCAAGAAAATATTAATGGAAATTTGACTAACTCATGGAGAAGAATGAGTACTGGATAATGACTACTGAAAAATTTCTTTTCATCAACCAGTTTTATTCCAGTGATTTCAATATTTTAGAACATTTTGTTGATGAGATGATAATTATTAGAATATATATCACCATGATTAATAGGTTGAATATAGAATTGAAGAAGCCTTTGTAAATAAGGGAATGAGGAGTATATACATATATCCTTGGAATTATGATTACACATGACATGGGGAATCATAATATTTGACTATATTAGGAATGATACTTTGAGAATGTTATTGAACGAATCAATATAAACAGGGTAAAAATAGATAGTACTCCACTTGTGGAGGATCACGACAATATAGAGACTATAAAATGAATAAGATAAAGATAAAATGGAAAATATCTTTATCATATAGTGGTTTGAAGTATCATGTATGCAACGGTGTGAACCTAACCACACATTTCTCACACTAATATCATTTTGAAAATATTATTAGTGGATCCGTGAATGGTGAACTAGAAAATGGTAAAATGGATGTTAAGGAATCTACAAGTTAAAAATAGTAATTATTTATGTTTTATAATCGTTAAAACTATTTTACAATGATATACAGATTTAAATATGGCTATAGATGTATACAAAAGGTAATCTATATCTAGATTCCTCATATCATTTTTCGGGGGATTAGTCTACGAGAACTATGATTTCAAAAGTGTGTTTCCATGTATAACATATAAATATAATATATCAATGTAATTGAAGGATATATAAAATGTCTTGGGATAATGATGTTTCTATATTGATTGGGGAAGATTCAAGTGAATTACATTCTCTATTATGATAGTCAAAGAACTATTAAACTCTACAAGAACAAGACACTTTATTCAAGGTCAAAACAAATTGATGTGTGATATCACGTGATCCATAATGTGTTAGAACAAATGTTGTTAAAAAATAGGGAAATAGTCATAAATGATAATGGGGTAGACATGATGAAATGGTTTCTACTAAATAAGACGATAGAATCCTTTAAGAAGACCATGAGACTGGATTCGAACCCAAATTGTTCATAAGGAGATGATTTAAGTGGGTACACACCGAATTAGGGATAATTTTATATGAGTCATTTATATAAGCTATTTTTGTAAGTAAAACTTTTAGTGTTGAGTCTATGGTTGAATATTTCATTGAAATGAGTTTTTCTTGGTTTGTACCTTACATGATAGTTGGATTCAATAGTGGGGGAGGAATGTTTTATGGTAGATTAACCAATCGAACCAAAATTGATGAAGATTCATTTTCTTCCTTTGAAATAAGAATAAATATCTTGTAATTTGATGTTTTTAACCATTTTTGTATCATTTAATTGTTATCTAGAGATGAAATAAACAACGTGAACTCCTTTATTTCATGGTTGTGGGAACAAAACTACACCACACTGATAATTTATTCCTTACTTTATATTCACTAATTCTGTTTTTTATCATCCAAGACTCTTGATGCACTAACACAAATATAAAAATGAATATAGATATATAAAGCATTACAATATATATTGGAAGACTGTCTAATTCATAGATCTGGCATCGCTTCGAAGAGTGTAATGGGTGGAAAGTTTATTATGAATCACGGATCATATTGGAGGACCTATAATGGTTTTAAAACTCAAAATTGGAATGATTCATCATTGGAAGACAATAAAAAACATAACACCACATCACCAAAAGTCTCTATGAATGATGATACTAGAGTCATTGTTTTTATTAATGACTATATTAGTGGTTGAGATTATAGGAATCATGTAACAATGTTCAACAATAATGATTGGAGGACCATTTCAGCTATCCATTTGATATCAAATTCTATAAATGATTAACTATTCTGGAGAATGTATTCTTTCATATGATACATGGTACTATATAGTTGTAAAAATGTCATTAGTTTTTTAAATCCCACTGATCGTAATCCATAGAATTTCCTTTCGAAGCCCAATGTGCCACCAAAAAACATATATCATTTTTAGATCATTTACATAAAAAATATCCCGAACAAGAAATAAGGAATTATCACCCAAACAGACCACACAATTCAATTTAAAAACAAAAAAAATCAATGAAAATAAATTATTCCCATAAATAATTAAGTCAAAAAACAAAAAAAACCTAGCGGGCACAATATTACTGAAAATATGTACTGAGAATAATAAAAACAATACAATAAAGGAAAATAACACATGGAATTTGTGTTTTGGACATCTTAGGTCATAATTTATTGAAATAACACCACAGGAATTCCTTTTATAAAGAAATAAATGAAATGTACGATTAGATACTGAAAATTGATATAGGATACATTACATGAACATACTAAAACTAGAGGAATAATCTTACACCTAGGTTCCCAAGAAGAAATAATTAAGAACAAAAAACATTGGAAATTTAAATAGGATGAAAAAAATTATTGAGTCCCCCTTACCAGGATTGATATCACATATAAAAAGTTTTTCAAGACCCATTATAACCAGATTCTTCCTTAGAAAATGCAATAAATGAAAGATATCCATAGGAACAACACTGCCAGAATAATCCATGGATGCCATTTACAACAAAGCCATGAATAGGCTCTCTGTTATTTGAACATCTTAACCCCCCAGATTTCTTTCTCGGTTTAGTGTCTATGTGTTTTTGATTATATAACTATATTGGCACAACCAAGGTCCTAGGGAACCTAGTATTGATGGGATAAATATATCAAACAACCTTTACTAACAAAAATACATGTGCTTGGTAAAGTACATTTTGAAAAGATTTTTTGCAAAAAAACATGAATGGTCAGTGCCATGTAAAGGTCTTTATAATCATCCCTGTGTGAAGGATAACTTGGTGTGATAAGTGATGGTCCTTCCTGCACTATGTAAGGATAATTTGGCTAGTGAATAATGGTATAAGGATACTATATTAGGGTCACCACCCACTATATAAGTTTCAAAACCTACTACATAATATAAATGTGGTCCCCACGTAAAGGTACCATAATAATCATTTATGGGTATAACACTATATTCCTCTTCTATGTAAGTGTAGATCAAACTACATGCAACAGTACACTAGACCCTGCATAAATGTAACCCTATAAAGTCAAATCATACATAGGGGTACGTAACCACTTATTTAATGGCTAACACTATAAAATAAAAAATATATAAGTGTAACAATCACCTTCCATATGGGAATCATAACCTCATTTATGGTTAAACCCACCTCAAATAAGTGTAAAATAAAACAAATGTAATCCTAAAAAAACAACCAAAATCCACCAAAACAAACTCTAATCATAATACTAATTAACCAAGTATGAAATAAAATAAAACAAGAGATTATTCATTTCTTCAAAATGTAAAAAAATTAAAAATCATTAATATGTAGCAATTAAAAATAAAATTTATAAAAATTAAAATATAAGGCAAACAAGGTTGATGTTATTTTAGGAATATACAACCCCCCACTTCTCAGATAGTTTAGAAAATCTTTACAAACAAAAGAACCTATGGTCAAACATTATTATCCCAACCTAACCAACAACTTATAATGTTACACATTTCCATGTACAAATACATTTACTGTAAATAACATCTAAACCATGCTCCTATAATAAAAAATCAAATAAACTACATTAACGAATTCACAAATCTTCAGTTACTTGATATTCTCAACATCCCATACATGCAACTAGCTAAACGCATGCCATCAAAGGCCTTAGACAACATTCATTTCCTTGTATTACACCCAAAGAAACTATATCTATACCCAATTCCTAAAACAAAAAATAAACACAACAAAATAGAAATTTAGAATGTAATAAATCTCAGAAGTGTAATAGACCAATTTAAATAAATAAAAGTAGAAAAAACACATTATAACAAATACAAAAAGATGTAAAAATATATACCTCTACTATAACTACCCATAAATTACATAAATATATTTTACTTAAAAATTGATGTATATTCATTTCAACATATGATAATTCCACTAAAGAACCATATAGGTACAGTGTTATTAGATACTTGGAAACATAAACAACTGGTTAATAAAATATCTACATTGTATCCAACTTATTTTCTCATAAACAGAATTCATTTTGAAATATCATACTTAATATCCTTCTTTATAAAATTAGAATAATTTACATATTAATGGGTGAGCTCAAATGATCATTATGGGTAAATAAGGGAGAATATCAATCATATCAAAGTCATAAGATATAAGAACAAAACATTGGGAGGTTTTATCCTGCATATGAAAGACTGTGATATCACGTCATGGGGTAAAAGTTTCTAGTACACAATATAAATAATCCCAATATTAAAAACATAATACATGAAGTTTTTCTCCTACATATAATCATATAAAATCATTTCTATATTACCAAAGGCTTATATCCAAGACCATTATAGTGGAAGAAGACTATTACTAAATCGGGATTACATGTTTTTCCAGCCCTGTATTACTAAACTAGATTTACATTCCATTCCATTTATGTTTTTATTAGGAGATATAAATATTACCCAATTCATTGGAGGGAGATATAGGTCCCATGAATCTCATAATGAATTCATAATTACATGTTCTACAAAACATAAATTATAGCATAACCCATGGAATACAAACTGTTTCTTAAAAATAATTCCTTAATAAAATTTATAAAACAAATTGAGTTCATAAAAATAATTACATAATAAAAAAACTCAAATCATACTGATAATATGGATAAAAAAATAACCCTTTTCAAATAATTCCATCTTATATGGAAAATAATTTTGATAAAATATTTGAAATTATTTCTCGAGGAAAATAATGTTTCTTCTTCAAAAACATTTTCTTTTTTAAAATGCGACATAATTTTAAAGGGTAAAAATATAATATATAAAAACTTGAAATAATGTAATGTAATATTAATGGAAATAAGGTGTTATGAAGTCATAATAATCCATTAATTCCATTTAAGATAAAAAAATATTCTTCTCATACTCTTGCTGGAAAATACCAAAGTACATCCTATTGAAAATGATAGAAGGATTCCTTCCATAACATTTAAAAAAATATATACTAATAGTTAAAATTGAATTATAAAATAATAGAATAATATAATTAATATTATATATTTTTAAAACATGGACATGGATGATAAATATATCATAGTAAATACTTGCATATAAACAAACTTGGATTATAATTAGATTATGAAATTATCCCTTACCTTATGTATGATATCCTTAGTATGTGTCTGAATCTACTAAATAATTATTTAAATAATTTTATTGGCATATTCTAGAATCATAATAATTTTGATGATATCACATATGATCATATTATTATCTTTTTGTTAGTAACAGTTTATTGTCACTTGTTATTTAGACATTAATTGCTTTATGTTCTTATGCATGTTTTGTTGGGTATGTTAATGTTACAATTCATAGGTTATAGTTATATCATTTAAATAATTATATTAATATAATATATATCATATTTATTCATTCCATTAATGTATAAAATCATTGTTTCATGATGATCATGTAGAATTAATCAGATCGCATCGTGGACAAGGTAGGTCGTACGTACACACAAGTGACGATATCATTCATTTGATGGTAAAATAATATGGAATTGGATGTTATATTAATTATATGAAATAATTATCATGTTATATTCATTATTTAAATCCATTATACTCATCATTATATCCATCCAAATAAATTATTTTTGAATAACCAATTACATCACAACGTGGAGATGGTAAGCCGTACGTACATACACATGGTGATATTGTTATTCGTAGGATGGATAAAATTATGAATAAGGTTGTACCATAATTATAATAACATCTAAAAATTTATAAGATATTGTATTTATTACATTATTAAGGAAACTGCATAAGTAGATGAAGAAGAAAAAAAATAATTTAGAAAGAGGTG
The DNA here is from genome assembly GCA_963277665.1 of Viscum album. Classification (NCBI taxonomy): domain Eukaryota; kingdom Viridiplantae; phylum Streptophyta; class Magnoliopsida; order Santalales; family Viscaceae; genus Viscum; species Viscum album. The sequence continues at coordinate 1,112,040,832 of OY728129.1, read as the reverse complement.
ATAAAACAATTACCCCTTTTACAAGTATCCTTATTTTTTACTTTCCCAAAAGGCCTCAATAGGATGGACTTATGCCCATTGTGTGGCATATAAGAGGAAGTGATGGATTTTGGGAGACTATTTTATAATAATTGAGATGATCCAAGGTGATTGAGTGGTGAGAGAAAGTGGAAAGAGGTGGTTTCTTTTATAAAAGGGAGGATGGACACTTTAAGAAAGGGGTTATTATTATTATTTTATTATAAAAGGATTTTAGAATTTTAATAGTTTGATGTGAAACATTTATAGATTAATATGATTATGGGTCTAAATCCTCTCAACCAATTGGTGTTAGATAAGTTTATGTAACAAAATTAACATTATCGTTTAGCTTTACCCCTTAGGTAAATACATTAACTCATACCATGTCTTCTTGTATTTTGAAAATATATGGTTATTATAGTTACTGTAAAATTCAAATGGAACCAACAGTGAGCCATTAATTAAATTTTGTATAGTATATAAGTCATTTTACCGAATCTAGGATTTTTAGGACTATTATATCATTTAATAAAAAAAATTTTGTTTTAAAAAACACAATTATGTCAATTTTGACAATATATAGGAATTGATTGTTGTTAAAGTCACAAAAAGTTAATTAATTAAAAAAATAAATTAACTAAAATATAACATGTTATAAGAATCAAAAAAATATAGGTATGACATCAAAAGTTTAAAAATAATATTATTTTAATATTTATAGTATCCTTTCAAAGAATGTTCATTAATCAGACAATCAATTAATCATCATTATGTCATAAATTAATATATTTATTTAATGTCTAAAAATTATAAATAAACTACCTTGATGAGGGAAATAGTTTTAGCTTTATTATTACTATTTATAGTCAAATAAATTACTTATATAACTCTATATTGAAAATGTTTTACTAAAATATAGATCTTATGTCATATTTCTCTTTAAACTAAATTAAACGATTTAAAATGTCATTATCAGACCTTAGTGGCACCATGGGATCTTAAAATAAATTCAAGGATGCTCTTGGTTGGACATATTTCATCCATCAGGATTAGGACTTTTTTAGGGTTGTTTTATATTATTATAATATTATTTTTTTCCTTTATTAACCAGATTTACAATTTTACCACGTTAAATAAAAATAATTACTGAAATTAATATTTATAATATCCAAAAATAAAAGGCACCTATTTAAAAAAAATATAACCTATACCTTCTAATATGGAATCCATTTTTCTAAATTAAAAACATTGAATTGGCATAAATTAATTTATAATAAATCAAATTGTCAGAATAAGAGACTGTGTTTTTAAAAGTTAAAACATTGCAAAATATTGAAATGTTTTTTTCTTATGAATTTAATTTATAGTTAATGAAAATTAAATACATTATATTTTAGGATAAAAATATATTCCATTAAATATTACAATTTTACTATATAAATTATTTTTATGAAAAAAGTTGTTTCCACTTAATATTTAGTGTGTTTTTACTATTCATCAAATCATGAATGATCTCAAAAAATATAAAAAATCTAGTCAATGTAAATTTTTACATCCCACATTAAAGTAACATTTTTAGGTTTTCAAATAAATATTATTAATGTGTCAACATTTTAATTTAAAATGGGTTTTACAGTTGATGGATTAAGATTGACCTTTAAAGAATATAGGGTTTTATACGAAAAAATATGGTTTATTTACACCGTATTTTTTAAATATCCATTGGATGAATATCAAAATATTTCATATAATATCTATATCATTAGTTAGCAATAATAATTCACTCAAAATACTAATTTCCATTTTATATTTTTCCTAAATAATGGATATCCATTAAATTCACAATGCATTTTCATAAGTTAGTTATACTTATTCCAACTAACCTAACAGCTAGGCTATAACTGTAAATGTATAATAAAGGAATCTCACAGTTCATTTAAAATCATTATTCTGTGCAATGCAATCTACTGTAGAATAATTTATTTCAAATAAAATATTTTATCAAAACATTCGAGTGTTACTTTCACTTGATCACAAACACTTCAAAAAAACTATCCATATCAAAAACCACTCTTCCAAACAGAGATCCTAAAAATTTCACATAAAACCAATACATATATTACCAAATAAAGACAACATATATGTAAACCTACTATTTACTAAGGTATTATATATAGACTGAGAGAACCTTGACACTATCAAAAATGGATTATACCACATTTTTTTGGGAGATATTATCCCTACAGGTATCCCCAGGGAAGTATCTCATAATATGGTTAGTCATTCCACACTGATTGCACTCAGACATATTAGATAAACTATCATCCTTTCATTCTTTATATTCTTTCGGTTGAACTGTACATTTGAGAAACTTTTTCACATACCTATCCCCATTACACATTTCTTGGAAACCATGAATTAAAATATCCCTAGAAAAGTCAATTGACATAACTTCACCTTATGTGATAGAATCAATATGGTTCATCATAAATTCTATAACTATAATGAATAGTTCATCCAAGGAATTGAAGAAAAAAATCATATTCCTTATCGTTAATATCATTATCTACATTGGATAAATTTAACAACATATTATTAAAACTATAAAACATTTTCTTAAAAGAGGTTTTTGGAACAAATTTTCCATTTATAAATATGTGATTTCTTTTATAACATTATTAAATGGGATATAGTCATGTAATGTTACTCAAAATAAAACTATATTTTTCTGGATGAAGTCTCATGGACCATTTCATACAAAACCATGTCATTAAGGGTCAATAAAAGTATGGAATGTTATTTAATTAAAATATTAGGGTCAACATTGTATAAGAAAAATTGGTATTCCTAGTGGAAAATTAAATGTTAATTTTATTTTAGAACTTGCAATTGTATCATCAAGTCCAGTATAGAAATGAATGTTATGCATCTTCACTCTACAAAATTGAAATAATTTTCCCCATAAAACATATCCAACACTAATATAGTAGAAGAAAATTTTGATTAAATAAAAAATGTCTCTAATACCAAACCTTTTAGGGAAGCATCCCTTGAAAAACAGAACTCCAAGATATGAGACTGTTTCAAACATAACCACCAAAAAACTACATTTAATCTTAATATAATTAAAACTAAATAAATACTTACTTTTTGAGTAGATTTGAAAAAAAAATACAAGAAAAATTTTATAGGAAAATAACATTTAAAAGAAACAACGAGAATAATAAAACCAATACATAAAATAAAAATAATAGAGGAAATTTAAAGGTGTCGTTCATCCGAATACCATCTAAGATGATTTTTGGAGAATCAAACCATGTACAATTATATTGTTAATTTTTTGATTCAATTCAAGGAGTCATTCATCTGAATACCATCTATGATGCTTTTTAGAGAGTGGTGAGATTGCCCATAATTTGTAAGATCATTTCTTATTCATTATATTCAGTTATTTGTAGTTTTATTGATACTATTGTTTCAAATATATGCTTTCTAGTTTTCATTGTACAATGTTTGATTATATTATAGATAATTATAAACTCTCTTCCTACGGGGTGGTGTTCGTGTTGTGTGCACCAAATACAAAATTATAGGAATCAAGTTAAATCTTTTTTTACCATTTATTACTTTTCTGTTTACCTGTTGTAATTATCCAGTTCATCGAATCTTTACTCAACAAATTATTCTTAGTTTTTTTATTCTTGTCTTTTCATTTCAAAATCATCTTATCAAACATATTATGTGAAAAACAATATTTTATTCCTTAATACTTGGATATTCCTGGTGGCATATCATAATACTGAACACATGAAATTTGTATTATAATCACCAAAAAATAATGTGGTATCTACTAAATATGAGATAGAATGGTTTAATGGTTATAATTACTACAACCTTTAGCGAATCAAGATTAATGCCCTACTTATACAATTGAAACATATCAATGTATTTAATATACCAATAAAACATTTATTTTCTCATTAATATTATTGAAAAGGTATTTATAATTATCAATATGTCCCTATTTAAACCTCTCAAAAGGCTTATAACTCGATTATTTTCTACTTAGGTAATAAGTTCCTAGAGAAGTAGTTCATTAATTGACTTCTTCTAGAATACGATTAAAACATGAAAAAACATATATGAATACATAAATTATTCTTCTATTATACAAGATAATCATATTTTTCACCTTTATAATATGTCTAGGTATTCTAATTCGATCTCACGTTGATAAATTTAAAAATATTTTGGTTGGTCTTTATAATATTAATGATGGAATTTTTACTAAATATCAAGATATAATCTTTTTAGTTTTAGTTGATGGTGTATATAATACCATTATAAAGACCATTATATATGGATGAGACTCTTTATAACAAGAAGTCAAATTAGTAGTAGAATAATTTTAATCATATATTATATCTAATAAATTTCATTCTAAAACAAAAGTGAGATCTTAGGAAGACGTTTTTTTACTAGTGGTATACCTTAGATTAAGAACAAGAAGAAATCAAATAATAAGGTAAGTTGAAATAATGGTAAATAAAAAAAATAAATCAAACACTAAGGGAAATAAGTTTACATTCACCAATTTACGTAAAGCCTAGAGGCATTACTCTAGAGTGCTCAAAGCATAAGAAATAAAATTATCTCCCTAATGAATCTATTGATCAATAATTGATAGTCTGTGTTGGTTATGAAACTAATGAGGTGAAAATTGTTACTTTTAATAATCTATCTAATTAATGGGTTCTAGATGTAGGATATTCTGTTACCATGTTCCATGTTAAATATTATCTTCTTGATATGTTTGAGATAGATTATGGAGAAGTCATTCTAGGTAACTAAAATAGGGGTAGAGGATAGGGTAGAGTATAAATTATTTTAGAGAATAATGATCATTATTTAGTGAAATTACTATAAGAATGTTCTCTCCCCAACCTAATTATTAATTGAATTGACCATGGAATATTTAACCGTAATTTATACATTCAGGTAAGATGTTTCTTGTCTAAATTCCTCTATGGGATCTAGGAATATAATCAAATAATGTCCTATTAATCAGATGCATATTTTAGATTAATGGGCACAACCTGGACATATAGGTAGCATATATATCCCCATTTTATAATTTACTATGCTCTGTAATTTAATATTGGAACATATAAGCTCCAAAGGACTTGACTATTTTAGTAAGAAAGGGATTTCTATTTTTATAACACCATGAAACCTTCTATTTTTTGAAGACTATATTCTATAAAAGCCAAAGAGTGTCAACATTAATATTACTTCTTTTAAAACTGGTCACCCTTTAGAGTATGACCATTCTGACATATGGGGCTTACTAGGACCATAGATCATGGTGGATGCTCTAATTGTTTAACATGAATTGTTGATTAATCTATAAGATTTTTGGATTATGTTCATCATAACAAATCTAATGTCTTTGAATCCATTAAATCCCGGAAATCCCTTATTGAGAAAAAACATGTAAAAATATTAAATCATTAATAATATATAATGAAATAAAGTATCTATCATTATTCTTCATATATGTTTGTGAGTTAAAACATGTTATTAAACATTAGACTATTAATGAAACAACATAACAGAAATTTTTTATATAACATATGAACTATAATATACTTGAAAGAGTTTGAAGTATGTTATAATATAAAAGGATTCACATATCCTTCAGGGTAGAAGATACATCTTCAAAAACTAACTTTATTAAATGAATTCCATAGAGTAAAAATAGATTTAGAACTCCTCTAGTATTTTAGGGTAATCGAACCCCTTATTATAATCATTTAAGAGTTTTTGGGTACATTGAAAATTCAATTATTAAAGGTAATACAATCAAACAAATAGGTTATAAATTTATATTCGTAGGATATCCCCAATGAGTTAAGGGGTGTATGTTTTGTGAGGTCATAACAGATGACTAAAAGTGAAATATAAATTGAGATGATGTTTTCCACGAGTCCACAGTCCCTAAATCAAAAGTTTTCATAAATAAAAGTGATGTTGTGCCTCAAAAAGAGGCTATGTAAACTAGTAGTAAAACCAATTATGAGCATCCAAATAATCCTAATATACTAGAATATATTCCTAAAACCAATAAAAGACTTGATTATCAATTTGAATTCAATGGTTATTAGTTAGATCATTAACATTATTACCATAAAATTGTGCACATACCTTGGCGGTTCATCAGGCCCCTAGATCAGTTTAAAAAATATTAAATGGAATATTTTTACTTAAATGTTATCTAGAATCTTGAATTTTTGGCCCCAAAACTTATAGGAAATCATTAAAAGAAGGAGAATCAAAACAATGGGTCACTTATATTATTTATGGAATAAAATATTTAAAAATATAAAAACATATGGTCTATTGTTTCTAATTCAATGAATAGAAAATTAATTTGTTATAAGTGGATATTTAAAACAAAAAAATATAACAGCAAGGAGAATAAAATAATTTCTAAGGATTGTATTTTAGAAATGTTTATCCTCTTAAGGGGTAGAATTGATTAATCTAATATATTTTCTTATATATTTAAACATTCATTAATCATTGTTTTACGTTATACTACATCTGATTAATATTGGAAATTTTGAAAAACATGATGTAAAAATAGACTTTTTTCATGGTGATATAAAATGGTCCATTTATGTGTAACAACATGAAGTTTATTCAAATAATTTCAAGTATAATAATGAATTTCATATCAAAAAATACTTATGTGGTCTAATGTAGGCATCTAGGTGGTGGTATTTGAAGTATGATACATTTAAGATTTGATGTTATTTTAATATATGTAAACTTTATGCATATATATATTTTAAAATGTTCAAATCTGCTCTTACCTATTTGTTTATATATATTGATGACCTGATTATTATATTAAAGGAATTTAAATTAATCATTTATGTTAAATCTCATATAAAATAAATTTATAAAATAAATTTCTTGGTAATTATTGGAAAATTTAATAGATGATATAATAATGATTAGATATAATAGTTAAATATACTGAAAGAAACATGGATACATTATTTAAATTATAACTAGATATATATTTGAAATATCAAATATGATAATGTCACAATAACGCAACATTTTAAGACCTCACTATCTCAGTCTTCTACTAATAATCTGACATAGATTCTATCTCTAAGAAACCATATACTGGTCTAACAAGAAGCATCAGGTATTCTATGATTTGTACATCATTTGATATTGCATATATTTTTTGAAATATTATATGATTTTTGATTAATCATTTAAATCAACAGTTGAATCCATTTAAATATTTCATAGTTATATTTCTCAATCTAAATCATTGACTTTATACTATGGAATAAATTATGACATTGCTAAACAATTTTTGTTCATAATGATTCTTATTATGAAGGAAATATTGAAACCGATAAATCCCTTATAGGGTATTTATTTAAATCATGTTAAGTACTGGTGTCTTGGATATACAATATCAAATCCATGGTCATCCTTACAACCATCAATTGTGAATATATATCCCTGATGAATGATGTCTAAAAGTTTATTTGGATAAAAAAAATTCATTCTGAACTTAGACGTAGTACTTCTATAATTATTGTATATTCATCTAGTCAATATACCTTTACTATTTATAAAAATATACTATTCCTTGGTAGGTATAAGAATATTGATATTAGGTTACACTTCATTAGAAAAGTATTTGAAATAGGAACTGTGTGTTTCAAAATTTTAAATAATGATGAAAATATAGATGATTTTTTTGACTAAGGTTGTGATGCTATCTAGAATCAATAATTGTATAGATTTTGTTGTAGTTGGATCAAATTCAATGAAAATATGTTAAAAAACAAAATCAATTTCAATGAAAATGATGTATATTTATAGTTTAATTTCAATATAATTATTTTTAATTTAATTATGCCATTTATAAATTCATTATTCCTAATGAAGTTATTAGTTAATTCTCATTTTATTGGCATACAACTTTTTAAATATGATTCATAATTTTTTACCCTTACATGAGCCTTGCATGACCTGTTTTTGGATACTGGTTTACTCTTACTTTTGATTCCATGATGTTTACATACCATTGTTTACCCTTACCTAAGGAACTCATTCCCTCTACATTTTTTTATATTTACACTTACATGACGATCCCATGAACCTTATATAACACTGGGCATACCATAACATGTGTGGTACACTTTCATGTTTACCCCTATGCATTAAAGACCTGAATCTATAAAATTAAACATCAGGTTTATTTACCTTTATATAGAACAATACAATTTAATAATTTTTATAGATTCTTTTATTATTTTCCGAACTCTATGGAAATATCTAATTGGTTAGGTAGTTGAGCTCATATGTGCGTTTTTTCGGGGGAATTAATTTCATCATGAATTTTCCTACTCCATAAGAATTTTGTTTCTCTTAATCTTCTCCCTAATGATATTTTCCTAATTTTTCATGGGGAAAACCAAGTTCCATATGTTATCATCATTTAGGAGAATGCATCATTCCAAAACAAAATCATTTTTTGGATGATACTACATTGAAATGTGGTGTAGTTAGACAACCTTATACAATTCTCATCAGAGACTCAGAACAAGTACACATTTGGTGCACTTTTTCATTTTCATCACAAGGAGCTCAACATCCATCTAAAAGTGAATTTTTTTCCAAGATAATGGTATGATAAGATATGATATTTAATATACTTTCTGAATCATTATCCTTGGTTATTTTACTTTTTATAAATGCTATTTTCTGAATCTGTGCTTTCTGTGTTTCTTCCAATATTGTCTGATTTTATGTTTGAGAATAATAAAATTAGTGCATTTGGACTGGTCTTCCTAACATTCATGTATAATCCCAAAGGATCTGAATAATGCTAAATCATATGTCCCTTTATTTCTTTATTTTTCATTTATTTTGATTTTGTGTTTGAATTAGTCTCAACTCACAGAATCATTATTTTTTTCATTTCATTTTTATTTAAAATTCATTCTATCAAACATATTAAGAAAAATCCCATATAGTATTTGATGATCCTCACCTATTCATGGGGGTGTATCCTTAATACACCCCAAAATATATTTCATATGATACATTATCCATTGTTATAAGAGGACGAAATCATGTTATGCACTATCAATCATAATTAAGGGGACAAAAAATCTATTTATTGGAGTTCGATTTTCCCTCAAAACTTTTAAACAATAAATATATTTATTTAAAAAATAATTTGTTGCTTCTATTGAATTTTATTAAAAAAAATAACTGGTATATGAGTAAATAATAAACATATTTATTATTTAAAAAAATTCAATTTAGTCCAAAAATGCTTCAAAATATTATATATTTTTAATGAGTATACACTAAAATTGATTTTAACAGTAAATATATTCCAAACATATATTATACTAACAAATATATTACATTTGTAATTATATAGTAAAAATATATATTTTTAAATCACTAAAATAAACTGAAATTAAATTATAGTTATTTTCTAATCTAAATTTTACTAATATATTTTAAAAATAAAAAAAAATTAAATTATATATATTATGATAATATATTCATATAAAGTTTATTTAATAGAAAATTGAAAAATGATATAATGTATAAAAAATTCATATATTAGTCATAAGGAAAATATTATTTCACAAAAGATGATTTACATAGATCAAATTTTTTAAACATGGGTGGTGGTGGTGTTCTCTATACTCATTGGGGATTCATGAAGGATTATTATACCATATCATTGGGAACAAATATTCAATTGAAATTGAAAATTTGATGGTCATCAAAGCCATTAATTTTTTTCATTATGGATTGAGGTTCCTTTGGTTGGAGTCTAGTTCAAACATGGAAGTTGGAATATTGATGTCCAGATTAAGAAATGTTCCATGGATAATGTTATTGTCATCTATTGAATATATGTAGATCATTAACCAAATATAACATTATTTTAATCATGCTTCTAGGGAATCCAACCATGTTACTAATTCTCTCTAAAAGATATAAATTACAGAGGTAAGTTTTATGTGGTCCTTTGTGGTATCAGACATCTATTCACAACTTGTGTATAGAGAATCATGTGTTTTTTTACATACAAATCTTTTTAATCTCCCTTCTAAAGATGTTTTCTCTATTTCACAATTAAATAATCTCTGAATAGGGTCATCTAGAACATTAACAATTTGGATTAACATTAAATCATTATACCAAATTAATAAAATATAAACCCATGTAATATAATTATATTTCATTTAATATTGAAGGTTAAATATATTGAAGAACAAATATCTAACTAATTTTAATAAAATATATAAATATAATGAATTACTAACACTCATCTATAATAACAATTAATATCTAACTATTAATTGAAATTATAATAACAATTTTTTACTCTACGAAATATATACATTAAAAAACCGGTTAGTGGAAATTTAGGTAGGGGTATTTTCCTTACATAATCATTTTATTGAATATTAACATATCTATGCTTGTAATTTTGAATTATTATAACCTTTATTCATATAAAAAAATGGAAGACAAAGAAATGTAATATCAAATAAAATTTTACACATAAAAATCACAAAATAAAAAATAATCAATTGAACATTGTAATTGACGTTTTATTGATAGACTCAATTTATCATTTCATATTGTATTGAGGTTCATTGAAGTTATTTTATGATCCTATAAATCTGATTCATATTTACTTAATTTAGTATAGACTTTGTCACCTATATAAAATTTTTCTTGAGTGAATTCATCTTCTAAATGTCTCTACAAATAATATGGTAGGTAAAATTTCAAAGAGAGTTCAATGAATAAAAACAGATAATGTTAAAATAGTTTCAAATACATAATTCAAAGTCATTAATATGATGCACAATTTAATTTCATTGTTCCTTTGAAAATATTTAAATTAAAACTAAAATGAGTACTCATAAAAATGATTTCTTCATAATAAGTTATGTAAAATAGTTATCAATGTATGGTATATAAACATAAATATAAGAAATATATTCTAAAAATGTAATCCAATCTAATTTTATATATTTAATATTTTTACACGATCATATTGAAACCATACATAGAGAATAATAAGAATGATCATAGTGTATATAACCTTATAATGTGATACAAATTCTTTTGTATTATATGTTAAAAAATTGAAATGAAATATTATAATTCCCATTTTTTAAATTGGGTTAAAGACACTGTTTTCCAATAGCAACACAAGGTCTAAAAATGTACACTTGGTTTAAAAAAATTTGAAAAAATTCTATAGCTCGATTAAAAATAATAATTTAAACAAACATAAATAAAGGAAATTAAAATTTAATATATAACTTTTATTGAACCGACTATACTAAACAATATATATGAATGATAGCATGTTTGTTAAAATAAGAAAATATCAACATCTAAAAAGTAAAAAAAGATTTTTAACCAACATAATTCAATGAAAAAAATATCATAAATAAACCAACTATACTACAATTCATTGAGAAATATATACCAACGTATTTGAGAAAGAATATATCGAAAATATTAAACCAACTTTTCATTTGTTCATATTCAAAAAAAATTAGTATCTGATATAGGTTTCAACATCGATAAACTTCTATAGTGATTTTTTTAAATTGAAAAAATACTTATGAATTTTATTTGAAAAAATAAGAGAAACTATAGAGTACTCCTCTATTGTTTAAATAATAGAGTTTTTTTCTACAATTCAATGATTTATAAAATTTGAAGTACTCTTATATTTCAATATGTACTCATATTTTATAGTTCAAATTTGGTCATGAAAATGTTTCTTTACTTTTATCTCTCAATTTTGTTAAATATTAATTTTAAATTGACAGAATACTATATTTCCATTTTACTCATATTACTCTATTTTATAAATTTATAATGAAATATCAATAGATATTATTCAAATTCAATAGGACTAATCATATTTTTCAGGCCTCTTATTGTGTTTGATAAAGAATTTGGAGGTTCCAGATGGAATGGATTGGTGGATTTTGAGGAATAGTGACCATTATCTTTGTAAGAACAATTGTAAATGTGAGAGTATTACAATAGTTGATGAACCAGATGGATACATATTTTCATGATCATTATCAAGTATGTTTTGGGCTAAAGAGTAGAGGAATATTATCCATAGGTGGGTTGCACGAAGGTGATTCTAATGATTTGTGAAAATAATTTAAGGGAATGATTAATATCCTTGAATGGATAAGAATAAATTATAAAATATTGGTTGATGAACATGTTCAGAAAAAATGAAATATATTTGGCTTTGAGGGGTCAGTGTTGCATAAGGACACACCATGAAATGATGGGGAATGCTTTCTTCAAGGGAGAGTAGGTGGTCACAATATATAATCTCTTAAGAGAAGTGATTTATATTAATGGTAGTGAAAAGTCATTACATGGGGTGATTGAAACATGGTTTTATAGAGATTGAAAATAAGGGGTAGATGATAATGATGGATCAATGGTTTTTGCAGCTTCATATTATATACTACTGTAAGAATGGATCATTGAATAATAAGAAATAACTCTCTTGTTTTTCATTATGTAAGAGTCAAGGAATTATTATTAGTATTGTGTTTCTAATTAAGGGAGGCATAAATACTGATATCTTAAAATGTCGTTTTCTAGGGAACTATATAAACCTGAGAGAATAAATATAGAGTGCTCAAGGCCAGTTGGTTAAATGGAAACCCCAAAGTGTTGGGCTTATGTTAAATGTGTATGAATCCCGTATTGATGGCATGATGAGAGGCGACAGTCTAGTAAGAGATAATAGGGGTTAAATGCTCATGGGTTTCAATTCCTTTTATTTTATATGTAATTCTATTTGATATGAGGCAAGAGCTATGGAAACATGTCAATTGTAATGAATGATTTGTAATTCCAAGATAAAGGAAGTAGAATTAGACTCTTCTATTTTTTGGCTTCTTCAAAAAATGGAAAATGCTTCATCGGATTCATCTTATGTTATTAGGTGGACCATGGACTACATCAATCTAGTTATTTGTGTTAGCCATACTAGGAGAGAAGGGAACAATGTATGTGACACATTATCCAGCAATGTAAGGCTATCACAACCTGGCCCCGAGCTGCCCAGAAGCTGGTGTGGAATTTAAATAAAACATGGTATGTAGTTTTTCATATAAAAAGGATATCTAAAAACACACATCGTGTTCTAATAGAGAGGATATTTTTTGTTAAGTCCTTGATAATCATATACAATTATTACAATTCTTCAAAAAATGAAAAAGGAAAAGAAATTCAACAATGCTTCCACCGAACATAGTAACTCAAATATACTAAACTTGTAAAATTTCAATTGAAGTGTAGGGTGAGCATAAAAATTCTCAATATATGGGTTTTAAAATAAAATAATATTTCAATTAAAAAATCTTGAAAAAATTCCTTTAAAATTAATCATAAACCGTTTTTATAAGGAATGCTGCGAAATATGAATCATAACATAACATTTTTCCTCGAATGATAAGAGAACATTTCATGGAAAACATACAAGGTCACAATGAAACATATTACAAATAAAATCATGCTCATACAATATGATGCGAGGGAAACATATGAAGTAAAATCCATTACAAATTTAATTAGGGAGACATGCAAGATTGTAAGCAAAAAATTTACAACTGAGAGTAATACATGATCAAGTAACACATAAAAATAAAAATTCTAATTTCTATCATTACAAACTATAGTCCATAAATTTTCAAATAATACTCTGGGTGCGGAATACACGTTATTCCATAAGAATTTACTTCTTATGTTTCTCATAATTACTAGATCTTTAAAAAATTATATTCTACTAGTTGAATAATCACTTGTTCGATTAAGTTTCATAGCCATGATGATGGACGCTCATATATAAGAATATGTCAAGGCCTAATTCCAATACCATAATCTCTGTATCAAGGCCTCATGCTGAGACCATAAATAAAAATGGGAAAGGCCTCGGCGAATTCCACATCTAGTTTGTTTCATGAGACCTACTGATCCATCGAGGGGCTAGAACGGGTCCCACCTGCCACATAATAACTTCAATGCATTCATCATTTCTCTAATTGAATTTTATCATTACACTTTGATTTATTAAATTACATATCATTCCACGTGCCACATAATAGTTGGTTTCTTATTTAATATTATTCAAATTGTTCCATACCACTTTGAATATTTAATTTCTCATTTCATATTTTTCAAAGTGTCCCATACCACTTTGAATAATTTAATTTCTCAATTTATATTAGTCATAGTGTCCCATATAACTTTGAATAATTTTGTTTTAAATTCCATAAAAGACCGTTTGTGTTTGATTAAATTATTTAGAATTTATATAAACAAAGTGAGTCATTCATATAATTGCTAATAACAATACTAACAATTGCATGGATATGGCTATAAATGACAAGTATGATAAGAAGATGACATTAACTAATTCACCTAAAATATAAGTTTTTCACATAAAATTATAATCAATAAATTCTAAAATATTATTACTAAAATAAACAAATTAAATAATAGAAATTCATCAGGAATTTGATGTATAATTAATTTAAAGGTAAATGAGTTATTTCATGTATGATGTTAAACACATAGATGTTGAAAAGTCCATTACTTGTGTGCTTATGTATAACATATCAAAAGGGTATGCTCAATTATTTACACACAATGTTATCAATTTAAAGGAATGAAAATTACCCATAACAAATTCCTTTTAATATTTATTAAAATATGTTATTCATACATATGTATATAAGAGTCGCAAACCCCAAAAAAATTTACTGATAAATTCTCCATCATTACTAAACGCATAAAAATTAAAATATTGGGAAAATAAAAAATTATCTAGGTTTTAATGTTGTGTAAATCTATTTATACACCAGGGTGTATATAAGGAATAGTATTTTAAAATAAAAGCCTTTTATATTTCAAAATCTACACGTGTTATTCATTCTTATCAATCCTTGTAAAATTCTAAATATGGTCAAGGATCAACGATTATATGCATACAAATATATTCAAATAACTGAGTATACATAATGTATTATGGGGTTTACACCAAAAATAAAATGACACCTATAATGATTAAAATATATTAGGAAAATTAATTAAAAAGGGTCCCTTTATTTTAAAAAATGATTTAGAATTTAAATGGTTTAATTAATAAAAAATGATAGATATGATTATATACACATTGATATAAATATATAGTACATGTGTATGCCCGATTATACATAGTATATATAAGTGCATTACACCAAGATGAAATGACAGCTTCTTGTTTTAATAATATCACAATCATTAGTTAAAATAAGGTTTCATTAAGTTCAAAACATTCCATAAAATATAGAAGGTGTTTATTATGAAATATATAAACATAAATATACTTATGTATATTTCAATTTATATAGAATGACAAAACAACACAAATACTTTTTATGATAAAGAATTAATAATTCATGTAGTATTAAGGACTCATGATCTTAGAAGGAATTGGTAGGTCTTATACTCAACCATATATATATATATAATTATATACATATTTATATATGTATATATATATAATCCATACCGAAACCAGGAAAGTCAATATAAGACCCTTACTTGGTTCGGAGGAGAATGATAGGTTCGAGAAAGCTCGAAAGAGCCGCTGGAGAAGATGAACACCAGTAGGGCTTGGGGAAAAAAGATTTTTCTAAATAATATATATATATATATATATATATATATATATATATATTTAAATCCACTTGTTTGGAGAGATGAGGAATTATAGGTTTAAAATACGACTGAGGGTGTCCGTTCTTATAGAAAAAGAGCGAAGGAAGGTGACATGAAGTAACTGGTGTGGAATAAAATGAAAAAGAATGTAGCATGGGATATTGGTTATGAACACGTGTGAGGTAGAAGAATTAGGAGACGAGGGAGAAAACTAGAAAATTAATGGATGGTTGAGATCAGATTGCAACATGATCAGATGACTATGGTGCAACACATCGATTTAAAAAGAAGTTGTAGTCCAGATTAGATCGTATTGGATCTGAATTCCACGAGTGACACAAAATTATTGAAAAGGATTTAACTGCCATGAATAGATCATGATAAATTAGACAATTGGTAAAAATGCAAGAGTTATTCTGTGGCTGCTAGGGATTGATGACCTAACTGAAACAGCAGGCTCAAATATTGCATGGTGAGATCTGATGGTTCAGATTGCATTTCGTAGAAATATCTTTTCCCCTCATCAAAACAAGGCAAGTTATACAACTCCATTATAATCATGGGGCTATTGGAATTCATCCAAATTACTCTCCCTCCCTCTCTGTACCACCCCGTACATGGTTCTATGGGCGCTCTCTATGCCCACCCTTACCATTGTGCCGCTCTACATCGAAATGGAGCAAGGTTTGTGACTCCTTTATAAGCCCAGGGCTCCTCGCATTCATCCAGATTACTCCACCCCCTCTCGGTACCACCCAATACTAGGTTCGTTGGCTGCACTCTACACCCAACCTTGCCATTGTACCGCTATACATAGTGGAATGCTCTGGTTCTCTTGTGTATGCATATGGTGCGTGCACACGCCCACTCTCCCATGGGCTAGTCCCATTCTAATGCTGAGGCTTTGGTTCAGCCGCTTACTTCTATAGTAGCGTGTGCTGCCTCATCAGCCCGGCTGTAGGGATAGCCTATAGGGTATAATTGTTATTTAATTAACATTCAAAATAATCTATAAACTCAATGAAAATAAATATATTCAATTTCAAATTTTATAAAACATGATTTCTATTTTAACATGGGAATTTAAAATACACATTTACTTCAAACATTCGAGATGCCATCATACTATACATGGTAGTTAGAACATTATTATTTTATCTCTAAAATAAACACTTAAAATAACCATATAAAATTTATTTAATAAAAATGATTATTATTAATTTACTATATATTTTAAGTATCATCATAGAATATTGAAAAAATTTGAAATTTTGAAAATTATTTGAAATACCTAACAATGTTTTTGAATCATACTATGTTTTATAAAATACGCTTTTAAATTTAAAACCATGATGTGAAAGAAGAAACATAAGATATGTGAAACATATTGGAAGAATTAAAATGCATAAGGTGTATAGTTTTATAAACCTTTATACAATGTAACTTAATTTCTTCTAATTATATTTATTTTGGTTTAACAAAATATTAACAGTCACTTTACATTAAATTATAACATCCCTAAAAGGAATGAAACTATCGTAAGCATCTCCATTGGTCACCTAAACGTTGAACTAATTAAATTTATTTAGGGTATTATGAAATCATTAATTAGTGGTTTCCATTCTAAAAATTTCCTGGTGAAAATAGTGCACATAATTCCACTTATACTCAGTGCGGTTGCAATGTTTCTGGCCATACTGATGTTCATTGTGACCAATATGAAGATCCCCTGCAACTATATTAGGATTTTTATTATATTGGGTGGTCTCCCTGTAAATTTAATATGCCTTTTAAAAGTTTTTTTTACTATTATAGTTTCCTTTGATCTTGTTGTAAAGTAAACACTTTAGTTTTTAATTAAATAAAAATCCTTGTGTTTAGTTTTCATGTTTTATTTGGATAACATGAAAATTAAATAGAATAAAACCATACTATTATTATTTTATGTGAAAAAATATAGGGGCATCATGATGTCCATATGAGAGAGTGGTTTTATTCACCTACTTGGGATCCTTACCTAGTGATAGTAAGATTATTCTTTGGGGATATGATCTAGGTCCCCACCACTTTATCCCACCATGATCATGGAATGTTCACCCTTCTGTATGTTTTGATTCTAAAAGAATTCACATTTCATTTATTTAATATGTTTTTTAAATTGGGAGAACTCAAATTTTAATAGAGTACTCATAATTGAAGACTACTAACATTTTTTCATCATATGAAGAATTTTAATATTGATTTTATTGATTGGAATGCAACATTAAGGGGTAAAAAATGGTAAAAAAATACATAGATTTTACAATTAAAAACATAAAAAGATGTGTCACAATTTTATAAATCTCTGTAGACTATAGATTACTCCGATTTCACAGTATCATTCTTCACCTCACTATAAGGTGAATCTTCAAAATTTATTCATATATTAGAAGATTTAGTTTTCTAAAATTCATAAAAAAAATTTCCCAACAGAAGAGTACTCAATAGATTTCTAAATCCATATATAGAGTACACTTCCTTTTCAAAGATAAAATCACCTATTGAGTATTCATCACTCTAATAAATCTATGAAACCATGAATATAATTGAGAAATATAAATTTGTTCACTATAGTAATTATCTACTCTATCATTTCATATAATTGAATAATTGAATTATATATACTATTTATCACCATTACCTTTGTATATTTTTATCAATGTGATCTTACTGAAGTCTCATATATTATATAACTATACAATATATATGTTGGGATACGTGAAATCTCTTAACCCGTAAAAATATTATACTTGATTATATTTATACAATATATTCATATATCACACATAAATTATGAAAAATAGTGTTATGTGTATGAATAATTCATTTAGATATAATTTCAATTGCATATTTCATTTTTATAGTTCATGCTATATAATTTTTAATCATAATTAATTATCCTAATATATGGAATAACAATTTTTTAAAATCATTTTCATACTGTTTAAACTGCATGATTAATTTATGTACAGATAGTTTAAACTATATGTAGAACTAATTATGAATACACTTCCATTTATATACATATTGAAAAGTGTTACTTTTATTGTGTAAGCATTAGTACGAATTTAATCTTCATTGTATTTTAAACAATATATACACCAAGTTTAACAAAAAACATGATCTTATTAACTATACTACAATGCATTGAATGTACTCAAAAAATATAAATATAAAGTGACAGGAATAAAATTTAATTAGTTTTTAGTATACACATAAATGATAGTGGAAATAAATTATTAAATACCATTTAGTACAATGATTACATTGATTTACTATATGAGGTAGTTATTATATATCTTGAATCAGAAGAATCACCTTGTAAAGAAATAAATATTACTTTTAAATTGAATTAATGCTCATATTATGGAAACAAGTAGTTGGAATTATGTTATAATATCCACTATTGTAAGAAGATCGTCATTCCTATACATGGGGATGAATGAAATTAATCCCCAATTCTATACATAAAGGAACACAAAAAATATATATAATATAATATGGGACTATTTGATATGTATTAACAGAAAAAAAATTGAATCCCATTAAAAAAATATAAAATTCTCAACTATAAAAAGATAAACCCAATTTTGAATAGAGAAAAAAATAAAATCGAATCAATCATCACCAACAAATAACATCACAAAAAAACAGATCCATTAAATAATAAAACATTACACTTAAAACATCCATCGACAAATAAGAACACTAAGATAAAAAAAATTTATCCTTGAAAACTAAAATTATGATAACTAACTAGAATGATTCCATTGAACAGCATTTTTTTATCCCAATTAATGTTTCGTTCAATGAGGTACACCAAAAATACTTGGTAACATGGATTAAACTATCATTGAAAAACAAATAATAGTTAGGTTAAAATGATATCTAATGTTAAAAATTAAAATTATTTAGTACACTATGTTAATAAAATCATTTTGGGAATAAAAATGTTGAAGAAATTTAAGTCACATTTGTTTGGGTTTTTAGACAAAACCATTAGAAAACAACTTATAAAACTCATGTTATTGTTTTTGAAAACTATTTATAGGGCAATTAATGTCACAACTACTTTGTTAATAGAAAACAATTAAGAGTTCAAAAGAAACACACTTGAGTGAATTAAAATATCTTTTAACCCATTAAATTAATATATAAAGCATTAACTATGAAAAATGTGTCTTAAATTCATAATAATATATTTCATAATCTCAAATAATCATATTGTATTTAGTACAACTACAAATTAAACCATGAAACATGATAACATAAAATATATTCTTTAAATGGGGATATGTGTAATAAAATAAATACATGAAATCAAAGTGAAATTTGTTTTCTAGTTTAGTTATAAACATATATAGGTGAATTATTTTTTAGGAGTAACTGTGATAACTTGTCACATGTTTGGAGACATATTTTATGATTTAAAATGAAGGATTATTTAATATAATAATATGTATTTCATGATATATTTGGGGTTTTTAAGAGGTTGTTATTTTAAATTCTTATAAAACATGTAATGGATAAAAAGCACCATATAGTATGAAAAATTATATTGTGGTAATATTTGAATATTAATATGGAATAAATAAGGAAAATGGTACATGAGAATATGTTGAATATCGTAGTGATACAATTTCAGTGTTCTAATATTACATTTTTTAACATGAATTTATGAGATTTTTAGGAACTTCAATATGTTTATAGAAGAGGATGTGCATGAATGTGTTTATTAAAAATAAGTCAAATTTATTTAATTAATAAATTTCATTGAAATTGTGAGAGGAAGAGGCTTATTGTGTGGGAAGTCCCTTGAAGTTAATAAAAGAATAACTATTTATCTAGTATTCACCCTATATTTTCATGAGAGATGGTAGGTACTGTAGGATAAAAATATATAATTATATGTATATCAGATGGAACAGTATAATACAGGGTGAATTTTTTGTTAAAAATATTATATTGAAACTCTTAAGAAAGAACTTAATTTAATAGGTCTTAAAACAATACAATTCAAAACCCATAAAAATGACCATATAAGTGTTGAATCAGATGGATATAATATGACGTAATTAGACAATTAATAAAAATGTATTATATTTGAATTAAATAAAATGACAAGAGAAATATGAATGTAAATGATTCTACTATACAACATATAGAATCTCATTATACAATATGAATTGAGAGAATCACAATTGAAACAATTACAATAGAAAATAAAATGAATAGAAATAAGAAACAAAATGATTCCATTTCTATTACAATTAAAAATAGAAATGTAAGGGTATTACAATTATTTAACCCAATGAGTCAGGTATCCATTAAACTACGAAAAAAATGACTATCTTACCGCCACCCTAGTAAGGCCTCGATATGATGATCGCCACAGCTATCTTCCTAACACTATAAGACATTATGTAAAAATGTAATCAAAACCTTTGTGTTTCAAATTCATACAATACCACGATATGATGATTGGAACCACCATCTTCCTATCCCCATAAGTCCTCAATTATTATCAAAATGATCATATGCACAAATAAAAAACAGATCTTATTAAAATACAAGAACTAGGATCAATCCTTTCGGATCTTTTATCATCAAGTCTTTTGCATGAAGAAGGAGATAAGTCACATCACCTCTCTCTAGAACTTATATTGTCCACAAGTTCTGTATTATAGTTTGAATGAACTATTATTTATAGGCACCGGGTTCAAATAGTCATATTTCATCCAAATATTGAGAGGGAATTGGACACATGGCCTTAAAATGGTAAAAACAAACATAATACATGACATCGTTTTGATTGGTATATAACAAACATAATGAAATAGTTTTAGTTTAAGTACAAAAGTCTGAATGAATGGGTAAGATGAATCATGTATGCGGTATTAGAATAAGACATGAGTTCAAATCATTACACGATTATTGTAAATAACATGGTTGCGATGTGTATCGAAATTAAGAGGTATATAGTGGTAACAATTCATATCGTGGTTATGATATATTGCATGGTTACAATGAAAAATGTGACTATGTTGTATAACTTGGTTAAGATGCTTAATATGAATACAATACATAACATGGTTATGACACATATGGTTATGATGCATATCGGTATGATGCATATGGTTATGATGCATATGGATACCATGAAACAATTAACCTAGTTACAATGAATGATTATGATACAATACTAAACATGGTTACGATTGAGAAAAAACATATTTGATTATGACTAAAAAAACAACATATGATTACGATGTAGAATGACAACATGTGTGTTTATGATGGAAAAAATGTGATTACGATATATATAATTAAAATTTTAACACAATTATATATGATAAAAAACAAAATATATGTTTTTACATAAACAACATTTAGTATTAAGATATATGTGATTACAATTGTAGAACAACATATCGGGTTTTGTTGTAAAACAACATATATTAAAAAGTAGAATTAAATTGTGATTTACAAAAAAATATCAATGAGATAGTGTAAATGTATTTTTAATCAACTATATCCACCTTTTTGGAAAGCACAATACAAAATAATATATATAGACTAATCCCCCCCCTAAGTTTAGTAACTCTTCTAAAAATAATGTTGAATATGACTAATCCCACCGTTGGTTTACACAAATCACTAGGGATCAAATTCTCTTAACTTTTACATGTGATTTCTCCCCAATAAAAAGGTATTCATAAAATTCTACTTTTTGAAACTATTTCCCCACTTTGTGATTTTTAAAAATAATATGGGAAAACATTAACATCCTATAAAGGGTTAGAGAAACAGATTACAAAATAATACACATTACTTAGATTAAAATAAAATTTTATTACAGTAAGATTTTTAAAGATCATTATTTCCCCTTTTGAATGAACTTCCTAGAGGAAACCCATTTAGAAACTTTCTTTGGAAGGCTGAGGATTAGAAGAATAAAAATTAGAAGATGGTACTTTAGAGGATTCATCGGAGGGATTTCTCTTTTTTCATCTTCTTTCTCTTCCAATTCTTCTTCTTCTTGACCTTGTTCTTGTACTTCTTTTTCTATTTCCCCTTATTATCCTTCTTAATTTTCTTTAACGAGACTCTATGTAGCATATTTTTTAGATGACTGTATCACCTTTTATTTTTTGGCGAGATCTGATTGAGTCTGAACTGGTGGATCCCTTATTACAATACCCGTTTTTTCTTGATCAGAAGTTTTTATAATACTATCAATATCAAGAGCTTGAGCCATTATGTTATTCAATATATTATTCCTCCCTTCTTCTTTTAATGGTTCTTATAATCTTATTTTCCGTGGCAAGGATTCAGTAGGATCAAATCCAAACTAAGGATCCCCTAATTTCATTTCTTCCTTCTTCTTTCTCCACTCAACATCAACCTCATCGGATGTAACTGTTTGTTTCTATGATGGCTTGGGGGTTATAGGATAAAATACCTTTCCTTTTCTTGATGTTGTATTAGATGGATAGAAATGTTTATCACTACCTTCTGATACTTCTTTTCCTTTCATAGCATCCAATTCATTTTCAATCTTTTTTAATTTATGATTTAATCCAAACATGATCCTCCCAATCATGTCCTTACTGATTAATGGCTCTTGGAACGATGTCTGATATGATATAATTGAAACATTACACAATATCAAGAATTATTTAACAGAACATACTATGAATGGTGGGAGACATTATCAGCTATAACTTTATGTCCCCAGACATAAGCTATATAATTTTTAGGAATGTGAATCCCATTAGATTAAACTTCTTCATATTCACCAAATAGTCGAGCACACAAACAACTAAAACATTCAATGTTTCCTTATCAAACATTATCAGTAATTGAAACCCTTGCACCCAAAAAGCTATTAGTCTATTATCAAATGATAAATTACATAATTTTATTTTTTCCTCATGAATCTCAAAAAGATATTATTCATCATTTCTCTTATCAAAATTCCCATCAGATTCCGATAATTTATGGTAAGGAAATGGGAAATCACTATCAGATAGAACACATTGAAATGTAACTACATATTTAATAGAGGTTGTATACATCTCATCATTCATCATAATAGAAATATTGAGACATCTTTCTATCATAAATTTTTCATAGAATTATAAGAGGTCATCATGATACACAAAATATTGGTCTGAATTTTTTCATTCAAAACCAATATATTCATATCCTTGAAAACTTATAATCCTTTTCAAAGTTAAATAAAAAGTATCATAAAATTCTCGAGGGACAAATCATTCACCTTGAAAGGTCATATAAGAGAATTATATTGGAGACATACATTTTTGAAATGAAGGAGTTGAATCAGACATGAATGGTTATCTCAAACCAGAAGATTTTCAAGATTACGAAGAATGAGAAGATTTTTTATTACAAAAATAGGGGTAAAAACTGATTATGAACCTCGCCTTATCTATAGAGAGTCCAATCATGGGATAAAAATAGAGGATTTTCATGAGGGATGGGTAGTGAGAGGTAATTTTAAGAATGAAATTGACCATCATGATAATAGAAAAAAGATCTAATAGTCTAGGATGATTTATAAATCTTGAGGATTTTCGTCAAATAAAACTGTATTCAGAATGAATCCAATTTTTAATTAAATACAAAAATTTAAAAATAACTATTTGAAATATAATGGAAATTGTAAGGTTATAGTGGTTATACTAATCAGTGTATCAGGATAGATGTGTTAGTTTCAATATATTATTCTTATGATAAAAATAAAAACAATATCACAAAACATAGGAGCCCAATTAGAATTATAAATCTGATAAAATATAATTAATATGGTATTGATAATCTAGTATCGATGGTATGAGTTAGTACTGATAAACTAGTACTGATGGATTGATCCAATACCAATAATAGAAAAATTGAAAAAAATGTAAAATAGATATAAGTGAAACTGATAAAAATGTAAAATAGATTAATGTGAAACTGTTAAAAATGAAAAATTGATTAAAGTAAAATTGATAAAATGTAAAATTTATTAATGTATAACTGATAAAATGTTAAACCAAATAGTTAACCTGATGAAATGTAAAATTAAGGAGTGAAACTGATAAAAGGTAAAACTAAAGAGTGAAACTGATAAACTGAAAAACTAAAGGGTGAATATAATGAAATGTAAATCTTATTAATGTAAAACAGATAAAATGTAAAACCGATTAATGTAAATCTGCTATATTGTATATCTAAAGAGTGAAACCGATAAAATGATATACTAATGATTGAAACTAGTAAAATTTAAAATGAAAGAGTGAAACTGATAAATTATAAAACTAAAGGGTGAAATCGACAAAATGTAAACAAAATGAGTGAAACCGATAAAATTTAAAACTAAATATTGAAACCGATAAAATTCAAATAAATAGAGTGAAACTGATAAAATAAAAAACTAATGAGTGAAACCAATAAAATATAAAACTAAAGAGTGAGAGTAAAGAATTTTAAAAATTAAGATTGAAAATTATAAAATGTAAAATAATAGAGTGGAACTGTTAAAATGTAAAACTTACAAAACGCATCAAAATTAAAATATTAGGAAAATCCAAAATTATCTAGGGTTTAGTGTTGTGTAAATCTATTTATACACCAGGGTGTATATAAGGAATTTTATTTTTAAATAAAAGCATTTTATATTTCAAAATCTACACGTGTTATTCATTCTTTTCAATCCTTGTAAAATTTTAAATATGGTCGAGGATCAATGATTATATGCATACAAATATATTCAATTAACCAAGTATACATAATGCATTATGGGGTTTACACCAAAAATAAAATGACACCTATAATGATTAAAATATATTAGGAAAATTAATTAAGAAGGTTGACTTAATTTTAAAAAATGATTTAGAATTTAAATGGTTTATTTAATAAAAAATGATAGATATGATTATATACACATCGATATAAATATATAATTCATGTGTATGCCTGATTATACATAGTATATATAAGTGCATTACACCAAGATGAAATGATAGTTTCTTGTTTTAATAATATTACAGACATTAGTTAAAATAAGGTTTCATTAGGTTCAAAACATTCCATAAAATATAGAAGGTGTTTTTTATGAAATATATAATCATAAATATGCTTATGTATATTTCAATTTATATAGAATCACAAAACAACACAATTTCTTTTTATGATAAAGAATTAATAATTCATGTAGTATTAAGGACTCATGATCTTAGAAGGAATTGGTAGGTCTTATACTCAACCATATATATATATATAATAATATATATATGTGTATATATATATAATCCATACCAAAACTAGGAAAGACAATATAAGACCCATACATGGTTTGGAGGAGAAAGATAGGTTCGAGAAAGCTCGAAAGAGCTGCTGGAGAAGATGAACACCAATAGGGCTTGGGGAAAAAAGATTTTTCTAAATAATATATATATATATTTATATATATTTATATTTAAATCCACTCGTTTGGAGAGACGAGGAATTATAGGTTTAAAATATGACTGAGGGTGTCCGTTCTTATAGAAAAAGAGCGAAGGAAGGTGACATGAAGTCACTGGAGTGGAATAAAATGAAAAAGAATGTAGCATGGGATATTGGTTATGAACACGTGTGAGGTAGAAGAAGAAGGAGACAAGGGAGAAAACTAGAAAATTAATGGATGGTTGAGATCAGATTGCAACATGATCAAATGACTATGGTGCAACACATCGATTTAAAAAGAAGGTGTAGTCCCGATTAGATCGTATTGGATCTGAATTCCACGAGTGACACAAAATTATTGAAAAGGATTTAACTGCCATGAATAGATCATGATCAATTAGAAAATTGGTAAAAACGCAAGAGATATTCTGTGTCTGCTAGGGATTGAGGACCTAACTGAAATAGCAGGCTCAAATATCACATGGTGAGATCTGATGGTTCAGATTGCATTTTGTAGAAATATCTTTGTCCCTCATCAAAACAAGGCAAGTTCTACAACTCCATTATAAGACTAGGGCTATTGGAATTCATCCAAATTACTCCCCCTCCCTCTCTGTACCACCCCGTGCATTGTTCTATGGGATCTCTCTATGCCCACCCTTACCATTGTGCCGCTCTACATCGAAATGGAGCAAGGTTTGTGACTCTTTTATAAGCCCAGGGCTCCTCGCATTCATCCAGATTACTCCACCCCCTCCCGGTACCACCCAATACTAGGTTCTGTGGCTAAAATCTACACCCAACCTTTCCATTGTACCGTTACACATAGTGGAATGCTCTGGTTCTCTTGTGTATGCATAAGGCACATGCACACGCCCACTCTCCCATGGGCTGGTCCCATTCTAATGTTGAGGCTTTGGTTCAGCCACTTACTTTTGTAGTAGCATGTGCTGCCTCTTCAGCCCGGCTGTAGGGATAGCCTATAGGGTATAATTTTTATTTAATTAACATTCAAAATAATCTATAAAGTCAATGAAAATAAATATATTCAATTTCAAATTTTATAAAACATGATTTCTATTTTAACATGGGAATTTAAAATACACATATACTTAAAACATTTGAGATGCCATCATACTAAACATGGTAGTTAGAACATTATTATTTTATCTTAAAAATAAACACTTAAAATAACCATATAAAATTTATTTAATAAAAATGATTATTATTAATGTTCTATATATTTGAAGTATCATCATAGAATATTGAAAAAATTTGAAATTTTGAAAATTATTTGAAATACCTAACAATGTTTTTGAATCATACTATGTTTTATAAAATACACTTTTATATTTAAAACCATGATGTGAAAGAATAAACATAAGATATGTGAAACATATTAAAAGAATTAAAATGCATAAGGTGTATAGTTTTATAAAGCTTTATACAATGTTACTTGATTTCTTCTAATTATATTTATTTTGGTTTAAAAAAATATTAACAGTCACTTTACATTAAATTATAACATCCCTAAAAGGAATGAAACTATCGTTAGCATCTCCATTGGTCACCTAAACGTTGAACTAATTAAATTTATTTAGGGTATTATGAAATCATTAATTAGTGGTTTCCATTCTAAAAATTTCCTGGTGAAAATAGTGCACATAATTCCACTTATACTCAGTGCGGTTGCAATGTTTCTGGCCATACTGATGTTCATTGTGACCAATATAAAGGTCCCCTACAACTATATTTGGATTTTTATTATATTGGGTGGTCTCCCTATGAATTTCATATCCCTTTTAAAAGTTTTTTTTACTATTATAGTTTCCTTTGATCTTGTTGTAAAGTAAACACTTTAGTTTTTAATTAAATAAAAATCCTTGTGTTTAGTTTTCATGTTTTATTTGGATAACATGAAAATTAAATAGAATAAAATCATAATATTATTATTTTATGTGAAAAAAGATTGGGTTGTCATGATGTCTATATGAGAGAGTGGTTTTATTCACCTACTTGGGATCCTTACCGAGTGATAGTAAGATTATTCTTTGGGGATATGCTCCAGGTCCCCACCACTTTATCCCACCATGATCATGGAATGTTCACCCTTCTGTATGTTTTGATTCTAAAAGAAATCAAATTTCATTTATTTAATAAATTTTTTCAATTGAGAGAACTCAAATTATAAAAGAGAACTCATAATTGAATACTACTAACATTTTTTTATCATATGAAGAATTTTAATATTAATTTTATTGATTGGAATGCAACACTAAGGGGTAAAAAATGGTAAAACAATACATAGATTTCACAATTAAAAACATAAAAAGATGTGTCACAATTTTATAAATCTCTGTAGACTATAGATTACTTCGATTTCACAGTATCATTCTTCACCTCACTATAAGGTGAATCTTCAAAATTTATTCATATATTAGAAGATTTAGTTTTCTAAAATTCATAAAAAAATTTCCCAATAGAAGAGTACTCAATAGATTTATAAATCCATATATATAGTACACTTCCTTTTAAAAGATAAAATCACCTATTGAGTATTCATCACTCTAATAAATCTATGAAACCATGAATATAATTGAGAAATATAAATTTGTTCACTATAGTAATTATCTACTCTATCATTTCATATAATTGAATAATTGAATTATATATATTATTTATCACCATTACCTTTGTATATTTTTATCAATGTGATCTTACTGAAGTCTCATATATTATATAACAATACAATATATATGTTGGGATACGTGAAATCTTTAAACCCGTAAAAATATTATACTTGTTTATATTTATACAATATATTCATATATCACACATAAATTATGAAAAATAGTTTTATGTGTATGAATAATTCATTTAGATATAATTTCAATTGCATATTTCATTTTTATAGTTCATGCTATATTATTTTTAATCATAATTAATTATCCTAATGTATGGAATAACAATTTTCCAAAATCATTTGCATACTGTTTAAACTGCATGATTAATTCATTTACAGATAGTTTAAACTATAGGTAGAACTAATTATGAATACACTTCCATTTATATACATATTGAAAAGTGTTACTTTTATTGTGTAAGTATTAGTACGAATTTAATCTTCATTGTATTTTAAACAATATATACACCAAGTTTAAAAAAACATGATCTTATTAACTATACTACAATGCATTGAATGTACTCAAAAAATATAAATATAAAGTGACAGGAATAAAATTTAATTAGTTTTTAGTATACACATAAATGATAGTGGAAATAAATTATTACAAAACATTTAGTAAATTGATTACATTGATATACTAAATGAGGTAGTTATTCTATATCTTGAATTAGAAGAATCACCATGTAAAGAAGTAAATATTACTTTTAAATTGAATTAATGGACATATTATGGACACAAGTAGTTGGAATTATATTATAATATCCACTCTTGTAAGAAGATCGTCATTCCTATACATGGGGATGAATGAAATTAATCCCCAATTCTACACATAAAGGAAGACAAAAAATATATATAATATAATATGGGACTATTTGATATGTATTAACACAAAAAAATTTGAATCCCATTAAAAAATATATAAAATTCTCAACTACAAAAAGATAAACCCTATTTTGAATAGAGAAAAAAATAAAATCAAATCAATCATCACCAACAAATAACATCACAAAAAAATAGATCCATTAAATAATAAAACATTACACTTAAAACTTCCATCGACAAATAAGAACACTAAGATAAAAAAATTTTATCCTTGAAAACTAAAATTATGATAACTAACTAGAAAGATTCCATTGAACTGCATTTTTTTATCCCAATTAATGTTTCATTCAATGAGGTACACCAAAAATACTTAGTAACATGGATTAAACTATCATTGAAAATCAAATAATAGTTAGGTTAAAATGATATATAATGTTAAGAATTAAAATTATTTATTACACTATGTTAATAAAATCATATTGGGAATAAAAATGTTGAAGAAATATAAGTCACATTTGTTTGGGTTTTTAGACAAAACCATTTAAAAACAACTTATAAAACTCATGTTATTGTTTTTGAAAACTATTTATAGGGCAATTAATGTTACAATTACTTTGTTAATAGAAAACAATTAAGAGTTCAAAATAAAAACACT
The DNA here is from genome assembly GCA_963277665.1 of Viscum album. NCBI lineage: Eukaryota > Viridiplantae > Streptophyta > Magnoliopsida > Santalales > Viscaceae > Viscum > Viscum album. Next base: position 1,112,010,326 of record OY728129.1, on the reverse strand, counting down.
TGAGTGAATTAAAATATCTTTTTACCCATTAAATTAATATATAAAGCATCAACTATGAAAAATGTGTTTTAAATTCATAAAAATACATTTCACAATCTCAAGTAATCATATTGTATTTAGTACAACTACAAATTAAACCATGAACCATGATAACATAAAATATATTCTTTAAATGAGGATATGTGTAATAAAATAAATACATGAAATCAAAGTGAAATTTGTTTTCTAGTTTAGTTATAAACATATCTAGGTGGATTATTTTATAGGAGTGACTGTGATAACTTGTCGCATGTTTGGAGACATATTTTATGATTTAAAATGAAGGATTATTTAATATAATAATATGTATTTCATGATATATTTGGGGTTTTTAAGAGGTTGTTTTTTTAAATTCTTATAAAACATGTAATGGATAAAAAACACCATATAGTATGAAAAATTATTTTGTGGTAATAATTGAATATTAATATGGAATAAATAATGAAAATGGTACATGAGAATATGTTGAATATCGTAGTGATACAATTTCGGTGTTCTAATATTACATTTTTTAACATGAATTTATGAGATTTTAAGGAACTTCAATATGTTTATAGAAGAGGAAGTTCATGAAGGTGTTTATTAAAAATAAGTCAAATTTGTTTAATTAATAAATTTCATTGAAATTGTGAGAGGAAGAGGCTTTTTATGTGGGAAGTCCCTTGAAGTTAATAAAAGAATAACTATTTATCTAGTATTCACCCTATATTTTCATGAGAGATGGTAGGTACTGTTGGATCAAAATATATAATTATATGTATATCAGATGGAACAATATAATACAGGGTGAATTTTTTGTTAAAAAATTATATTGAAACTCTTAAGAAGGAACTTAATTTAAGTGGTCTTAAAACAATACAATTCAAAACCCATAAAAATGACAATATAAGTGTTGAATCAGATGGATATAATATGACGTAATTAGACAATTAATAAAAAGGTATTATATTTGAATTAAATAAAATGACAAGAGAAATACGAATGTAAATGATTCTACTATACAACATATAGAATCTCATAATACAATATGAATTGAGAGAATCACAATTGAAACAATTACAATAGAAAATAAAATGAATAGAAATAAGAAACAAAATGATTCTATTTCTATTACAAATAAAAATAGAAATGTAAAGGTATTACAATTATTTAACCCAATGAGTCAGGCATCCATTAAACTAAGAAAAAAATGACTATCTTACCACCACCCTAGTAAGGCCTCGATATGATGATCGCCACAGCTATCTTCCTAACCCTATAAGACATTATGTAAAAATGTAATCAAAACATTTGTCTTTCAAATTCATACAATACCACGATATGATGATTGGTACCACCATCTTCTTATACCCATAAGTCCTCAATTATTATCAAAATGATCAGATGCACAAATAAAAAACAGAGCTTATTAAAATACAAGAACTAGGATCAATCCATTCGGATCTTTTATGATCAAGTCTTTTGCATGAAGAAGGAGATAAGCCACATCACCTCTCTCTAGAACTTATATGGTCCACATGTTCTGTATTATAGTTTGAATGACCTCTTATTTATAGGCACCGGGTTCAAATTGTCATATTTCATCAAAATATTGAGAGGGAATTGGACACATGGCCTTACAATGGTCAAAACAAACATAATACATGACATCGTTTTGATTGGTATATAACAAACACAATGAAATAGTTTTAGTTTAAGTACAAAATTCTGAATGAATGGGTAAGATGAATCATGTATGCTGTATTGGAATAAGCCATGAGTTCAAATCATTACACGATTATGAAAAATAACATGGTTGCGATGTGTATCGAAATTAAGAGTTATATAGTGGTAACAATTCATATCGTGGTTATGATATATTGCATGGTTACAATGAAAAATGTGATTATGTTGTATAACATGGTTAAGAGGCTTAATATAAATACAATACATAACAAGGTTATGACACATATGGTTATGATGCATATCGGTATGATGCATATGGTTATGATGCATATCGATACCAAGAAACAATTAACCTAGTTACAATGAATGATTATGATACAATACTAAACATGGTTACGATTGAGAGAAAACATATTTGATTATGACTGAAAAAACAACATATGATTACGATGTAGAATGACAACATGTGTGTTTATGATGGAAAAATGGGATTACGATATATATAATTCAAATTTTAACACAATTATATATGATAAAAAACAAAATATATGTTTTTACATAAACAAAATTTAGTATTAATATATATGTGATTACAATTGTAAAACAACATATCGGGTTTTGTTATAAAACAACATATATTAAAAAGTAGAATTAAATTGTGATTTACAAAAAAATATCAATGAGATAGTGTAAATGTATTTTTAATCAACTATATCCTCCTTTTTGGAAAGCACAATACAAAATAATATATATAGACTAATCCCCCCCCTAAGTTTAGTAACTCTTCTAAAAATAATGTTGAATATGACTAATCCCACCGTTGGTTTACGCAAATCACTAGGGATCAAATTCTCTTTACTTTTACATGTGATTTCTCCCTAATAAAAAGGTATTCATAAAATTCTACTTTTAGAAACTATTTCCCCACTTTGTGATTTTTAAAAATAATATGGATAAACATTAACATCCTATAAAGGGTTAGAGAAACAGAGTAAAAAACAATACACATTACTTAGATTAAAATAAAATTTTATTATAGTATGATTTTTAAAGATCATTATTTCCCCTTTTTAATGAACTTCCGAGAGGAAACCCATTGAGAAACTTTCTTTGGAAGGCTGAGGATTAGAAGAATAAAAATTAGAAGATGGTACTTTAGAGGATTCATCGGAGGGATTTCTCTTTTTTCATCTTCTTTCTCTTCCAATTATTCTTCTTCTTGACCTTGTTCTTGTACTTCTATTTCTATTTCCCCTTATTATCCTTCTTCATTTTCTTTAACGAGACTCTATGTAGCATATTTTTCAGATGACTGTATCACCTTTTATTTTTTTGCGAGATCTGATTGAGTCTGAACTGGTGGATCCCTTATTACAATACCTGTTTTTTCTTGATCAAAAATTTTTATAATACTATCAATGTCAATAGCTTGAGCCATTATGTTATTCAATATATTATTCCTCCCTTCTTCTTTTAATGGATCTTATAATCTTATTTTTAGTGCCAAGGATTCAGTAGGATCAAATCCAAACTAAGGATCCCCTAGTTTCTTTTCTTCCTTCTTCTTTCTCCACTCAACATCAACCTCATCGGATGTTACCGTTTGTTTCTCTAATGGCTTGGGAGTTATAGGATAAAATTCCTTTCTTTTTCATGATGTTTTATTAGATAGCCGGAAATGTTTATCACTACCTTATGCTACTTCTTTTCCATTTATATTATCTAATTCATTTGCAATCTTTTTTTATTTAGGATTGAATCCAAACATGATCATCCAAATCATATCCTTACTGATTAATGGCTCTTGGAACGATGTCTGATATGATATAATTGAAACATTACAGAATATCAAGAATTATTTAACAGAACATACTATGAATGGTGGGAGACATTATCAGCTATAACTTTATGTCCCCAGACATGAGCTATATAATTTTTAGGAATGTGAATCCCATTAGATTAAACTTCTTCATATTCACCGAATAGTCGGGAACACAAACAACTAAAACATTCAAAGTTTCCTTATCAAACATTATCAGTAATTGAAACCCTTGCACCCAAAAAAACTATTAGTCTATTATCATATGATAAATTACATAATTTTATTTTTTCCTCATGAATCTCAAAAAGATATTATTCATCATTTCTCTTATCAAAATTCCCATCAGATTCCGATAATTTATGGTAAGGAAATGGGAAATCACCATCAGATAGAACACATTGAAATGTAACTACCTATTTAATAGAGGTTGTATACTTCTCATCATTCATCATAATAGAAATATTGAGACCTCTTTCTATAATAAATGTTTCATAGAATTATAAGAGGTCATCATGATACAAAAAATATTGGTCTGAATTTTTTCATTCAAACCCAATATATTCATATCCTTGAAAACTTATAATCCTTTTCAAAGTAAAATAAAAAGTATCATAAAATTCTTGAGGGACAAATCATTCACCTTGAAAGGTCATATAAGAGAATTATTTTGGAGACATATCTTTTAGAAATGAAGCAATTGAATCAGACATGAATGGTTATCTCAACCCAGAGGATTTTCAAGATTACGAAGAATGAGAAGATTTTTTATTACAAAAATAGGGGCAAAAACTGATTATAAACCTCACCTTATCTATAGAGAGTCAAATAATGAGAGACAAATAAGGGAGTTTCATGAGGGATGGGTAGTGAGGGGTAATTTTAAGAATGAAATTGACCATCATGATTATAGAAAAAAGATCTAATAGTCTAGAATGATTTACAAATCTTGAGGATTTTCGTCAAATAAAATTGTATTCAGAAGGAATCCAATTTTTAATTGAATAAAAAAATTTAAAAACAACTATTTGAAATATAATGGAAAGTGTAAGGTTATAGTGGTTATACTAATCAGTGTATCGTGATAGATGTGTTGGTTTCAATATATTGTTCTTATGATAAAAATATAAACAATATCAAAAAACATAGGAGCCCAATTAGAATTATAAATCTGATAAAATATAATTAATATGGCATTGATAATCTAGTATCGATGGTATGAGTTAGTACTGATAAACTAGTACTGATGGATTGATCCAATACCAAAAATAGCAAAACTGAAAAAAATGTAAAACAGATATATGTGAAACTGATAAAAATGTAAAATAGATAAATATGAAACTGTTAAAAATGAAAAATTGATTGAAGTAAATTTGATAAAATGTAAAATTTATTAATGTATAACTAATAAAATGTAAAACCAAATAGTTAACCTGATGAAATGTAAAATTAAGGAGTGAAACTGATAAAAGGTAAAACTAAAGAGTGAAACTGATAAACTGAAAAACTAAAGGGTGAATCTAATGAAATGTAAATCTTATTAATGTAAAACAAATAAAATGTAAAACCGATTAATGTAAATCTGATATATTGTATATCTAAAGAGTGAAACCGATAAAATGTTATACTAATGATTGAAACTAGTAAAATTTAAAATGAAAGAGTGAAACTGATAAATTATAAAACTAAATATTGAAATCGACAAAATGTAAACAAAATGAGTGAAACCGATAAAATTTAAAACTAAATATTGAAACTGATAAAATTCAAATAAATAGAGTGAAACCTATAAAATAAAAAACTAATGACTGAAACCAATAAAATGTAAAACTAAAGAGTGAAAATAAAAAATTTTAAAAATTAAGATTGAAAATTATAAAATGTAAAACAATAGAGTGGTACTGATAAAATGTAAAACTTACAAAATTTATACCCCCCCTTTGAGAAGGAGTAACTTAATGTAAGGATATGGTTTAATCAAAAAATATTTTTTTATTATTACCATACAATGATCATTCTTTTTTCAGTTTAATATATTAAAATCTATCAGAAGATAATGTTTTTTTTGTAAATTTCAGCAAGTTGTTCGTGAATTTCGATTATTTGTATAATAATATCTGATTATTTTTGTGTGATCCCTACAAGATTGATTCCTTATATCTCTATGTTATTCATGTGAGTGAGGTGTAGGGTTTTTACTAAGAACAATGGCACTATATGTATCACATAGTATTTGAGTTTTGGAAAAACTCAAGCTATAGGATGTGAGTGTGTGTTGCATCAATAATAATTGATCCCAACAACTTCCAGCTACTACATATTCAGCTTCAATAGTGGAATGTTCTACTAAGTGTCATTTTTTGAATGACCAAGAAACTAATGAATCTCTTAAGAAAGGACATGCACATATGTAATTGTTTTTCCCATTCTACAACCTCCAAAGTTATAATATGAAATACATCTTAGAACAAAATCATTTCCAAAAAGAATAAAATAGTACAAAATCCATAGTTCCCTTTAAGTAGAGAAAAATAATTTTCACTACATTTAAATGGAATTATTTTGAATTATATTGATATCATGCACATAAGAATGCAAAAATCATTAAGTCACGATGACTTGTAGTTAGGTATAAAAAACATCCTATCATCACTATAAAATATGTTTGCTCTATGGTTTTCCCAGCATTATCAAGATCTAATATAATTGAGGTACCAATTAGAGTTCATATACTTTTAGTTTTTTCATGTACATAATTTTTCAGAAAATATTTTATATAATTAAATTGGGATATATATGATTCTTCCTATTTTTGAGAAATTTGAAAACCTAAAAAGAATGTTCACTAACTCGTCATACTTGTTTAAAACTCATATTTATAATATTATATAAATAATCATTTCAAGATTTCTTAGTTGATACGAAAATAATTTCATCCACGTAGATTTGAACAATTAAAATGATTTTGTTTTCTATTTTATGAAAATAGTTTGATCAAAAGTACCTTTTTTATAATTTTTTGTAAAAGAAATCATATAAGTGTATCATACAAAGATCGAGGGGCTTGATTAAGGACTTAGAAGTCTTTGATAAATTTAAAAATATGATCAAGATGTTTTGACTCTATAGAACCGGATGGTTTTCTACAAAATATTATTCTTGTACAAAACCATTAAGAAAAGAACATTTTACATGCATTTGAAATGTTTTGAAATTAAAAATTTTCTTCAAAGGAAAATATAATACAAATAGATTCATGTATAGAAATAGAAGCATATTTTTATGTTGAGAAAGTGTTGTTTTCAACAATACTTAATTTTATAAATGGTAGATTGTTGAGAATCAATACTTTATCTCTTTATGATGATTTTGATGCTCACAAATATCCCGATTTGTTATTCTAATGATTTTACGTGAAGTATATTTCAAAAAATTTAAATTCCTTATATACTTATCTTTGGAGAAATATTACAATACTTAATCATTAAGGTATATTTGAAAAAGTAATTTGAAGTAATTTGTAGCATGTTCTAGAAACAATTTTCATACCCTACATTGAGAAGTGTAGAGCAAGTATGGAATGCGGTGTTTACTCTATGAGATATTCGAAAAGTATCCTTAAACAACCATATGTTATCGGCAATGTATAGAGGAAGTAACCCTACATTAGGAAGTAAAGTTACATTTTTGAAACAATCAATGTATGGAAGAGGATCATTACATATGTATGGAATGATAATTTTGTTTCTTAAATGTATAGTTCACCAACCTTACTTTTGTAAACAACCATACGTTCGAAAGCTAATGATAAAAGTATGGTTCATGAACCTTACCTTTATGAACAACTATATGTTTTATTGAAAAGTATTGATCAAGAATGTTTTTATCTGAAGCTGAGAAAAGTATGGATTTTGTACCATACATTTGATAGTGGAAGAGAAATGGTGGAGACACACCCTATGTTGTGATCCTTACACTCAGAGAATGTATGCTATACAGTTCAACCCTACATTTGACGTCAGATGTTTATATTACGACATTATTAAGGCAACGATATTTATGCGGATTATCAGGCTGATTTCAATCCATATTAAATGCTCGAAATTAAAGCAATTATTTGAATGATTCAAATCTATTTATTTGTGATTCAAAGAATCAATTAAAGAGGATATTTTCATGCCAGGATTTCAAGAGAGTAAAAACTGCTCTCTTATTCAAACTATTGAATATTTCAATTCTAATGGTGACTTTTGTTGATGTAAATTAAAAATAAGAACTCATATCTTTATTCAATATATACCCTAATTATTTTATACTACAGATATAGAGCTAAATTATTGAATAACAGATCTACTGTTATGAAGACTGACAAAGCTATGTTTTCTAGAGAAGAAGATACATGATTGAATATTTACTATTCCACATCAAATATCCATTTGGGAATCAACAAAATTTAATGATGAGAATGACCTTTCAATATCTACTACAACTGGATCGGCTCAGAACAACATTTACTTGATGATTATAATTTTTTAAGACTAAGATCTATCTATTGTCAATTTCATTCTGTGGCAATTATGAAGGACAACTGGGAAAGTGTTTTCAGAAAAACAATATTGTTTTATCTTGAGTGATATTCTTATCATACTAAGCTATGTATTCGGTTCTTTTTATAAACCAGAAGGCACTATTTAGTCATATGATTGTAAAGTTGTCAACTTCCTATACTCAGTTGTGAAACGGTCTGTCGATAAGAGGACCAGATAGTAAAAATCACCATGCTCATGAAGTAGAGCATTGGTGGACTGGACTAGGGCCCTTCTGTTCCCTGAACAACTATACAACCTACATCCTGGGCTATTAAATTTCCACTACTAAATCATTTAAATAAAGATAAACGTATATATCATGATTATACAAAGAAATTAAAATAGTCACAATTCACCCCTCTTGTGTAAATTTGGTATAACCCAATCAAATATATTATTCATAGTATATTACCACTTGTTGATTATATACATTAACAACAAGCCTTGATTTATTTTTTATAGTGACTCTATTTTCATCATATTTCTTTCGGCCAAACCCATTTTTCACAAAATACCATTTTTTATTTGTGTATTTCAACCAAGGTGCAAATTTTATTACATTCAAATTAATTTAGTTCATCTCACGTTACTTTAATCCAATATTCACCACCTAAGGCCTCATTCGAAGATTTAGGTTCGAATTGAGACAAAAAATCAAGATGTTCTATTTCATTTCTCAAAAAAATTCTAGTCCTTATAGGTTCATTTAAATCACCAATGATATAGTCAGTAGGATTATTTCTATAAAACTTTTGATTTGGGTTTTTCAAAACAAATTCATCAATATAAGAAGAATTTTTTTCAGGTTAAGAGTTTTACAGAAAATTTGATGCGTATATCCTTTTTAGAAGAGTTTGCAATAAAAGGGTGGTAATGGAAAAAAATCTATTGATGTAGGTATGGGTTGTTTAAGAACTAAAGGATTTGTTTCTTCACATTTTACATGCACTATTTCCTCAATAGTACAAGAATTTTTGTTAAAGACACTATAAGCCTTGGAAGTAGTGGAATAACATAGAAATATTCGATCATCAGATATGGGTGTGAATAAATGTAAATTATCTTCAGTATTCAGTATGAATACATTGAATCCAAATACCCAAAAGTAAGAAAATTTAGTTTTTTTTACAATCTATAATTCATAAGGTGTTTTATTAATAAATGTTCAGGATAATACTTTATTTCTACTATAATATGATGTAATAACAACTTCAATCCAAAAATTCATAGTAATTGAGTATTCACTCTACATTGTTCCTGTAATTTCCGTAAGAATACGATTTATTCATTCAACAAAAACCTTTTTTTGAAGGGTTCTTGGAGGTTAAATGTTGTAAATAATACATTTCATAGTGCAAAAATGTTCAAAATATGAAGCTTGATATTCTCCACCATGATCACATAGAAAGGTTAATAGTGGTAGGTTTTTCTCATTTTTATCTTGGTCCCTAATGTTCTTGACATAGAAAAAGTATTCAGATTTCATTCCTAAGAAATATACCCATGTTGATCTAGTGTAGTCATCAAATAATAAAATACATAGTAATTGACCACAATGCCTCCAGTTTGTATATGACTAAAAATATCGATCTACACTAAATGTAATGAATTAGAAGTTGAAACATCATTGATTGATTTATTGCTAGTTTTATCTTGTTTTCCATATTGGCAAGGGTCATAAAATTTTGATGAATCAAACCTGAGATCTGGTAGAACCTTAGCAAGTCATGTCCTATAATGTTTACAATGGTTCTTAATGTCCCAATGTCCTAACATCCTATTATATAACAAAGATTGGTCTTCCATTGTATGTAAAAAAGGTAAGTCACGGTCCAGAGGTCTTCTATGTTAAGTCAGTATACATTCTCATGCCTTTGTGAAGAATGAATGAATTTATTCTTTGAATTGTGAAATAAACAATTATCATTCATAAAATTCACATGGTATACTTCATCACAAAATTGACTTATGCATATAAGGTTTTTCTTAAAACAATCAATAAAAATACATTTTAAATTTAAACTTTTTCTAAAAGAAAAATATTACCTATACCAATGATCATTCCTTGAGAATTATCTCTGAAGGTCACACTTCAACCTTTCATTTCAATAATATTTTTATGTAAATCTTTTTTTCATGTCATATATTGGAAAAAAACTATCCTTGTATAAAATATTCATAATATTGGAACAATTTTTGTTTTAATTCAAATGAAACAAATAGTTTTTTAGAAACCAAACTTTTTTGGATCTAGAAATGTCAGATAACGGATCTTTATGAATCCACATTTGTTTTGAAAATGAGCTTTAGGAAATCCTATAGATTGAGTTTTATTAATAGAAAATTTCTTTACCAATGTCCACCACTTTTACATTTAGTTCTAAATAGTTCATTTTGGGGAACAAAATAGTTTTGAATAAAAATCTATTTTGAATGTGTATAACAAATTATAGAACTATTTATTAGTGGGAGAATATGATAATAAATTTTTTCAAATTCATTACATTGGGTAGTAAAGTTTGATAAATGTTTCTTAAGATAAATGATTTCTGATTTTAGTTTGTTGAATAAATTCTCATTCTCTTAAGAAATTGTTTTGGAATTTGTTTTTGTTTCAAATATTTTTTTTCTTCAAAACAAGTTGTTCACATTCATGATAATGTTAATATTTATTAGAATGTACTCCCATAATGATTTTTAAAATACATTCAAAATCAAGAGTTTTCTTATTACGATCTTTAGAAATACAAGATACTTCTTTTATAAGAATTTATTTTCATGAATTTTCCATTTCGTGATTTTTCGTTAGTTTGGAAATATATTTCTCAATAATTTGGAAAATCTAGATTCTTCTTTAAAATATTTTAAATTATCCATCTAAGAGAATTATTCTTCATCTAAGAAGTATGAATATTTATCATCATGTTAATTGTAATTTAAAGATTCATTTTTAAGAGATTTTTTAGTGTGTACCTTAGACATGAGACAATGATTTTCAATAGGTAGTCTGTCTATGATTCCTATATTCTTCTGACCAGAAGATTCATATTCCTTTGATTTTTCTCATGAATCACCACCACTCTCACTTTAAATACAATTTTGTTTTAAGGATTTATTTTTATTTTCATACTAATACCTTTTCTTGTTTCTTTTTGAATGTTTCTACTTTCTATCGTTTATTTTTAGCGATGGAAAATATAGTTTAATATGACCTTTTATTTTACATTAATAACAAGTAATTTCTGAGTTTTTCTTGAGTTTTTTATTTCCATTTTTTAAATCAATACTGAAAGTATTTCATTCCAACAATCTTGCTCATTCATCAAGAATTATGGGCTATTAATTCTCAGAATGATCTCTTTCACAGGATTTTGATATGAAAATAACTTTCTTAGCCTTCGATCTTGATTACCATTATGTTGTCTTGGATTTAGATGTAGTAGTAAAGGCTAATAATACATTTCTGTTATTATTATTATTAAACTATACATTTCTTTTAATTCTTGTCTCATATTGTAATAGAGTATCAAATAATTTATCAAGAGTTATTTGAGTAACAGTCATATTCTCATCAATAGTTGTGCTTTTTGATTCCCACTCATTTAGAATTATATCTATTATCTTGTCCACAAGAAATTCATCATCAAGACCCTTTTCTCCCATGAAATAAAGACTATTGACAACGGTCAGAAATCATTGTTGAATCATACATACTAGTTTTCCACAGGGAAAAATATAACTATGATATTCTTCGTGGAGCATGAATCTTCGTTTTTCTATAACATTAGATATAAAAAAATGCGTGACCTATAATTTCATCTAGATACAATTGGATACATGAAATGATGATATCCAACTATATATATTCCTGATCATAGAACACAAAAATATATTGTGTACCTTGTAATTTTGTTGATATTCAGGTTTTTCTTGATTGGTGATGGTTCTCAATTCCTTGCCTGGGATTTATTATTCTTCAGTGAGGATAATAAAATTATCAACTCTAGTATTAATAAAAAATTTCTTCATTCGATCTCCCCAGTACTCATAATCATTTCCACAAAAAATATATGGTCTACTAGGTTTCAGGATGTTAATTAATCCAATATTCAATCATACCATCTTATAAAAGAATGATGTTCCACCCAACACATTTGTGTAGTATGTAATTGAAAATAAAGAATTTCTTGTAGAAATACAATTGAAATACCCAAAGGAGTAATGAATGAAAAAAAACCAGTTGAAACCTATACTGACACCAATTGTTAGATCATAATATAGAATTATATGTTTATGAGATGACACTATACAAGAGGGGGGGGGTTATTTGTATGTTTAAAAACTTCATATTTCGACTCTTATGAAAGAATATAGTTTAAGAGGTCTTAAAATAATACAATCCAAAACCATTACAAATGACCATACATGTCATATATTTGATGTGTATGATATGACATAATACCAAAAGTAAGGATAAATAATTGTATTTAATGAAATACAATGATCACAGAAATAAAAATTTAAATTATTCTATGATACAACATATAAAATCTCTTAATGAATTATGTAATGATTGAATTGTAATTGAAAAATTTACAATATAAAAGAATATGAATTGAAATAAGAAACAAAATTATTCTGTTTCTATTACAAATAGTAGCGGAAATGTGAAGATATTACAATTATTTGATCCCAATGAGTATGGTATCATTTAACCTAGGATAAAAGGTATGCCCTATAACCACCCTGATAAGCCTTCAATATGATGATCGTCACAAATATCTTATTATCCCTAGAATTCCTCAATTAAGAATGTTTTCAGAACCTATGTATTTGAAATGCTTTAAGTCCCTTGATAAAATGATTGGTACCACTGTCTTCTAATCCCCAGAAGCCCTTGATTCATATCACAATGATTAGATGTAAAAAGGAAATGAAATCACTTATTGAAATACAAGAACTAGGAACAATCCATTCATGTCATGAATCTTCCATGATTTTAGAAGAAATAAGATACAAGTCACAACATCTCTCTCTATAACATGTAAGATCCAAATGTTTTGTATTTTGGTTCAAATGACCTCCTCTTTATATGCCTCTAGTTCCAACAGTCATATTTCCTCCAATTGTAATATTTCTCCAAAACATTCGGTGGGACTTGGACACCTGGCATTAAAATTGTCAAACCAAAAAAAAATACACTACATTGTTTTGATTGGTATATAACCAAATCAATAACATAATTTTAGTCATAAGTATAGAAGTATGAACTAATGAGTAAGATGAAACATGCATGTGGTATTGAAACAATACATGAGTTCAATGAATTACATGAGTACTATAAAAAACACGGATATGTTTTTATCATAATTACGACGCATGCAGTGCTTACGATAAATAACAGGGTTACAACGCACAATGTGATTATGTTGTATAACCTAGCTATGATGATTAATATGAATACAATAAATAACCTGGTTATGATTCTTGATTACGATGCATATAGTTATGATGCATGTGGTTAGGATGCATATGGATATGATGCATATGGTTACGACACATGTGGTTATGACGCATATGGTTATAATTCATATAGTTATGATCCATAATTACGAAATGATACTTAAACTTGTTACGATTGAGAAACAGCATATGCGATTATGATTGAAAACAAACATCATATGATTATGATATAGAACGACATCATTTGTGGCTACGATGGAATTCAAAATATGTGATTACAATATAAGTGATTAAGACTATAAAATAATAGTATATGATAAGAAAACAACATACATTATTTCGATATAAACAACATTTATGATTACAATATAGGAGATTATGATGGTAAAACAACATATCTGATTACTTTTTTTAACATCAGACTTGACAAACAAGATCAATTTTTTAAATTTTAAAACAAAAATATAAATGAGATAGTCGAAATATATTTTTACTCAATATTTACTAAAACAAGATAACTAAAAAATAAATTTGAAACACAATGTTAAAATATATGTTTGAAATTAAAAATTATTTTTGGGTTCAATTAATATATTTAGAATATATATAACAATACAAGTATAAAAAAAATATATGAATATAAATATTTACAATACATAAATATTTAAACATTATCAGAATATATATTTTAGGATGTTTATTTAATATACATATATATATATATATTAAACATAAAAACTTGATTGCAAAACTAGGAATCCTAGAATTGTTATTAGCCGCCCAAAATGAATCACATTTACATTAAATATGAAATTCCAAAAAAATTCAACACCCATTATATAAGAACCAAGTTTTATCTGTGGAAGAATTTGGAATATTCTTGACATTATTCCAGAGGAGCGCCTTTAGACGGTGTGTGATTCCGAGTCCCGGAGAGGCCAAAATTTAATTTTCATTGCATTCACATAGGGAATGCCAAATAAATGGGATAAATCCTAAACGGTGATTCGGATCCTAAATATATTTGTACGGAAGGGTCCGAAATGGGGTGTTTACCCTAGGAATGAAATAAAACATGTCAGCGCGGGATGTTTGGACCCCTCGCTCGCTTTCAGAACGTGAAACAGATAAATTAAATAATTAATTTATTCATTTAATGGTTTAACTCATGTATCTCTTAAACGGTTGCTCGAATTGGAAAACCAGGGGCACCATTGAGTTCTTAGCATGCCGTTTACCCTAGGAGGGGTGTATGTTTCGTGGGCTCGGGCCGTCTGAGAAAAATGGCCCGAGTGGCGTTTTCGTAAATTAGTGGCCTCGGGCGTTGAGTTTAATAACATTTGAACGGGGTCTCGGATTAAAATTCTGAGACCTCTGTTGTGCTCGGGAGGTTGTGTTTATTCTAGGGGAGGCTTAAACTCGGCTGTTCTAAGGGTTTGGGTATGGGACCGATGGGGCCGGATTGTAAGTGTTTTCTATTTAAACACTTCTCCCACCTTGTATGCTATTTTTTTCCCTGGCGCAAGGAGCTCCCAACGAAGGGGGAGATCCTACCCTCTCTTCCACCACTCCAAAGAGGCATGGTAACTCTGTCAGACCGTCAGTGAAGCTCCAGGCTACGCCCATCGAGGTAGGATTCAGGCGTTTACTTTTTTTATTCCAGCACCTAAATTGATCTCAAATTATAGTGTAGAATATCTGGTCATTCATCGGGCGAAGCCCCTGGTTGCATACGTCTTGATTTTATCTTTCTATTGGTCCTTTCGGATCGAATTTTGGAGTTTTTGGGTGTCCAGGGTGGCCCCGGGAATTTTTTCCAGCCTTTTCTTTGTTTTCCGGCAAGGCGGTGCGGTGGGGGAACGAGGTGGCGCGACGGCGGGAACCGGTAGCAGGATGAGGCGGCGGGGTGGCGGCTCTCCGTGCGGGCGAGCGGTGGAGTCGACTGAGGTGGGGAGACTGCGGGCGAGGGAGCGAGAGGCACCTTCGGCACTGGAGGGCACGACGGCGAGGCGGGGTCGCGGCGCGCGACGCCGCTCGGCGACAGAGACCCGCGTTCGGCTGGTCTCTGCGTAGGACAGCTATTGGCATCGTGGCCGGTCGGCGCGGCGTGGATCTAGATTCCACGGCCGGGCCATGCGAGTGTGCTGCGGGTCGACCAGTGCGGGCCGCCCCAGAACGGTCGGACCGGTCGGATCTGGCCGGTCCTGTCCAGGGGGGAGGGGTTCGCCCCCCTCCGACTTCGGACACCCGTCATTTTCGCTACGGGTGTCCATTTTGCCTGCCGTATGTGGTAGATTCTTCCTAGCGTCATGAAAAAGCTTTTGAGATGGTCTCATGAATTATTAAACCCTAAGACGAGGGGCTCGGTGTCACGACACGACGTTAAGCGGACGAGCATTTTCTCGGGGAATATTGTTTTGGACTGTGCGGACGTGCCCAACGTCCGTTTTGAGTGTCATCAACGGAGTTGGGACCCTGGCGTCAGGGCGAAGCTTTCTAGTGTGGTTTCAGGCATTAAAACTGAAGTTCATCCATGGGCCCCACGACCCCTCTTTTGACCTGCGAGCAGCGTTTAGCGACTTTCTCATCGGGTGTCCGTTTGGGGCGTGCAAGCAGTCGATCCTGGATGTTTTCCGAGGGGATTGCAATGGTGCAATCTTCCTGCTCTAATTTAGCATGATGGTGCGGGCCCCACGAGCGTCGTTTGGGGGATGACGATAATTTTTCATCTCTAACACTGGGCGACCGTTTTGGACAAGTGAGTAGTGCACCTTGTGTAGAGGATCGCAACGGTGCGATCCGTTTGCAGTGCTTCGGGACTGGTGTGGGGGTTCCGCATGGTACCGCTCATGCGCGGTAAGCCGGAACGTATATTTTTCTCGAGATATCTATTCCACTCATGTGAGTAGTGCTTTCCATGTTTTTTTCCGAGAGCATTGCGATGGCGTAGTTTGCCAGACCCTTTTTCGGGGACATGGTGTGGGTCCCACCCAACTTGGCAATGGTGAATAGGACCTTTTTCACCGGGAGTCCATTTTGGGCGACTGAGTAGTCAGTCTCATGTGTTTTTCTAAGTGGATCATAGTGGTGTGCTTTGTTTGTTCAGTTTCATGATATTGGGGTGGTCCTCACACGGTTTGGTTACAGTGAATAGTACCTTTTTCACCGGTTGACCGTTTTGGGTGAGTAAGTAGTCTATCTCGCATGTTATTCCAGGAGGATTAAAATGGTGTAATCTGTTCAGGTGGGTGGAGCCTCTTACGTGATCTTATTAAATGTGGAAATATGAAGGTGCTCTGGTGGTCGTTCTTCTTGTTGTGTTCGGAAGCGAACCCTGGGCATGAGATCACGTGCACTCACGTGTGAGTGAAGTAATGCTTGAATGGTTGTGGTTGGCCGTGACTCAGCCGTTCAGGTGGAAAGTTGGAGTTTATATGATTACACCTTCACGTTGATGTTGGGGGCCGTGTGCATGTTAGCCTTTGGACTGGAGATGTGGCATACTCTGGGAGTATACGTGAATACTGGGAGGTGCATGTTGATGGTTATACCCTAGAACGTTTGTGCGCATGGTTGGGGTTAACTTGGGGCCACACGCTATGTGGGCCTTAGGTGCATGTCGTATTCTACTTTGCATACTTATGGCCTCTCGCGACGTAAAGGGTCCCTCAGTTCTCGATTGTTGACCAGCAGGGTTGAGTTTTTCCCCTCGCTCTGTGGTCGATGGTTTAGATCAGCAGTGTTGAGTGATTTCCCCTAGTTTTGTTCTCGAGTTGGGTGGTTGCATGATACCCACTTTTTGTTCGGTTGGCCAGGGATGTACCCTTCAGTATAGATGGACAGAGCAGTTCTGGGTTTACCCTCTAGTAGAGACTGGACAGTGGGTCGCTCATCGACTTCTTCGAGTTTACCCACAAGTAGAGACTAGGCAGTGGGTTTCCCACTGACTTCTAGGGTTTACCCTCAAGCAGAGACTCAGCAGTGGTTCACCCGATGACTCTCAAGGGTCTACCCTCCAGTAGTTCTGGGCAGTGGGCCGCTCATCGTCTTGATTCAGGTCTACCCTCCAGTAGGGCTGGGCAGTGGGTCACCTGTCGACTTGTTCCGGGTTTACCCTCTAGTAGGGCTGGGCAGTGGGTCACCCGTCAGCTTCTTCTAGGTCTACTCTCCAACAGTGCTGGGCAGTGGGTCTCTTGTCTGCTTATACCAGGTCTACCCTCCAGCAGGGCCGGAGAGTGGGTCACATGATGATGTATTAGGTTTTACCCTCCAGCAGGGTTGGGCAGTGTGTCACACGATATCATATTATGAATTACCCAACAGTAGGGATAGGCAGTGGGACACCCATTGACATTCCAGACTCATTCTTTTCTACGAGGCTAGTCTGTGGCTTTAATCCATGATTATCAAAGCGGGAACCTTGGTTGTTCGGGTCAGTGATTGAACGACCATGACTTTGAGGAGACCTCTCGACTACGGGACAATGAAGAGGTGTGGTTTGACTTAACCTGGAACTCTCATGTACGAGGGGCGCTTTCCCCAACGAGACGTGTCCTTGTGACACGACCTAAAACTGTTTGGGGGTGAGTCAGTGCTGCCCAAAGCAGATAGTGTCGAGGTGTGGTGACTTGAGCCCCTCGACTTGTAGCTTGGGGCAGACGTGCGGGATGCTGGGCATTGATGGTGTTTACTTCTGGGACTATTGGCGACTCACTTTTCTTGGGATGAGTTATGGGATGGAGATACTCTTACGGTCTTGTTCGGGCTTCTTAAAAAAGCATATATATATATATATGTATATACCTTGTATGAGTACCCACTTCTTGGGGTTGGTTAATCTCCCTCCAGGAGAGGTAAAGACGCGTGGGGTGTGCCACATGCTTTCTGTTTCTAGCTTATCATGGTTGGACGAGTCTAATCTCCTGCTATAGGTAGTGAAGACTCGATGAGAAGTTCATCTTCTCACCTTTTCCAACTCCTTGAATTTGGATGAGTCTACTTCCTACCTCTTGTTGGGTTGAGCTGTACCCTTTACTTCACATTCGGATGTGCTCCTTTCTGTCTCCCGGTTCGATCTACCGCTCACCTCTTCAGCACCTCCTTTGTTGCTCCCTCGAGCCTTCGGGGGATCCAACTGAGTATTTTTATACTCACCCCTGCTTGGGTTTTTCCCGCACTTGGTGTGCCTTTGCATATGACGGAAAAGTTGGTCTTGACATCAGAGGAGCTTAGGAGATTGATAGCTTGGACCGTGTATGGTGGTCGGAGTTGGGTTCCAGGTGGGGGACCCTTCAAGCTTTTTTTTATTTTTTTTACCTGTTGCCGGGTTATGGCACTATTCTGGTTGGGCGCGTGTTTTACCCTTTTCTTTATCAGTTTACCTCAGAAATTGCTTTGTACTTTTAGAGGTCGATGCACATTGTGGTTTATATATAGCAGTTGGTACATTGCTTTCTTTTTACTATGGACTTTTTCATTGGGTGTGCTGCATGTGTTTGTACAAGGTTCTTAGGAAAAGGCCTCCCCGAGTTGTTGTGCCTTCGGTGCTGGTCGCCAGCACCTGGCCTATAGAGACGAGTTTGGCGTAGTTGCGGCTCGAGCCCGGGTAGGGTCGTGTCGTGAAAAAGTGGTATTAGAGGGAGGTTCATTCCTTGGGACATTCATCAGACGTCCCTAAAAAGTAATTGGTTGGGATTTAGGGAAACTATGTTAACGTGTCTCGAGAGCGGCTCTCAGGTCAGGGAGTCTAGTGATGGTGCAGAGACCGACGTATCCATTCACCAGGACCCTGATAACCTGCTTGTCGACTCGGCATGATGAGATAGTCGTTGCAGGGAAAATTGGTTTTTGCATCACATAGGATTGAGTCTTTGATTGTCCTTCTTGAGTCAGCTCTCCATCATTGTTATTGGTATATACATATATACTCATATGAACGCGGAACTCCTTGATAATATTTAGAATGTATACGCAAAGAAATCTAGCCAGGATACCAGCTTTGGTTCGTGATAACGACCATGTGAGCTACGAGGCCATAGTCTATGACCCATCATGCTATAACCTTTCTCCGGGTGGGCCGGTAGAAGCACCCCCGCTTGTTGAGCAGCAGAGCAGGTTGAGCTTGAACGCAGGTTGAGCATGCTCCGTGAGTTCCAGCGGCAGAGACCGCTGAGGTTCAGTGGTGAGCCAGACTCTCAGGCAGCAGATGTTTGGCTAAAGACAGTGGTTAGCCTTTTCAGGCTTGTGCAGACGTCGACCGATCAGAGAGTGGCTTTGGCAGCCAACTTTTTTTTCGTAGGGCATCTTGACGTTGGTGGAGTCTTGTGACTCGGTTTCTTAACGAGTCATTGCTTTGGTGGGGCAACTATCAGTTGTTGTTTCGTGAGGAGTTTTTTCCCTCATGCTTGTGCTCTGTTCGGATTCAGAAGATCCTGCAGTTTCTGCAGGGAGGGATGACAGTGGCCGAGTATGCAACTAGTTTCGCAGACAGTGCACGCTTTTACCCGGACATGGTCCATAAAGACAACATCCGAGCGTGGATGTTTGAGCAGGTTATCCATCAAGAGATTCTTGCTGTTATAGTACCCTTGTTAATTTCCACATTTTTCGGGTGCTAGAGTAGGCACTGATGATAGAGAGCTTCCTGTCACGTTCTAGAGTTGGTGCTGGTAGCAGGAACGCCGGATTTGAGACGTCTGTTGCAGCTAGCGGGCATCTTCAAGAAGAACCTCGACGTAGGTGGCTTTTTGAAAACCCAGCTCAGGGGTGTGGTCGTACACAATAGTGGCACCAGAGGGAACCAGTGAAGACCGAAGTGAGTCGGTGCTATGCTTGCGATGAACGAGGTCACCTGGCACGGGACTGCCTGACCAGGCATGCAGAGAGCTTCGGGCAGGCAGCAGGTGCACCACCACAATGGAGGCAGCGTCGTGATCAGAGTAGTGCCCAGAGAGGTGGTGCTAGCAGAGGAGCAGGAGGAGCTGGAAGTGGGGGATGACCTTATGAGGTCTTCCCATCACCACTAGGTGGTTCACGTTAGGCTCCGGGAGTTGACAGTTTGGACTGCGGACAGCCGTGAGTTTTGGATGTCTATGATCTCACAGACCATGAGGTGATAAAAGGTATGCTCTACACCTCATTTACGTTTTTAAGTATAATTGTTAGACTCTACGTGTGAAATGATTTTTCTCCCTACTCCTTGTTTGAGTTGTTACTAGGGTGGCGCGGGGTGTCGGTGTAACCCTGTGTTGGTAAGGTAAAAAGGTTGTGAGACCTTTTTTTTCTTTAGTCAAGGTTATTGACTCTTTCGATTCCGAGTGTGTAAGAAAGTCTTTGTTGCGAGACATCGACTGTGAAACCTTGCGTGACCAGTTATCCTTGGGTGTTTCACCATATGGATATTCTGAAGGAGGGAGTCATGGGGCCTTGTTCCAGGTGCGGGCGGTGATTCTAGTCATGGAGTGTGACGTAGGGCGGTTGATCGGAGAGGTGAGCTACCCCCAAGAGCCTTCAGGCCGTTTGAGACCATGTGAAGGGATGGCAAGGTTCCCTACCACCTTTCCCTAACCCCAAATTCTAGAATGGGTGCACGACGTTTCCCATGTGACTCACCCAAGAAGAAGTGTGTGTGCTCCTATGCACTTCATCGGCGAGGGAAGACCTCGTATGAAATGATCATATCATTTGGTCTGTGTGCGGTGGCACATAACTATGCAAGAGTTCTTCTAGGTGAGGGAGAGCCATATGTTGGCTTAGTACCATGGGTTGTACCCTAGTTTTGCTTTTGAGGGACGAAAATCTTGAAGGAGGTAATGATGTAAGAACCCTGTTTTTTCTATGAAAGTCTTTGGAATATTCTTGATGTTATTCCAGAGCAGTGCCTTCAGACGGCGTGCGATTCCAATCCCCGGAGTGGCCGAAATTTAATTTTTAGTGCGTTCACACTGGGAACTCCAAATAAATTAGATAACTCCTAAACGGTGCTTTAGATCCTAAATCTGTGTGTACAAATGGGTCCGGAATGGGGTGTTTACCCTAGGAACGACATAAAACATGTCGTCTCAAGATGTTTAGACCCTCGCTCGCTTTCGGAATGTGAAATAGATAAATTAAATAATCAATTTATTCTTTTAACGACTTAACTCAAGTATCTCTTAAATGGTGTCTCAGATTAGAAAACTAAGGACACCGTTGAGTTCGGAGCGTGCCATTTACCATAGGAGGGGTGTATGTTTCGTGGGTGCGGGCCGTCTGAGAAAAAATGGCCCCAGTGGCATTTTCATAATTAAGTGGGCTCGGGCGTTGAGTTTAATAACTTTTGAACGGGGTCTCGGATTAATATTTCGAGACCTCTATTGTGCTCAAGAGGTGGTGTTTACCCTTGGGGAGGCTTAGCCTCGACCCTACTGAGGGTTCGGGTACAGGACCAACGGGGTGGGAGTTTAAATGTTTTCTATTTGAACACTTCTCCCCCCCTTGTTTGTTGTTTTTTTCCCTGGCGCAAGTAGCTCCCAACAAAGGGGGATCTCCTCCCCTCTCCTCCACCACTCCAGCGAGGTGGGGAAACTCCGTCGAACCGTCAGTGAAGCTCCGGGATATGCCCATCAAGGTAGGACTCGTGCGTTTACTTTTTTTTGTTCTCGCACATACATTAATCTCGAATAATAGTGTATAATTGCTGTCCATTCATCGGACGAAGCCCCTTGTTGCATAAGGCTTGATTTTATCTTCCCAGCGTTCCTTTCAGAAAGAATTTTAGAGTTTCTGGGTGTCCAGGGTGGCCCTGGGAATTTTGACGGCCTTTTCATTGTTTTCCGGCAAGGCGGCGCGGCAGCGGATCGAGGCGGTGTGGCAGCGGGCATGGGCAGCGGGCTGAGGCGGGGGTGTGGCGGCCCCCTGTGGGAGCGAGAGGAGGCGTCGACTGAGGAGAGGCGGCTGTGGGCGAGGGAGCACGAGGCGCCGTCGGCACCGGCCGGCGCGACGGCGAGGCAGGGTCGCAGCGCACAACCCCGCGCGGTGACATAGTCCCGCGTTCAACGGGTCTCGTCGAAGGACCGTGACCGCCCTCGTGGCCAGTCAGCACAACGTGGACCGAGAGTCCATGGTCGGGCTACATGGGCGAGCCATGGGCCGACCAGTACGGGCCAGCCCTGAATGGTTGGACCGGCCGGTCCTTTCCAGGGGGGGAGCGGTTCGCCCTCCTCCGACTTCGGACACCCGTCATTTTCGCTACGGGTGTCCGTTTTGCCTACCGTTTGTGACCGTGTCTTCCTAGAATTGAGAAAAAGCTTTTGAGATGGTCTCATGACTTTTTAACTCCCGAGACGAGGGGCTCGGTGCCACGGCGTGATGTGAAGTGGACAAGCATTTTTCCTGGGAATCTTGTTTTGGACGGCACGGACGCGTCCGACGTCCGTTTGGAGTGCCGCCAGTGGCTTTGGGGCCCTGGAGCCAGAGCGAAGCTTTTGAGGGTAGTTTCGAGCATTAAATATACAGTTGAGGCGTGACCCGGACGACCCATCTTTTTAGCTACGAGCAGCGTTTAGTGACTTTCTCATCAGGCGTCCGTTCGGGGCGTGCGAGCAGTCGATCCTGGATGTTTTTCTGAGGGGATTGCAATGGTGCAATCTGCCTTCTCTAATTCGGCATGATGATGCGGGCCCCATGAGGGTCATTTGGGCATTGACGATGATTTTCCATCTCTATCACTGGGCGACCATTTTGGACAAGTGAGTAGTCCACCTTGTGTACTTTTTCGGGAGGATCGCAATGGTGCGATCCGTTGGCAGCGCTTCGAGACTGGGTTGCAGGTTCCACATGGTACCGCTCGTGCGCGGAAATCCGAAATGTATCATTTTCACTGAATATCCATTCCACTCAAGTGAGTAGTGCTTTCCATATGTTTTTCCGAGATCATAGTGATGGCACAGTTCGCCCGACCATTTTTCGGGGACGTAGTGTGGGTCCCACCCGACCTGGCTACAGTGAATAATACCTTTTTCACCGGGTGTCCATTTTCGGCAATTGAGTACTCAATCTCGTGTGTTCTTATGAGGGGATCGTAGTGGTGTGATCCATTTGTTCAGTTTCGGGATATTGTGGTGGGCCCCACACATGTTGGTTACTGCTAATTGTACCTTTTTCACTGGTTGACCGTTTCGGGCGAGTAAGTAGTCTATCTCGCGTGTTTCTTCATGAGGATTACAACGGTGTAATCTGTTCAGGAGGGTGGAGCCTCTTACCCAATCTTATTAAATGTGAAAATATGAAGGTGCTCTAGTGGTGGTTCTTCTTGCTATGTTCGGAAGCGAACCCTTGGCGTGAGATCACGTGCACTCCTGTGTGAGTGAAGTAATGCTTGAAGGGTTGTGGTTGGCCATGCCTCAGCTGTTGAGGTAAAAAGTTGGAGTTGATACTATTACGCCTTCACGTTTACGTTGGGGGTCGTGTGCATGTTAGCCTTTAGGCTGGAGACGTGGAATAATCTAGGAGTATGTGAGAACGCTGGGAGGTATGTGTGGATGGTTGTACCCGAGAACGTGTGTTCTCTTGGTTGGGGTTAACTTGGGGCCACATGTCATGTGGGCCCTAGGTGTGTGCCCTGTTCTCCTTTGCATACTTTTGACCTCTCGCGACATTGAGGGTCCCTTGGTTCTCGATTGTTGACCAGAGGGGTTGAGTTTTTTCCCTGGATCTGTGCTCGATGGTTTAGATCAGCAGGGTTGAGGGGTTTCCCCTTGTTTTGTTCCGGATTTGTGTGGTTTCATGATACCCACTCCGTGTTCTGTTGGCCAGTATTGTACCCTCCAATAGATATGGATGAGTATTTATAGGTTTACCCTCCAGTAGAGACTGGGCAGTGGGTCGCTCATCGAATTTTTCTGGATTACCCTCCAGTAGAGACTGTGTTGTGGGTTGCCCAATGACATTTATGGTTTACCCTCTAGCCGAGACTGGGTAGCGAGTCACCCGACAACTCTCGAGGTTCTACCCTCCAGCAAGGCTGGGCAGTGGGTCGCTTGTCGTCTTGATTTAGGTCTAACCTCCAGTAGGGCTGGGCAGTGGGTCGCCTGTCGACTAGTTCCTGGTTTACCCTCCAACAGATCTGGGCAATCGGTCCCCCGTCCACTTCTTCCAGGTCTACTCTCCAACAAGGATGGGCAGTGGGTCACCTGTCTGCTTATTCCAAGTCTACCCTCCAGTATGGTTGGGCAGTGGGTCACCTGATGATGTATTAGGGTTTACCCTCCAGAAGGGCTGGGCTCTGGGTCACCCGATATCATATTATGAATTACCCTCCAGCAGGGCTGGGTAGTGGGACACCCATTGACATTCCAGACTCAGTCCTTTCTACAAGGCTAGTCTGTGGCTTTCCTCCTTTATTTCTAGAGCGGGAACCTTGGTTGTACGGGTCCGTGATGGAACGACCATGACATTGAGGAGACCTCTCGACTACGGGGTAGTGACGATGTGTGGTTTTGACTTAACCCGGAACTCTCAAGTACGAGGGGCACATTCCCCACTGAGAGGTGTCCTTGTGACGCAACCTAAAACTGTGTGGGAGCGTCAGTGCAGCCCAAAGCAGATAGTTTCATGGTGCGGTGACTTGAGCCCCTTAACTTGTAGTTCAGGGAAAATGTGCGAGATGCTGGGCATTGATAGTATTTACTTCTGGGACTGTTGGTGACTCATTTTTCTTGGCCTGATCTATGGGATGGTGATCCCCTTACGGTCTTGTTTGGGCTTCTTGATTGAGTATATATATATGTATATACCTTGTTCGAGTACCCAATTCTTGGGCTTGGTTACTCTCCCTCCAATAGAGGTGAAGACTCACAGGGTATGCCATGTGCTTTCCGTGTCTAGATTCTCATGGTTGGACGAGTCCACTATCCTCCTATAGGTAGAGAAGACTCGATGAGAAGTTCATCTTCTCACCGTTTCCAGCTCCTTTCGTTTGGACGAGTATACTTCCTACCTCTTGCTGGGTTGAGCTGTACTCTTTACTTCACTTTCGGTTGTACTCCTTTACTTCTCCATGTTTGATTTACTGCTCACCTCTTCAGCACCTCATTTGTTTCTCCCTCGAGCCTTCGGGGCATCCTACTGAGTATTTTTATACTCATCCCTACTTGGGCTTTACCCGCACTTGGTGTTCCCTTGTAGACAATGGACAGGTTGGTCATGAAATCAAAGGATCTTTGGAGATCGGGAGCTTGGACCGCGTACAGTGGTCGGAGTCGGGTTCTAGGTGGGGGACCCTTCCAGCTATATTAATTTTGTTTACCTGTTTCCAGGTTGTGGCACTTTTCTGGTTGGGTGTGTGTTTGCCCCTTTTCTTTTTCAGTTCACCTCAGCACTTACTTTGTACTTTTAGAGGACGATGCACATTGTGGTTTATTTAAAGAAGTTGGTACTTTTCTTTCCTTTTTTACTCTTCACTTTTGCATTGAGTGTGCTGTATGTGTGTATACAGGTACTTAGGCAAAGGTCTCCCTGAGTTGTTGTGCCTTCGGCACTGGTTGCCAGCCCCTAGCCTATGGAGGCGGGCTTGGGGTAGTTGCGGCTTGATCCCGGGTAGGGTCGGGTCATGACACAATATCAACCACATCTCTGAAAACCAAACAATGTAAACAAAGAGTGTAGTTGTGTATGGCCTAGTCATGGTTTGATGAAACATTGTGAAAAATTGGTTTTAACACATAGCACTTCAGTAATTTTATGAAAACAATTTAATATTTATTAATGAAATTATTTTATTTCATATATTAATTTATGAGAATTTCATTCAGTAATTTTTTATTAATTATAGCCCCAAAATAATTATTACATGCAATGATACAAAATAATTATCATGATAATGTGGACTTTTGGAGCATCCCAATTTCATAGAAAGACACTCATGAAGGAGAAACCAAATAAACATAGAATAATAACCTCAAAAAACATTGCATGAAGAAAAAACCGTTCATTTTGGTTGGTGGGAAATGTAGAGTTATAAGAAAAGAGAGGTAATTACCATTCGTGGAAGAGGCATGATATTTATAATCTCAGTCTATAATGTTTTTCCATTAATATAATAAGCTAATTTATTAATGTTATGTGTGGTTGAAAAAAATTAATATGAAAATGTTTTACTAAAATGTGAAAAATATTTGGAGTACACAACACTTGTATTAATATATAAAACTGTAAATGATGATTGTTCACTTTTTGTCTAAACTCATGCACTTAGGCTATGTTTAAAATTAATTATTGGAAAGTGTTAGGGATTTCTGAACACATGGAAAATAAAATATTATAAAGGATATACAATCATTAATTGATGAAAAGGTAACAGTTATGAAAGGACATAAATTGAGAAAATAACATATACATCTCTTGAATATATACATGCTTAGATCAATAATGGAATTTTATCAAGAACAAACATTCATGAACATATAAATAATATAAAAATAGTATTTTTCTAAAAAACTATTCCTTCATTCATTCCTCAAAGTTTTTTTCAAATAAATTTCCTTCTTTAATATATAATTAATATAAAACATTTATTTTTCAATGTTTATTATTTATCAAGAACACCCCTCTATGATTTTTTATATGAATTTACCTCCTTTTCTTTCATTACGGGATCTGATTGAGTCTGAAGTAGTGTCTCCATAATTACAATACAAGTTTTTTTTGCTCAGAAATTTTGAGAAGACTATCAATGTCAATAGCTTGAGCCTTTAGGTTCTTCATAATCTTCTTACTCCCTTCTTGTTTTAATTTTTCTTGTGATATTATTTTTTTTTGCAAATGCATCAGAAGGATCCAATCAAAACTGAGGATCCCTTTATTTCCTTTCCTCCTTAATCTTTATCTACCCATAATCAACCTCATCGAATATATTCTTTGGTTCTTTGATTCCATGGGAGTTGTAGTCTAAAATTCCTTTCTTTTTCATAAAGATGTCTTAGATGGCTTGAAATATTTAACACTAACTTCAGCTACTTTTTTTCCTTTCTCACCATCCAGATCATTCTAAATATTTTTTGATTTTGGATGGAATCATAACCTGAGCCTCTTTGTCATATCCTTACTGATTAAGGGCTCTTGGAAAGAAGTCATATATGTAATTATTGAAACATTAAACAATATCAAGAATTATTTTAAAAACATACCATGAATAGTGAGAAACATTATCACCTGTGACTTTATTTCCCCAAATATGAGGTTCTTAATTGTCAAGAAAGTGAATCCCATTAGATTAAACATCCTCATATTCACCCAATAGTCAAGCACTCAAACAGATATGACATTCATTGTTTCCTTATTACCCATTTCACGACACTAAAGTACCTTTCATCCAAAGGGCTATGAGTCTATTATCTCATGATAAATGACGTAATTTACTTTTTTCATCATTGAATTGTAACATCCTATTTTATAGAGGATGTATACTTCTTATCATACATAATAATGTAAATATTTAGACCTTTTTCTATCACCATTGTTTCATGAAATTGTAGTAGGTCATCAGGATACACAAAATATTGGTCTAGATTTGTCATTCAACAGAAATATATTCCTATAGTGGGAAAATTATAATCCTTTTCAAAAATGAATAAAAGTAATTGTAAAATTCTAGAGCGAGATATCTTTCACCTTGATAGGTCATGTAAGTTAATTATTTAGGAGACATCTTTTTTCGAGATGAAGCAGTTGACTCTGACATGAAAGACTACGTCAACCCAAAATATTTTATTGATTATGAAAGATTAGTAGATCTTTGAATATGAAAACTGGGGTAAAAACTGATTATCAACCTTGCCTTATCTATAGAGCATCAGGTCTTGAGAGAAAAATGGAGGAGTTTAATGTGGGATGGGTAGCTAGGGGTTCTTATAAAAAATAAATTGACCATCACATTTATACCTAAAATATCCAATGATCTAGAATGATTTATAACTCTTGAGGTTTTCCATAAAACCATATTCAGAATGAATAAAATTTTGAATTAAAAGAAAGAATTAAAAAAACTACTATAAATATAATGAACAATGTAAGGTTTTAGTGGTTGTACCTATCAGAGTATTAGGATAGTTAAATTGGTTTCATTATATTGTTTTTATGATAAAAATACAACCAATATCGAATAACACTGGAGGGCATTGTGAATTCTAAATCAACTAAAATAGAATTAATATGGTACCAATAATCTAGTACCAAGGGTATGATTTAATACCGATAAACTAGCACTGATGGATTTATCCAATACCAAAAATAGTGAAACTGATACAAATGTAAATTAGATAAATGTGAAAATGATAAAAATGTAAAATATATTAATGTTAAACAGATAAAAATGTAAAACCGATTAAAGTAAAACTGATAAAATGTAAAAAATCGATTAAAGTAAAATTGATAAAATGTAAAACTAATGAGTGAACCTGATACAATGTAAAAGTAATGAGTGAACTGGATAAAAGATAAAACTAAAGAGTGAAACCAAAAAATATAAAACTAAATAGTGACACTAATGAAATGTAAAACTGATTAATATAAAACCGTTAAAATGTAAAATCTATTAATGTAAATCTGATATAATTTATATCTAAAGATTGAAACCAATAAAATGTTAAACTAAAGAAAGAAACTAATTAAATTTAAAATTAATGTGTGAAACTCATAAAATATAAAAATAAATAATGAAACTGATAAAATGTAAAAATAATGAATGAAACCGATAAAATGTAAAACTAAATATTGAAAAAGATAAAATGTAAAACAAAATAATGAATCCAATAAAATGAATAACTAAATAGTGAAACCACTAAACTGTAAAACTAATGAGTGAAAATAATGAAATGTAAAACTAATGAGTGAAAAAGATAAAATGTAAAACTAATGAGTGAAATTGATAAAATATAAAACCTAAAAAATATATATTCCCCCTTTGAGAAGGAGTAAGATAATTTAAGGTGATGGTGTAAATAATAAATATTTGTTTATGATTACCTTATAATGATCATTCGTAGTTTCAGATTAATATATTTAAATATGTCGAAAGATAATGGTTTTTTGAAAATTCCAGCAATTTGTTATTGCGTTCCGATTAATTGTAAAATAGTATTTATTTTTTTGATCTCTAAGAATGTGATGCATTATATCATGATGGTATTCATGAGAGTGATGTATAGGGTTTTTACTAAGATTAATGGAATTAGTATTATCACATAGTATATGAGTTTTGGAAAACACATGCCATTGTCAGTGAGTGTTTGTTGTATCCACAACACTTGAGCACAACATCTTCCAACTGCTACATATTCATCTTCAGAAGTGGAATGTTCTACTGAGTTTTTTTATTCATCACCAAGAAACTAATGAATCTCTTAAGAAATAACATGTTCTAGAAGGAATTTTTCTATCCATTATACAACTTCTAAAGTTATATTTTGAAAAAAATTGTAAAAACAAATTCATTTTTAAAGGAATAAAATAGTACAAAATGCATAGTTTCCTTTAAGTGGTGAAATATTTTTTTCAATACTTTTAAATGGAATTATTTTGTATTAAAATGATATCATGTACATAAGCATACTAAACACATTAAGTCTTAATGACTTCCTATTACGAATAAAAAACATCCTATCATAACTATAAAATATTTTTGATCTACTATTTTCCCATATTTATCAAGATCTAATGTATTTGAGGAACCAGTTGGAGGGCTCATACTTTTAGTGTTGTTATGTCCATACTTTTTAATTAAATATTTGATTTAATTATGTTGAGATATATATGTTCATTCTTGTTTTTAAAAAATTTAAAAACCTAAAATGAATGCTTACTCACCCATATTACTTATTTCAAACTCATATTTATAATATTTGCTAAAGAATCAGTTAGGGATTTATGAGTTGATATGAATATAATGTCATACACATTGATTTAAACCATTAAAATGATTTTTTCCCATTTTTATGATAATATTTGGATTAGAAGTACCTTTTTCATACTTTTTTTGAAAAAGAAATCCTATAAGTCTATCATTCCAGGCACGGGGGGCTTGTTTAAGGACATATAAATCATTGATACATTAAAAAATCGGTTCAGGATGTTTGGAATCTGTAGAACCTGGAGGTTCTTCTAAAAGATTTATTCTTTTACAAAACCATTAAGAAAATAATATTGTACAACCATTTGAAAAATTTTGAAATTAAAGATTACTTAAAAGTATAATATATTAAGAATATATTCATGTCTAGAAACCGCTGCATAGGTTTATTAATAGCGTATTACCTCTTGTTGATTATAGACTTTAGTAACAAGACTTGCTTAGTTTTTATAATGACTCCATTTTCATCATTTTTTTCCTGCAAAACCCATTTTACACAAATTACAGTTGTTTCTATAAGTATTTCGACCAAGGTATAGACATGATTATTTTCAAATTCATTTAGTTCATTTGAAATTACTTTAAACCAATATTCATCACCTAAGTCCTCATTCAATGTTTTAGGTTCAAATTTAGACACAAAAATCAAGATGTTCTATTTCATTTCTCATGGAATTTCTAGTCCTTATGGGTTCATTTACATCACTGATGATATTATCTCTAGGATAATTTCTATAAAACTATTGATTTGGTTTTTTTATAACTTGTTCATCATCATAAATAAAAATGTGTTTTGGGGTAAATTTTTCTGAATCATTTTGTTGAGTATTTCCTTTTTCAGAAGTGTTTTCAATCAAATGATGGTAATCAGTTTGTGAAGATACATGTTGATGTTTGCAGGGGTTGTTTAAAAAATAAATGATTAGTTTTTTCATATTTTAAATGCACTATTTCCTCAAAATTACAAGAGTTTTTGTTAAAGGCTCTATAAGCATTGGATATTGTGGAATAACATAAAATGATTACTTTATCAGATCTGGGTGTTAATTTAGGTAAATTATCTTCAGTATTCAATATGAATTCTTTTCATCCAAATAACTGAATGTAAGAAAATTTAGGGTTTTATCCAATCTAAAATTCAAAAGGTGTTTTATTAATAAATGATCAAGAGAAATCTTTATTTATAGTCTAACATGAAGTACTAACAGCTTCAATCCAGAAATGATTTGTAATTGAGTATTCAATCAACATTGTTTATGTCATTTCCTAAGGAATACGATTTCTTCTTTCAAACAAACCATTCTTATAGGGTTTCTTGGAGCTCAAAAGTGGTACATAATACCTTTCGTACTACAAATATTCTAAAAATCTAATGTTTGACATTCTCCACCATGATCACTTTGAAAGTTTATCAGTGGTTATATTTCCTCATTTTTAACATGGGCCCTAAAGGTCTTCAAATAGAAAAAGTATTCAGATTTGAATCCTAGAAAATAGACCCATGTGAATTTAGTGTAGTCATTAAATTATAAAAATACATAGTACTTGATCCCAATGCGTCTAGTTTACTTAGGAATGAGAAGATCCATGTGCACTAAGTGTACTGAATTAGAAGATGAAACTTCATTGATTGATTTATATCAAGTTTTGTGGTGTTCTCTATATTGACAAGGTTCACAAAATTTTGTAGAATCATACCCCAGATCATTTAGGCACTTAACAAGTCTTTTACATGAATGTTTATAATGGTTCTCCAAGTTAAAATGTCCTAACTTCCTATTACATAACCATTATTGGTCTTCCATTTCACATAAACAAGGTAAGTCATGGATCCAATGGTCTCCTTGGTTAAGTCTGTATACATTCTCACGCTTATGGGATGAATCAATGAATTCATACTTTGAATTATGAAACAAACAATTGTCATTCCTATAATTCACAAGGTAACCATCATCACATAATTGAGTTATACATATAAGGTTTTTTATAATACCATTAATAGAAAAACATTTGAAATTAAAAAATTTCCTAAAATAACAATATTACATATACCAATGAACTTTTCTTGAGCATTATCTTAAAAGGTCACTATTCCACCATCATTTCAATAATATTTTAAATTAAATCTTTGTTTCTAGTAATACGATGAAAAACCAACTATCCTCGTTCCAAATATTCTTGTGGTTGGCACACTTTTTTTTCATGAATAGAAAACAATTTATTTTTTGGAACCCAAACATGTTTGGGTCCAGAAATGCTAGAAAATGGATCATTACGAATCTAATTTTTTTTTAAAAAAATGAGCATTTTGAAATCTTATAGATTGAGTTTTATTAAGATAATTTTTTTACCGATGTCCACCACTTTTATATTTGGTTCAGAACATATAATTTTTGGGAACAAAATAGTTATGAATAAAAATCTATTTCGATTTTGTATAACAAATTATAGAACTATTCCTTAGAGGGAGGATATGAGAATAAATTTTTTAAATTCATTCCTTCTGGTAGTAATTTTTTATGAAAGATTCTTAATAGAAAAGATTTCACATTTTAGTCTATTGACTATATTATGATTCTCATAAGAAATTTTTTTGGAATTGTTTTTTGTTTCAAAAACTTTTATCTTCAAAACAAATTGTTCATAGTCTTGATAAAGTTTATCTATCATAGAATGTACTTCCATAAAGATTTTTGAAAGTTTTTCAGAATAAAGTGCTCTTTTATCAAGATAATTTGAACTATACGATACTTCAGTTATATGAATTTATTTTGTATAATTTTCTTTATCAAGATTTTTCTTGATATTAGATTTCTCAATCTCAATAATTTGGGAAATCTAGATACTTATTCAAAATAAGGTAATTTATCCTCTCCTGAGGAAGATTAATCATCTAAGGAGTATGAATATTAATCATCAAGATAATTAGAGTTTAAAGATTAATTTTTAAGAGATTCTTCATTGTATACCTTGGACATGAGACAATGAGTTCGAATAGGTATTCTGGCTGTGATTCATGTATTCTTCTAACAAGAAGATTCATATCAATATGACTTTTCTGATGAATCACCACCACTCTTACTATAAATATCATTTTATTTCAATAATTTCTTTGTCTTTTCCTTGTAATATATTTTCTTGTTTCATTCAGAATGTTTCTGATTCAGGTCTTTTCTTTTAGCAATGTAAAATCTAGTCTAATATGACCTTGTATTTTTCATTCCTGACAAGTTATTTCTAAGTCTTTCTTTTTCATTTCCTTTTTCTTTTTTTAATAGATATTAAATGTCTTTATTTCCAAAAACCTTGTTCATTCATTAAGAATGATTGGCTATTTAATTCTCTGAATAATCACTTTAACTGGATTTTGATATAAAAATAAGTTTTATAGCTTGGGATATTGTTAATATTTTTGTTGTTCTTGCTTTAGATGTAGTAGTAAAGGCTAAGAATACATTACTATTATTTTTCTTATTAAATTAAGCATTTCTTTTCATTCGTGTCTCATGTTGTAATAAAGTATCAAATAATTCATCAAGAGTGATTTGAGTAACTGTCATCTTCTGATAAATAGTTGTGATTTTTTATTCCCACTCTTTTAGAATTATATCCATTATCTTATCCACAAGCACTTCATCATCAATACCCTTTTCTCTCATGGATATAAGAATATTGACATGGTTATAAATCTTTATTGAATCTTATATTAATGTTTTCCATAGGGGAAAATAAAACCATTATATTCTACTCAGAGAATGGAACTTCTTATTTCAATAACATTAGATGTACCAAAATGTGTGACCACAAATTTCATCAATATATAATTGGATGCCCCACCTGATAATATCCGACGATATATATTCATGGTCATGGAACAAAACAATGTATTGCGTACAATGTAATTATGTTGATATTCAAGTTTCTCTTGATTGGTGATGGTTCTCACTTCATTTTCTAGGATTTTTTATTCTCTAGTGATAATCACAAAATTATCTACTCCAGTATTGATAAAAAATTTCTTCATTCGATCTCTCCATTACATATAATTGTTTCCCTAAAAAAGGTGGTCTAGTTGCATTCTGGATGTTAATTAATGTAATATTATTGTATACCATTTATAATATAATGATTTTCCCTACCGCAAGTTAGTGTAGTATGTAATTTAAATCAAATGATGTGTATTAGAAATACAATTGAAATAAAAAAAGATTGAAGCAAGTAAAAAAATTAGTGGAAAAATGCCCTGATACCAATTGTTGAATCTTAATATAGAAGTATATGTATATGAGATGACGCAACACAAGATGGTGGGGGGGTTAATTGTAGGTTTAAAAACATTATATTTCAACTTTGAAGAATGATCTTAGTTTAAGAGTTCTAAAACTAATACAATTCAAAAACAAAACAATTGACCATAAATGTCCTAGATCTGGTGCATATTACATGACTTAAAACCCCAATTAATGAAAAATAATTTTATTTGAATTGAATAAAATGATCATAGAAACACTAATTTAAATTATTCTACCATAAAACATATATAATCTCTTAATGAAATGTGTAATGATTGAATTATAATTGAAAAAATTAAAATAGAAAATTATATGAATAAGAATAAGAAACAAATTGATTCTCTTTCTATTAAAAATAACAGTGGAAATATAAAGGTATTTGAATTATTTGATCCCAAAGAGTAAAATATCCTTTAACCTAGGATAAAAGGCCTTTCTTATCACCACCCTGATAATCCCCCAATATGATGATCAGAATGACTATATTAATATCCCTGAAAGCCCTCAATTAAGAAGGTAATCAACACCTCTATATTTGAAATGCTTGGAAACCCTCGATATGATGATTGGTACCATTGTACTTATATCCCCCAATGCCCTTGATCATTATTATGATGATCAGATGCATAATTACAATGAAATCACTTATTAAAATACAAGAACTAGGAACAATCTGTTCATGTCATAAATCGTCAAAGATTCCACATGAAGTAAGCGAAAAGTAACAGCATATCTCTCTAGAACATGTATGATCTAGAAGTATTGTATTATGGTTCGAGTGACCTCCTCTTTATAGGCCTCAAGTTGTAATTGTAATATTTCATCCAATAATAATATTTCACTAAAATATTTGTAGTTACATTGTCAGCTGGAATTACAACGGTTGAAAAATAACAAAATACACCGAATTGTATTAATGGTTAAATAAAAATCTCAATGACATAATTTTAGTTATAAGTATAGAGGTCGGAAAGATTGAGAAAGATATAACATGCATGTTGTATTTGAACAATACATGAATTTAAACCATTACATGAGTACAGTAAATATCATGGTTACGATATTTATCATAATTTCGATGCATATAGTGTTTATGATACATAACATGGCTACAATGCACAATGTGATTACATTGTATAACTTGGATACGATGATTAATATGAATACAATAAATTAATTGTTTATGAGGCTTGATTAAGATGCATATTTTTAGGAGTAGTACAGCTACCATGCATATGGTT
Source organism: Viscum album (assembly GCA_963277665.1). Lineage (NCBI taxonomy): Eukaryota > Viridiplantae > Streptophyta > Magnoliopsida > Santalales > Viscaceae > Viscum > Viscum album. Next base: position 1,111,974,333 of record OY728129.1, on the reverse strand, counting down.
ACGATGCATATGGTTACGATGCATATGGTTATGATGCATGTGGTTTTGATGCATATGGTTTTGATGCAATACATAACCATGTTATGATGCATAATTTCGATATAATACTTAACCTTGTTATGATTTAGAAACAACATACTTGATTACTATTGAAAATAAACATCATAAGATTGTGATATAGAATAACATAATATTTGGATATGATGGAAAACAAAATATGTGATTACAATATATGTGATTGCGATTGTAAAACAACAGTATATGATAAGAAAAAACATATATGATTTCGTTATAAAAAACATTAATGATTACGATATATGTGATTACGATGGTAAAAAAGCATATCTTGTTATAGTGTAACACAACATATATGATAAACAAGAAGAACTTTTTGATTTATAAAACAAAAATATCAAGGAGATAGTAGAAATATATTTTGAATAAATAGCTTCAAAAACATAATCAAAATAAATAAAATTTGAAACAAAATTGTAATGTGTATGTTTGAAAAAACAAAGTATTGTAGGGTTAACTTAATATATTCAGAATATATATAATAGTAAAAGTTTAAAAAAATATATGAATATAAATATTCATAATACATAAATATTTTAAAAATATCAGAATATATATTTTAGGATGTCTATTTATAATATATATATCTATATAAAAGATAAAAACCTGTAAGTAATGCTTGGAATCCTAGAAATGTTCTTATCCTCCCAAAATGATTCATGTTTTGGTTAAATATGACATTCCAAAACTTTTCAAGACCCTTTATGAGCCCCAAATCTGAAAACCAAACAATTTAAATTGAGAGAGTAGATGTGTAAGGCCTAGTCATTGTTTTATGGAACAATGTGAAAATTGGTTGTAACACATAGAAAATGAGTTATTTTATGAATTTATTTCAATATTTATTTATGAAATATTTTTATTTAACATATTTATTTATGAGAATTTCATTCAACAATTTTATTATTATACATACCCCCAAAAAATTATTAAATATGATGATAAAAAATAATTATCAAGATAATGTGGACTTTTAGAGCATCCCAAATTCCTAAAAAGAAACCCTTGAAAGAGAAACCAAGTCAACATTGAATAATGACTACAAAAAACAAAACATAAATAAAAAACCATTCATTTTGGTTAGTGGGAAATGGAGAGTTCAAAGAAAAGAGATTCCATTACCTATCATGGAAGGGGCATGGTATTTGTAATCTCAGTCTCTAATGTTTTCCATTAAAATAATATGCCAATGGTTTAATGGGATATGTGGATGAAAAAAACTTATATGAAAATGTATTACTAAATTGTGAATAATATTTAGAGTACACAACACATGTCATAATATATAAAACTATAAACGATGATTTTTCTCTTCTTTACTAAACACCTACACATAGGCTTTGTTTGACAATAATTATTGGAAATTGTTAGGGATCATAGACACATGGAAAATAATGGCTTATAATGAATATACAATCTTTTATAGATGAAAAAATAATAGTTATGAATGGAAATAAACTGAGGGAATAACATTTACATTGCTTGAATATATACATGCTTAGATAAATAATTGAATTTTATAAAGAACACACATTATTAAATATATAAATAATATAAAAATAGTATTTTTATAAAAAACTTTTCCTTCCTTAATATCTCATAGTTTTTTTCCATAATTTCATTCTTTAATATATAATTGTTATAAAATATTGATTTTTCAATGTGTATTATTTATCATGAACAAAACTCTATGAATGTTACAATTGTATGAAAATTAGGAAACCCAAGTCATTCATAAACATTAGAGGGTATTGAGGCTGACAATATGCAATGCCAGTATATGGAAAGTTGTAAAATGAGTGTCATAAATAACACATAACTAATTGTATCATAGAAATATTTGTTCATAAATGAAATAAAATTATGTTTCTATAGATAGAGTTTACATTATCATCGAAAATTGAACAAAAACACTCTAATAATAGACCAAAAACTTTTGTTACCTAAAATAGAAAAAATATAGTCGGATGTGTATTTAGGTTTATAGGAATTGAGGTGAATTTATATGTAAGAGTGGAGTAGAGAGGAGAAATATAACTGAATACAAACCTAAAAAGACTAATGTTTAATTGATTCCTAATATATATATTAAAATAATATCCATACAATCATAATCAATATACAATAATACTTCAAAAAACCAACACATAGATATATAGGCCAAAAAACAAAAAAACAATAGGAGAACATAACCATAAAATTACTATCCAAATGTCACTCATTATTGAAACAAAAAATGGGTTCTGGATAATTTTATATTACACCCACCAATAGCTATATGACTAGCTACAACCATCTCAGCATAATAATGAATGATATGTCAACCTCTATCTAGAAGAAAAATCCAAAATGCTAGTTTTAGGATTCTGTGGAATTATATAAAAATAAAATGAAACTATTTTTTACCTCTGCAAATGAAATCAGAATAATTTTCAATCAATCCAACCAAAGAAAAAAATTGAAAACCCCAGCAAATAATCCTTTAATAAATCAAATGACTTCTAAACATATAATATAATATATATATATATATATCATAATATATAGTTTGAATATTGAGAAATGTATATATATATATGTATTAAAAAATATATTAATAATATATAATATATTACAAATATTTTGAACACATATTAGAATATGTTTATAAATATTCAATATATATATATAAGGATATATATTAGAATATGTAGATATTGCATGAGAAATATTAATTACACAAAAAATCAGTATATTTAAAGCATATACATATACTGTAATATAAAAATTTCAAGTAAAGTGTAACCTTTGATATTTTATAATAACTTATGTCCTCTGACTCGAATTCCACCAACCTATCATTTCTTCATAATTATGAATATGCCAGTTAATATCTTCCAAATATAAGAAAAAAATGCCAGTTTAAAATAATACACATATGAATATGTATAAGTTTTGTAATATATACAATAATAATCATATGAAATAATTTTATATAATTATAAAGATAATATAGAGTCTAAAAAGAGAATTTTTTAATGTTTTATTGAAATAAAATTACCCTAGAGTTGAATTGATAAATAAATTTTTATAATTATGTTACTGTAATTGAATAAACTTCATAATGTTTTATGGTTTTATAGATGATAATGGAAACAAATAAGTTATTTTTTTCCTATTAAAATGTATAATAATCAAAAATCTCTATATTCAAAGAGAAATTATATAAAACTATGAAAACTAATACACAATTTTAGAATATAAAAAATGGAAAATTAACAATTTTAATCTTCCACTTCTAATTACATATTAAATAATCCTATGATAGTTTTAGATAATCAATTCATATATTTTAATTAATAAACAATTATTATAAATAAATTACATTAAAATTTTAATTATATTTTTGAAACTAACCTGATGATATATGAAAATAATTATTCATTTTTTAATTGTCTTGTCATACATAACTGTAACACATGCACAAATCAAGTCAAAAGAATCTATATTGATATTCATTACTGAAAAAAGTACTACATATTATTTAATTATAGAAAATATAGTATTTATAGAATAAAAATAAAAATTCATATATTCAAAAAAATAGTAATCATAATATATGGAAAATATTTTAACAAGAACTAAATACAATAGAATGTCTAAGTCAGAATTATGTTAGTATAAAAAATATAATATGGTATATATATTATTAAAAAAAGTATAAGATTATTATTCTAATTTAGGGTAACAAAAATAGAAATATCGGATATGAAATATTTATGGAATACATTGTTTAAACCACTAACATAACCTCTATATATATATATAAACAGTGGAAAAATCACATTATGAATCAATAATATAGTGGGTTCCAAATAAAACATTGACGCAGGGACAAAATAATAAAAATGTAACCTCAAGAATGAAATATGGTTGATTATATTTCTAAAAAAATATAATAATAGAATAACATGTAGTTTATAGGGGAGATAAAAGAAAAGGTAAAATCATAAATAGAAATCCATTTTTATTAGTAGATTTTGGGGTAAACCAAAATAAGTAACATGTTACCATACCACATTATGAATCTTTGGGGGATCAAAACTATAAATAATTTAGTGGGAATGAGAATCCATGAAGTGGGTGGAGGTTTGAGAAAAATTTATGTTAAGAGAAGAAATTTAAAATCTATGGATGAAAAAATAATTGTGAATGATGAGGTATGCCTAGGATTGATAGCCCCAGATCTTTAAAAGATATGTATCATGAAAAAAATAACAAAAAAAATTTATTTCGATGAATTAAATCTTTAATAATATGCACAAAACTTATGAATGCAATGATTATTTGAAGTAAACGGTTATGATTTGATGGAAGATGATCAAGGAAGAGTGTCTAGGATGAAAAACAATAAAGGAATTAAAAAGCATATAAATTTAGATCCATATTTATTCATAATCATCCAAATCATGCAATAAATTTTTCATGAAACTTCTTACATATTAATCTATGATTCCTTTATTATATAACACAAATAAAATCATAAAAAAACAATAAGACTACTGATAAAAGTTTGAAATTACAATAAATCTCATACAATTGAAGGAATTTTTTAAATGTTTACATATCTTGACTAATCAGGGTCATCCAAATGCCTAGAAAAATGTATCGTGATAAGAAACCTATCCATTTAGGTAGATAAAATTCAATAGTATAGAACAAATAATATAATAAACATATATTGATCTATTATTATTTTTCCCTCAATCGCGTCTTTGGACTTTTAGATACCTTGGTTGCAGTCTGTTCAAAGATTTCATATAATTCCTCTTTCCGGAAGTAAAAATGAGAGGTAGTTGGAAGAATTATGGGTAGTGTTAGGGGTATATAATGCATAGGATGTGGAAATTATGGTGGGATCTGGGGGATACAAAAATTATTCACTTGTGAAAATTCATTTCCTATGAAAATCCTATTCGTGTTCTTGATGTATATTTATTTATATTTTTATTCCCATTCACATATTGATGTATTTTTTTCCGGATACATTTCATGTTAAAAATTATGCATATCATAATTTTTATTGCATAATATACCTTGAATTATTTCACATGTGTATTTCAATTAACATTAGGTTTTGAAGAAACTTGTCTATAATGAAAATTAACAAGGTTATAAAAGAAAATTACTAGCCATATAGGTGTGTAATTTATTTTCAATTTTATACTATATATATATATATATATCAACAGATATATATATATATATATATATATATTCCACTATTTCATGATACGTATATTTACCGTATCATTTTCATTACATAAAAACAATGTAACAACACATATTATTTTAATTTTTATGCTATTATATGTTGATATCATCTTTCCTAGTTTAAATAGATTTTATTCATCAACTATATTGTTCTAGAGATTGTTTTTCTTTTCATTTCATAATTTTATATTTGTTTCATTGAACATGTCACCTAAACATTACTTTCTTAATTATAATATTATTTTTTTACATAATCAATAACTATAAAATATGCATTTTGAATGATATACTATGATTCTATATATTGTAATATGAAAAGTGAATAATATATTTTTAGTTAATTTTTGACCAAATATTATTCAATTCATTTTGGTTATAATTATTGTCTTTATATATCATGAAATTAATTAATTTCTTATGTTTTTTAAATTAATTTCATATTTATTAAATAATTGACCCTATTTTAGGTTAATCAAAAAATTGTCCCTATTTTAGGATTATTTAATTTTAATATTCATCTCATATATATTTTCTTCAAAATTTACCCTTTCATGGTATCAGCAACACCATAGGTTAATCATGAAAATCTATTGCAATGGTAACTCATAGTTCACTCAATTATTCACATTTTGTTATCAAGAATCCAATTGAGTGTCTCAACTAATATCCACTCCCCTTGTCTCTTAAAATTCATCATTATACTCTTGGGTTACCCCATACTGTAATCTTTTATCTATTTCATTAGCATTGGCCTTATCAACTGTATTTATATTATCTAAATTTCAGAGTTAGAATACATTTTAATTTTTCATCATATCTTCCTTATTTTTCTATATTTAATCCCGGAATACTTTATTAATATAATTGACACATATTTTTTTAAGAAAAGGAAACCCATGTGAGATTAAACTATTTCCATTCTGTATTATATACATTTGAATAACTTTTTTAACAAATTTTATGGTATGTTGAGAAATTCATTATCCATTATTATTCTATGAATTTTTAATTAATTGTAGATTATTTTGTTTCTATAGTATATAATAATTATTGGCATAATTTTTTTTGTGTTTGAAATATTTTATAAATAATTATTTATTTTTTCATTTTCTGAATAAAATGAAACCTATATGAGAATACATTCTGTAATATTTATTATATTAATTAGAATATCACTTTTAACATATATTAGGGAATGACTTTTAACAAAATATTTTTTATTCTTATTTGAATGCATTAATTAAATTTAACATCGCATATTTCTATTGTAATGAATCCTTGTTCGTATAATTTTTTTTATTTGGAAAAACAATGACATATAATAATATATCCTTCCAACTTAGTATGATCATTTTAGTTTTCTTAAGATAATTTAACAATATTTCAATAATATGAGTCACTACTATCAACTACATTAATCCTATGTCATACAAAATTACATTCAATTATCTTCAATTACATTCATTACACATTTAAATTTTATTTAGGTAGTTCCATATTCAATATATGCCCTTCCCCTTGTATATTTTCTTTGTCTGAAATATATGCATTTGATGATTTAAATATAGTATTTAGACTATATATATTTTAAATAATATATTATTTGTTCAATTTTTTTTATTCTGAAAGGGAACGAACAATTAATTATATTTTTATGTATATTACAATAATCACTAAACAATATTCACTCCGAAGTTCTTATAACAAGAATTTATTATGTATTTTGAGGGTTTTGTGAAATTGAGAATATTTTGGTTTTTTGGTTGATGGAAAACATTAAAGCACATTCTTCAATGTTAATTCAACTATCAGTTTATAACTGTGGGATTTAACATATTACATTTGTTGTTGATTTATAACTCACCACTATACATAGAAGTATGTTCTTGAATTCCCTTAATATCATTGTTTCTATGTAATTTAAAAATTCATTGATGTGTGTTATTTATAATTCCTCTATCTTCAATAATTCTCTCCAGACATATAATTTCTCTATTGAATACTAGTATTTTATTCCATAGTCTCACTGTATACTTCAACGTTTAGGTAAAAGTGGGAATCATGATCACAGTTCTGATTAATTCATTCATTGAAATATTTTCAAATTCTAAGGCATTTATTCGATAAAAAAATCTATTATTCTATAAAATTTATAACTTTTAAAAACCGTACTACTAAAGGTAAAAAAAATTATTTTATCTTATAGTTATTCAATAGTTTTATATCAATGATTTTTGTTTCAAATGTGAACTATGAATTGAAAATATTCAAACTATGCATTACTATAAAAATAAACTCTCACATCCCTTAATGTATTAATCATTTAATGTAATACATTTAGAATATTAAATAATTTAGTAAATTAAAAATTAATATTTAGAGTGCTTATTTAATGAAGGATATATTAGAACTTAGAATGAATTTGGTTTTTCTTCATTTGTAATGTGATTAAATGGTGATTTTCATAAATAGATTTTTAATTTTTCATAGATCAAAATGAAAAACCTAATTTAACCAATTACCTTACATCATCAACTGTATTCTTATATTGTATCTTATATCACCAAAATCAGTATTCAAGTGGTAGTTCCAGTGTTTTACGGGGGATGAATGATGCAAACACTGTAGTTATTTTAATTTTTAATACCATACCTGATACGGTTATAGAATCCAAAATTTTATTAGTTGGGGTGTATCTTGAATGATATCTCACCACTATACATAGAGTTATGTACTTCAGTTACATGGCTTTCAAATTTTATAAAGCAACTAAAAATGTCATAAAGTAATATTCTTAACCTTGCCTTAATTCTAAAATGGTTTGGCACACTACTAAACATGTTATTTAGTACGGGAATTATCCTACCTATTTTTAAGTATATTAATATAGTCAAGTACCCATGAAAATAAATATTACAGTTATGATTAATCTATTAATTGACTTTTTTTATAAATTATTCATCATTTATATAATAAATAAATATTTAATTTATAGTTTTCAGATATTTTCCATTTGAGAAAAATTAATGAACTCATTTTTATTTTCTGTTATACTAGTTCAATGGTTTATATCTTTTTTTGATGTCACAAATTTTAACCATGCATTTAAAATTTATAATCTATTGATGAAATAAAAAAGAATAATTTTACTTCTCTATGGATTATTATAAAAGTAGATATTTAATTAATGTATATTTTCATTACAAAAATCAATATTTTTCTATTGGTTTCGTATAAAAATACATATTTACTATAAATAATAATCTTGCATAAAAACAATTTATGACATTAAGCTATATTTTTCATAATTATAGTAGGAAATATATAGTACATTTTAAGCTAACAAATATATTAAATTTTTTGTTTAAAAAATATATGTCCATATCATTTTCTAATTTAGACAATTTCTATTGTAAATCAAAAATTTTAAAATATTATAAATATTTATTATTATATATATGAATTTTTCTGTTTTATTGGATTAATTAATTATTTCATTCCATATTTTATAGTAATCAATGAACATAATAAATATGTATTTTTTAGGTGGATGACCATTTATTCTCAATGCTCCGAAACAAATCTATGACTTAAGAAAAAGTAATTAAGGTTAGTTTCACAATACTAGAATTGAAAAGGTTTTTTATGTTGGTTTTGGTGTACTCGTAATTTATTTATTATTTTTTTAGCATGTGTTTTTTATGTAAAATTTTTCTCTTCAATAAGAAATCTTATATCTTAGAGTTTCTTTCCTCTCTATTATCTTAATATTTTAATGTGTTCAAATATTTTTATTTTTTATTTAATTATAATAATTTAAAATAAATATTTATGATATTTAATATAATTTTTTGTCTTATCAACCTTTCTTAAAATGATTTTAATTTCATTTGAAGGTGGATATGTTTGATTAATACTACATTCCTATAGGTCAAGAATAATAATTTGTTGTTAAAAAAATAGTAGGGACCCAATATGGTGAGATTTTATTATCGTATGAACATTGATGGTATTTACAAGGAAACAAATCTTGGATGTGTTGTGAAACTCTATTATGCAGATTCATCTCTGGTACAATCATTGATTTATGATTAGAAATTACCTATTTTATTTTCATATATTATTCATTTTCAAATTAAATTGATTCATTATATAGAAAAATCCTTTAGATGTATATAATACATTAATATTTTTTCAAAAAAAAACTAGTATGCATGGTCATATCATAATGATTAGTGTCATAAGGCTCATGTCCATTCTTCACACCAACATTTTAAATATGTAGCCTTTACGTCCAATTGTGAATGAACATAAATTTGCAGCTATAATCCAATAAAGCTGAAAATATGTTAGTAGATTGAATCAATAGCGAGATATAATTTTATATCATCACTTTCACCATTTTAATTTAACATAAAGAAATTATTCATTCATCAATAACAAATTTCATTATATTTTTAAAATATAATTAAACTATTGTAAATTTATCTTTTGTTTTCATGTGATAGTTGTGAGGTTTCATTAGAATACTAACCTAAGAGTAATATATGGATGATGCTTCATATATACATTTACAAAATGTTAGGTTCACTAATTGTAGTGGTTCTTATGATATGGAGATTTTTTAAATATTTATATACATAGAAAAATAATTTTTATTAATTTATTGAAAGAGACATAGTGAAATATATTCATTTTTTGATTTGGGTATAGAAAACAATTCTTGAATTGAATATATAATTTTGATCAATGCTGATGGGTGGTTTTAAAGTTAGTATATACACATTTTTTAAATTTTCAATCCCAGTATAATCAATATTTTAATTAATTTTTTAATTATGAAATATATTTATAATATTTATTTAATAATCAACAAACTATCCAAAAACATCCATATATATATTTGATCTTATTATAAAATAATCTGTTAATAATATATGTAAAATAGTAAAAATTTACAAAATTTGTGGTTTTTATGAGTCTATTTTTATTATCTATATTAATATATGTCATAATAAATATTAAATTGTATTTGGGTATTAGAATATATAATCTATTTATATAAATATATTTATTATAAAATTAAATTATTACCAAATAGTAATGGTAATGTAATAATATTTTTATAATAATAAATTTCAATGAAATTTGAAATCTGTTTTACAGTTTGGTTATAAATTGAAATACCTATTAGAGTATCACTAAATTGTAATCTAATGAACTATTTATAATATAAAACTCTATGTAAAGGTATTCTATATCTGTAATATAATCTTTAATATGGAATTTCACTGGCATGATATAATATTTTTTATAAACTACAAAGAGAAATTTGAAATACATGTGTGTGAATTATATAAAACAATTATTTCATATTAGTTTTCTATATTCTATGTTCTCTGTATAACTAGTGATTAGAAAAATAATTCTATCATAAAAAATGTGCTTTACTCATTTTTCTACTATTTAATATGTGAATCATAACATAAGTTTGATTATATCATTTTTGTATGATTACAAATAAAAAATATTATGTCAAACACAACCTTTCATCTCTAGTCTACCCAAGAAAATTCATTTAATAGATATAACAAAATGTACCGCATTTTTTCAATGTAGGAATAGATTAAAAATATATATATTAAATTATTTTTTCTTTCTTCATGTCATATGTCACAATTTATTTTCACATTACTTTTCTCATGTGTATTTTAATTTCATTTTCAAATTACTCTTTGTATATTTTATCTTTCCCACTAGATCTTTTGTCTCATGAAAATGAATTGGTGGTATAATAGTTTATATTAATATTGAAACTATGTTGAATTTAATGTTTAGCTCTTATGGGTGATACTAATTAATATTTAATTATGTATAGATGTTATTTTTTTATTATTATAATTTTTAAAAAAAATTATACAATAAGAATATAATAAATATAGGGGAAAAAATAACTCCCAAAATCCCCAATTATTAACAAAACATTAATTTTTAGAAATAAATAAAAAATCAATTTCAATGAAAAATGTTTTAGGAAAGAGTTTATATTTTGAATTTTTTAAAAAACAACAAATGAGATCCCTCACCAGAAGAGGCAACTTGAAAAAACTATTTGGGGTGAGATTATCAGGGTCAACATTGGGAAAGAGAAATTTTTAGGACTTTTGGGAAATAATATATATATTAGTGAAACATTGAGGGAAAATCAGGTGGAAAAACCATTAATAAAAATGATACATATTCCAATCCATGTGATAATTTATTATTTATAATGATATCCCCATATATCCATAAATCAAAACCACAAAATTCAGTCAACTAACATCTCAAAATAGAAGATAGGGTAGGATTTGCTTCCACCTAGAATTGACCGACATGGTCACTTTGAAACAAATGGAATCATTGAAGATAGACTTCCATACACCTCATCCCTTCCATGTCTATCATGCATGTCTTTAAAGGTGGAATTTTTAATGGGTATCAAAAATGTGGAATCAGATATTGAGATTACTAGAGGTGATCATAGGAAAAATTTCAATGGAAATAGATTGGATTTTATTGATTCAGATTCAATTGAAAAATAAAATTTATTCCATAGACCTATTTATAGGGATACAATCCCACACAAAAATCAGACAATCAAAAAATGAGGAAAAATAAAACTCCACAAATTTGTTGTTGTAGGTTCCTCCCAAACCTTCAGTGCCAAAAAAATATACCAGTGATCATTGTTATTTCATAGCCTCCATATAAATATAGAAGTCTATTTATTTATATGTGGAAAACCACGTTTATGTTTTAAACATCCTGGATAAACTTATTTTACCCATTACAACTACATTTTCATTATATTTCAACACATATCTAGATGGTTGATCAAAATATTTAAAAATTTATTACTTTTTCCTATTGTCATTGGTGTTTTCTATGTAATAGATTTGTTTTATCTATCTCTTTTCTCCATATTTCATCATATTTGGCCTCCTTAAAGAGAAATGGATTATAATTTACCAAGAGACAACACAAATTTACAATCTCATCCCATGGTTCCATTATCTCAAGTATATCTACAAGGATTTAAAATTTTTTATGACATATATGAGAAATTGTTCATTCAATGTCATCATATGTAGTTGTACGTGGTGACAACATCATTAGTTATTCAATTGGTTGTTCCTCTAACGATAATTCTTAAATTATTTATAAATCTTATAGATTGAGTTGTAACTATCTAGAATCATCATCTTTATTCTATTTCCATGTCTACATTTATTCAAAGATATCATCATTGTATAATATAATCTTCCTAGATATGGGATTATACAAATTGGTATGTCATTTCCAAATTTGTATAACCTATAAGGATATAATCCACTACTCTGTCCCCAATATTTTTTAATTTTTCATCAAGGATACAAACATAGGAAATTTAAACAAAAACAATAAGATACATTACACTTGTCTTGGGAGTATTTTAGAATTCATGAAACACCTTTTATTCATTATTTTTTTATTGGGAATCTATTTTTTAGATACACCACCATCAAATCTGCTTCATCCTAGAAATTCATGTTCACATAATTGTCTTTTAGAATGATTCTAGAAATGTTTATAATGGTAATTATAAGGCCCCATACTTTACATACATAGTTATTACTTCAAAAATTAAGCACACTTATTACAACATATAACAAAACCATGAAATGACCGTATAGGTATACCGTCTTTAGAAACTGGGAAACATAAACAACTCGTTCATAAAGAGTCTACATTGTATCCCATTTATTTCATCATATCTATAGTCCGTTTTAGAATATCTTACTTAATAACCTTCTTTCTGACCTGGGGAAAGAAAACATATAAAAAGGTGAGCTCAAATGCTCCATAAGGGTAAACAAAAGAAATAACAACCACATCAAAATAAAAACATAACATTTTGGAAATCTTACCCTGCAAAAGAGATCATAATTTCATAACATGGGATAAATCATTGATGTGAAATGTAATACCAATAATCATAACTTAAAACATGAAACTTTGTGGCATACACACATAATCATAGAGAATCAATTCTTATTAGTCAAGACTCATTTCCAAGACTATCTTAGTGGACAATGTCCATTTCTGAACCGAGTTCACACCTCGTTTCAGTCCTGTTTCACTGAACTGGTTTAACCTGCTGTTCCAGCCATGTCTATATCATGAGATATAAAATCATTTCCCAATGCATTTGAGGGAGATATAGGTCCCACCCATCTCATAATGATACAATTCTTATGTGTTCCACAAAATCATAAATCATACATCATTGCATAACCCATGAAATAAAAATGGGATTCTTAAACAACATGACATCATAAAACAATTCAGATAAGATAATGTAATTCATAAAAATAATTCCATCACAACATAATCAAATCAATTTAACAATTGGGATAGAAACAGAACCCTATATTATCTTAGATTGAAAATAATTTTGATAAAACACTTGAACTCCATTCTTGATGAAAATATCCTTTCTACTTTAAAAACATTTTACTTTCTTAACATGTCATACAATTTTAAACTAAAATAAGTTTATTAAAAATAAACATGAAATATTTTAAAATAATCTTCTTGGAAATAATGTTTTAAAAATCCATTCATGCCGTATAAGTTAAAAAACATTCTTCTCGTACTTTTGTCAGAAAAGTCAAAAAGTACATCGTACGAAAAACGACAAAACATTCCTTTAATATCATTTACTAAAAAACTCACCGAAGGGTAAAATTGGATATAATCTATTGTAGAAGGATATAAATAGTACATATTTTGGAAACATGGATGTGGATGATAAAATACACACCAGTAAATTCCAAAGTATAAACAATCTCGGATAAAAATGAGATTGTGATATTTCCCTTACCTTAGGTCTGATTTGCTTTGTAGGTGTCCAAACCTTCTGTATAATGATTTAAATAATGTTATTGACTTATTACAGAACCATTCTTATTTTTATGATATCATATATGGTCATATTCTTAGCTTCTTATTAGAAATATTTCATTACTACTTGTTATTCGGGTGTTTATTACTTTTTGTTCTTATGTGTGTTTTTTCGAATGAATTCTTATTCTTCTCTTTAGGTTATAGAAACCTCATTTCCAGAATTATATTAGTGTAATATATATCATATTCATTCATTCAATTCATTTATATAATTAGTATGCAATGAAGATCACGTAGAACGAGTCGCATCACATCGTGGAGACGGTATTCCGTACGTACGCACGAGCGATTATACCGTTCCCATGATTGTGAAATTGTATTGAAGTGTATGTATACTATTTCAGAATCAACATCACTTTACAATAATCATATATAGTTATTATTTACACCATTATACCCATCCAAGTAAGGTGGTGGAGGAAAATAGATTACACCACGACATGGAGACGGTATTCCATACGTACGCACGCGTGGTGATTTCGTTTTCCGTAGGATGGATAGATGGTGAAATAGGGTTGTTTCATACATAATAACATATCAGTATATGAGTGATACTGATTTTATTACTTTATAATGGAACAACTAAAGAAGAAGAAGTGGAATAAGAAATAAAGATGAAAGAATCGGTAACGGGCATTACCTCTTCTTCGAAGCGCCTCTTTGAGACCTCCTCTTAGGGCACTACAATTGGTCTTTGAAGAATACCAGGACCTCTAGGATGTTTCTAGGGAAGTGAGGAAGTGAAATGGGTGGGGATTGGACAAGCTTGGAGGCTCAAATTGGTGTGAGGAGAAGAGGAAGGAGGTTCCCATTTATAAAGGAGGAGAGGGCAACCTTTGGAAATATAAGAAATATTAGTTTATATTAAATCCCAACCCCACTTAAAAACTCCCAAAATGACTCATATCCGAAGATTAGATGATATAGGGTTGTAATCGCATCAACCAATAAAATTTAGACATGTTAGGAATTTATTTTAAACATTATCAACTTGATTTATCCTTATTTATCAATGTAATTTTATTTTTGGTAATAATATTCTATATTTTAAATTATTATAAATAATTACATATGTGTTGTGAATTTTCCATAATTTGACACTTTATGACATTGTAGACCATATAAATTTTAATTTATAATTTTTAAATATTTTTTTTATTTTTAAACAATTTTATAATAAGTTATTTTTATAAAATAACAATAGTTTTAATTTTGACACTATTCATTTATTTGAATTTAAATAAAATATATACAGAATATATGTTCTAAATAAAAGCTTTAATAGATCCAAAAAAAGTTATATGTATCTAGAAAATTAGTGGAGCACATTACATAGTTCATAGAATATTTTTTTTATTATTTTTAAAACCATTTATTTGCTATTTTAATTAATAAAATAAATTCAACATCACTATTGTGTCATAATTAATGATAATTATTTAAACCCTAAAAATTATAAATAAATTCCAATGATGTAGATAATTGTATTAGATTTTTCGAGACAATTAATGTTCTAAGTTTCATTAAGTTTATCACTAAACTAAAATTATTATACTTATAAGATTTAAGAAAGAGACATGTTGTCACATTCTTTGGTTTTAATAATAATTAAATAATTTTCATTGCAAAAAGTCCATTAAATTAATATAATCCGACCCTTAGGTGACATGGGTCGACTTTTAGTAATCAAAAATGATTTTGGCAGGTATTAGGGTAATTTCATAATCTTATATTTACCCTTAATTACCCGATTTAACTTTAACTATGGTAAATAAAATTTACCGTAGTTACTATTCATAATGCCCAAAAATAAAAAGTAGACTATTAACATAATTTGGACCCACTGATTCTCAATATGGAATCCATTTTCCAAAATTCAAAACATATAAGTTTCAGTAATTAATTTAAAATATATCACGTTGTTAAGAAAACGGGTTTTAGACGTTAAAACATTGCCAAAAATTGAAATGTTTTTACCTATGAATTCAATTTGAAATTAATGCTAATGACATACATTATATTAAATGGTAAAAATATATTATATTTATACTTTAAAACAATTCAATATTATAATTTATCCATATAAATTATTTCAATGGAAAAAGTTGTTTTTAATTAAAAATTAGTGTATTTTTACTATTCACCAAAATATGAAAGTTATCAGAAAAATACCAAAAATTTATCCAAAGTAAATTTTTATACCCTGATTCAAAAGAAGAATTTTATTTTGTCAAATTGAAGTTATAAACATGTCAAAAACTAGCTTTAATGTGGGTGTTCCCTCAAAAGGCAGCAAAACTCTATTTTTTGAAAAATACTTCTTTTATAAAAAAAACTAATTTTGCTTTTATAACTCATTCTAGGAAATGTATAAGTTGAATTAAAATGTTATAAAATTCAAAATTCTGTTAATACTACTCATAACGGCTATTTTTAATAGCATATTGTTTTTTAGTGAAACTCGGTATTGCGTACGACGCAAGCTATCGAGGAAGGTCGTGATTGCGTGTAAAGCAATCCAAGAAAGTGTTGTGTGTAGTGAAAGATTCCTTTGATGATTTATATAACATAAAAACAAAATATTTCTCATAAAAGTCTCGGGTGTTACATTCTACCCCCCTTAAAATGAATTTCACCCTCGAAATTCGTCCCTTTGTAAAAAACATATGATGATACCTCTCCCTCATCATATCCTCAAGTTCCCATGTAGCTTCTTCTAATTGGTGGTTCCTCTATAAAAAATTCACCAAACGAGTGGTCTTGTTTCGTAGGACTTTTTCGCTACGATCCAGAATCTCTATCGGTTGTTCTTCATAAGAGTGATCTTGCTCCAGCGGTACAACTTCTTAGCTAAGTACATGTGAAGGATCAGGTATGTACTTTCTCAGGAGAGATACATGGAACACATCGTGAACTTGAGAGAGATTCGGTGGAAGCTCCAATCGGTAAGCTACCTTTACAACATGATTCAGAATTTCAAAAGGACCGATATAAATAGGTCTCAACTTTCCCTTCTTTCCAAATCTCATGACCCTCTTCCAGGGAGATATTCGTACGAACACCATATCACCCACTTCAAACTCTAAGTCTTTTCTTCAGTTGTGGGAATAACATTTTTGTCGACTCTGAGATTCTCTTATGTGTTGTTGAATAGATCGGACCTTTCCTTCCATCTCATCAACAAGATCAGGTCCTAATATCTTTCTTTCCCCAACTTCATCCCAGCAAGTTGGAGTCCTGCATTTCATTCCACATAGAGCTTCATAAGGAGCCATCTGAATACTAGAGTGAAAGATATTATTATAAGAAAGTTCCACCAAAGGTAGGTGTTGATCCCAACCACCTTTGAAATCTATAGAGAAAGCTCTCAACATGTCTTCTAGAGTTTGAATTGTCCTCTCTGACTGACCGTCTATCTGAGGATGATAAGCAGTGCTGAAACTCAACTCTATATTTAGAGTATGCTGAAGACTTCTCCAGAAATTTGAGGTAAACCTCGGATCCTGATCAGATATAATAGAAAGTGGTACTCCATGAAATCTTACCACTTCCTTTACATATATCATAGAAAGCTGATCCAAAGAGAAATCCACTCTAATAGCAATGAAGTGTGCAGACTTTGTAAGACGATCAACTATGACCCAGATAGCATTATTGCGTTTGGATGTTTTAGGAAGTCCTGTGACAAAGTCCATAGTGATGTTTTCCCATTTCCATTTGGGTATGGGTAATGGTTGTAACATCCCCTTATACTTCTATCTCTCAGCTTTAACTTGCTGACAAACCAAGCATCGAGAGTCATATTCAACAACATCTCTTTTCATGCCATCCCACCAGAAGTACTCTTTTTGGTCCCCATACATCTTCGTGCTTCCAGGATGAATAAAGAATGAAGAACTATGAGCCTCATCAAGCATCTCCTTCTTTAATTATGGGATGGGAGGAACACAAACCTGATTCCTGAACTTTATTATCCCATCACAATCAAGGTTGAATTCAGGAACATTTCTCACCTTCTTTTGTAACTCTGCATCTTCTTTCTGTGCCTCTTTAATCTTCACATGTATAGATGGTTGAATATTCCTTTGAGAAAGATACGATTTTTCCCCTTCCATTATAATTCCAAGATCCATCCTTTGTAAATCCATAAATATAGGATCTTTGGTAATCCTCAGCATGGATAAGTTAGCATGGTCTTGTCGACTTAATGCATCTGCCACCTTGTCTTCTTTCCTAGGGTGGTAATGAATTGAGCAGTCGTAATCCTTAATCAGCTCCAACAATCTTATTTGGTGCATATTCATCTCCTTTTGTGTGAAAATATACTTTAAACTTTTATGGTCAGTATAAATGTCACACCTTTTTTTATAAAGATAATGGCTCCAAATCTTTAATGCAAAGATTATCGCAGCTAACTCAAAATCATGAGTTGGGTAATTTTTCTCATGTATTTTCAACTGTCGTGAGGCATAAGCTATCACCATATCATTTTGCATAAGAACACACCCCAATCCCTTCTTGGATGCATCACTGTAGATCAGAAACCTTTCTGCACTACAAGGTAGTGTGAGCACATGTGCACTGGATAACCTTCTTTTCAACTCCTCGAAATTCTCTTCACATTCCTTCGTCCAAACAAACATAACTCCTTTCAGAGTCAACCTGGTGAGTTGATTAGATAATCGTGAAAAGTCTTTCGCAAAACGTCGATAATATCCAGCCAAACCAAGAAAACATCGGATCTCATTTACTGTTGTTGGTATCGACCATCTTTCAATAACCTCTATTTTTGCTGGATCCACAGATATCCCCTCTTTTGAGATTATGTGACCCAACAATGAACTTTTTGAAGCCAAAATTCACACTTGGTAAATTTGGCATAAATTTTCTCCTTTCTGAGGGTCTTCAATATAATTCTCAAGTGATCTTCATGTTCTTCCTTTCTCTTTCAATATACAATAATATCATCTATATATACTACCACAAATTGATCAAGATAGTATCTAAAGACTCTATTCATTAGATCCATGAAGATAGCAGGGAAATTAGTAAGACCAAATGGCGTCACTATAAATTCCTAGTGTCCATACCTTGTACAGAAAGCCGTATTTGGTATATCCTCCCTTTTGACCCTTAATTGATGATACCCTGAATGAAGATCAATCTTGGAAAATTATTGAGCTCCGCGTAGTTGGTCAAATAATTCATCAATGCGTGGGAGGGGATATTTGTTCTTGATAGTGAGCTTGTTAAGTTCTTGATAATCAATGCAGAGTCTCATTGATCGATCTTTCTTCTTAACAAATAGAATAGGTGCTCCCCAAGGTGACGCACTAGGGTGTGTGAATCCCTTATCAAGATTCTCTTGGAGTTTCTTCTTCAATTCCTGCAACTCAATTGGGGCCATTCTATAAGGTGTCTTTGAAATAGGCAAAGCACCCGGTACGAGTTCTATTGAAAACTCAACTTCACAATTTGGTGGAAGACCCGACAATTCCTCCGGAAATACATCATCAAAATCCCGTACAATAGGAATATTCTTAATCGTGAGTTTCTCACCAACCATTTTAGATAAATAACCCTCATTTAGTGGAATCAAGACCCATAAGATGGAAGAAATTTCCACTGGAAGGTTATGTTCATCCTTACATCGATAGACGATCATAGATTGATCTGGAATATGAAATGTGACTTCCCTTCATTGGAAATTGATATGAGCTCCATATACAGAAAGCCAATCTATGCCAAGAATAACATCAAATTCCACTATAGGAAGGATCACAACATTTTCAGGAAGCACTTTCTCACAAACTTCAATCAGGGAAGAATTATAAACTTTTGATGCGACTGTTGTGCCATTAGGGGTTGTCACAGCTAACTCAACATCTAATTGTTGAGGTAATACGGTGATAATCTTAGAAAATTCTTCAGAAATAAAAGAGTGGGTGGATCCAGAATCAAATAAAACATTTGCTACTTTAGATTGGATGGTAAGTGTACCTTTCACCACATCGTTATCGTACTCCACATCGCTGATAGAAATTTCATGTGACTTTCCTTCTTCTTTAGCCTTAAGATTTTGTTGATGTCGATCATCATCAACAACCCTTGGATTAGGGCATTTATTGGAATAATTCTCCATCTTCAAGCACTTGAAACATTGAAGTGCAGTAGGTTCATTCTGTGTGTCCCTTCCGTTGTTTGCAGCATTAGACATCTTCTTCCCATCATTGCGGCATTCAAATGCCCGATGACCTTCCTTTCCACATTTGAAACATTTACTTGTCCCTTTAAGACAACTCCCTCCTTGTTTCTTTCTACACTTTGAGCATAAGGGAAAGCTCATCTTCTGTTCAGTGTGCTCTTTAGATTTTCCTTTGAATTCCATTTTCCTCTTCTTATCAAACCCATATGACTGATGGGTTACTCCAATCACCATCTCAACTTTGAGAGCACATCGAACGATTTCCTCATAGCTATTGAAGTCCCTTATGGCTAAGGCCCTTCGAAGACTTGGTTTTAATCCACTAAAGTATCGATCAATCTTAATATCAGGTTGGATGATAATACCAGAAGCGTAGCTTGCAAGTCTTGTAAAATTTGCTTCATAGGTACCAACAGATTCATCATCCTTTTGCTTCAGTTCAAGAATCTCTTTCTCCATCTTTGTTTAGAGAATACGAGGGAAGTACTTATTGAAAAATAAGTTCTTGAACTCATCCCATTACCTGGACTCAATTTCATCCCTTTGCCTTGTATTCTTAATAATATTCCACCATTGATCAGATTCTACCTCCAAGCGATACACTACTAGGATGACTTTATCATGTTCAGAAGATTGAAGAACTGAAAATATTTTTTTAGTAGTACAAATCCATTGTTCAGCAACTAATGGATCAGTAGACCTATTGAATGAAGGTGGACTCTGCCTCATGAAGGACCCAACAGAATGTTGCTCCTTCTTTTGCTCGTTTGGAAGTCATGCATGATTCATAGCTTGAGAAAGTTGTGTGATCATGGCAACAAGATTTTTCATTCCATCTCCCATAACTTTTGGTTTCTTAGGGGGACAATCATTGCATTGCCCGTCGCATTCTGCATTAACACGGTTCCTTCGGGTTCCAGCCATTGAATAAAACCAAGAAGAATAGTGTGAGCAACACTAATTATAATAGGAAAACCACATAATCAAGAATAAAATTTCACACTTAAGGTCTTATCCTAGGTTATTCGTGGTCATTTCTAAAACACTAAGATTGTGTTCTATGCTTAGACATATCTTTAGGATTCTTACTAAGGCTTTCAAATACTAGTTTCCAAAGGTTGACTATACCTTTCCTCTGATACAAACTATAACGACCCATACTCTACATACATTGTTATTACCTCAAAATTGAAGCACACTTATTAAAACATATAACAAAACCATGAAAGGAC
This sequence comes from Viscum album, assembly GCA_963277665.1. Taxonomy (NCBI): domain Eukaryota; kingdom Viridiplantae; phylum Streptophyta; class Magnoliopsida; order Santalales; family Viscaceae; genus Viscum; species Viscum album. The sequence continues at coordinate 1,111,952,580 of OY728129.1, read as the reverse complement.
TGTATAGGTATAGTGTCTTTAGAAACTGGGAAACATAAACAACTAGTTCATAAAGCATCTACATTGTCTCCCATTTATTTCATCACATCTACAGTCCCTTATGGCATATATTACTTAATAACCTTCTTCCTGACATAGGGAAATAAAACATATAGAAGGGTGAGCTGAAATGCTCAGTAAGGGTAAACAAAAGAAATATCAATCACATCAAAATAAAAACATAACATTTTGGAAATCTTACCCTGCAAAAGAGATCATAATTTCATAACATGGGATAAATAATGGAAGTGAAATGTAATCCCAATTATCATAACATAAAACATGAAACTTTGTGGCATACACACATAATCACAGAGAATCATTTCTTATTATTCAAGACTCATTTCCAAGAATATCTTAGTGAAAAAAGTCCATTTCTGAACCGAGTTCACTCCTCGTTTCAGTCCAGTTTGACTGAACCGGTTTAACCTGTCGTTCCAGCCATGTCTATCTCATGAGATATAAAGTCTTTACCCAATGCATTGGAGGGAGATATGGGTCCCACCCATCTCATAATGATACCATTCTTATGTGTGCCACAAAATCATAAATCATACATCATTGCATAACCCATGTAATAAAAATGGGATTCTTAAACAACATGACATCATAAAACAATTCATATAAGATAAAAGAATTCATAAAAATAATTCCATCACAACATAATTAAATCAATGTAACAATAGGGATAGAAACAGAGCCCTATATTATCTTAGATGTAAAATAATTTTAATAAAACACTTGAACTCTATTCTTGAGGAAAATATCCTTTCTACTTCAAAAATATTTTCCATTATTAACATGTCATACAATTTTAAACTAAAATAAGTTGATTAAAAATAAAATTGAAAATGTGTAAAGGAATCTTCTTGGAAATAATGTTTTAAAAATCCATTCATGCCGTATAAGTTAAAAAAATATTTTTCTCATACTTTTTTCGGAAAAGACAAAAAGTACCTCATACGAAAAACCAAAAAAGATTCCGTTCATATCTTTTACTAAAAAACTCACCGAAGGGTAAAATTGGATATAAACTATTTTAGAAGGATATAAATATTACATATTGAGGAAACATGGATGTGGATGATAAAATAGACCCCAGTAATTTCCAAAGTATAAACAATCTCGAATAAAAATGAGATTGTGATATTTCCATTACCTTAGGTCCGATTTGCTTCGGAAGTGTCCGAACCTCCTGTATAATGATTTAAATAATGTTATTGACATATTCCAGAATCATACTTATTTTTATGGTATCATATATGGTCATATTCTTAGCTTCTTATTAGTAATAGTTCATTACTACTTGTTATTCGGGTGTTTATTACTTTTTGTTCTTACGCGTGTTTTGTCGAATGAAATATTATTATTCTCTTTAAGTTATAGATAACTCATTTAAAAAATAGTATTAATGTAATATATATCATATTCATTCATTCAATTCATTTATATAATCATTATGCAATGAAGATCACGTAGAACGAGTCACATCACATCGTGGAGATGGTATTCTGTACGTATGCACGAGTGATGATATCATTCCCATGATCGTGGAATTGTATTGGAGTGTATTTATACTATTTCAGAATCAATATCACTTTACAATAATCTTATATAGTTATTATTTACACCATTATACCAATCCAAGGAAGGTGGTGGGGGAAAATAGATTACACCACGGCGTGGAGACGGTATTCCGTACGTACACACGCGTGGTGATTTCATTTTCCATAGGATGGATAGATGGCGAAATAGGGTTGTTACATACTTATAATAACATATTAGTATGTTATTGATACTGATGTTATAACTTTATATTGAAAAAACTAAATAAGATGAAGTGGAAGAAGAAATAAAGATGAAAGAATCGGTAACGGGCATTACCTCTTCTTCGAAGCGCCTCTTTGAGACCTCCTCTTAGGGCACTACAATTGGTCTTTAAAGAAGACCAGGACCTCTAAGATGTTTCTAGAGAAGTGGGGAAGTGAAATGGGCAGCGATTGGCCTAGCATGAAGGCTAAAATTGGTTTTAGGAGAAGAGGAAGGAGGTGCCCTTTTATAAGGGGTGAGAGGGGCACCTTTGGAAATATAAGAAATATTAGTTTATATTAAATCCCAACCCCACTGAAAAACTTCCAAAATGACTCATATTCAAATATTAGATGAGATAGGGTTGTAATCTCATCAACCAATAAAATTTAGACATGTTAGGAATTTAGTTTAAACACTATCAACTTGATTTATCCTTATTTATCAATTTAATTTTATTTGTGGTAATAATATTCTAAATTTTAAATTATTATAAATAATTATATATGTGTTGTGAATTTTCCATAATTTGACACTTTATGACATTTTAGAGCATATAAAGTTTAATTTATAAGTTTTAAATGTTTTTTTTTATTTTTAAACAATTTTATAATATGATATTATTATAAAATAACAATAGTTTCAATTTTTACACTATTCATTTATTTGAATTTAAATAAAATATATACAGAATATATTTTCAAACTAAAAGCTTTAATATATCCATAAAATGTCATATGTATCTAGAAAATTAGTGTAGAACATTAAATATTTCTTATAATATTTTTTTTATTATTTTTAAAACCATTTATTTGCTATTTTAATTAATAAAATAATTTCAACATCACTATTGTGTCATAATTAATGATAATTATTTAATCGCTAAAAATTATAAATAAATTCATATGATGTAGATAATTATATTAGCTTTCTGGAGACTATTCATGTTAGAATGTTCATGAAGTGTATCACTAAATTAAAATTATTATACATATAAGATTTATGAAAGTGACATGTTGTCACATTCTTTGGTTTTAATAATAATTAAATTATTTTCATGGAATAAAGTCCATTAAATTAATATAATCCGCCCCTTATGTGATATTGGTCTATTTTTATTCATCCAATAGGGTTTTTGAAGTTGTTAGGGTAATTTTAAAATCTTATATTTACCCTTAATTACCTGATTTATCTTTAACTATGGTAAATAAAATTTACCGTAGTTACTATTTATAATGCCCAAAAATAATAAGTAGCTGATTAACATAATTTGGAACCAATGATTCTGAATATGGAATCCTTTTTTCAGAATTAAAAACATATAAGTTGCAGTAATTAATTTAAAATAAATCCAGTTGTTAAGAAAACGGGTTTTAGAAGTTAAAACATTGCCAAAGATTGAAATGTTTTTACCTATGTATTCAATGTGAAATTAATGCTAATGACATACATTATATTATATTTTAAAAATATGTTTAATTTATACTTTAAAACCATTCAATATTATAATTTATCCATATAAATTATCTCAATGAAAAAAATTGTTTTTAATTAAAAATTAGCGTATTTTTTCTATTCATCAAAATATGAAAGTTATTAGAAAAATATCATCTATTTATCCAAAGTAAATTTTTATACCCTGATTCAAAAGAAGAATTTTATTTTGTCAAATTAAACTTATAAACATGTCAACAACTAGCTTTAATGCGGGTGCACCAGCAAAAGGCAGCAAAACTCTATTTTTTTGAAAAATACTTCTTTTATCCGAAAAAACCGATTTTGCTTTTATAACTCATTCTAGAAAATGTATAAGTTGAATTAAAATGTTATAAAATATAAAATTCAGTTAATAATATTCATAACGGCTAGTTTTAATAGCATATTTGTTTTTGTGAAACTCGGTATTGCGTACGACGCAAGCTATCGAGGAAGGTCGTGATTGCGTGTAAAGCAGGACAAGCAAGTGTTGTGTGTAGTGAATGATTCCTTTGATGATTTATATAACATAAAAACAAAATATTTCTCATAAAAGTCTCGGGTGTTACAGTTAGATATTTGTCTTTCACCTACTACATTGATTTGGGGTGGGTAATCATACATCAGTGGGTATTAAATTCCATACCACTTGAGGAACTCTTGGAAAAAATCATAGGTGTATTCCCCACATTGATCAAATAATAGGTAGCTATTTTCTCATTCAACAAGCATCAATCCATGTTCATAATCATCCAATTGTTTCCTTTAGTTACACTATTTTATTGGGTTTTTGTAAGCCAAAATTAGTTGTTGTTGAATTCCATTTTCTTGTGGTACTCTTGAAAAAAATATGTGTTTTATTCCCCACCATGATCAAATCAAAATTTTTATATAATTCCCCTTATATAAAAATTATATAATACTAAATTAAGTTAATAATTCATATTGAGGATCTTTTTGGGTTTAGTGTTTTAGATAATTAGTCCATAAATATGACATTACATTTCAAATATTACAAATTAGTAACTTTAACTAAGTATCTATTTCTTCATAAAAAAATCTCATAAAAAACAATAATTACTTTCATAAAATAAATCTTCTTGAATTCTTCCTTTATTTTACACTACCTTATACCATGTGAAGAACATTTCAAAAACATGGGATGAGCATAAACAGCTCAGTAAGGGTTATAAAAATAAGAAAGGAATCATTAGTCAATTATTGCATAAAGAAAGATCTTTAACCTACCTCATGAAATCATAAGATTTCTTAATAACGTATAGAAATCATAAATCATAAAAGTGACTTGTGGAATATATAACATAATTACATTTTAGCTTTCACAGATATATTGGGAGTTACATTTGGAATACCGATCACTGTATAGTCCCAAAATCTCATAGGATAAATTTTAATGTTTGCCTCTGTCACATTACCCAATGAATTGGAGAGATATCTCTATCTCAACTGCCCTAGGTTTATCATAGAGGCACCCATATACATAAACAATACCAATGAACCATAAAATAATCACAACACACGAACAAGCATAAAGGAAAGATAAAATATCCACATTGCAATCACAAGATATAAGTTTAATATATTGACATAATAAATCCATTATCAAAACCATTTTCAATACCAAAATACATAAAAATTGTATATGGGATTCATTTTCATTTTAAAAATATTATGGCTTGTTAAGGGAGTCAAATATCAAATAATGATCTTGGCGAAAGAAAGGTCCTTGTCATAACTTACGTGAAAAAGAAACATTTTTTCTTTTCGTTTAGTAAAATGCTACATAGAAAAATTATTCCCTTTGAATTAAATTAAAAGTTAGAGATGTTTATAGATCATATAAAACAGTGTCATGTATAAATCAAAATATGCCTCAATGAAAGGTTATTAAGATGAAGTCTCGTAGCTCGTGTCCGATTAGACTCATTTTTTCTTTAATCTCCTGAATAATAAACTAAAGATAATATATACTTTCTTCAAAACCTTTTTCAAGTTTATTATTCCATTTATATCACTTATTACCATGTTAAAAACATCACATAATCATTTATGTTAATAACAGTCATTTTTCAATATTTGGTATTTGAGTCAAAAATGATCTTCTTATAATTACATGTTTCCCATGTGATTAGAATTCAATTATCTGCAGAATTATATTAATGATTTATATATCATATATATCATATATATCCAATATATATATATATGTACTTATATCAATACATAACATTTGGATATAAGAAATGAAATGTATCATTCATAGAGACGGTAAGACGTATGTACACATAAACGCTACAATCATTTTTATTTAGTATATAATATAGTGAAGAAAAAATGATATGTAGGTAATTGATAATTTCATTATAGTATCATATATAATTTCATTAACTCTATTATATATATGTTCCACATTTGGTATGAATAAGTCATATCACTTTGAGGGGGCGGTAGTACACACTTTCTAAAATGAAATTATCCTATTTACCCATTGTGGAAACAATAAAGGTATGCTATAAATGAAAAAAAATAATAGAGACAATAAAAATATAATATATATCACATATAAATACATTTACATCATAATGGACACTATCAGAGGCTGTAGGAGATAATTGAATATTCATCATTCCGTGAGGCAGTAGTTCACCATCCACAGAAACATTATCTTTGTATCCATTAAATGGAGGTGTGTGGATGTGTAGTTCAAATGCACCTCATAAAAACATCATATTATATTGACAATACACGTTTTCTTAAAATAATTGAATATTGAGAGTTTAGGGGGTTGGAGAAAGAAAAATAAAAGAAAATAATTTGTAAGAAGATGTTACCTTTAAATCGGGTAACTCCATTTGGTTTGATCCAAAAGGATTTCTTAAATTGCCATCTGCCCAAAGTATGGGGTCTATGTGGAATATATGGATTTTGGGAGCTTATTTGAGCATAGGTTGGATGAGTCAATGGGGTTTAGAAATGTGAGTAATTGATTAGAAGTGGAAACCATTTATAAGAGGGAGGAGGGCTCTCTAGGAATGTTTGAAAGTAATTTTGCACCATTCATTAAAAATAAACATTATCAGAAAAATTCCAAAATCTTACCAAAAGTAATTTTGAGTTCCCAATTCACAAAATGTCTTTTATTTCATCAAATAGAACATATAAAATTAACAAAAACTAGATATAAAAAGGGTTCTCCAATAAAAGGTGGTAAATCTTATTTTTACAGAATATAAGAGTATTTTTGCTAAAATTAGATTCATTTAGATTTTAAAACTCAATAACCTATTGGATAAATGTATAAAAATTTAACAAAAATTTGTAATCAAATTTTAATTAATTCAATTCATTACCACCAATACAATTTAAAGCCATTAACAACCATTTAAAATAATAATATTATTACTGTATTATATTTTGGTACAACACAGGCTGTGTTCAACATAGAATTTCAGAGAAACAGATTGTTGCATTTTGAGTATTCCATTAGACATAGCATACCAGTTAAATGTAACATGAATATTTAATTCTATAATATTAATAAATATGAAAATATCATATTCATTATTTTCTTGGGATGTTACATCCTTCCCCCCTTTTGGGAATTATGTCCTCGTGATTTTAAAATTATGCAAGGAAACTTTATTAAAATACCCCCCTTAGGAAAATATTCAATAAAACTATCACAATAAAATAAATAAAGAGAGGTATAAATGTCACCCGATATAACACATATTTGAAATCCATATTGTAAATCATGGATATAGAAGAAAAACTAATCCTCATGTTCTGATAGGGAGTGATAGAAAACATTATTATGAGAAAGTTAACAATCTAAAAACATTAAAATAGTGATAGGTTAATTCATCATTGATTCCCCAGAATTAAAAGTAAATGGACAAATTTTTTTATTTTAAGTACCTTTTCATAATGTTATGGAATTTATTTACGTGATTGAATAAGAACATAAGGAAAAAACTTACATGAAAAATTGAGATTAATCCTTTAATAAATTTCTTACCAAACTCATACTTTCACCAAATGATGAGTATTTAATATGAAATAGTCACATACGAAGCACTAGAATCAACATCTATAAAATCACATAATATAAAAAAGTGGAACTAAAAATTTCCCCTCTCATTATAAATTAATAAATAAAAAAATAGTTAGTACAAGATTAGATAATCCCCCAAAAGGATAATCATTGATAAAAAGAAATACTACTCTTAAACTCTAAAATTAAACAAACAATACCATCCAACCTTACCATTTTTATTCCAGAAGTACTCAACTACAAACAAACAATGAGAGCCCCCATAAGGTGGACGAAAATAATGCAACCCAAGGGCATCTCCCCTAATCAAATTAACCCCATCAGGTCTAATAGGAGACACATTATCCACCATGACCATAGTATCCACAGGGACTGCAAGAGATGCAAAATAATCTGCTACATCTTTCAACAAAGACGATTAAATAAACTACTGTCCTTAAAATTATTCAATATAATCCAAACTAAGAATAAAACCCTAAACAAAGATTGATTAAATCACATAGTCTTCCAAAATAAATCTTATCATTTATCTCCAAATAACATCGACTACTCTTAAAGTCTCATAGTGAAGTGTAATTAACCTAATCACATATTCTCTATAATATGTCAATCATTTAACTAAATAACCAAAATATCCATCTATTCACAATAAAAAAAAGAATTTTCCAAAATAAAATTTCAACCATTACTCTATAAATGAAATCAGAAAGTATTCTATTTTTATTAGGCATATAGTGTTTCTCCAAAAGAGAGAGAATCATCCAAAATAACCTATATCAATTAGTCACCAAATCATTTTATGATACTCTGAATATCCACTTTATATAACATAAGTTACCAAAATTAACTTATTATTGATCCATAAAATCATTTATGTTAGAAGAATAGGTCAAACTAACTAGGAAATTTATATAGGCTAGTGGTAGGAGATGCACCCATATCACCCTTTAGTTATGGGTTCAATTCCTGCAGCATTTCTGGATGTGAAATGATGTTACCCAACCTGTGGATTTTCCTTTTTCTATAACCATATCATTCTTATAAATTTCTAATAATAAGAATAATTTCCTAGAAAAAAACCATAACTTTTTTTATCATCAAAGGTTATCTAATACCATTCATTTTTCATCCAAAAATATAATAACCATTAATAACCTCAAAAAAATATCATATGAACCCCAAAGGTTATGTATTATGTCCACACATTCATCCTTGAATAAAATTTTCACATATCAAGCTTCATGGTTACATATTATAGAATATGTCGTCCTATGTAATCCTACCATCAAAAGAGCCTTAATACTTTTAAAGAATTTCTTCATCCTAAAATCTTTAATATCTCTTTAATCCATTATAAGTAGAATTATTTCTCATTACAAGTTCTTAATGATCCATTAACCATTCTTTTCCAATGTATTCTGTAATAATTCTTTCAAACAAAAAAATCATGAGTAATATCCTATGATTCAATAACGTCAAAAAATCAGCTATGAAATAATTCATACCTTTCATTGGTCATTGTTAGTTACCTCATCCTAAATTGGAATGGAATTTTATATTGGTAAATATATATTTGTATGATCCAGGTGATCCCATTACCGAACCTTCTTTGTAGTACATCTGTGTGTATATTGATCATGTACACCACATTTAATTCATTCAATTAATCCCTTAGAAAGAACTTCATTCCCTTTCCTAGAGCCAACATGATGCTTTATTTTTTAGGAAATGTAATTGCATTATGACATTCATTTCCACATCAATAGCATCTTTCCATCCCATTGTAGAATTTTCCGATGTGTTTCTTTCCACATCCTTAAAGCATAGTTTTTTTAATATAATTATAATTATGATTATTACCTTAACTTTTGTAGGGATTCATTTCTCGAATATATGATGCCTTATAAAAATAACCATGTTTTAGGTGTTCAATCATGACTCTAGATAGTTGGTGTAGAATAACCACAAGAGTTCTCATTTGAAACTCCTATCTTGTTTAGTTTCTTATTCAGAAAACTGTCACAATTTTCTTCACATACATTATTACATTGGTGCCTACTTGATCCATCTGTTTACTAAAACAAAAAATGTCAGTGTGAGTATTACAGTAGAATCATCATATACTATCTTATGAGGAGGGTAAAAACTATGATAAACGTATTCATATTATCTTAAACTCATTAAATTTATCAAAAATAACTGTGACTCTTTCAAATAATATTCCTGTTATGTTCATGTCACTTATGTTTAGATAAAACCCTAACCACTAAAGTTATGTAAACTGACTAATGATACCAACTATAAGGCCTCGAAATTTAATATTGCATACTATTGAATTAAGAAAATAATTCACATTGAGGATCTTGTTAGGTTTATAGGTTTAGAGTATTAATCCATAACTCCTACATTACATCTCAAATATTATAAATTAGAATCTTCTACTAAGTATCCATTTATTCCATAAAATAAATACTCTTAAAAGAAAACAAGAATTATTCTCTTGATATAAATCTTCTTTAATTCTTCATTTCTCTTACCCTACCTTATACCATGTGAAAAAATTTCAAAAACATGGGATGGGCATAAAAATCTCACTAAGGGTTATAAAATAAAGAAATAAATCATTAGTCCATAAATTAATAAAAAACATAATAACATCAATCCACCTCATGGAATCATATGATTTATGAATAACACAGAGAAATCATAAATCATGAAGGTAACTTGTGGCATACATAACTTACTTACATTGGAGCTTTAACAGCTACATAAGAAGTTATATTTGGAATACCCATCACAGTATATTCCCTAAATATCATAGTAGAAATGTTAACATTTACCTCCATCATGTTACCCAAGGCTTTGGAAAGATATCTCGGTCCCACCAGCCCTAGATTTATCAAAGAACAACCCGTATACATAAACAATTCCCAAGAAACCTAACATAATCATAACAAATGAACAAGAATTAAAGAAAAGATAACATTCCCAAATTGCAATTACAAGATATAAGTTTAAGATATTGAAATAATCAATCCATTATCAAAACCATTTTCAAAACGAAAATACGTAAAAAGTGTATATGATATTTATTTTCCTTTTAAAAAAATTATGGCTTGTTACTGATGAAATGTATCAAATAATTCTTGTATTGGTTGAAAGGTCATTGTCACCACATATGTTAAAAAAAATATTTTTGTCATTTAGTAAAATGATACATATAAAAAATTAAATTTCAATGAAATAAAATTCCATAGAGGTTTATATACCATATAAAAGAAAGTTTTGTATAAATCGAAATACGCCTCAATGAATGGTTATTTAGATGAAGTCCCTTAACATGTGTCTGAGTTTAATAATTCATTCTTTAATCTATTGAATAAAAACTAAAGATAATTTATACATTCATCAGAACCTTTTTCAGGTTTAGTATTTCTTTTTAAAAACCTTTAACCACATTATAAACATTACAAAATCATTTAAATTAATAAAGATTGTGTGGTTGATATTTAGTACTTCAATGCAGAATGAACATATTATAATTAAATGCTTCCAATATGGTCATAATTCCATTATATAAATAATTATATTCATGAAATATATATTATATATATAATATATATTCAAAATAAGTATGTATTTATTTCATTACTTAACAATTTGAGATAAGAAATGAAATGCACCGCTCATGGAGATGATAAGCCATACGAACACAAGAAAGATACATTCATTTAAAACTTATATATAATGGAATGGAAACATAATTATACATAGGTATATTATGATTAAATAATAATATCATATATAATTTCCTTAATGAAAAAATTTATACTATCCATGAATGGCATGAATGATTCATATCATTATAAGGGGGCAGTAGTCCGCACTTCCTCAAATTAAATTATCATATTTACCCATTATGGAAACCATTATATTATAGTAAAAATAAAATATAAAAAACATATAAAAAATATAAATATAATATATATCACATATAAATAAAATTCCATCATAATGGCCATCATGAGAGGGGGTAGGAGATAATTGAACAATCATCCTTCTGTAAGGAAGTATTTCATCATCCATAGAAACACCATGTTAGTATCCATTAGTTAGAGGTTTTCCGATTCTATTTCAAAAAATACTCACAACAGAATCCTAGTATTTTTATGAAACTTTTTTTATAAAATAATTTCATAAAGATAGTTTATGGGGTCGATGAAGAAAACTAAAAGAAAAAACATCACCGAAGATATTACCTTTAATTATGGTAACTCCCTTTGGGTTGAACCAAAAGGATTTCTTGAATTTCTTTATTCCCAATATATGGATTATATGAGGAAGATAGGGAAGTTGGGAGCATAATGGATTAGATTTTGGACGAGGTAATGAGATTGAGAGGTGTTAGTAATGGGGTAGTGATTGCGGCCTTTTATAAGAGGAAGGATGGGCACAATAGGAAGGTTTGAAAGTATTATTTCATTATAGAATTATTTTCTATTTAAAAAGGAACAAAACATTTTCAATTCGAAGATAATGTGAATATAAGTTGATATAAAATCACCCAATAAGAATTTGATAGGTTTTTGAAATTTTTTAATCCTTATCATTTTTTAACAATTTAATAAATTATTTAACTTTTATCATGTCCACTTATATATTGATATTATTTTTTAATAGATTTAGTAGAAAATTACAGGCATCCCAAAATGGATAATTATTGAAATTTGTAACATAATATATGTTATTTTTCTGAATACTAGATTCTTAGGGCTATTTTATCATTTAATAAAACATTAATTAATTAATAAACTAATTTATGTCAATTTTTATAATATTCATATCATCAATTTTTTAAAATCCATAAAACATTATAAATTCAAAAAAAAACTTCATTAATTTAAATATAAAAAGTTATAATCCTTTGTAAAAATTTTTTATGTCATAATAAGTTTAGTAATAAATTTATTTTCATATTTATAATCTCATTTATTTAAACCATTCATTAACGAGGTAGTCAATACATCATCATTATGTCATAAAAATATATATTTATGTGATGTAGAAAAATTATAAATAAAATAACAAGATTTTGGAGTTTGTTTTATTTTTATAATGACTACTTATAGTTTAAAATATAACTTATATAAACTCATTTATTTTTTAACTATAATATTTGTGTTTATGTTGAATTTCCATTAACATTAAATTATTTTTTATAAAATGTCATTTTGAATTACAAGTGGCTCCATGGGGTCCCAAAATCGACCTGAGGATTCTGAGTGTCGTAAATGTATCATAAAATATGATTAAGACATGTTTTAGTGTAATTTAGAATTATTATAATATTATTATTTACTCGTATTTACCAGATTTACCTTTTAACCATGATAAATAAAGTATTTAATGATGTTACTATTACTAATGTCTACAAATGAAAGTTACCTTTTTACACAATTTGAACCTCCTAATTCCAAAGATGGAATACATTTTTCCAAATTCAAAATATAAAAGTTTAACAAATTAATTTAAAATTAATTTATTTAGACAAAACAAAAAGTGTGTTTTTTTGAAATAATAACTATCAATATATTGACACTTGTTTATATTCAATATGAAAGTGATGTTACTTATGATGACCAAAAATGGATTAAATGGAAAAAATATAATCTAATCACACTTTAATAGAAATTATGATGCAAATATAACCATATAAATAAATTATATTAAAAGGCAGTTTTGAATAAAAATGTAGTATTTTCATTATTCAATAAAAATGGACTTTATCAGAAAAATATCAAAATACTACCCAAATTAAATTTTCATGTCCCAATTCTAAAAAATATTTTTTTTCAAATTGACTGTATAAATGGGACAAAAACTAGATTTAAAAAGGGTTCTCCATCAAAAGGAGGTAAATCAACCTTTTAAAGAATATTAGAGTATTTATGCTTAAAATTGGATTCATTATTCTTTTAGGCCTCTATATTTTATTGGATCAATGTAAAAACATTTAAGAAACATTTTTATTCATATTTTAGTTAGTTCTTGTCATTCCCACCAACACAATGTGTAGGAGTTTACTACCATTTAAAATAATAATATTATTATTATTGTTTTATATTTCGGTATAACTCATGTTGTGTGTATCTTAAGATTTCAAAGAAACCCATTGTTGCATGTTGAGTAGTACAAAAAAAGTAACATCACATTTAAATTAAAATTAACAATTAATTAAAAAATATTAATATATATGAAAATTTCATATTATTTATTTATCTGGGATGTTACAGTTTTTATGTGACAGTTTCATTGATTTTACACTGCTGCTTTGAATTCCATGAAGATAGAAAACACTTATTACATACTCTTGAAAAATTATATCCATTCATTCATGCAATAATAAAGAATAAATTTTATGATTTAACTCCATTTTCCATTTTATATTTGATATAATGGACTACACATTGGTGTGAACTAGCTCCATTGGTGCTGCAACTTTCCAATTGGACTTCGTTGAAAAATTGTTTCTATTTTTAATCTTAGAACCCATCTTTCACATATTTTATTTGAGCGACTAATTATAGGGATCCAAATAACCATTATCTTTATTCTTTATAATCTTATAATTTCCATGATTAAATTACTAAACATAATATTTCATAACCAGTCATTATCATCAAGTACTATCATCAAACACCATGGTACGTTGGGTTAGATCATATATAAAACATGAGGTTCGTCTTTATCATTATATTTGTGTCCAACTTTCATTTTTCATTGTAAATGAACATCTGTTTAATTTTTTTTTGCATTTGTGAAATCCTTTATAACTAATTTTATGATAATAAAGATGATGGTTTTCATATCGGGTATATAGTATATTTCATAGATAAAAGAAATATTGTTATTTTTTTCCTATCTAGAATATCTCCCCTTCCTTAGAAAAATATTATCAAGAGATTTCCAAATGTAATGTCTCCTAAAACTCTATAATCTAGGTTCTTGTAAAAGTTCAAATGACACATCATGTGGTTCCTGGTTCCAGATTCATGATACCACCAATTTTGATTTTTTTTATAATTTATACCTTAAAAACATTGGAATATTAAAATTTATTTCTATCTAATGAAAATATTTTCATCCTTAATGAAATTATCTATAGGATTCCTTCTCTAAAACTAATTTATATAATGTACATATTTTTTACAATTACAGCATTTAACATTTATTTTTCTCCAGTTGGTGATTATTGAACCCTACCCTTTTTCATCATCCTCGTTCTTATAAATTAAATTATTGATATCAAAAAACACCTTGATTTTCAGAATCTTCAACCTAGTCCTCCTATTCATTAATCATATTATTTTCCTCTTAATCCCCCACCTCACCTACATTAAACATTACTCTCTTGATACTTTTTAGAGTTATTGAGATTCAAATGTTATTATCTGGCATGCACAACTCCGTTAGTGACACTCTTGATATTTACCTTTAGTTCCGATGATTGTAGTGATCCCATGAGATGTTAGATAGAAATCATCCCAAGGTTGTTAGTTTATTTTTTTGAAATTATGGTGTGATCAAATTTTTCATCTAAAGATCACAAAATTTTATTATATACCTACATTTCAAAAAAAATCACTTAATTTCATCATCATTTATTCACTACTACCATTGAAAAAGTTTGAAACTCGGAAATGTTTTTAGAAGATTTCATAATTATGGATCTCAACTTACATTATTGATATTGAATCATTATCCCCTTTACATAGTTAAAACCATTAAATTTTATGAAAATGTTTACCAATATATTATTTTATGTTTTCTAATAATTTACATTCTCATGTATGGATTCACTAAGGCCTTGATAGATGATGGATTTTTCATTACAGTCCTTATAATATTCTTTCTGAATATTAGCATTTTTAACATCTAGAACAGATTCCTACACTTATTTGGATCCTTGTTTAATGTATCTATCCTCCATGATTTCCATGATAACATGGGTGTTGAGGAACACTCGAATTTCGATCCACCAATTATCATAATTGTTCGTCATTGGAAATGGGATAAAATTTGGTGAAATCCCATTCAACATTGAGATTAAGAAATATATTTTTATACTAAATAATTTCAATGAAAACTAATTTATTATCAGTGATTCATGCTAATATTTTTCATGATTGTAGATATATTTTTGAATTATTGACTGCCAAATTTATTCTATAATAAAAATTTAGTTATTTATTTTTTATGGTATAATGTAAGATGTGTGGTAAAGGATGTTAGATGTGTTTTTTTGGATAGGAGTTGGCAATGGAGGTGAGGTGTTTTGATGGTTGGAAAAACATTTCTTATGATGTTTGATAATAGAGAGGATATAAAAATGGTGGCCAAATTTGAGATTATATTTTTCTTTATGATCAAGGGAAGATGCAATGTGGATATGCAATATAGGGGAGTAATAATTAACTTTTTAGAACCTTAAAAGTGAAGTTATTAATGTGATGTGGGGAATAAAATAAAATAATTTTCGCCCAATTTTAATGCACCATTTTTTTGTTAAAAAGTAGAGGGGTATTTAGAGATCATGGGATGAAAACATCATGTTATGTGTGAATAGGGAATACTAATAACCTCATACTTCCTTAGAACACTATAATAGATCAGTAAATTATTTGAAAATACACATGTATTACTAGAAAACAACCCTTCAAACCACTGAAAACACTAATGGTGGGATTTTTAGTTACTAACACAAATTTCAGAAGAAAATAAAAAGATCATTTTAGTTTTTCATAGTAATAAATGGAAATGGAAACACACTAGATTTTATTTCATCAAATCCGAATGAAAAATAAAATATATAGAACACACCTATTTATAGGTATATAGTCACACAAACAAAATAAAAAAACATAAGAAAAATGAATGTCTATTGATAGGTTGTAGTAGGTTCCACCTAGTCCATCAACACCAAACTTGTCTAGAAATGATCATTGATAACTCCTAGCCTCTAGAATAGTGATATTTGATGTCCTCATAGTGGAAAACCATGTTTAATTTCAAAAACCCATATAAAATTTTATTCATCAAGACCACAAAAGTTTCATCATCTTTATTTACATATCAGGGAGGTTGATGAAATGGTTCAAAAATTTCATCATTTTCCTTGTAGCCTTTTTTCTTAAATGGAATGGATTTCCTCATCTATCACATTCCTCCATATTTAATCAGATTTAGATTCATCATAGATAATAGGATCAGATGTTTTTTTGAGCGAAAAAAATTTTAGTTTATCCTATATTGGGTTTGTATTATAATATACATCTACAAGGATTAAAACATATTAACGACGCATATAATAAATTTCTCATTCGATGCATTCTGATGTAGGATTATGGCATGATGATGTAATTGTTTCTTCCATTACATGGTCATTCAATGATACTTCTTCATTGATATTTTTTATCTTCTAGAGTGAGACACACCTCTCTAGAATCATTATCTTGATTTCATTTCCATGTCCAATTTTCATTACAAATAACATCTCGATTGAATATAAAGTTCATAGTGATGTGATTCTACAAGAGATATCCCATTTCTCAGTATCTATATCTGAAAAGGATACACTATTATGATTTAAAAATATGTAATAGTGTTAATTTAATTTTATCTCTTTTAAATTAGGTTTTGATAGATTACATTATAAATTTGTGTTCATTAAATTTTCAAATAATTTTTTTTTGGGGAAAATTATGGATTACCATTGAAGCTAGTCACCAATGAAATGAATCACCATTGAAATGATTCCCCTTTGAAATGAGTAACTATTTAAATGAGTCACCATTGAAATAAGTCACCATTGAAATGAATCACTATTGAAACTAGACACTGTTTAAATGATTCAATGTTGACACTTGTCACCATTGAAATGTGTCATCATTGAAATGATTCACTATTGAAATGAGTCACTGTTAAAATGAATAACCTTTTAAATGAGTTACTGTTGAATTGTGTGAATATTAAAAAGAGTCACCATTGAAATGAGTCAATGTTGCAAGAGTAATCATTGAACTATGTCACCATTGAAATGAGTCTCTATTTTAAAGAGTCACCTTTGGAATTAGTCAATGTTGAAGAAGCCACCATTATACGAGTCACCATTGCTAGACATAGTTGGATTCATTCAATGATTGGTCAGTAAGTCAGCCAACAGTAGGTTAGTAATTCATTGTTGGACTTCCAAAGGTGAGTAATGTTTTTTAATTTTTTTATTTTTTCTTTTTTGAACATAGATAATAATGATCTATTTATTTTTGTAAAACATGATTTATTTTTTCTGAAACATACAATGGTATGTCAATTATGTCACTATAGGCTTCATGAAACTGTATATAAAATGAGTAACTATTGGTCATTGACTAGTAGATAAATTCTCTTAGTAAAATTTTCTTCATCAAAATTTATTTTCATAAATTATATTATTTGGATGTTAGAATGATGATTTTATTATTTCGTGGATGAAATATGTTTTTTATTGTATTAAAATGTCTTTATATGACTTTATACAGGTTGATTAATATTTCATACGATGCTCTATTTCAATGAAAGTTTTATGCATATATGAAATTAATATTTAAATTAATTAATTCAATTATTTTCTTATTATAAATTTATTAAATAATTTTTTATTAATTATATATACTGTTTGACTGATAATTATTGTGATTTAGTAGCATAATTGTATTTTAAATTTCACTATTTTTTTAGATCACCTACTCATAACAGAACTACTACTATTTTTTTCAAGAATTATCATGCACTGAGTAAAAATAGATACACGTTTTTTAGATTCATTTTAAATGTTACTGAATAAATATTCAATGGAAGTCCTATAAACTGGGTTGTACATATAATTTGAAAAAGAAAAAGTTATGAAATACAACAAGAACTGTCTGATAATTCGAATTTCTCATGTTAATTTCAACATTCATTTGTAGATCATATATCAAATCCTCCATCTTTTTTTATCATAATAAGGACCACATATTATACGTTATCTCATTCATGTGACCAATGATCTTGTGAAACATATATCAATAAATATTAGATCATCTGATGTTATTCATTTTATACACTAACATTATATAATTATGTAATCATCAATTTTTTCATCTTTAAGTGGTAAGTTTATGATTTTACCTTTCCTGAGAAGGGTGTATCATCATCTAGATATTTCACCACCAAAAAAAATTTTTTGGTTGTGACTCCTATACAAAATTTTGGGAAACAAATAATGGTATTTGGCTATAGTAAAGACTATGTTATGCCTCTAGTTATTATAAAAGGTAGAGTCTGTAGTAGGTTATCACACCTTTGAATGTGACGTTTAGTGAGTACCAGTGACCTCATGGAGTAGTGGAGATTGATGATTGGGATAATATCTTTAGATCTAAACCACTATAAAAATTCCATGTGTTAGTATTCGTTATTTTTCCATTTCATATATTTATTTACAAAAACATCACACCCACATGGTTTGATTCTTATAAACATTGATAATTTCTCGTAACTCTGATTAAAATTATAAAATGTCTATTGACCCCCATATTATATATTTTCCATACTTATAATGATACAAAAATTGGTTTCTGAGTGTGGTTTTTGGAACTATTGTTTTTCAATGTATTTTAATTCATATATGATATCGTTGTGCTAACCTGAAACTATTGTGTTGATAGTATAATAATCAAAAGTAGATATTTAATTTATAATGAAATGTTTCAATGAAAATGATAGATGGGTTCCACAAAAACCCATGTTCATTTATGGTAGTGAATATTGTTATTGGAAGGATAGAATTGAAGCACACAATGACCTACTTTTTGTTGAATAGTTGATGATAATGGAGAAAGAATATAAGTTACCTGAACCTGATATAGAGACTCTTAATGGTTAAGTCATAGTGAGATATATCTTATATTTCATGGTAAAAAATATTTTATGATGTCTTATTAGTAAGAGAGCATACAAACATGTATTTACTTGTAGGAATACCTCGGGAATATGAAAGATTCTACAATAAACAATTATGGAGCTGAAAAGCTCAGGAGAACCATGTTGGGAATGATTTCAGATGAATATCGAGATTTCAAGATGGGTGATCAAGAATCTCTGAACCAGATGTTCCATCAACATACGATCATTAAAAATGGGATGAGTGGCCTTGGTGAACCATGGTACAACACTTCTCAAGTGTTAAGAGTAATGATATTTCTTTTTATGATATGGGATGAAAATAAGGTGGCCATAGATGAGAATAATAAATTCATATAATAAACTCCGGACGAACTGATTAGATTCGTACTACAATATGATATTAGGCTAAAAACATTACTAATAAGGCGTCTACCCAATGAATATTTATTTTATTTTAATAAAAAATTTGTTTCTACCTATAATTACTCTAAATATGAGTGTTATGATAGTTAAAATGAGATTCCCCACTTCAGTAAGAAATTTTTTATGTTCACAAAACCAATGTCGGAAGAGTTCGATCGAGAAGAATATCAATAAGGACAATGAAAAGGTAATAATACTAATAATAGTGATGTTTCCAAATTAGAAAGTTATGTGCATAGAAATAAAATTAAGATGATAAATGAAATACATAAACTCATTTATCCCATGAAAGAAAAATAGAATATATGGAAATAGAAAAAATATTTATTTATTGGTTGGAACTGCTCAGATACTTTTGATAGTAATAATGATTATGGATGTGAATAAGAGACGTGGGACTTTGACCTATTGGGTATTTAGCATGACATAAATAAAATCTCTTTAATATCATTTTATATCTAATTTTATTAGAGATTAAAATTATTTATCATAAAATAAAAGAAAATGTTTTCTGATTCATCATATTATTCTGATTTTAAAAATATTAAATCAAATTGAATTATTATAGAAATGAATGAATTAAAGAATGTTTGATAATGTTTAATTGAAAATTTTATTGAGTTAAAATCAAGGGACATGATGATATATAAATAAATTATTTTTTTTAAAAAGAAATGTTAAAATTTAAAATCATTAATTCCCAGAATAATAATTCTCGGGATGATCAAAATATTGAACTGATTAAACTAATGGATCAAAATGAATTATTTAATTATTTTATGTATATTAATAAATAATGGTCATAATAAAATATGTTACTTGATCTTTTTATGATTTAAAAAAAGTTTAAAATTAATCTAATAAAATTATACAATAATATAAAAAACATAAAAATACTACATCTAGTACACATGAAAATGAATTTTCAGGTATAGAAACTGTTCGAAAGGAAAATATGGCTTTAAAAGATGAAGTCGTCAATATTAAAAAAGAATTATCTACCAATGTAAATGGTAATAGTTATTATGATAATATGATATATTTAATCAAAATAAATTAAAATAACACTAGTTTTCGTTACAAAATATTTACTCATAGATTAAATTAATCTACTTTTGATGAAAAATCAAAACAAAGTATTTCAAGTGTAATATATTTTAAATACAGAATGCAAAAAAAAATTGCCAATGAGCTTTCACTATGATTCACAAAATATTTTGGGAAGACAAAAAATTATATTTCAAATTATTCACTTTTGAATCAACCCTCAAATAAATGCATTAAATTTATTTTGTTTCCAAAATTTTCTACTATTAACCCAATTGGACCCATGTTGGCATGGGAGAAAAAAATATATTGATTGATTGATTACTGGAAATCTGTATTGAAAGTCTCAAAAACTCATGATACATATATATTGGATTCTTTAGGCACATGACATGTGATATTAGTACATTTATATCACACAATACATTTGATGCTGGACTTTTCACTTTTGGTGACAACTCCAATGGAAAAATTAATGGTGTGGGTGGGGTTGTTTTTTCTAAAACTATAATAATTTTAAAAGTAAAATTTCTTTATGGTTTGAAAAAGAATATTTTATGTATATGAAAATTGATTTATAATGGGTCAAATGTTTTTTATTTGAAAATAATTAGTTTTTAGTTTTGAAAAATAAATTTGTTCTATTTTCAACTTGTAGAAAAGAAAGTTTTGATCTATTAATCATTCTAAATTAACCAAAAAATAAGTTATAGTGTCTGAATGATGTATAAAAAGATTATTTACTATGGAATAAGATACTTGGACATGAAAAATTCTTATTGTTGAATAAACTATTAAAGTATGAACAAGTACTTCAATTTCCAATACTTCAAACAAATAAGTTCAATTTGTGTGATTCTTTTTTGAATGTTAAACAACACAAATAATTATTGAAATATCTAAATGATTTTAGTACATATATATTATTAGAATTACTACATATTAACTTATTTGGACAAATTCATCCTACTAGTTTAGGTGGTAAAAGATACATTTTTGTTATCGTGGATGATTAAAATATATTTTTACGGATTTATTTCTTATGTCATAAAAATTAAACTTCATCAAAATTATCTACTTTCTATAAACAAAGTAATAATATCAAAAATACATCAATAATATCTATCATAAGTGATAGAGGTGGTAATTTTATGATCATATAGTTTGATAAGAACTGTGAATTTAATGTCTATAATGATTTCATCATAGCCCCTAGGACACTACAACAGAATGGTGTTTTTGAAAGAACAAATAGGTTTATTCATGAAATTCCAAGATATATTCTAATTGAATATATTATGCCAAAATATTTTTTGGTGGAACATGTAAATACATATTTCTATATGTTAAATAGTGTATCTATTTTACCCTTTCTAAAAGGACCTCATATGGACTATTGAATAGTTATAAACGTAAAGTAGATTATTAAATGTACTTTTGGTGTAAGGTGTTTATCATAAATACTAAATATAACATAGATAAATTTGAATCCAAATAAAATAAAGGAATATTCTTAGGATATTATAATTCTATTAAATCGTGTAGAGGTTTCAATATAGCTTCATTAGTTCTATAAGAACCTATAAGCATAAATTTTGAAGAAATGTTCCCTAAAAATAAGGATTCTAGTTCTATAACTGAAATTGATGATTTTAGAAATACCAGTTTGGGTGAAGATAATGATCATGATATTGATAACATATTTTTTTAAGTTGATCATTCCATATCTTAAACTAATCCAAAGGAATATAAACCTTATAAAGATCACCCAAATGATAAAGTAATTAGACACGTTGAATCTAGTGTACAAACCCAAAAATCCGTTATGCTATATTGTTTTAATTTGACTTTTGTAGCTGATTTTGTCCTAATGAATATTGAAAATTATTTAACTTATTTGAATTTTATTAAATCAATGCATGATGAATTAAATAAATTTGAATGAAATAAAGTGTGTGTAGTGGTTTTTTCTGAAAGGTAATCTGGTAATAGGAACCAAATGTATTTTTCAAAATAACTTGATGTTGTTGGAAATATTGTCGAAAATAAAGCAAAACTAGTAGCCCATGGTTATTACCATTAAGAGGGGATTTACATTGAATATTATTTTTCTCATGCCAGAAGGATGAAAGAAATTAGAATCCAACCAGCCTTTGCTGATTTTAAAATAAATAATTATTTCAAATGGTTGTAAAAAGCTATTTTGTAAATGAAATAAGGTTAGAGGATGTCTATTTAAGACAATATCTTTGTTATGAAAATGATGGTTTTCTAGATCATGTTTTCAAATTAAATAAAGACATTTATGGTTTGAAAAAATCTCCAAGAGCCTTTTATGATCGACTTACAACATTTTTACTTAAAACTTATTTTTTAAAATGTAATATTTATCCAACCATGTTTGTTATAAGAGATTTAATTGATTTATTACTTATTAATATTTTTGTATATGGTAGAATATTAGATTCAACAAATAAATCGTTGAGTAATTATTTTTCTAATCTTATGGAAAGAGAATTTTATATGAGCTTGATGAGTGAATTAATGTTTTTCCATGGATTAAAAATTAATCAAATGAAATATGGTATTTTCCTAATTCAATATAAATATGATAAATATCTTATAAAAATATGTAATTTAGAATCTAGTGGAGCATTTAAAACAC
The DNA here is from genome assembly GCA_963277665.1 of Viscum album. Classification (NCBI taxonomy): domain Eukaryota; kingdom Viridiplantae; phylum Streptophyta; class Magnoliopsida; order Santalales; family Viscaceae; genus Viscum; species Viscum album. The sequence goes on along the minus strand of OY728129.1, from coordinate 1,111,929,061 downwards.
CCACATACACTAATTTTAAACTTGATAAAGATGGATTTGGTATGTCTATTAACCTAAAACAATATAGATGCATGATTTTCAATCATTAATATCTGACTAATGCTTGGTTATATATCATATAACGCCCAAGACTTAAACCTTACTTAATATTGAATTAAATGAATACTTTACAACTAGGATCTTTTCAGGTTTAGAGTTTTAGAGAATTAAGAAATAACTATTACATCTCAAAAGATTAAAAAGTAGAAACTTCTACTAAGTTTCCATAAAATAAATACTCATAAAAATAAATATGTCTAGTTCCATGTTTTAGGTAGCCTGACGTTCCCTTGATCCCATCCTTGACACTATTCCACATTAAGTCCTGTGAAAAACATTTCAAAAACTTGGGATGAGCATAAAAAGCTCAGTAAGGGATACACAAAGAATGAAAACTGTTAGTTTTTGAAAAAAACAAGTAAACCATGTATACTTTATCAAAGTAATACTTTTCACCTTCTCGAAGTAGTAAAAACGCTTCACTGAATAAAATTTCATTACTTACCCTTCTGTAACCAAAAGATTACAATAAAACCCATATAAAGATCACATAACATATAAAGTTAACTTGGGACATAAACATACATAAGTGGAATAACCGTACGGTCGAATTCCACACATATCACTTAATGGAATAGCCATACGTCCATCTTCCATATATACATAATGGAATATCCATATGGCCGACTTCCATACCCAATGCATTGGAGGTTATAATGTAACCACCTGTCTGGGTATTCACGACACCACCCGTAATATGGTTTATCACGTAACCACCCGTAAAATGTCCAAGTACCATCATTGCACATAAAATATTGAAAATATAAACATTTCAATAAAAACATTTCATTTTCAATCACAATAAGTAATTCCAAGATATTGAATTAATCAGTCCATTTCCAAAAACCAATTAAAAGAGATTTTTGAATCAAAGTGTCTCATACCACTTTGAAGCTTTTAATGGAAGTATAATTTGAAAACATTAATGTCCATATAAATAAATACTTAAAACCATTTTGAAAACATGGACATTAAAGATAATGATTTAGAATAATAAATCTTTAAAACATTTAAAACGATATTTTTTTTAAATAGTTTTTAACAAAATGAGAGACTCTTGAATACAAATAATAGCGGAATAACATTTAATCTGAACTTTATAATATCATGAGAATAAAGGGATTAATGATATAATATGTCAAAGGACAGTATACACACCATATAAGAGTGAATTGGTGCATAACAATAATGAAGTCTCAAAAGAAATGTAAAATGAGATGAAATCCATTATAAAGAAGGTATCCTTAAATTAAGGATAAATCAAACTCATAATTATGTATGACAAATATAAATACACCCAATATATGTGGATATTAAGTGTAAAACAATCAAAGGTTATTCACACATATTCAAAGTATGACATATTCAATAACTACATGTTGAACGCAAAGAAATCTAAATTGGGTTAAGAAGTTCCTTTGGTAAAATTCGACAGCCTAACGGCGTCACATAAAATTTTACAAAAAGGGTTGATGAGAGAGATAAAGGGGATCTCATCACTTGGAAATAAAATTTACATAAATAAGGATATAGAAGAACATATCCCAACATAATATTATGTGAATTAAAAGACATAACAAAAGAAGTATTTTTTAAAAAAAAGAGGGTGAAAGGTCCCCTTACCGAGTTGGGTAACTTTCGAAAAGTACACCCCATGGAATAAGGGTCATACAATGAAGATTTAAATACCCATAAAAGAAATTATACTACAAAAAATGTATAATAATGGGAAGTACATACACCATTGAACGGAAATAGTGGCAAACGTAGCATAAATGTCATGTGAATGAAAGTGAGATGAAAAATCCCTTACGAAAACTCGGCAGCCAAACGGCACCACTTAAAAGATCCAAAAATGGATTTATGAGATCAAATAGGGTCTCCCATAATATGAACATAAAAATGTAAAGTATTAGGAATATAAAAAAACATCCCCAAACACAATAAATATGGGCTTAAAAGAAATGACATAAATGAGAGTACTTAAAAAGAAATAGAGAGGTTGGATCCCTTACGAAAATTCGGCAGCCTAACGGGGCCACGCAAAACTTCCAAAATGGATTAATGAGAGAGAATATGGTCTCTTATCATATGAAAATAAAAATTACATTAAGAGAAATATAAAATAACATCCCAATAACCAGAAATATGAGCTCTAAAAGGAATGACATAAAAGAGTGTAGTTAGAAAGAAAGAGAGGAGTAGGATCCCTTACCTCGGGTCCGACATGACTCGATCGTTCTTTAATCTCCTGAATAATAAACATGAGTTAATTTATACTTCCTTAAGAACCTTTTTAAAGTTCATTATTCCTTTTATATCACTTATTACCATGTCATGAACATTATGTAATCATTTAAGTTAATAATGGTTGTTTTGTCGTTATTTGGTACTTGAGTCAAAAGTGAACTTGTTTGAAAAAAAATGATTGTCCATGTAGTTATAATTAAATAATTTCCAGAATATTATTAATGATTAAAATATCATATATATATCCAGTACATATTCATACTATTCCATATCATTTGGAGATAAAAACAAAAAGCACCGTTAATGTAGACGGTAGGTCGTACGTACGCATGAACGCTACTTTCATTTTTTATTTTTCATATTAAGGGAGTTAAAAATAAATAATATATATATATATATATTATAATTCCAGTATAATATATATGTTATATAGGTCACATATTTTAATTAATTGCATTCTTTATACATTCCATGTACTGCATGTACGAGTCACATCACTTGATGGGGCGGTAGTCCGCACTTCCTCATATGAAATTATCGCATTTACACAACATGAAAAGAATAAAGGTATGGTTTAAATATAAAATAAAGAAGAATATAGTAAACATAAATACCATATATATCATATATAAAATACAGTGACATCATAATGGCCACCTTTAAAGAGGTTAAAAGAATATTGAACAATCATCATTTCGTGAGACAGAAAATCGCCAACCACAGAAACAGTAAGTTCATTAACCATTAGACGAAGGTGTGTGTAAGTGTAGTTCTAATCCTTCTTATAAAAACATCCTAGTATATTGAATATACTGGATATGTCACAAAATTAATTAATAAAAAGAGTTTAGGGGGTTTGAGAATCAAAATAAAACAAAAGGACACAAGTGAAGACATTACCATAAAATCGGGTGACTCCCTTTGGTTTGAGCTCAAAGGCTTCCTTGGGAAGACTTCTGCCCAAAGTGAGGCTTCAAGGAGTTATAGAGGGATTTTTAGAGACAAAATGGGTAGGTTTTGGCTGAGCCAAAGGCTTTGGATGTGTGGGTAAGGAAGTAGAGGTGGGGTCCTTTTATAAGAGGAGAGGAGGGGTACTCTTGGAATGTAATGAAATTTAACTTTATTTTAAAATGAGTTTCAGATTTAAAAGGTCCTACATTAATATAATTAGAGGGTAAGGTTATAAGGGTTCTAAATATACCCATAAAATAGGTTTTGGACATGTGTAGGTCATTGAGTTGACATTATCGTTTCATTTTATTTAAATCCTCTATTAATGAGGTAATCGCTGCATCATCATGATGTCATAAATAAATTAATTTATTTAATGTCTAAAAATTATAAAAAAAATAGTATGATGTATGAAATATTTTTATATTTCCGATGAATATTTATAGTCAAAAATCTGACTTGTATAACCCCATGTAATAATTGTTTTAGTAAAACATTTCATTTTGTGTCATTTTTACTTTTACATTAAATAAAAAGATATTTATGTCATTTTCCAACCAATGTGGCTCCATGGGGTCCCCAAGTTGAACCATGGATTGTCTTGGTCGGGAATGACACATCCAATGAGGGTAGGACATGTGTCTAGGTCATTTTATTTTATTAAAACATTATTCATACCATAAACTATACTAATTATCTCTAATCGTGATTATAAACTTAATAAGTTACTATTCACCAAAAAATTATTTTAATCCCATTGAACCACATTTTACTTCTTAATGACAACCATGTTTGTCAGATTTTTGAAATTAAAAACACAATGATGGCAAAATTTCATTTAAATGGAAAATCAGTTTTTATAAGTACCACTTAGTGGTTTCACTATTCATCAAAAATTGAAGTTTTTCTGAAAATTACCAAAAGTTCACCCTTAGCTATATTTGATATTCCGATTTCAAAAATGATGTGTATTTTAAAAAATTCAAAACATATAAGTTGCATTAATTAATTTAATAATTAATTCCTGCTGTCAAAACAAATAGCGTGTTTTTATGAAACAAAATGTATCAAAAGATTGACACTGGTTTAAGTCCGATTTCAAAGTGAAATTAATTTCAACGATCGCTATTGGATTAAATGGTAAAAATATATTCTAATTTCACTTTAAAACCAATTCAAAAGATAATCTAATCATATCAATAAATTAGATTAAAAGAGGTTTTGAATTAAAATACAACATTTTTCACTATTCATTAAAAATTGAACTTGTTCGGAAAAATACCAAAAATTTACAGAAAGTAAATTTTGATGTCCAGATTCTAAAGAAGAATTTTATTTTGTCAAATATAACACATAAAATTATCAAAAAGTGGATTTAAAAGAGGTTCTCCATCAAAAGGCGGTTAATCGACCTTTTTAAAGAATATTATAATGTTTACGCTTAAAATTAGATTCATTCGCATTTTTAATCCTCTAACATTTATTGTAAAAAGTAAAATTTTGGACAAACATATATAATCATTTTATAGTTAGTTCAATTCATTCCCGACATCACAACAGCAAGGCATTAACTACCATTTAAAATAATATTATTTTATTATTAGAGTGCAACAAAAGATTTCCAAGAAACTCGTTGTTGCGTGTTGGGTAAGCCATCAAGAATAACGTTCCATTGAAAATAATATTAATATTTTATTCACAAATTGGGATAAATATAAAAATGTCATATTCTTTATTTACTTGGGGTGTTACATCCTTCCCCCTTTTGGGAATTACAACCTCGCAATTTTAAATTTGAGCTTGGAAACATCCTTGAAAGTCCCTCATCAGAACAAGAGTCGGTAAAACAATCACTTTAAAATAAAGAACGATAAGTACAAAGGTCACCCGAGTTAACCCATTCAAGGATTCAAAGTATGAAAATATGGACATGGAGGAAAAAAAGGGTCATGTTCTGATGGAGAGTGATAGTAAACATGTCTAGGAGAAAGTTAACCATAAAAAAATCACAAACATGTGATGGGTTAAACGGTATTCGATTCCCCAGTAGGAAACGTTAACCGACAACACTTTTGTTTAAATTACTCTTCATTGAGGAATTTATTTTTGATTTTAAGGAAACATACTTACTTTTCATGTTTACATTAAAATTTTACTAGATTTCTTACACAGACTCATACTTTCCCCAAAAGATGAGTATTTAGGAAGACTTGTTCACATTAAGAGTACTATAATCAACTTCTAGAGAATCACCTAATCCACAAAAGAGAACTATATAATTCCCATATCTTTATACATTAACCAAAAGTAAAACCAAAAATGTTAGTACAAGATCAGATAATCGAGAAATGGATAACCCTTTATAAAAATAAAATCTATTCTTAATCTCCAAAATTTTCCAACAAAACCCAAAGTTCAATGAGGACCATTCGATAAACAATTTGTCCATAAAATTCTTCAAAGTAAACCAAACTAAGATTGAAACCCAAATATTTTAAGGATTTAGTGACATAGTCTTCCAAGTTAAATCATAACATTTATCTCCAAACAACATCAGTTTCTCTTAATGTCTCTTATTGAAAAGTAATTAACCTAATCACATATCCTCCATGATAGGTTAATAAATTTACATAGATAACCCAAAATCAAATTACTCTTAATTCATAAAGTCATCTAACAAAAAGTAATCATTCAAACTAAACAGGTACTTCACGTAGTGCAGTGGTAGGTGATAAATACCAGTCACACTTTGGTTGTGGGTTTGATTCACGCAGCTTTGTCCGACGCGACGGGTTGTCACACGGTCTGTGTGTTGTCCTTTTTATAAAACTCCAAAAATAACCCTAACATGTTTTAACCTCAATAGATTCCTTATAGCTCCCATTTTCATCCAAATTAGTTATGATCTCAACATCTTAATTCTTGAAGTCTTATTTCACCACCATCAGCTAAAATAAAACAATTCCTAAAATGAATAACATCATACCTTGATCATGGCGTCCACTCGGTTTCATCATCATCTTGCTCACGTAGGTAGAATTCCCATGCATTACAACAATGATTTAGAGATCCTTAAAAATCATTTGCTTCCTCCATCCAAATACACCTCGTACAACATGGGTCATATGGGTGTTCACATAAAAACAGTTTTGGAAAATAATCATGTATGACATATAATTCCAAAACATCTGATAAAACCCGATTTCTTTAAAATAGTCGGATAGAATTTGAGTTGAAACTTTCTATTATTGGTCCTTTTAAAATACCATACGTATGTGATGAGAGACTCTATTTTAAAATCAAATATAAATAGGTTGCGCAAGGGTCTCCTTCCTCAGCACCATCTTTAAAATCATAATATGCTTCATATTCTTGTGATAAGGTAAAATATTTGAAAATACCTTGATAATATTTACCTTTCTTGAAATTATGAGAATATTGTGAAAATAGTATTTTTCTAAAAACAACCCATGATCCATGATGATAACGAGGTATAGTGGAGGTGTTCGATATCTCAATAAATTTCTTTCAAGTGAGTTGTATGCTAGAAAATGTTTCACAATCATCCGAACTTGACTTTGCAATAATTATTACAAGCATGTCATCAGGAGGAGATATGAATATCGTTTGAGATCCTTCTCCTTCCATTCGTAACCGACATTACTTGACCTGAGAAAAGTTATAAGAAAAGGAATTAACTGAAATAATAGATATACGGACTAATCATTTGTCTAAAAAAAACTCATAATCCCTAAAGTTGTCTAAACCGACCTTTGATACCAACTATAAGGCCCCAGCCATAAAACTTACTTAATATTGAATTAAATGAATAATTCACACAGAGGATCTTTTCATCTTTATAGGTTTAGAGAATTAGAAAATAACTATTACATCTCAAAAGATTACAAAGTAGAAACTTCTACTAAGTTTCCATAAAATAAAAACTCATAAAAAGAAACATCTCTAGTTCCATGTTTTAGGTAGCATGACTTTTCCTTGATCCCATCCTTGACACTATTCCACGTTAAGTCCTATGAAAAACATTTCAAAAACATGGGATGAGCATAAAAAGCTCAGTAAGGGATACACAAAGAATGAAAACTGTTAGTTTTTAAAAACAACAAGTAAACCATTTATACTTTATCAAAGTAATACTTTTCACCTTCTCTAAATAGTAAAAACTCTTCAATAAATAAAAGATCATTACTTACCCTTCTGTAACCAGAAGATTACCATAAAACCCATATAAAGATCACATAACATATAAAGGTAACTTGGGACATAAAGATACTTAAGTGGAATAACCATACAGTTGACTTACACACATATCACTTAATGGAATAGCCATACAGACAACTTCCATTCATACTTCATGGAATAGACATACGGCTGACTTCCATACCCAATGCATTGGAGGTTATAACGTAACAACCCGTCCTGGTATTCACGACACCACCCATCATATGGTTTATCACTTAACCACCCATAAAATGTCCAAGTACCATCATTACACATAAAATATTGAATATATAATCATGTCAATAACAACATTTCATTTGCAATCACAATAAGTAATTCCAAGATATTTAATTAATCAATCCATTTTCAAAATCCAATTAAAAGAGATTTTTGAATCATAGTGTCCCATACCACATTGAAGCTTTTAATGGAATTATTATTTTAAAACATTAATTTCCATATAAATAAATACTGCAAACCATTTTGAAAACATGGACATTAAAGATAAAGATTTAGAATAATAAATCTTTAAAACATTTAAAACGATATTTTTGTTAAATAGTTTTTAACAAAATGAGAGACTCTTGAATACAAATAATAGCAGAATAACATTTAATACGAACTTTATAATATCATGACAATAAAGGGATTCATGATATAATATGTCAAAGGACAGTATACACACCATATAAGAGTGAATTGGGGCATAACAACAATGAAGTCTCAAAATAAATGTAAAATGAGATGAAATCTATTATAAAGAAGGTATCCTTAAATTTAGGATAAATCAATCTCATAATTATGTGTGAAAAATATAAATACACCCAATATAAGTGGATTTTAAGTGTAAAACAATAAAAGTTTATTCACACATATTCAAAGGATGACATATTCAATAACTACATGTTGAACCCAAAAAAATCGAAATTGGGGTAAGAAGTTCCCTTGGTAAAATTCGACAGCCTAATGGCGTCACATAAAATTTTACAAAAAGGGTTGATGAGAGAGGTAAAGGGGATCTCATAACTTGGACATAAAATTTACATAAATAAGGATATATAAGAACATATCTTAACATAATAGTATGTGACTTAAAATACATAACAAAAGAAGTCTTTTTAAAAAAAAGGAGGGTGAAAGGTCCCCTTACCGAGTTGGGTAACTTTCTAAAAGTACACCCCATGGAAGAAGGGTCATACAATGAATATGTAAATACCTATAAATGAAATTATACTACAAAAAGTGTACAATAATGGGCAGTACATACACCACTCAAAGGAAATAGTGGCAAACGTAGCATAAATGTCACGAGAATAAAAGTGAGATGAAAAATTCCTTATGAAAACTCGGCAGCCAAACGACGCCACTTAAAACTTCCAAAAATGGACTTATGAGATCAAATAGGCTCCCCCATAATATGAACATAAAAATTAAAGTATGAGGAATATAAAAGAACATCCCTAAACTTAAGAAAGATGGGATTTAAAGAAATTACATAAATGAGAGTACTTAAAAAGAAATAGAGAGGTTGGATCCCTTACGAAAATTCGGCAGCCTAACGGCGCCACTCAAAACATCCAAAATGGATTGATGAGAGAGAATAGGGACTCTCATCATATGAACATAAAATTTACACTAATATTAATATAAAATAACATCCCAATAACAAGAAAGATGAGCTTTAAAAGGAATGATATAAAAGAGTGTACTTAAAAAGAAAGAGAGGAGTAGGATCCCTTACCTCGGGTCCGACATGACTCGATCATTCTTTAATCTCCTGAATAATAAACATGAGTTAATTTATACTTCCTTAATAACCTTTTTAAAGTTCATTATTCCTTTTATATCACTTATTACCATGTCATGAACATTATGTAATCATTTAAGTTAATAATGGTTGTTTTGTCGTTATTTGGTACTTGAGTCAAAAGTGAACTTGTTTGAAAAAAATGATTGTCCATGTAGTTATAAGTAAATAATTTCCAGAATAGTATTAATGAATAAAATATCATATATATCCAGTACATATTCATACTATTCCATATCATTTGGAGATAAAAATTAAAAGCACCGTTCATGGAGACGGTAGGCTGTACGTACGCATGAACGCTACTTTCATTTTTTCTTTTTCATATTAATGGAATTAAAATATATATATATATATATATATTAATTCCAGTATAATATATATGTTATATAGGTCACATATGTTCATTAATTTCATTCTTTATACATTCCATGTACTGCATGTACGAGTCACATTACTTGACGAGGCGGTATTCCGCACTTCCTCATATGAAATTATCGCATTTACACAACATGAAAAGAATAAAGGTGTGGTTTAAATATAAAATACAGAATCATATAGAAATCATAAATACCATATATATCATATATAATATATAGTGACATCATAATGGCCACCTTTAAAGGTGTTAAAAGAATATTGAACAATCATCGTTTCGTGAGGCAGAAAATCGCCAACCACAGAAACAGTATGTTATTTAACCATTAGACGAAGGTGTGTGTAAGTGTAGCTCGAATCCTTCTTATAAAAATATCCTAGTATATTGAAGATACTGTAGGTGTTACAAAAGAAATTAATAAAAAGAGTTTAGGGGGTTGGAGAAGCAAAATAAAACAAAAGGACACAAGTGAAGACATTACCTTAAAATTGGGTAACTCCCTTTGGTTTGAGCTCAATGGAATCCTTTGGAAGACTTATTCCCAATGTGAGGCTTCAAAGAGTTAGAGAGGGTTTTGGAGGGACAAAATGGGTAGGGTTTGGCCGAGACAAAGGCTTTGTAAGTGTGGGTAAGGAGGTAAAGGTGGGGGCCTTTTATAAGAAGAGAGGAGGGGCACTCTTGGAAAGTAATGAAATGTAACTTTATTTTAAAATGAATTTCGGATTTAAAATGTCCCACATTGATATAATTTGATGATAAGGTTATAAGGGTTATACATATAACCATCCAATATTTTTTGGACATGTTTAGGTCATATAAGTAACATTATCTTTTCATTTTATTTAAATCCTTTATTAATGAGGTAATCGCTGCATCATCATGATGTCATTAAAAATTAATTTATTTAAAGACGAGAAATTATAAAAAAAATACTATGATTTAGGAAATATTTTTATCTTTTCAATTAATATTTATAGTCAAATATCTGACATGTATAACCCCATGTAAAAATTGTTTTAGTAAAACAATTCATGTTTGTGTCATTTTTACTTTTATATTAAATAAAAAGATATTTATGTCATTTTCCCACCAAAGTGGCTACATGGGGTCCCCAAGTTGACCCATTGATTGTCTTGGTCGGAAATGACACATAAAATGAGGGTAGTACATGTTTCTAGGTTATTTCATTTTATTAAAACATTATTCTTATCTTAAACGATACTAATTACCTCTAATCGCGATTAAAAACTTATTAAGCTACTATTCACCAAAAAATTAGTTTAATCCCATTGAACCACATTTTACTTCTGAATGACAACCATGTATGTCGGATTTTTTAAATTCAAAACACAAAGATGGAAAATTTTCATTTAAACGGAAAATCAGTTTTTATAAGTACCACTTAGTGGTTTCACTATTCATCAAAAATTTATGTTTTTCTGAAAATTACCAAAAGTTCACCCTAAGCTATATTTGATATTCCGAATTAAATAATGATGTCTATTTTAAAAAATTCAATACATATAAGTTTCATTAATTAATTTAATAATTAATTCCCGCAGTCAAAACAAATAGCGTGTTTTTATGAAACAAAATGTATCAAAAGATTGACACTAGTTTAAGTCCGATTTCAAAGTGAAATTAATTCCAACGACCAATATTGGATTAAATGGTAAAAATATATTCTAATTTCACTTTAAAACCAATTAAAAAGATAATCTAATCATATCAATAAATTAGATTAAAAGAGGTTTTGAATTAAAATACATTTTTCACTATTCATTAAAAATTGAACTTTTTCAGAAAAATACCAAAAATTTACACAATGTAAATTTTGATGTCCCGATTCTAAAGAAGAATTTTATTTTGTCAAATATAGCACATTGAATTATCAAAAAGCGGATTTAAAATAGGTTCTCCATCAAAAGGTGGTTAACCGACCTTTTTAAATAATATTAGAATGTTTACGCTTAAAATTGGATTCATTCGCATTTTTAATCCTCTAACATTTATTGTAAAAAGTAAAATTTTTGACAAACATATATAATCATTTTGTAGTTAGTTCTATTCATTCCCGCCATCACAACATCTAGGCATTAACTACCATTTAAAATAATAATATCTTATTATTAGAGTGTAACGTAAGATTCTAAAAAAACTCGTTGTTGCGTGTTGGGTAAGCCATCAAGCATAGCGTTCCCTTTAAATTAATATTAACATTTTATTCACAAATTGGGATAAATATAAAAATTTCATATTCTTTATTTACCTAGGGTGTTAGATATCATCTTTTCAGTATGGCTAGGTTGTAGGTTCCAATATAATTCTAAATATAGTCACTTAAAAGATGATAGAATAATAATAAGATACAACAAAGGTAGTATTGGTACTAGTTTATTTTATTCAAAATTGAATTATTATAATTTACTGTCTTACTCTGACTCTACCTTTGGTGGGATTTTCAGACATGACCAAAAGAGTACCACTAGTATGATTAAATTTCTAGGTAAAAGTTTAATATCATTGAGCTCAAGGAAACAAATATTTGTAGCACTATCAACAGTTGAGGTTGATTATGTTTTTTCTTATAGTTGTTATTCTAAGATCATATGAATTAAAAAAACATGGTATGATATAAATATTTTTTGATAAAATTACTATTTGCTTTGATAATTATAGTCCAATTTCAATTTTTAAAAATAATCTTCACTATTCTAGAATTAAATGTATAAATTTTATATTTCTTTTATTAAGAGGTCTTTTTAATAAATGGGTTATTTTCCTGGAATTTATTCCCTATGTGAATCAGTTACTATAAATATTCATAAAACCACTAAATTCTACTAAATATGGAATATTGAAATTTTAATTAAGAATATTAGATTCCTAGATTATTTATAATTCACATTATCTTAGTTTTTCATACAATAGGTTTACATTTTCTCTTAAAAAACAAGGAGTGTTGTTTTCAAAAAATTCACATAACATTTTGATATATTTCAAAAAGGGGAAATCTATTTGAAAAATTGATATTTTATTTATATTGTTTAGTTTAAAAAAATTGGAGTTTTTTTTGGCTTTATAAGTATATAAATGTTTTAAATTAATTGCATCTATTAAAAATTATTTTTTTATAAATTTCTTCATAACTTTATGCTCATCAAATTTTTAAATATTTTTTTTGGAAAATTATAGATAACTATTTAAAGGAGTCACTGTTAAAATTAGTCACCATTGAAATGAGTCTCAGTTGAAACAATTCAGCATTGAAATGAGTCACCATTGAAATGAGTCACTATTGAAATGTGTCACCATTCAAATGAGTCCCAATAGAAATGAGTCACTGTTGTTCTAAGTTACCCATGAAATGGGTCCCTGATAAAATGGGTAATAGTTTCATGGAGTAACCATTGTATTGAGTCACCATTGAACAAGTCACTATAGGAAGAGTCTTCATTTATTGCACCCATTGTCTTCTTAAAATGGTAGGTCAGTAATTCCCCCAACTGTATGTCAATAGGTCACTGTTGGACATCAAATGGTGAGTATATTTTTAATTGTTTAAATTTTTTCCAATTTGTTCATACATAGTCATGTTTGTTTAGTTTTTTAAAACTAAAATTAGTTTTTCATAAACTCAAAATGTTATTATAAATGAGTCATCACTTGATTCCTGTAAGAGTATGTATAATACGTCACCATTGTTTCAATAATCGGTAGTTAAAATTTCTTAATTAAATATTCTTCCTCCGAATTTATTATCTTAAATTTTATTATTTGGATATTAGAATGATTCTTTATTTATTTCATGATTGAAATAATTATTTCAATGTGTTAAAATGTTTTGATAATACATTATATAAGAAGAATAATATTTCATAGGATGCTTAGTTTCAATGTATTTTTTCTACATGTTTGAAATAGATACATCAATAAATTTATTAAATTATTTTTCAATTAAAATTTTAAAAAAAGTGTGTTAATAAATATATTAATAGTTTTGACCATTATTTCATGTGATTTAATTTCCAAATTGTTTTATGTTTAATTTCACATTGTTTTTTAAATCACATATTCATAATGGAATTATTTTTTTTATTACTTAAAAACTTTCAATAAGTGAGTGAATATAGATATATTATATTTGGATTATGTTTAAATGTTCACGGAGAATAGTTCAATGGGACTCCAATAAATTGGGATGCACAAATCATTCGAAATAGAGTAAGTAACGAAATATGACATGAATAGTGTGATAATTATGATTTCTCTTACTACTTTTAAAATTAATTTTTCTATCATCTGTGGAATCCACCATCTATTATGATCATAATAAGGACTATATATTATACATCCATTTCTTCATGATACTTATGATCTTATGCTACATACATCAATAACAATATGATCATATATTGTTGTTCATTGTATTTTTTTCATCATGTAATCTAAAAATGTTTTGTTTGTACATCTTTAGGTGACTGATTTATTATTTTTCCTTTTAGAAAGACGTTTTCATATTCTCTATTTATTTTTCCACCCAAAAGGATGGTTATGGTTGAGAATCCCACACAAAAGCCAGCGAAACAAAAATTATAGTCTGCTATAGTAAAGAATGGGTTGTTCCTATGACTATTAAAAATGGATATTATGTAATATGTTATCACACCATTTAAAGGGGAGGTTCATTAGGTACCAGCCTCCTCAAGGTGTAGAGGATATTTATTAGTGGACGTGGATCATTAGAGTGGAACTACTAAAGAAATTATCTATTTTTCTGTTCTTTGTTTTTCTACTCCATCCATTTATTTTATAAAACACGACACCACAATGTATGATTCTTATAAACTTTGTTAATTTTTGGTAACTATAATTAAAAGTCTAAAAAGATTATTCTCCTCCCTATTGTATATTTCAATACTAATAATGATCCAACACACACTTCACTCCTTTTTCACTAATTTTTCTTTTTTTTCCATCGATATCCTGAAATAAGAAAATTAAACCAAAAAATAACATATAGATTAAATGTGTCTTGAAAATACTCCTTGATTCATGAAGTGTCATTAATTAATTGTTTTGGAAACTATTTAATTGATACACCATGCACCAAGACACCTTTTCCCATTAATTTAGTGGAAATCAATTGCCTTTTAGTATTCTAATATCCATCATGAGAATGGTCCAATTTTTCATTATGTCCACTCTATTGAGATGGGGGGTTTTTATGATTCCATTATTATTTGATGAATTTCATGATTGTTTTGGACTCATGAAAAAAACATGGTTTTTTTCCTTCCACGATCAGATCCAAAAAGTTTGTGTGCGATATCTGCTTTGATTTTCTACTAAAACCCTGAACCCAATGATGACATAAAACACTATTATCTTCATATAGAATAATTTTATCCTTGTTTCCAAACATTAATAATCAATAAATTTCAAAATTAAATCCTTTCTACAATTTCATTTTTGATTATATGGTATAAACATTGGTGAGATGCATCTCCAGTGGAGCTGATACTTTCTAGTTGGCATTTGTTGCAAATATGTATCTATATTGTTTTCATAGAACATATCATTCACATTTTTTATTAGGATATTAAATTATAGATATACTATTCAACATTTTATTTCTTCTTAAAAATATTAAACATTCAAATTTCAGATATCCTAATCTAAGATTCCATATCCAATCATTATCGTTATGTACCATCATCAAACACTGTCATTCGTAGGGTTTGATCATAAGAAGAAATATATTGTTCTTCTCCATTGGTAATTTTATGAAAATCCTTCATTTTTCATCAAACAACACCATTTTTATCTTTTAGGATTATGTGAAAGACTTTTCCTTCCAATTTACCATGACTCAAGATGATGGGATTCATGTCGGGTACATACTAGAAATTAGATAAGAAATATTGATTTTTGTCTGTTTTGAATTATAAAAATATATTATCTTCCTAGGAAAAATATTTATGAGAGATTAGAAATATAAATATCTCCTTGAACCCTCTCATCTAGTTTTGTAAACTAGTGTTTTCAACTTGTCATGTGGTTGCTATCTCCAGTTTCCAGATACCATATATATTGAATTTTTGTTAATACTTGTTTTATAATCACATGGGATGCTACAAAAATATTTCCTTATTTAGTGTTATATGACTCCACATTGTTATTATCTATTTGTTTTGTTACTCTAACATTCATTTCTATAGTTTCTATATATTTTGTACAATTATAGAATCAAACATATCTTTTTTCTGATTAGCGACTGTTGAATCCTGGACTTATTACCTATCCACATTCCCATGGAAGATAATTTTGATATATATAGCCTCCTTGATTTGAGACTATTCAACATCATCATTCTTTTCTTGGATAAAATTCAATTACATAAAATCCTATATGTTGGATTCATCAAAATTCCCCCTCATTCACCTTTTCGTTGTTGTAGAGATAAAACATTGATTACAGTGCATGCTCCAATCCATTGGTATCACTAAAAAAATTTATCTTTAGATCATGTTATTATAGACATCCCACATGTTATTTAGCTGAAAACATCTACACATATTTATTTTATTCTAGGGAAATGACTGTGTAATCGGATTTTGGAACTAAGGTGTAATACCCTGACCTGAAAGGCATGGATTCAGGGCATTATAATATTATATTGGAATGATTAAAAGTTATAACATCCCAAAGTACTGATCATTTTAATAGTATTACAAAACCAAATTACCTATATCTTATTAATCATACATTGGGAAAAGAAAATAAAACATGATTCATAACAAAAATTAATAAATTGTTCATTTGAAATCTTATTCAAATATATCATCTTTATAACATGGGGAAAGGAAACATAATATGGGATATCTCAAATTCTTTGAAAGGGTAAAAAAATTAAAATAAATAATGAATTAGTGAGAATAAATAAACATGGAAATCTAAATAAATGATAACATATTCCATTAATGTAACTCAATTAGTAAAATTCAATATGACATGGTAAGAAACTAAGACACATGTCATTTAATCAATGAACTGAAAATGAAATGTATCTATAGTCATGTTGAAACAAAATGAATTGGATGAATAATAATTGAAATATCAATGAATGAAATGATTAATTATTGAACATGATGGCTAAGGAACCTGAAAACCTATACCATCAAGGCTTTTCACAAGATGATTTGAAACTACAAGAAAAAAACACATATAGTTTATCCAAATTAATCAAATCATGAAATATTATAGATGCATCTAGGGGGTATATTAATTACATAACCCAACTATTATTAAATATCCTAATTATTACTCAAATAAAAAAATAAAAATTAATATTATTCCATATCAAATATCTATATTGAATAAAAAATACATATTTATCAATAATTACCAGTTAATCAAATAACTGTGAATGTGAACAACATTTGTAAAAATGATATACAGTTTAGGAAATACTTATATCCATTGTTTGAGAATATGAGTATTCAATAAAATTTCCAATGAAAATTTACTAATATACAGTTATTGTTTCTATATAATGTTAACAATAAAAAAATTAGTTATATTAAAATGATAATCATTAAAAACATTCATTTGGAGAATAATATTTCTCCCTTTAAAAGTGACAAATACCTCATTGAACCAATTTAATATTAATACCCATAAAAGAATAAAATTAAATTAAACATAGAATACCATTAGAGTATGGATATTAATTATTTAAAATTCAATAAGTTAGTATGTACACCAAATGAAACTGAACATTTTCATAATAATAACAAAAGTCATAATGGAACGTAAATTGAGATGAAATTCACTTTAATTAACCTTACATTTTTTGTGTGGTGTTTGTAAAACTATATAGTTGTCTAAAATATGTTACTATCTAATAAAATAACAATAATAATGTTTATAATTTCATATATTGAAATATTACAATATTTTATTTCCTGTTTATTTACACTCTTTTATTATTTTAACTATTTCATGTGTTAATTGCATGGTTTTATCAACTGTGTTTTGACATGTGATTTGTTATTCCTATTAATTAGATCATGATTCCATAATATAAATAATGTAAACCATGAATTAATTATCTTATTTATTCAGTACACAATTATTTAGAATAATCAATAATGTTTGGCTATAATAAATAAAACACACCATTCATGGAGATGTTAGGTTTTACGTACGCATGAATGCCACTTTCATTTCTTTTTAATATTAAAATAGTAAATCAATAATGATAAAAATGTATATTACAAATCCAGTATCATTTATATGTTATATATGTTTCAAAGGGTTTTTAAAATCATCCTTAACACATTCCTTGTATAGCGTGAATCGATCACATCCCTTTAAGGAGGAGGTAGTCCACACTACCATAAATGATGTTATTGTAATAAAAAAATGGAATATATATTAGGATGTGTCATAAAAAACTATATAAGCACAAATAAATTATTAATATCATATATATAATATATAAATAGTTTTTTACATCAAAATTACAACCATGATATGTGGTAAAACAATAATTAACATTCATCATTTCATAAGGTGGTAGTTCCCCATTTATATAAATAGTAATTTCATTAACAATTAAGTGGGGGTGTGTGAAGGTTTATGTTGCAAAAAATAACATAAAAACCCATTTATACATATTATAATGTTTTTTTAATATAATCATATAATAAGAAGATTTTTGGGAGGATATACAGGGCATAATACTAATATTCTTAAGGAATTTTGTTAGCTCTTTTTCAGGTAACTACTTTTCAGTTTATACCGAAAGGATTCCTTGTATTTCATCCTACACAAGGATAGGATTATAGGAAAATGGAATATATGTTTATGATAAATATTTAGTAAATA
The DNA here is from genome assembly GCA_963277665.1 of Viscum album. Lineage (NCBI taxonomy): Eukaryota > Viridiplantae > Streptophyta > Magnoliopsida > Santalales > Viscaceae > Viscum > Viscum album. Next base: position 1,111,910,444 of record OY728129.1, on the reverse strand, counting down.
TTTATCAATACAAATAGTTTAAGATGTGTGATGAAGGAGGAGAGTTGGTGGATTTTGATAGTGGAGGAGGAGTGACACTCTTGTAATATTTTGACAAAGGAATTCTATTTGCACGTTTCACTTTGAAAGTGGATCAAATAGTTGTAACAATTATTTAAAATATAATATTTGGTCTAAATAATTCCATCCAATGGATATTGGAAAATCTTATATGTCATTTGGGCCCTTATGATTAAGGTTTAGTCTCATATTAAGCTCAATTTCACCTTAATCGTTACAATTAATTTTAATTACATTCACTGATTTTTTAAACAAAACTATGATGAGAATATTAAACAAGATAAATCATGTGGATTTACAATTTTGAATATAATTTTAAAATTTTCAATCAAAGATGTGATATAAATTAATTTAAATTTAAACCCATAGAAGAAATGATAATTCTCGAGTTTAAAGTAAAAACCTGCAAAAGATTGCTATATTTTTATAACCAATTTCTTTCTGAAATTTATAAAAATGATATAAATTGGATTATTTGATAAAATAGTAAATATTATACTTTAAAAATAATTTTAATTATAATTCAACCTTATAAAAAGTTATATCAAAAACCCATTTCGAACTAAAATTCTGTAAATTTCACTATTCATTAAAAAAATGAAACATCATAGAAAATATTATAAAATTTAACATAAGTTAATTTTGAAGTTATTATTTCTAATTTCAATTTTATTTGTGCATATATAATCCAAAAAAGTTACAAAAATTGGATTTAAAATAGTTTCTCAAATAAAAGGCGAGAAAATGACTAAATAAAAATATAATAATTTATGAATAATGTTTGGTTTGTTTTTATCTTAAGAATATAAAATCTATTGGATGAATATCAAAATTATTTTATGGAATATATAATATATATATCACATTAATATCACTCAGTAATTGATATTAATTTATATTTTAACAGAAAATGGCCTTATGAGCATAATAATAGTAATATTTTCTTTTATATTCAATCAGTTTCCATTTTCATCTCAAATTTTCAAATAACCATTATATTCATTTTATATTTGTTTAAACATAATATTATCTTAATTTAGATAAAACTTTTTATAAAAACAAATTTAATATCTATGTTTTATTAAAGAATATTTTCGTAATATGTCATTATTCATTAAAAAATCTGTCTTGCATGTAATGTAAGCCATTGGAAGAAACATGTTTCTCTCTGATACATAAGAAAACTCAATTTCAAGTTCATTGTAGGAGATATGATATATTTAATTTAAAAATAACAGTAACAATATATTAATGTCTCAGGTTATTATATTCACATGGGTACTTGGTGATGCGTGTAATACAAGCTATCAAATATAATGTTCTTACTTTATAAATGTGCCGTGTTACATTCCCCACCCCTTAATTTAATTGTGTCCTCAAAATTAAAACTTGATTTCAATAATAAAGTTATTTATTTTTGAAAATAAACTATTGTTGAAAAAACAACATCATAAACAAGGTTAATAAAACATCATCTTAATAAGAGATAAAGGAAATTATATTGGTCACGTAACTAAGTTCACCAGTAGGAGAACATATATGGGAAATTAAAACATGGATAAATAAGTGATATATTATAATCAAGTTTATATATGGATATTTCTATAGAATATGTTTAGCTAGAATTTTTAGACCATAAAACCATAATTCATAGGTGTGAATAAAGGCCATTGATATAATAAAAATGCTCCTAATATAAAAATATTTTTTGTTTCAGGATCATTTATAAAGATTTTGGTAATTATTTCACTCTCTAATAATATCTGGAAATATAATTAATTGTTATGTATCTATAAGTAAGATACTATCCATTGGCCTTGCCTTGAACAATGTATACATTATTTCTTAGAAAATTATTCATCATATAGTGATGTAATATATTGATCTATAAAAGTAGATCTAAATTTCATCTTAAACCATTTCATAATTGTATAACCATTGAAAAATATTATGATCCACCACCTTAGAAAGAATTTTACTGAATTTAAAAAAAATAAACTTATCATTATACTTCAATCTATATGAAATATCTCTTGAATCGTCACACACAGAATATGTGAACACCATCATCACAAATTCTCTCGAATAACTATAATAACATGAAATAATATAATACTTTATTAGGAACATAAATTATTTTTTATTCATTAAGTATGAAACATGTTATTTGATATTTCTTTTAAATCCTAAAGTGTTTAAAAATTCATCAATGATATAATATTCCACTTTTCAACAGGTCGGTAATCAGATCCAAGGTAATTAGATTTTTTACAAATTAATCATTTATTCATCATTATATTAAAAATATGAATACATTAAGGGTTAAATTCCACTCAATCATGTGTTTTAAAAAAAATAAAAAATTTCTACCGAATAACGTTTCTTGGTACCAGTCTACATAAGATATCATATACTTAATGAAACAATACTTCAGTTCAATCCTAATATATTTCGTAATTCTTATACAAATAAAATTATAATAACGTGTTCAAATTACATATTTATATAATAATAATATTATTCATTCATATTCATTTATAGATGTGGAATAACATGATCATTATCCAATAAAATCATTTGTGGTATATTCATTTGATGCTTAAGGAATTGATTTTCATAATGTCTTATATTCATGTAGTTGTAACACTAAATAATAGCCTTTTTATTTTTCCATTTCTGTTATTTAGCATGGTGATCCTTATCTAAACACTCATAGAAAACTCTTAGTCCCTTCAACAACTTCCTAGGGTTCCTTTTACAAAATTTTCAAAAGATGGGAATATCTAGAACTTATTATTCTTATTTGAATTCACATTATCATGGTTCTCAGATGGACTCCTCTAGTCTTGGTTTCCATTGGATAAATGTATTCTAGAAAATTTATTCTCCATATTAATGTCACATAAAACTATTTCAGCATATGATGAAAAACATTGAGAAACCAATTCCCTTCAATGATTAGGTTTATGATCTTTAAATAAGTGATTGATATTTCAATCAATGTTACGTATATAACTTGAAGGATACCTCACTATCCATGTAAAGGTGGATTCAAAATATGTAACACTGTCTTTTTCATTTTTCTTTAATATATGTTAATTTCTATTCATATGAATTTATTGATCTCGAGGGAAGTATTTATCAATTAATTTTTCCTTAAAAGTTCTCCATTACATGGGTTCAATTTATTCTTCATATATTGTGTTCCGGATGAGGGTCCACCACTGATTAGTGTCACCTTGGAGATAATAGACTACAAGTGTAACCGTTTTCTTTTTCACTGCATCATAAAGATGTAAATACGTTCTTGAGGGACATAATCCATTTATCAGCCACAACTAGATTATTAGTCCAACTATATGATAGGTATTCTATCACATAATGGAATAAAACTAAGATATTTCTTATCTTGAATAGGTTTTCACTCCCAAGAAATGGTATTTTTTCAAAACCTGATTAATTTTCCCTAGTATCACCCCAATTTTATTTATTCTAATACCAACCATAATTGTCTCCTATGGAAGGAAATATATTCATTTTTCATGACTATTGATATCATTCTTCCATCCAGGATCCATTATTGAATAATGGTATATAGTAGATCATCTCATAATATATAATTCTAAATATGGTATACCCTATAACATAAATGTATTCATTGTAATTCATAGAATCATATACATTGGTCACTCTGGGTGCATATTTACTTTTAAATCCTTCATATGGGTAGGTAAATAAAATGTGAATTATCGTAACCATTTCCCCAAGGATTTTCAAAATATGTTACTAGTAATACATGTTGTTGTGTGTTACGATTACTCATGTTATGACTAGAACACCTTTTTTGAGTTATTACTCCTATGTACATCTGTTACGAAACCAAATCCACATGTAGTATCAAGATAGGGATGTATTCCTAGGAATACCTACATAATATCCACCTTACCAAAATTCATGTATTTTCATCTATACTCATCCTAAATGTATATATTATGGTTATGGTCCTTAATATAAGTTTTCTAAATCGAGTTTCCATGTTTTTTTATAAACATCCCTTTAATACTGACTATAACTCCCTAACCCCATTAGCATTGAGACAGTGAATTATATTATTATATTGGAATGATTTTCAAGGAATAAAATTCCAATGTACCATCCATTTAGTAGTCTTGTAAAGATAGATTATATAATTAATACCCATAATATATTAGAGAAAGAAAATAAAACATGATACATAATAAAAATAAATAAATTGTGTCCGTGAAATCTTATACAATGATTTCTTCATCATAACTGAGGGAAAGGATGCCTAATAAGGGTGAGATCAAATGATGAGTAAGGGTAATTAAAGAGGAAGAAATAATGAATAACCTATAATAAATCAACATGTAATGATAAATAACTGATAATTCACAGAATTAAAATAACTATATAAGTTAAATTCAATATAACAATGTATGAAACTAAAAAACCTTCCATCTAATCATTGAATTAAAAATAAAATGTATCCATTTATTTGTTGAAAACAAATCTCATAGATGTTTACAAGTAAATTCTTAATTTATTGATGTCATGTTGAAGTCACCTGAAGAAATATACAAGTAAGTCCTTCAACATTATCATTTAATACTTTGGATAGAAACCCATTTACATTGGCCAACTTTATTATCTCAAGGGAACCTATTCATGAATTGTGTGGATATATAAGGTATGGGGCCCATATATTATTAATAGTGCTAATAATTAATCATACAAGATAACAAAAATAAATAATATTTGTAATAAAGTTAAATATTGAATAATGAATATGGATATATCAATAATTCCAAGTTAATCAAATAACTGTGAAACTGAACACCGTTTGTAAAAATGATATATGGTTTAGGAAATACTAATATATATTGTATAATAATATGGTTATTCAAGTAAATTTAAAATAATATATAATTAAAATAATTTGATTGTTCCAGAAAATTTTAACAATCGCAAAAGGATGTTAGATTTCAGAGATAATAATTAAGAACATTGATTTAGAGAATAATCATTAAACATTCCAATGTGTCCTATACCACTTTAGAACATTTAAATAATAATACCCATATATGAATAATATTTAATGAAACATATAAATTAATTTGAGTAAGTATATTAATGAAATAATATGTAAAAAGGTAGTATGTATACCAAATAAATGTGGATTGGTTCATAAAAAAATAATTCTTAATGGAATGTAAATTGAGTTGAAATTCACAAACATTGACTTCATTTGTGTGATATTTATCAAAATATATATTGGTTTAAAATTTGTTTCTATATTATAATACAACCATAATCCGGTTTATAATTTAATATATAAAAGAATTAAAATATTTTATTACCTGTTTGTTTGCACTCATTCACTATTTTAACTGTTTTAGGTGTAAATAGAGTAGTTTTCTCAAGTATGTTATGACATGTGATTTGTTTCTCATATTAATTAGGTCATGATTACATAATATAATTAATTTAATCCATTAATTAATTATTATATATATATATGTTTAGAACATATCTATTTAGAATAATATATAATGTTCAAATATTTGAAATGAAATGCACCATTCATGGAGATGGTTGGTCGTACGTACACATGAATGATAATTTCATTTCTTTGTAATAGTAATATAATAAAAACTTATTATAAATATTTATATTTTAATTAAAGTATAATATATATGTTATATATGTTACATATGTTTATTAAAATGATCTTTAATACATTCCATGTATCGCGTGAACAGATCACATCTCTTTGTAAAGGTGATATTACACAATTCCACAAATGATGTTATTATATTTACACAAAATAGATGGTATATTGGTATGTTTTATTAAATAACTAAAAAAGTTTAAATAAATTTTAATATATCGTATATAAGTATATTTTTCATTATAATGACAACTGTGAGATGTGGTAATGGAAGAACTAACCATCAACTTTTAATGAGGGGGTAGTTCACCGTTCACATAAATATTATGTTCGTTACCCATTAGATGGGGGTTTGTGCATTTTCAGTCCTAAACCATTACATAAATAAATACCTTGTATATTTAGTACATTATTTCTCTCATATAATAATGGAATAAGAAGATTTTGGCACCATATAAGAGAAATAATACTAAAAAGCTGGAGGAAGTTTGTTACATATTTTTCAAGTAACTTCTTTTAGTTTATACCATAAGGCTTACATGTATTGATTCATTCCCAAGGTAAGGATTCAAGGATTATGGAATGGAATTTTTTGGATATATTTATGTATATTTGGGTTGATCTAATGTGGTTTGAGAGGTGTTAATAAGGGGGAAAGTTGATGGCTTTTTATAGTGGAGGAGGAGTGGCACTCATGTAATATTTTGAAAATGGAATTCCATTCATTATTTTCTCATTGAATTTGGATAAAATAATAAAACTATTATATAAAATATAGTATATGGTAGAAATATTTCTATCCAATGGCTCTTGTACAAGTTTCTATGTCATCTAGGCCCTTAAGAATAAGGTCTAGTCTCTTATTAAGCTTAATCTAACCTTAATCATTGTAATTTCTTTTAATATCATTCACTAATATTTTGGGTCAAAAATAAGTTATGAATAGTAGAGACTCTAAATTATGTGTATTAGAAATTTGTGATCCATTTTTCCAAATTCCCCTCACAGTAGTGGAATAAATTAATTTAAATTTAACCCCATAGATGGAACAACTACGCATGATTATTATGTAAAAACGTCCAAAGGTTTTCTAATTTTTTATCCAATTTCAATGATAAATTGATTAAAATGATCTAAATAAGAGTAAGGTATAATAATAGTATCTGAATAATCTTTAAAAAATTGTAATGTAATTCATCCTTATAAATAATTTATATGGAAAAATAGTTTTGAACTAAAAACCAGTATTTTCACTATTTATAAAAAACTCAAACATCCTATAAAAATACCAAAAAAATACCCTAAAATAATTTTCATGTTTCTATTTCAAATAATAATATTATTTTTACATATATAATACAAAAAAGTTTAAAAAATCGGATTTAAAATAGGATCTCCATTAAATGGAATAAAAAATGCCATAGCAAAAATATAATATTCATGCATAAAATTGGGATTTTTTTATCTTAAAAATATAAATTATATTGGAAGAATGTAAAAAATATTTTATAGACTATATTATATATATATATATATATATATCACATTAATATCACTCATTAATTGAAATTAATTTTATTTATTAATGTAAAAGAGTTCCATGAGCGTAATAATAATAATATTTTCCGTTATATTCAATTGGTTTCCATTTTAATCTCATGTTAAATTATATACAATGGATTAATTTTATATATGTTTAAACCATATATTTTCATAATATAGATAAATATTTTCATATAAACCACTTCAATTTCTAGGATATATTAAAAAATATTTTAGTAATATATCGTTATTCATTAAAACCTATATCTTTATTGTATGGTAAGACATTTAACAAATCATGTTGTTTTGTGAATATTAATATATTTTCAAGTTTTTTTCAATATATATGATAGATTTATTTTAATTAATGAAGTAAATATATAGTACAGTATTGGGGAATTATATCCCCATGTGTGCTTGGTGATGCGTGTAACACATGCTATTAAATACAATGTTATTACTTTATAAAATTGAGGTGTTACATTATTCCCACCCTATTTTAATTTTTTCCTCACAATTAAAACAGGAAAAAAATTTCAAAAGAAAATATATACCCCATATAAAACTGAATTGGTTTATAATGACATATAGGTCTCAATGGAACATAAATTGAGATGAAATCCATTTACATTAACCTTAATTTTTGTTGTGTGGTATTTGACCTCCATTATAGTGAACTGAAATATGTTACTAAATAATAAGAGAACTGCATTCATGTTTATAATATCATATATTAATTTCTTATAATATTTTATTACCCATTTGTCTATACACCGTCTTTATTTTATCTATTTTAGGTGTTAATTTCCATGTTTTATCAAGTATGTTTCGACTTGTGGATTGATATTCCTATTAAATAGTTAATGATTTCATCATATAAAAATTTTAAAACATTTTATGATTATAATATATATTCAGTACATATTTATTTAAAATATTATATAATATTTCGAGATAAGAAATTAAATTCACCATTCCTAGAGATGGTAGGTCATACGTAAGTATGAACGCTACTTTCTTTTATTTGTTGTACTAAAAGAATGAAAAATAAATGAAAAATATGTACATTATAATTATAGTATAATATATATTTTATATATGTTATATATTTTTATTTAAATTATCCTTAATATGGTCCATGTATAGTGTGGACAAATCTCATCTCGTTAAGGAGGCATTATTCCATACTTCCACAAACAATGTTATCATATTTACAAAAAATTGTGTGTATAGAGGTACATGTTACAAAATAATTAAATACGAATAAAGAAATTATAAATATCATAAATATCATATATATATATATATATAGAGAGATTCCTTCATAATTACCTCCATGAGATATAGTAAACGAAAAATGGACGGTCATAATTTTGTGAGCCCGTTGTTCTCTGTTCACATAAACAATATGTTCGTTAGGCATTAGATGGTGGTTTGTGTCTGTTTATGTATAAAACATAATTAAAAAATCCTAGTATATTTAGGATATCGGTTTTATTATATAATCATGGAATAATAAGTTTATTGGGATTCAATATTGAAAATAATAGTAAAGAGATTGGTGGAGTTTGTTACCAATTAGTTGGGTAACTCCTTTTGATTTCTTCCAAAATGATTCATTATATTAATTCGTACACAAGGTGAGGATTATAGTATTAGTTTATTGATTTTTGTGATTTATTTTAGATGATAATGGTTGAACAAATGTGTCTTGATATGTGTGAAGAGGGAGGAGAGGTGGCGTCCTTTTATAGTGGAGGAGGAGTGGCACTATTATAATATTTTAAAAAAAGAATTTCGTACATCTTTTTCATGTTGAAAGTGTCCTAAATAATAGAAAATATTAAATAGAAGATATTATATGGTATAAATATGTCTTTATAATGGCTGTTGGAAAATATTCTACGTTATTAGGACCATTTTGATGCAGGTTTAGTCTCTTATTTAGCCAAATTTTAAATTAATAATTTTAATAAAATTTAATTATATTCACTAATATGTTTGATAAAAACAACGTTTTATATATTGGAATTATAAATTATTATAATTAAAATTATTAAATCCAATTTTTTAATTTCCAATCACATTAATGGAAGAAATTTATTTAAATTTTAACCTAGAGAAGGAAGGACATTGTAGATTTTTAAAGTAAAAATATCCAAATGTTTGATATGTTTTTATAACCAATTTCAAAGTGAAATTGATTCCAATGAGATATATTAGATTAATTGAAAAAAAATTTATCCAATTAAATATTTGAACCATTTTAAAATTTAATTCAACATTCAAAATAAATGTTATGAAAAAGAAGTTTTGAACTAAAATTCAATAATTTTTACTATTTATTAAAAAATTATTCTTTAAAGAAAAACATGAAAAAATACCATAAAATATATTTTATGCTTTTTTCCAATATTAATTTAATTTTATCATATAAAAACCTTAAATGTTTAAAAATTTCATTTATAATAGGCTCTACCTTAAAATGCAGAACAAAATGCCTTAATATAAATATGGTATTTTATTCATAAAATTTGGATTATCTTTATCTTATGACTATAAAATATATAAGATTAATACAAATAGTATTTGACATAATATATAATATATATATATTTTAAATTAATATCTATTAATTATTGAAATTAATTTAAATTATTATGGTAAAACCGCTTTGTGAGCATAGCAATAATTATACTTTCTTTTTTATTCAGTTAGTTTCCATATTCATATATAATTAACTTGTATCCATGGGTTTAATTTTATATATGTGTAAACCATATGTATTTATAATTTAGTTAAACATGTTTATAACTACTAATATAATTTCTAGGTTATATTATATATTATTTTTGTAACATATCATTTTTTGGAAAAAAACTAGGGCTTGTGTGTAAAAAAGCCATTTGAAGAAACTCAATATTTCATACGACATACTCTAACTCAGAATGGAATTCCTTGAATTATATATCTTAGATTTAATTTAATAAAAATAGTAAATAAATATTTATGCCTCAGGGTAATATATTCCCTAATGTTCTTGGGGGTGCCAGTAATTCATGCAATCAAATATAATATTCATACCTTATAAATTTGGGGTGTTACATAAGGATAATAAAATATTATCATACACTTGCATGTTGGAATTATTTTCCCCATTTTATAACAAAGTTTTTACCACAACCGTTACAAGGTTTTTATTATTAGAAATTTCTTCAAAATATTTAATAAATATGGATTAAAACTCACCTTATTGAGATCGAAGCCTTATGTTCTTCACTTTGATAGTGCATTTGAATGCACGGAAAATATTTTACCATATCTCAATTTATTTAGTTGAAGAATAAATTATATAGAGAATAAAATCAACAAGGTATGAATTGAAATAATATTAAAACCATCTTATTATAATTCATGATTTGTTAAAGTAGACTGCATGTCAATCAAACAAATCATCTTCCCAGAATGACCGAAAATGCATTTTTTAAAGGATTGATGCAATTAAAAATGGTTATTTTGGGAGTTGAAAGATAATAAATGGTGTATGCTTTCCCTGAAATTATAAAAAAACAAATTTTGAGTTAATTTTTAAATGTTCAAGTAGACAAAAATTTCCTTTTGAGTTAGTGTTTTCTCGAGGGAATTAAAAACACACTTTTATTGTCATAAAACAGAAAATCAAACATTTTATGGTATGATCCATCATGAAAGTCATTTTTATTACGTGGAATAATATTAAAATTACATTATATTTTATTTATATATTTATTAAGAAATATGATACCATTCAGACACGTGGTCTACCTGAAAAGATAAAATATACAGTTTTTAAATTCTGGACACCCTTTATAAACAAGTGATGGTGTGAAAACCAACCGAATGAATTCTAAATACTATGATATCAAAAAAAACAAATGTTATAGTGAATTTGGAATTGGTCTAGTAGAAATTACATTAATCAGTAGTTTCATTTTCCTAGTATGTTGTAAAACACTTTTTTAGTGTAATAAAACACTAAAACATGCATTTAACAATAAAATATAGAGAATCCAACCTCAGAATAATTTGAAATCATCATAATACCACATGACTATTATTTATGGTGTGTAAAATTAGACAAAACCCCAATCGGATAAGTAGGATACCTAAAACAACAGAATATTTAGTTTTTAATGGTTTAATTCCATTAAACTAAGTGTGTCTCGGGGTAAAAAACAACTGAATGACCTAAGAATACAATTATATAAAAAAATAGTAGATTAAATTTTAAAATGGTTGAACAGATCGAACTACAATCCAAGATTGGTTTTTCCTCAATGCAGCGAAAACTCGCTTTTAGTGTCCTAAAACACCAAAAAGTGCATTTAATGGGTAGATCTTTGTAAAACGACTTTGGAATGACATGAAATGATATTAAAACAATGATATTATTTTTTATATTATTTATGATGTTTAAAAAGTGGTTACATTTCAATCGTATGTGTGGTGTAATGTCCATCCTCAGGTTCCAAACACTTGTTCCTAAATCCAGAACACTTTGTGACCTTAGACACGCCTCCTCATATTCCTGAGGCTTTTGTCTATAGTCACAGGTCTATTATCAATAAGTGGGAGACTATACCATATTAAATAGATTAATAGACCAGAAAAAATAAATAATAAATAGCCAAATGATAGTACCAATGACCGTAATAATAAACATATCTGAAGATCACCAAAACTTGAAATGCAATGTTCAAAATAAATCAATATTTATTCCATGATAAAGTACACAGAAAATTTTAATATGGAAAACAATAAATGAAAAATTCAATGAAACTCATCTATTCGATTCATAATACCACGTCCATTTCCCTCACCATCTTCAATCCCAATCATCACTCTAACATGAGAACTTTTCCATTAACCTATTCTATAACCATGAAATATTTTTAGGTTCTGATCAAGTAGTCTATGTAGAGTGCGAGTACAACTTAGTAGACCACAACAAACAGTGTCTAAAACAATTTTCAATAAAATAGTTTATTTAGTTTTATAAATAATAAATACAAGCAATAAAATTAAATAGTTTATATTTATGCTATTGCACTATATTTAACAACTTAAATCTTCAGGTTCCCAGGGGTAATCGAACCTCAATACCAACGTCGGCCATTGCTACAGTCTCAACTATCCCTAATTTATATCATACCATACATTTACTTTTTTACCATCCATTACTTCAATTAGCATTTCATAATTCCTCTATTTTCATTCATAATCTCAATTTACATCTAATTTCAATTAATACCATTCTTGGTCCCCATTTTCATTTGAATTTAATTTTTAGCATTCACTATATCAATTCACACATGAATTCCATTTTTACAATTCATTATCCCAATTCTCATTTTAATACCATTGTTAATATTCACTATTTCAATTCACACATGAATTCAATTCTCACCATTAATTGTCTCAATTTACTCATGACATTACTATAATATCAGATATATCATAATATCACAATGTCAAATACATAAAAATAGAAACATTAATTGATTATTCAACAAATTAATTGGAATTATCAATTTTATATTCATATCATTCCATTAATTAAGTCGAAAATTAATTAATCAAATCAATGATTGTATAAATCATAATGTATATATTAATTAATTTTAAAATTAGTTAATAAATCCAAGATCCCAATATCGAACAATTAATTCAAATATTAATTAACAAATTCACAATCAAAAAATCCTATAATTATTCAAAAATTTACTATTCAATTTAATAATAAAAATATATCAACAATTAATTCAATAATTAATTTCCATAATTCAATAATGTTAATATCCAATAATTTATTCAAAAGTTTATTATTCCAAATTCAAAATAACATAATATATTAATTAAACAGATTAATTAATTCAATTAGAAAATCCAATCGCTAAACAAACACTTGAAATTATAAAATTACATAGACTTAATTTATGTGACGACTTTGGGATTTGATTAATATACCACCAACCTCAATTCATTGAATAGATGTCACCAAATATAAATCCTGAAATTTTAACGTAATAATAACGTATATAAATATTTGGATCAAAAAAATCCATGATCAATCAAATAATGATCCCTTAAATATATATATAGATCCAAAATCCTAGATGTAGATGAACAAAACTTTTTCTAGATGATACCCAAACAGGATGGAATAATCCATCAAGTATGAGAGAATAATGAAAAGGAAAAAAACAACATTATATGATATCCTTTTACTGGGAGGGGTGTATATCTTTAATCCAGGACTTGAATCACCATCAATGGAGGTCATAATATCATTGAATCTCTCTGAGAGGATCCAAAACTGGGAAAAACATTAGTGGTTGATCTAGGTCCGATTAGGGGTGAATACTGGGGGTGGGGGATTCTAGAATCAATTTTTAGGATAATTAAAGAGGTCGCAAAATTTTTTCTATATAGGGTAACATAGTTATCACAAAATGTGCACTTAAATTAGGATCCTTTTCAAGGGTGATTTCAATTTATCTCTTTTTAGTGCGCACAATTTGAGAAACGGTTCCCCAGCTATGAAAACCCACCCTATCGAGAGTTTCATTTTTTTGGTTGGGGTGTATGGTTTGGGAAAACTGTCCACCAACAATCCACTACCCTATTTTCTATCAAAATTTACAACATTCACCCTAACACACCCCAATGTTGAACCCAAAAAAAGTATGCTCATGGAAAGAAAAAACAAGTACATCAAACCATGATTTTGACATCTCCAGAAATGGCCGATATCTCACAACTCCCTACATTATTATAGCTTATCCTAGATCAATTCTCCCAAAAACTTATTTGAATTTATTCAAACATATTGGGACACTACGCCCTCATATCCACTTATCATTCCCTTGTTTCCCCTTGCACTGACCATGTTTCCACACTACTCGAACAATTAACATGGTCATACCCAACAATACTTTCTCACTTGGATCTAACACATATATCTGATGATCCTCAAAGGACACATCTATCTATAGATCAACGCCATCCACATCAATCACATGAGAAGTTTTTGGGATATTTCATTGATGTTGTGACACACGGAAAACGTCACACATAACATTGTATCTCCATGGGGGGTCCAATAGGTATGCCACTAGCCCGATCCTCTTTATAACCAAAAATGTTCCAACATACCTGGGCATCAAAATTACATGCCTCTATATCCAGTGATGACCCAATCATGGTAAAACCGAAGGGAATATGTGACCACCCCTATAAAAACTAGGATTCACCTTAATCTATCAGCATACGACTTCTAACAACTCTAACCGATATCTATATACATCTAGGTCAACAATACTTGATCCTACATCTCATAATCAAGACTCATTCCCAATAGTTCCAACTCACCCACATCCATCAGACATAGAGCTAATCTGTATGGCCTACCATAAAGAGCCTTGTATGGTTCCATATAAATTGTTGCATGATAACTATTGTTATAGGATAATTACACAAAAGATAGGTTTTTCTCCCAAGATCCACTAATGTATAGAACACTCAATCATAACATATACTCAAGAACCAATATTGTACATATTGACGTACCAACTATCTGTGGGTGTAATTTCATACTCAACAAAACCATTGTGACCAATTCCATATGTAAGCCCATCTAGAGGTGTGAATTAAATGCAACTCATGATTAGAAACTATAGTCCATGGAATCCCACGTTGATGGACTATCTTTTGAACATACAGTTCTCCTAAATACTCTAATGAAAATGCCTATTTTAAAGGAATAAAATGTAATACCTTTTTCTTATGGTCCATAATCTTGAAAATAACATCATTCTCCTAAGGAATCCATAGAGACTAATCACAAAATTCATAATCACGCCATCCCACTTTAATTATATAAAGGGCAACGACAGTAGAAAATATCGAGGCCACTAATTATTGGTCTTCACCTTCTGAAAATGATAGGATTGTTTCATGAACCCTTCTATTTCATTTTTCATTCCCAACAACAAAAACTATTTAAATAGTCTGTAGTACATTTTGGTCTCACCTATATGCACCACCCACTTCATGGATTGAAATTAACTAATCAATTCCTCCCACATTCTCATAGTCACAAAAACCTAATTATTTATATTAATGGTATCATCTTTATATACGGTCCAATCTAAGGGTATCATTCCACCTTCAAGGATTTCACTCAAGGTGAAAAATTATGGATCCCCATACTGTCTACCTCTGATCCCTCTCAAAAGTGTAGAATCCACTCAAATTGATATGAGATTCATCTTCTTCTGACCCTCTTGAACCACAACATGCATCTCATCCTGTAAAGCCATCATCATCCACTCGACACTAAAATATAAAACTCCCTACGTTTGAGTTTTCCAACTCAAAACATTTTCCACATTGTTTCCCTTTTGTGCATATATAATAGCTCAAAATCATATTAATGTATACACTCAACCCACCTTTAATTATATACATTAAAATATCCTTGTGAAAACATATACATCAAGCTAATGTGATCTATATACATTGTAAACTTTTAACCTAAAAAGTAATTCCCCCAGCAAATTAAAGCATAAACCACTTTATCCAACTTGAGTTCATGCATAGCATATTTTTGTTTATGTGGCCTCATCTTTCAAGACTTGTATTCCAGGAATCTATATACATTCATAAACACTACTCCAATACCTATCCTACAAGCATAAAAACAATGTATACACCTATCCTAGATTGGGTAGGATAAAAATCTGTGTCTCTTTCAAATTATTATTTAACTCCTAGAAATAATTCTCACAAGATTTCGGTCATTCAAATAGTATCCCCTTATTTATCTATCCTGAAAGTGGAAAATGAAAAACAGAAAAAGTCATAGATTAATCATTGATAATATCCATTTAACCCTATAAAGATACTTATATTTATCATATTCTTTAACATCTCCCAATAAACAACTTTTAGTAACCTCTCTAGGTCCACAGACAGACCTTCCTTCTTATTGATGTGAAACAATACGTATACTAGATCAATCCAAAATCAACACATTGATAGCTCGGTCTATATCCCATTATCCTTCATTATACCAAAGATGATTTCAATATGTTGGGAATGATCATTAGGAGTCTTATAGTACAGCAATATGTCAACCACAAAGACTACCACAAACTGATCAAGGTACCTATTTAATATTTTTTTCACAGTGTCTATAAATACTAATGATTCATTCGTCATCCCAAATGACATTATGACTAACTCATATAGGCCATACATACTTCTAAAAGTTGTCCCTGACATATCAAAAGATTTAACATTCAAATTATGATACCCTAATCTCAATTCAATCTTTAATAAAACAAAATCTCCTCTCACAGGTCAAACATATCCTCGATACACATAAGAGGATACTGAATCATCGCATTCATCCGGTTCACCATTCGATAGGCAAAAAACAATTGTAAGAATCTATAATCATTTTTTTCAAAAAATATAGGTGATCTATAAGGAGATGTACTTGGATAAATAAACTTCTTACACATAAACTCTTACGGCTGATTCTTGAGATCTTGAAGCTCTGTTGGTGTCATTTATTACAGTGGAATAGAATCTGGCTTATTTCCTGGAAAGAGACCTATATAAAACTCCACATAACTCTTAGCTGGAAGACCATAGAAATATGTAAAAAACGCATCCTAAATTTTATCCCCACCATTGGAAAGACATCATTCTTCACTCAACCATCATTCAACAACAAACTAGCAACCTGGGTGGTGAGAACCTCCAATTGCTAGTGAACTGGCTCTACATGAACCACCATAATATCCCACTCCCCATGGTTAATATAATTATCACCCTTGTGAGACCTAAATGTCACTCTCTTATGGAAACAATAAATGTGGGATCATAATGATACTGACCAGTCCATACCCAAAATTAGGACGAAGCTTAATATATCTTGGATATAATGATCCCAATTGAAATTATACTCCCCATTAATAAGAGAACACACCTTGAAAAAGATTATATTTCTAGGATGTACTCCCAAAAATGTGCCTATCATCCTCACCCCACTATCAAAATCCAGCTCCAAAATCAAAACATTTGTACGTTGTGTAGAAATAATGGAATAAGAGGAACTAATATCAAATGTGGAATTGGGTAATATAGATGATAAAAGAATAGTACTTCTAACTATCAATGGTCCAACCTCAGTATCCACAAGTGTAGACTGAATGTAAGGTAATTTTCCTTCCCCTATTCATTTTGATGTGTTCTATGACCCCTACGCTTCACAAATATTATATTATGGGTGCTTTTTCACACAAGCACCATATTTACTAACTCTACAGTCATGACTAGTAAAACACCAACTGTCAGCTTGATTTGATGCAGAATATTCCCTTCTTGCATGCTATTTAAATCTCTCTCTTATATCCTGACCCATCTATCACGGGTTCTAAAGGAACTCATATAGATTCCCCATTATGCCTCAATATCAACACTATAAAGGTGGTCATTGATTGTTTCAATGATTATTGTATGGAGTAACAAGATTCTGTTGAATAATTTGGGTAAGATCTTCAGTAACTAATCATTTCCACAAGAAACTCTTCATGCTCTCCCCCTAGCTAATATCCTTGTAGTGACACTTCTTAATCTCGAAAGTTGTACCTCATAGTTTTCCAACAGTATACATCATTATTACACCGGAAGCCTATTTTAGGTTCCCCCATCTAAAATAGCTTGATCTACCACCTCATCAATCTACTTTAATTGAAAGATTATAAATTAAGACTAGTTATCACAATTCATCCTATCCTAAAAATTCCTCTTCATTGTTGTCTCATCCCATTCCATTGTAGGTGAAAAAAAATATTTAATTAATTCAACACAATACATCATAGACATACTCCCCTCATTCAACCCCATGAACTCATTTACTATATACTACCTCAACATCTTAGCATAGATTTTCTCTTGAAACTTCTCCATGATTTCCTTCCATAACATACCATCAACCTATCATGTCCGTACCTGAACATACCACTAGAACTTCTCTATTCAACATAGCATATAATATTCCAAATTGACCACCTTCTTAGAATAATTCTCCAAATGGATAAGTGTCATCTAGAAAGACTCAATCCATAACTCTATCCCCTCAGGTATACCATCTCCATCAAGCGTCGTAGGGTGATATAACCAAAAATAAATTATTAGATCCAAAATTCTTTTCAGAAACTACAAATGGTAACTATCCATAAACTTCTTGAAGCGATCAAGGATATCATAAAACTTCTCTCCTACTTCCTCACATATAAATATTATTTCTTTAGGTTCCACTCCTAGTGAAGCATCTCCAGCAGTAACATCTATTTATCCTATTAAAAAACAACATCATTAAGTAATTTATCTATAATTCCAAACATAAATCTTAAGATATATTTTAGAACATTAACATATTCGATAAGAGGGTTTCCCAAAAATTCATAATACTTATTACCCCTTTGCTACAACATGATCATAATTGAGGAACTATCACTACCCTTAACCATCATATATCTAGGTTATATTTATCAAATAGAATGTCATTATCATATTCAGGTTTCTACTTTTACACCCATTTATTCCCATATTTCAATATTTTGAAATTATCTGTTCACAATAGAAATTTTTTTTGAATTCAAACACAAAAGAGAAGAAAAAACATTTAAATTTCAATAATATTCCGAAAACACATATTCCTTAATGTTCCAAAAATGATATATGTCACAAATTAATCTCATGTGCCCAAAATGACACATGTATACTCAACCCTCATACCACACCGGGCCACAAGTAAATTATTAACAAAATATATAAATGATTATAACATCACAACAAAAGTGTGTCACCCATGGTAAAATAACTTCTACCGTAACAACAAGAAAACGACAATCCCAACATCGGTATATAAGTTCTCCCTTGTACTTGTGTTAGTTACTCCCTTGAATGAGCTCATAACTAAGGCATGACTCTTCATATTCATATTTCATCCTTTCCCATATAGTAATATAATATAAAAGGTAAAGGGAATTGGACCATGATATCACATTGTAATTCCCCGACCGGGGTGCCGCACACTGATGGCACGATCTAGTGAACTAAATAAACTCATGTGTGCCTCCCCATATGCCAAAGGCTACAGAATAGTAGTGAGGGTCTAACATAATTCATTGGGAGACTATAGCCTCTTTAACAGAGTAATACACAAGTGGAAATAAATAAACTATTGACAAATGATATCAAAAATGACCATAATAATACCAAAATCACATGAAGAACAATACTAGAAGTACAATGTCAAAACTAAATTAGTACTTATGAAATGATGAAGTTTGTCCCATGTGTCATTATGAAAAGACCAAAATGAATAAAGACACTAAAAAATCTTCCAAGCGAGTCTCGGTACCATATTTGGTTCCATGTCATGATCCATCCTAATCATCCCTTCAAAATAAGACCTTTTCCCTTAACCACTCCTACAAACATGAAATCTATTTTGGTGTTGATCAGGAAACCTATGTGAGGTTTGATTATAGCCTAGTAGGCCACCGCCCATTATGTCTGAAATAATATCCAATATAATAGTGTATATAATTGTATGAAAAGTAAATTTTAGTAATTATGTTAATAGTTTAAATTTATTCAATTTCTATTTATTTAACCACATAAATATTCATGTTATTGAGGAAACCTAAATGTCAATACCTACTATGGACCATTTTAGTGTCTGAACAATCCCCATGGGATAAAATAACTCAAAATTCATTTATTACAATACATTATTTCAATTCACATTTCATAATTCCCCTATTACAATTCTTATTCTCAATTTACATCTGAAAGCTAAATGAAATTGTTACCATTCATTATCTCAATTTTCTTTTGAATCTGATAGTTACTATTCACACTTTATATTCACATTTGAATGCAATTGTTAGAATTCATGGTGTCAATTCTAATTTGAATTCTGTTGTTATGATTCACTATACCGATTCACACATGAATGACATTGTTTTCATTCATTGTATCAATTCACACACAACATTACTACAATATCACATATATCACATTATCACATATATCACTATATCACCTTTAAATAAATATTTATATAATTAATCCAAATCGCAAAATTCATATTCATATAATTACATTAATTAATTCAATAATTAAATGATCAATTCAATTATTATATGAACACAAATTTCAAATTAACTAATAATACATTTAAAAAATCCATCCTTAATCCCAATACACCATGATTAATTCAGAAATTAATTATTCAATTTCAAAATCACATTATCTCAATAATTAATTCAACAATTACTTACCAAAATTTAACATTATCAATACCCCATAATTAATTCATCAAAGAAATATTTAATTTCATAATAATAATATCTAAAAAACTAATTTTATCAATTAAATATTCTCAATATCCCATAATAAATTGGACATTTAATTATTCACAATTCACATTTAATTAATTTAATCATTAACCAAATTAATTAATTCAATTATAAAATCAAATTTCTAAACTAAACATAGAAATTCTATAATTAAATAAAAAATCTTTAAATCATGGATATGGTAATTTAATAATATAACACATACCACGACTCTATGATGAGAAATCCCCCTTAAAATGACAAATTTGAAAGGAATAATGACATAGATTGAGATATGGATTTAAAACCTAAATCCAAGATCAACCAAATTAGTATTCCTGAAATATAGATCTAGATCCACAATATTAGATCTTTATGATAAATAATTAGGTCAATATCTAACCAAAATAGTAAGGAAAATCCATTAATGATGGGAGAATAATGGGAATGGGAAATTAAACAATACAGGATGTGGTCCTCTAATCAGGAGGGGTACATATCTTCAATTTAGGATTCAGATCACCAAGAGCTAAGGTCAAATTGGACTGGAATCTATTTGGGACTCTAAAAATCATGAATTAACATTAGGGGTTGTTCTAAGGTTTATTTGGGATTAATAATGGGGGGGGGTAGGGATTTTAAAACAAATTTTTAGGTTAATTATAAAAGTCATGCATGCTTGGTAGGGTAGGCATGTATGTTTTCTTCCAAAGCATAATATTTAACCATGCACCACTTCTAGGGGGTGCATGGTTTCACATTTTAGGGATAATGGGTTGAAAACCTATGTTTGAGTCGTGAAAACTCAATAAATTTAGGGCTGCACATTTATTTGGGCCTGGGTGCACTATTTAGGAAAAACGTGCGACAACCGTGCACTACCATATAATCTCTCAAAACTTCCAATTCATAGAAAAACACACCGAAAGGTAAAACACAAATAAATATTTTACAAACATATGAAAAATAATACCTAAAATCATGTTTGAGGCATCTCCATAAAAGGATGGGATCTTACATGCAGTCTTCTAAAAATAGCCGAATTACAGTTTTTAGAGGTTTGACTGGAATTAAATCCAAAACCATCTAAATGACCTCCAAATTACATGAAATCAGATAAAAAATCAAAGAGTGAATTTTGAAATGGTCATGTAGGTGGTATTTTATTTGGAGGTTTCTTTTGCCTGGGATGATGGAAAATGTGTTTTTGGTGTCATAAAACACCAAAACATGCATTTAGTGGTCAGATATACAGTTCACTACCTCAGAATGACTTAAAATCACAGAAAACACATTTTATTATTATTCATGATGTTTATGAGCAGATGAAACATAAATCTAACAAGAAGTATTCCCATAACAACCAATTATACATTTTTAAATGGTTTAACTCTGTATTTCAACATATGTTTTTAGGTGAAAAGGAATAAATTGAATAAGAATGATGATAAATCAAATTAAAACAACTGTAGATTGAAATTTTAAATGGTTAAGTATACCGGACATCAATCCGATTTGGAATTTTTCTGGGAGGACTGAAAACACACTTTTGGCTTCATAAAACACCTCAATGTGGGTATGATGACCAAATCTATATAAATAGTCCTCATAATGAAATCAAATCATAAAAAAAAATATTTAATTAAAATTTCTAACATGTAAGAGGAGATATCATGTTAAATATATGGCTGATCCTCTAGGAAAGACTAAATATGAAGGTTTTAAAAGTTTTATACCAATTAAAAACATATGGGGATCAAATCAAACTAAACAAGATCTGAAAACCATGAAATTAGACTAAAATAACCATAGATTGAATTGTGAAATAATTTTCTTGATTTTATAAAAATTGGAGGTGTTGTTTTTTTGGTATGATAGTAAAACACTTTTAGTGCCATAAATGACCAAAATCAGCAATTAATATTTAGATATATATTAAATAAACTTTGAATGAATTGAAATCATAAGAAACCCATCTTATTATTATAAAGTATTTTTATTAGAAGAAAACACATCAATTAGACAAGCGGACATGTTGTAATGTCTGAATATGCGGTTTTTAAAGGATTGGTGTCACTTAAAAAGATGTGTCCATGTTCCCAAAAGTAACTGAAATACTTATGAATGCTATGAAATAAAATAAAAAAAACCATAGAGGGAATTATAAAATTTTGAAGGTGAAATATTTCCAATCTAAGCTAGATTTTTCTCAAGAGGATTGAAAATGCACTTTTAGTGTCATAAAAAACCAAAACGAATATCTAACAATTTAATCCATAGAAAATGACATCAGAATGATTTGAATTCGAGAAAAACCTTATTATTATAATTTTTATGATTATGATGAGAATTATAATACATTGTACATGAGGTCTTCTCGGAACAACCGAATATACAGTCTATAATTGTTTGTAGCCCTTTAAAACACGCGAGGGGAAAAAACTATCTAAACAACTATTGAATGGTGCGAAATTAGATGAAAACAACTATACTATGATTTTTGATATTATTGAGCATAGATTATGTCAATCAGAGGTTCTCATTTCCTAGGATGACCTAAAACACACCTTTAGTATCATAAAACACAAAATCATTCATTAACAGTTGGATATATAACAAATGAACTCATAATGGATTAAATTCATTGGAAAATAGTCTTATTATTTTTATTGATTTGTATGAGTATAATTCCCATGAATTTTATATGAGGACTTCCTAGAAAAAAATTATATAGTTTTTAATGGTCAAATTCCATTTAAAATGGTGCATCTTTGGGACAAATAAAACTAAAGGACATTCAAGTGACATGAAATTAGACAAATGAAATTGTTGTGTGAATTGGGAAATAATCATGTAGAAGGAACATAAATCTATGATAGTGTTTTCTTTGGAGGCCTAAAAAGGAATATTTAGTTTCATAAAACACCAAAACATGGGTTAAAATTGAAGATCAATAGAAAGAAATCCTAGGATAAGATTAAATCATAGGAAAAATGTATTATTATTATTATTTTTATTGTTGTTTTACTGTAAAAGGAGGATGAATATCAATCAGATGTGTGGTCTTCCAAAAATTACTAAATCTGTAGTTTTTAGTGGTTTGGCACCATTAATAACATATGAGAGGTCAAAACCAGCCGAAATATCACTATGTTCCAGGGAATTAGATGAAGACAACCACTGAGTAAATCAGGAAATTTTCTAGAATATAGTTCATCAATCATATGAATCGTTTTCCCAGGATGATGTTAAATTCATATTTAGTGTCATAAAACACAAAAATGTGCATTTAATAGTCCGATATGTAGAAAACAATAATTCATATTTTAGTAAAACTATCATATAATTATGTTTGATGTGTACTACTAGATGACCCAACAATCATACAAGAAACCTACCTAGAATGACTGAATATGTGGTTTTCAAGGTGTAATGTAATTTAAAATGGTGTGTATACGGGTCAAAAGAAACCCAATATATTACATATTCTATGAAATTAGATAATAACAATCATATAATAAATTATGAAATGTTCAAGTGGACTACACGTCAATTCTATCTAGTGTTTTCTCACGTGGATTGCGAATATTCTTTTAGTGACATAAAACACCAAAACATGTGTATAATAGTCAGATCCACTAAAAATGAAAAAATTATGAATACAATTAAAAAAAATATTATTATTATTTTAATGTGTTATAATATATAATTTTAATTGGATGTGCGTTCTATATGAAATGACTGATTATGTGAGTTTTCAAGGATTTATGAACATTAAAAACATGCAGGCTGTCAAAACCAATCGAACAACCTCTGAATTTTGTAAGAATAGAAGAAAATTTATATATTGAATTATTAAATAGTTGGGAAGGATAAATTTCAATCTGAGAAGTATTTTTCTTAGGAGGACATTAAAATTATTTTTGTGTCATAAAACACAAAAGGAACCTTTAAGAGTTTGATCAATATAAATAGATCGCACAATTACATGAAATAATTAGTAAACCATATTATTATAATTTATTAAAATTATGAGGAGAAAGAATGTCAATCATTTGCGTGTTCAGGCCGTAATGTCCAAATATGTTATTTTTAACAGTTTGGCGCCCTTTGAAAGAACAATAGCGCCCAAAACCAATCGAACAAACTTTAAATGTCATGAAATTATATGAAAAAACTAGTAGAGTGAATTTTTAAATGGTGAAGTGAATTCTATTTATGTAAGTAGTGTTGTTTTTCCATGATGATGCAAAATGATCTTTTTGTATCATAAAAAAAACCAAAATGTAAGTCCAATAGTCAGGTATATAAAAAATTATTCAATAATTAAATGATATTATTGGGAAAATTTATTATTATTATTCATGACATGCATGATCAGATGACCTGTGACTTAGATGTGCAGTTCGATTGCAAGGATAAAAAATTCGGTTTAAAAGATTTAAAAAATGAATAGAAAATATTAGTCTATTGTCAAAATCCAATAAATTTGGTCTATTGTACTATATTTGAATTGAATATTTTTTTTCATTTCATTTGTTATTTCTAATATTTTCTTTTACACTAATTATTTTTAGAAATTTTTTCATTTAGTATTATTTAGTTATGAGTGAAGATCTTGGAAGATGACTAGGTAAAGAGATTTATGGAATCATAGTTTTTCATATTGTAGAAATATTTATTTTATTTTTGAAATATGGTTGTTATTATAATTTAGTTGTGAATTTTAAAGAAAATAAAAAAATAAATTTGGATCCTATTTTTTAGTCACTATAGGTCATGAAAAGTAACACTTTAGTGACCCATATTGAGGATTCCAAAGTTTGTTTCGGTTGGATGATCTTGACAACCAAATTATAGTCCCTAAAGAAAATCTGGAGGGTGTATAGTAACCTCCAAACTACAGTATCTAAAGGTGATGCTGAGATTCCCAATATAGATTTCCAAATGGTAGTTTCTATAGGGGAATCTAACATAGTCTATTGTGTCCTCCAAATGTTGGGACCAATAAGAGGATACTATAAGTCTTTAACGATGGATTTTAGTGGTGACTTATGGTTTTTGATTAGTTTTCTCCTACATCTTCCTTCCTGCAATGAAACAGATCAGAAGAATATCCTATAGGAATATTTTATTACTGGTAAAAACACCATAAACCCACTTATTCTAGTGAATGTGGAATATTTTGTGGCTAGAAAAAACATGTAAACAGATACGGAAGTCACCAGATGTGATCAGAGTAATAGAAATGGAAACTGAATCACATTAGATATTATTACTTCATCGTCGAAAGAAACATACAACACATACAACACATTTATTTACTGAGATACAAAAACACACCAAAACAACCGGGAATGGATGGTGTCAATAAAATAATTTCTTACATTAGGTTTTATAATTAATTTGGACAACCTTTTGATACCTCATATCATGAGTTTGAAATAATTTGTGTCTCCCAACATGTTGAACTTGAGTCGGGTGAGTGTGGCTTTGATGATAGAAATTTGGGGGGTCATAAATGATGGAGGATAGGGGTTAGTTAACGTCTTTATTTCTTGATACAGTAATCTAGTTGTCACATTTCATAATCCTAGCTGAAAATATATTGTAATCGTCCACAGCTTCTATGAGGGTGTTGATATCGAGGATTGTCGATGGGTCTGTAGTGCTTCCTTGAATGATGGGTATGAAGAAATCATTGAAGTCAATTGATATCGATGGAGGAGTTTTTTCAGCATCATAGTTTTGGACATCGAAGAATGCTGAGGGGGTTCATGGAGGTGGCATTAACGCTACTACGCTCATCCTCTTCTATATAGATGTGTTATTGAAAGAAGGAATGACTCATAATTTCTTCTAGGGATCTACAGACTGTATGAGACACCTATTTCCTATGTAGTTATGTTTATACATGGAAAATTTCCATATATAATATAAAATAGGAAACTATTTACAAAATTTTATAAATCAAAAAAATTTCACAATTTAGAATGTTTTTGGGCTGGTTGGAATATAAGGGCATGTGTTGAATCATTCAACACCTTCTTTAAAATTTTATTTAGAATGTGGTGAATAAGTCAGCACCTTCCATATATTTTTAAGGAAGAAGGTGCTAACTCATTAATCCACTACATCACCTAGCATTATATATTTATTTTGAATTATTATTTTTTGAATATATATATATATATTAAAATAATAATTAAATATTTTTATATTGGTTATTGTTTTTAAAAATTTGTTCCAAAATTATTACATAAATTTACACAAAATATGACCATTTATATTGTTTTTAACCTCAAAGAACATTCCAAATTCTTGATTTGTGCTCCAAACACTAATTTTCCTTCTTTAGATATTAATGATAAAAAATAGTTGTCAATATGTTTTTTTAAATTAATAATTATTTAATAAGGTAATAAATTTTATGTAATAAAGACACAGTAACGAATAATAATAATGTCATTAATGTTGTTAAAATTATAATTAATAATAATAAAAATGTTTTAATCTGTTATAATTAATAATATAATTCAAAATTAATAAAATAAGTATTAAGAATTTATAATACATAGAAACTTTCTAGAGGAGGGATTACAAATACTAAATAATTTCTAATACTGAAGATTAATCTTTTATTTAATACTATAAATAATTTTATAGATTAAAATTATTTTTTATAATTACTAATATATATTTTGTAATATTATTAAGAAATAATATTATGTGTCATGTAATTTATTTTTCATTTATTAGATTTAATAATAATATTAATAATAATAATGTTTAAGTATAAAATAGTTTTTTTGAATAGGATTTTGATGAGAAACAAAGACACAATCCGTTTTTATTATAATAAATGAGTAAAATAAGGAGAAAGAGGTTAGAAGTGGAAAGACGACCATAGAAATAAAAGAATCATTTTTAGTCTGGAAAAAACACTACCCGATTAATGTTGGGACCTCCCAAACACAAGCCCCAACTACGGGTGGTTCTGTTATATAGACGTTGACCATGCTTCAAGGTCTAGGCTCACTACCATGGTTCATGGACTTTATATATAGATGGTCCATCTGATTCCACAACACACAAGTATCTTATGGCTACATCATTCAAATTCTTTTATTTTGGTTTTGAATACATATTTTTTTACAACGGTTATACTCTTTGGAAACCTCCTTTCACAAGTTAAAACACCCAAATAATTTTTGGTGGAGATGTTATACATACAGAAATATTCATTTTCAGAAACTAGAAATATTTTCATTATAGTGCCTTGAATTTGAGGTTAATAATCTTTCTAATCAACCACTCTACAAACAATTCTAGTACAACAACTATATCCAAGGATTCCTTACAAATTTGGCTATCATGTATAAAAAAGTAATAATTATTTTATACCCATGGTTGATCTATAGAATTCATTTACATGTCGTCTATTGCTGGGTAAATCTCATTCATGATGCTCTGGTAATCCATGTTAGTAGAATCCACCATAGGCTATTGTACAATGGCATTCAGCCAATCAGACTTTTCCAAGACATCATTAACTGGAGGTCCGTCCAATCTTTATAAACTAAGAGCTGCTGATCCCTGATCCTTCACTTCATCGGCTCTCCCATTAATGATAATAAAATTCTTTATTTCATCCACCATGTCATGAAGAGTCCTAATTCTATATCTTTCCATCAACATGCATTTTTATCACCATTCCTGCCTTGCATCCCATGAATCTCAACCATTCCTTCGTTGGGATTATTAGTCATGGTGGTGACACACATATCCATCGAGGATATAATGAAATAACTTTCTAAACCACCTAAACTCATCTTTACTAAGCTATATGAGTCCTTGTAAAATCCTTACTCTAATCCAAATTTATCCAAGATCTAGTTTTTTCCAAAATATTAAATTTTTCTCATGACAGGGCCTCAAAATCAATGTTTTTCATTCATGATCTATTGAGGCTACAATTTATTAATGAGGGAGCTACAAATAATAATATTGTTGTCCTACTGCATAATCAGATGACAGATCCTCATCATTTTATCCCTCATTGAAATATCTACCAAAGACATCGTATATTTCCTAATATTATACATTGCCTTTAATCTACAAGAAGTAATAGAATCATGAATATCAACTAGAACTAGTGAAATAGACTGATAACCATCAATCTCTAATTACGTAGAACAATCCCCAAAATAGAAGAAAGAATATTTTAAGGACCAATTTTAATGCAACCACTCATCAACAAAGATCCCTAATTATTCACTGCTCTGACATAACCTGTTCTAATTCATAATTTCCAAGACCACAATGCACATTTTTTTTTATTATTACACTAACAAAATATCAAGCATTTGTGATGTGGAATATGAGATAGAAAAATTCCCCTTCATAAATTTCCATTGGTAAGTAAAAATTTACAATTTTTTTATTCCATCACATGTGGTACTTATTTCCAATGGGAATATAAATATCTCAGAAATAGTTTTGGTGGGATTTCCTACCCCCCATCGTAAAATGTATCCATGATTTAAATTTGAGAAAAACTTCTAAATCCATCGTAAATTCTAATAGAATTAGGATAATTTGTTATAATAAATAAATACCTTTTAAAACATTTTGAATCAAAAACATTTTTCAATGAAATTAATTCCTTTTCAAATAATATGTCGCATAAAATACCACATTCTTCACCTCCTTTTTTATTCCCTCTCTCAAAATGATGCGTCAGACCTTCTCCAGTCACCCCACTCTCGAAAAAATTTAAAACACCTCTTTATTATATTTTCTTGCTGATTTTATCTCGGACCTGGTAGGTATGGACTCCACTTCTCTTCTACCTCATTATTTGTCTGTATGCCGGTTCATTGTTCTAAATACTGGTATGTTCAAAACATGGGTTTATAAATTTAACCAATTTTTATATTGTTTTTGAAATTTAAAGTTAATCTAAATTTACTATTCCCTATTTGAGTGTCATGTTTCCACAATATTTTTATAATTTTATTTTATATACATTTCTCATTGTTTCATATATAGATTTAATATATTATTTTTTGGTGTTTAGGGTTCCTAGAAGTGTATAAATTTCTATTATTTTTTTCAAATTAGATTATTATTGGTATATGATGGAATTTTTTAATTGTTTGAATATATATATATATATATATATATATTAATATGTGTGTCTATGGGTGCGTGTGCACGTGTATGTAAGTTTATAGATTGATAGGTTTATTTATTTAGAAAAACGTGTAATAATAAATTTGATGTAAATAGATTTCATTAAGAACATGCATTACATATATGTATATATAACATATGAAATAAAAATAACGGAGTGTTTTTTTAATAATTATGAGAAAATTGATTTAATGAAAACATTTTATCAAAAAAAAAGTTTATAAATTTCTTTTATAAAAAACATTAAAAAACTGGTTTAATGAAAGAACTATAACAATTTAAAATATGTAATATTTATTAAAAACACCATTATGAATAATTAAGATATAGTTTTTTCTATACATTGTTAAAGAATGTATAATATACAAATAAGTTTTAAAAATTCATAGAAAATTTACATTATTAAAAAAATTAATATTAATTTAAATAATTATTTAAATTTATTAAAAATTTATAATAGTTAATAATTAATGAGCCTTTATTAATAATAAATTATAAATATTAGTGATATGTATAAAATAATAATAATATTTTTTTCAAATAATTATAATAAATAATATAACTATTATGAATTAATAATAATTTGTATAAATGTTATATTAAATAAACTACAAATTATTAATAATCTGTATAAATGTTAAAACAATACCTAACTCGTACAACTATTATAATGTCTTTAGGGTGTAAATTATTAATTAGAAAATTATCTATTAAAAATTATTATTATTTCAAAAATATTAAATAAAAAGTATTTATAAATTATTTCTATAAGATGTTAATTACACATAATCAAATTTGTGTATAATAAAAATGAACCGTAATTATAAACTATTTATAAATTTTATATATAAATGTTTATATAGATTTGATATTTTTTAACTTGATTAAAATGATTTTAGATTATATTTGATGTAATTATATTAAATAAGAAATTGTTATAAGTTAAATTTTCCTAATGAATTAAATGATTAATAATAATCATTAAATAATTTTTAATAATTAATATTTACTTATCCAATATTATTACTAAATAGTAAATATTATTGTTAATTATAATTTATTATTAATATATTGAAAATGATAGGAAATTAAGTTAAAATGTTAAAATTTATAAAATAAAAAATACGAGAAATATTTATTATAAATTTAAATATAAATTATAAATAATTATCATTACATAAAAAGTAATTTATTCAATTAAAATATTTTAATAAATATTTGTAATAATGTTTTAATATTTTTATCAACTCTTTAAAAAATATAAAAATTAATAAATATTATAAATTCAAAATATTTCATTCAAATGATTAATTAATTAAAATAATTATTGTTATAAATTTTTAATAATATATAAATATATATTTATATATATTTATATATCTAATATTAGTAAAATATTAAAAATGATACTCTCACATGCGATGTTACCAAACACCCAACACTCAAAAATGTTGAGTTGTACATAGGGTAAAAACACATATGCTTGAATAAACGATGGTCTTTATTATTTCTTACGATATATAGTTTAAATGATGCTTTATATTTTAATAATAAATTATAACAAAAATATTAAATGAATTAACCTCATGTGCAATGTTACCAAACAACCATGATACGTAAATGTTATGTCACTCCTAGCCTAAACCCCCCATCTCGGACCCAGTGGTGGTCTCTAATTTTTCTTATGATACATATTTTGAAATATATTTTAAATTTTCATGAGAAATTATAATAAAAATATTAAATAAATTTCCCTCACATTAAATTAAATTAATCACCCCACACTCACAAATGATTTGTCGTGCCTAGGGTAAACCACACATGACTATCCCAAATTTGGTATTTGATTTTTCATATAATGCACTATTTGGGAGATACTTAAATGTAAATAAGAAATTATAATAAAAATATTAAATGAAACACCCTCATGTGCCATGTTAAGAAACACCTAATGCACAAAATGTTATTTCTTACATAGGGTAAAACTAGAATCCTCGATCTATTAGTGGTCACAAATTTCTAATACAATACACTGTTAAGAAAATAAAACAACATTTTTAAATAATTGAAAATAAAAATATGAAATGGAATTACAATATGATGTGATGTTACTAAACTATCAACGTGTATAAATATAATGTCTCACAAAGTGTAAACCCCACATCCCAGATCTAATGGTGCTCTTAGATTTCTCATTTGAGACATGGTTTATTAGATATTTAATTATTTTTTAAAAAATATAATGTGTCTTATAAAATTTATTTAATATATTTATTCTCCATGTGCCGATCCTCTATGATCCCCGTAATCCTGTTCTAACCCAACACCTCACTATGAATATATTTTGTAAACATTTAGATAGTGTTAAAATAAAATAATAATTAGTAACAAGTGAAAATTAGCAGAAATATTTATTCTTATTTCAATTTTTTTGATTACTATAGACTGAGGAAGTATAGAGTAGTTTTTATAATGCGAAAGTGATTGGATCAATTATAAAAAATAGTCAAAACAATTTGTTATATATCCATTAAAAATTGAATGGAATAAAACCGTTATTTTATTTCCATTATTAAATTTAGATTTTTTTTCTTTAATGAACACTTAAATTTCCAAGTCAGATATGTGATCTTATTAGATTTTAAATTGCTATCTATATTAGACTTCAGTTTCTGCATTTCAGTTATCAGGAAGTTTAAATTTTTGGGTATCCACATGGTAAAAATAATTCAGTAGAAAATGAAAATTTGTTGGTTATATATCCATTATTTTATAATGTAGTACATGAGGATATTGGTCCATCTATTCCTGAAATAATAAATCATAATGATATTCCAAATCCTGAATCAAAATCTTCTCATTTTTGCAATTTGTTGAAATCTTATAAGGATGCCTTATACCGGAGATTCCAAATGAGAAATCATAAAGTTACTACAAATTTTATTGCTATTAAATATGAATTTGGAACGTAAAATAGTTATTTTGGTCCTATTTTACCTTTGTTTAAATCATTGTAGCCTGCCAAAAATACATTACCTGTATATTTCTATGAATATTAGAGGTTATTTCATAATTTGGGTCTTAGATATTATAAAATACATCCATGTTCATAGTATTTCATCATATATTCTGGAGATTATCTATCCTTGGTTAATTTTTCAACATGTTGAGAGTCGAGGTATACGGAGACAAAAAAGGGTAAGTGTATAGTCCTTATAAAATAGTTGAGGTATTTTGTAATTAAACCTCATTTATAGTGTTGATTTATGTCTCTCCATAGAGCTAGACTGGTGACATGTCATTAATCAAATATTTATGTTAGTAAAGTCATAAATCATCAATGTGATGGTGATTCATGGAAACACATTCATAGATTGCATCCTTAATTTACTTCAGAGCCTTGTAAAAAACATATGTTACATTCTATAGATATTTGTTTTGTCAATTTGTTGTTTAGGGTAGTTAATGATCATACTGGATTGTTTTCATTATTCCTTACAACTTAGCTACTTGGATGTTGATGACAAAACCATATATATTTATGATGATGTTAATTCCAGGAAATACAATAAAGAATATTGATGTTTATTTTAAGCCACTTCTTGATGAGTTAATTTCATTAGGGAACAAAAGTGTGACTATATTTTATATTGTTGCATTTCAGAATTTTAAACTGATGGTTGCATTAATATGTACTATTAATGAATTTTAGATGAATGGTATGTTATCTGGATAAAGAAAAAATGGCCTAAAATCATTTTTGTACTTCATTGATGAGGAAAATGTGTTTATTCTTAGTAATGGGAGAAATTTTAGTCATTTTTACTATCACTAGAGTTGTTTTTTTACTTATCACCACTTTCAATGAAAGGAAATAATTTTATAAAAGGTTGAATTGAAACAAATGATCCTCCAATGGTTCTCTCAAGTAATGAGGTAATATATAATATGTATACATTTCCTATAAGTACTTTTGAATCTACAAAAAATTTAAAAAAATTTAATGGTTTTGGAATAGATCATAATTGGTTAAATTGTAGTATTTTTTCAGATCTTCTATAGTGGTATGATATGTTGGTTCATAAAATGTTATATGTAATATATATTGAGAGGAAATGTTTTCATAACTTATTTCATACCATGTTGGACACACAATGTAAGACCAAAGATAATATAGTGGATTGGTTAGATACTTCTAAGAATTGTAGACATCTTGAACATAAATTATTTAATGATAATATATCACACAAATTAATAAAGTCAAATGTGGATTAATAACATAGTAGGATTTTTGGTTACTCGATGGTTATGATTAGAATTTTTCTCACTATATCTGAAATGGTAATTTTACTGGGATAAAAAGTCTTGAATTCTATTACATAATTGAAATATTACTACATGTTGGCCTTAAAGGAATGTTAAATTCTTAAATATTGTTTGTGTCGACTAAAATATAATATTTTTCCATGATATTTGTAACGAAATATCATATTTTGATGGATTAATTTTTCTGAAAAAATTTATTGTTTTACTTTTATGTGAATTATAGAAAATATTCCCACCTATATTATTTAATTATATGGAACATTTAATATTGAATTTTTTATATGAAGCAAATTATGCAGGGAAATTACAATTCCCATGGATGTTTCAATTTGAGGGACGTGTGAAGAAATTAATGAAAAAATTATGTAACAAAGTATCAATTGAATGGTTGATTCCAGAATCATACTTGTTATAGGAAATTTCAGAAAAATTCTCTTCTAATTATTAGTGGAAATATCCATCCAAACACAATCGATTGAGATGAAATGAGGAAAATTTTGATGATGTCACATACTATCATTTTTCAGTTTTTTA
Organism: Viscum album; assembly: GCA_963277665.1. Classification (NCBI taxonomy): domain Eukaryota; kingdom Viridiplantae; phylum Streptophyta; class Magnoliopsida; order Santalales; family Viscaceae; genus Viscum; species Viscum album. The sequence goes on along the minus strand of OY728129.1, from coordinate 1,111,875,638 downwards.
TAAGCTTGATCATTGTTTTTATGGTTTTCATGAATGATTGCTAATAGATGAAGAATTTCACATAAATCTTACATATATAATACTTAATTATGAAGAAACTACTCGAGTTTTTCAATATGTACTAATTTTTATTAATTTGATAAATTTTATTCAAGAAAAAGTTATTTATATTATATTTTTAGACAATATGATGAACATATCAAAAAAATTTACCCAAATTACATCTACTTATATTAAATAACATCATTGAAAAAAGTTTTTTTATTGGATTCAATGACCTGTGAATTTGGTTTCTTTTGATAGAATAATATATTTATTTTTTAATGATATCTATAATTCATTTTTTTAGAAGAAAAAAAATTGAAAAATAAAACTAATATTCAGTTTTTTGTGCTTCAAAACACTCCATAAAAATTGGTAAAATATTATATTGTGCATTGGTTAATGAATTTTGATTCCTGATGTGCATATATGGTTACTCAAACAAATCAATAAAAATGGTGTTTGTTTGAAAGGATGTCATTATAACGAAATTAAAGTTTAATTATATGGTATGGTTGATTAAATAACTGAGATATGTTATCTTTGACTAAATTATGCAACAACCATTAATTGTAATTGGTTTGATACTGATTAAGGGTTCTGAGTTCGTCCACAACATGGAGGCTTTGGAGGTAAATATAATAGTCTTCTTGCATCCTATGAACTATTTATGTTAGAACATTAATCAAATGATGTATATTGTGAAAATTACTATTTTTTCGAGATATTTGAATAATTGGTGGAATTTGATTAAAATGAAATCACATTGAAATCATTTTATTGAAAAACATTATAATTTAGAGCTGAAATAAATTGAATATTTTCAATAGAAATCCCCGAAACATATTTCTTACTTGACGAGATATATATTTTGATGATAAGACCCCCTTGTGAAGGGACGATGATATTGGTAATGTTGATGATGTAATAAGAGATGATGAAATTAAAATTCATGTGGATGTTAAAGATAATAAAGATGAAGATGAATACATTGAACATGATGAAAATTATGGATAATATGATGATTGATGTATTATATTCAGCTCATTAGTTAAAGGTAATTATTATATTATGCTATTTATTAGTTTTTTATATTTGATATTTTTATTAAAAAATTGTTACATGTATGATTATTATATTGTGTTATTTATTAGTTTTTTATATTTTATATTCTAATTTACAATTTATTATATTTAAGAATATTTTTTTAGATGAATGAAGATGATCCTAAATATCTATTTCATTTTATCAATGATGTCATATTTCCTATGGATGAGCCTGATTCAGGCGATCCTTAGGATAGAGTGCCTATTTGTATAGGGTGTTGTCGTACTTGATTGATTATTTATGATCCTTTTATGGAGAGATGAACATATCTTGATCATGATCCTCATTTACAGAGGTGTGTTTAATTTTTAGGATATTCATTTTATATTACCTTTATGCAATAATTTTGTTAATATGTTTTATGATTATTTATTTTTAATTTAATTGTTTTTCGCATTTTGTTGTTTTGAAGGCTGGTGAAATTCAATGAAATTATTTTTATGATCCATGTATTTCATGGGACATTGTTCCCATCTCGACACATCAACAGAAGTTATACCACTAGATTTTACATTTGTAAATAATATATTTTTAAAAATGATTTATTTACTGGCATAGTATTTTTAATTATCTTGGAGAATATATTTTATCTGATTATTTTTATCCAAATAGATCTTATCCAAGAGGAATTATGTATTTTTATACCTGAGCACTTTTTTTAGTTTCTATACAACCGTATAATGTGAGTAATGGATACAAATTATTGAACTTTTTTCAACTAGTCTCGTCTTTCTCAATGACCAAACTATATCTCTGCACTTGCATGAGATGGATTTTGATCATACTATCTAATAGATACCATTAAGAGGAGATCACCATATGTTTATTGAAGCCAATGGTGGAAAGAGGTAACTCATTGGCACATAATTTATACATTTGGTCCCAGGTAGTATTATAGTATAATACAAGCGGTGACATAGATAATGTTGTAGGTAAGTAGCGATGAAGGCATTACAGAAGCCTATTGACGTAGGTTGGATGATACATGCATGATGCTACACTCATATTTTAGGCCTTGTATTGTTATTGGAAATACAATCTTTATGGTTTAAAAATTCAGCCTGATGGCTGGGCTCTCCCCTTGGGTGGCTATGGATTTCCTTTCCGGCCTGTGTGTGTGGTGTGTGTGTATTTGAACATAAATAGACCCTATGGAACATAACATATATATAAATATAAATTTACTGTAACACGTTTTTTATATTATATAGGCCGCTACTAACCCATCTGTCATGGGGTTTTTTTTATAAAATGATGTATACTGATCTCCATACAAGAGAATTTTTAGGTGAGATATAACACCATATAATGGCTTGTAATTTTTTAAAAATATTTATGAATATTAATTTTACTTTTATTCTAATTTTTCATTCTGTTTAATGAAAATGAATGAGGCTATGTCTTCTCTTTCATTGGGAATCCATGTGGAGAATGAAAAATATTTCACTGGTGATTCGGGTGTCAATGTGGTGTCCTGGTTAGAGAAATATTTTCTTGGGATATAGAAAGGGCGAGTATTTGGTTTTAGTTTTCAACTGACATATACAAGTTATTATTGTACTTTTCATTGTCATATGTGGGTGTGAAGGGATATAATTGAGGGTCATTGTCGATTTCATCGTCTACAACACAATATGAAGAGAGTTTGAGGGATTAAGATGAGATGATACATCAGATGCAGAGAGATAGAGAGGGAGGATGAGTAAGAGTAGTAATGTTAGAGAGATGAGAATATGTGAAAGTATATGTGGTGACTTGCTCATGGTGTTGGTAAGGAATCCCCTCGATCCTCTAAGTGAGCCTCCACCACCTGATCCTTCAAGTGATCTTATTCTACCTTATGAGAGTTGATGATTTTTCATGTTTTATAAATGTTTTGTTATTCTGTATGACAAACATATTATGTTAGAAATTATGATTTACGTTTATGTTGGTTTCATTTTTTAATTATTTTTTATTTTTATTTTTATTATAATGAAATGAAAATATTTATAATTTTTTAATTTCAATTTTTTAGAAATATTTTAATTATTTATAAATTCATTCAGTTATTTAATTTATTTTATTTCAATTATTTTTTTTTTCAAATATATAATTTTTAAAAATATATTCAATTTTTTAATGATTATATATATTTTTAATTTTTAATTTTCTTTTTTAATTAAATTTTTTAACTAAATGTATTTAATTATCAAAAATAATTTTTCTTTTTCTTATTTTTGTACTTTTTTATAATGTTCATTGTGACGAACGGACATTTCATCGCAATAAATGAAATTATAATTGTCCCTCATGAATAGTTATTTAAAAAATGTGCAGCATATTTGTGATGGATACTTCATCTGTCATAACTATCCTTTATTTTTGATGTATTGTTAGACATGACAACAATTGTGACCCTGTTTTTTCATAGATCATTAATGATGGACTCTTGTTGCAGAACACTTTTTTTTGAAGGGCTTCTGTTCCTCATGTTCTATCATGAAAAATGGATTGTTTAGCAGTCTTTTATTAATTATAGAACATGAACATTCATTATTCCGTCGAGTAGAGTTAAAAATAAACACTATAAAACACATGCAATTTCAATATTCATTCCAAATTTCTTTATAATTCAAAAAAAACTGAGGTACTCTTTTTATATTCAATTATTAACTCAAACCCATCATCTTCAGTGGAGAGATGAAATTAATCAGTTATCATAGAACATATATCCACTTCCACAGGGTTATGAGAGTATTATCCAAACCTCGCCACTTCTGTTTCCTTGAACATTTTAATAGGAATTCCAATTAACATTTCTAAAAATCCTAGGGTTCCAATGGATACAACTAAATCCATTAATTATAACCCACAACTAATCTAAAGATTTACCTATATCCAAATGACTTAACTTCTGGTATCATTTTTGAATATGAATAAATCTAGGCCTGGGTGGTAAAGAACCAAAGCCCAAAGCCTTCATTTTCCAATCATTAGAAGTGAAGAGAATATTGTGAATATTCTTTCATAACGAGAAACATTTGTAGTTCGAGAATCCCCAAATACCCAAATGATTCTCAAAAAGTTCTCAAATTATACACGACTTAGAGTCTTTTTGGGAAACTAGATGTGAAATAATGTAATGGTCACCAATTTCTTATTGTATTGAGACAATACGTAGATCACATTTCACATTATCAACATTTCCCTTCCATTGGAATCCACTAGCATCATATCCTTTGTACAAAAATAAGTACTGACTAAACAAAAAAATCATTACCTATAGTAGCTGAAAAGGATCTTCCATAAATGGAATTTCGATACTCTATTCCATATATCTCATTATTGTAGGAATTTAATGGAACATGAGTGAGGAAAATATCATTTAGGGATTGAAAAGGTGAGGATGCCATCACTTGAAGCCCTAATTTCCATTGAGTTTTATAGAGAGAGACTCTCACCAACATTCCATCCTCTAATTCCTATTTATAATAGTATTAAATAATAGGTTTATATAACATAATAATTTAAATAAAACAATTCATTTTACATTTATATTAATAATAAAAAATAATTTAATTTTTTGAAAAATTAATAATATTTTTATTTTATTGTCAACTAATTTAAGAAAATAATATTATTAAATATGTTTTATGAAATAATAGCAGTGTGCTTCACGATAGTTGAGCACAAATAATAATGACTTGATAATAAAGTCAATATAATAATAAATCAATGATAATAATATAATTATTTATAATGATGTAAATATTCATATTAGAATTCAATATTACTAATTTGTAACATAATATTATTAATTATGACTTTTAAAATAATATAATATTCATTAATGATGTTTACTATTTTTAATAATTCTAAAATATTATTTTTATTTATTTAATTAATTAAATATATTTTTTTATTTCTTGTATCATTAATAATAATTAATATTTTAAACTTTTTATTTTTATTCAATAATTTATGTTTATGATATTGCATATGTTTCAAGTTCATTTTATAAATTTAATTTAGAACACAATTATAATTCATATTTTGTAATATTTTTTAATTAAATCCTTTAAACACCAAATTTTATGTATTAAAACATCGTTTTTTTATATCATCAATATTATTTGATGTTAATTATTTTGATTTTTAAATAATTTATATGTTTATATTCTATTTTTTAAATTTAATATCGATTTAATATATAGTATGTTATTTCTAATCATAAAAATTCACTTAAATAAAAAATAATAAAACTTGTTATATTTTAAATAGATGAATTTAGATTTTTATAAAATATAATCTATATGTATAATCTAAATAAAAATTAAATATTGGATAAATCATGTATAAAAAAAATTAAATTTTTTTCAACAAATATAAGAATTAACAAATTATTTAAACAACAAAAACATTATTGATTAAAAAAATAACATTTTCACATTAAATCATTATGCATATGGAATATATAATAAATAATATCTAAATTCCATTTAAAACATTGATAATATAAATAAAAAACAAATTTTAATAAATTTCATTTAAAAAAAAATAATATATAAATATTTTTTATTGTGATGTTAATTTCAAGTAGAAATGTAATGTTTAGAAACAATAATATTTTGTGCCATTGAAATCATTTTTTCAACATTTTTTTAATAAATTCATTTTATCTTTGACTATTTATTATATTTTTAATCACTGTTTTTAGGTTTCATTTATATTCAAATACTAGTTTATATTTTATAGGCTCCTCAATCCACCTACTTGAAATATAATAACATTTCCACTAGGTGACTATGAATGTCTATAAGATATAACCTATAAGATAAATCTAAATGAAACAAAAAACATGTATTAAACATATAATAAATACTAGAAAATAGTATAGTATAAAAACAACTATATGAAATTTTAAACACTCAATTTTCAAATAAAAATTCACTAAAAATTAATTGAATGGAATAAAATAATAAAAATAAAATCATAGTTTACACAAAAAATGTGTTATATAAAAATAATTTTATAAGTACAAATGTAATGTTTGGAAACAATAAAATTTTATTACATTGAAATTATTTTTCATCAACCTTTTTTATGAAATTATTTTCTTATTAAAAAATATCTTATATGTTTTATCGATGCTTTATGATTCGTCTATAATTGTGATATAGTTTATACTTTATAGGCTTTCAAAGTCTCTTACTTGAAATAATATTATGTTTCATATAGGTGACTTTGAAATATTATAAAATATAAACTATAAGACCAACCTAAAACAACATAAAGAATAGATTAAAATAAAAAAATGATAAAAATAAAATGAAATCGATAAATATAACAAAACAAAGATAATTTATACGACATAAACATTATTGATTTACTACATACCATTTACACATCAAAATTTATGTGCATAAAATAATGTATAACTAACATTTATATAGAATTTAACACATTTTCTGTAATAATAAAAATTAATTAAAAATTAATGTAATTTCAAAAAAGTATTAAATGTTATTATATTTATTAAAATTGTTTTTATAAAGAAAATTTTGAATGTTAAATTTTTAAACAACAATATTTTTTCCCTTAAAATTATATTTCTTTAACGATTTTTTAAAAAATATTTTTATTTTCAACAATTTATAATTTTTTTAATCAATTTATAATGTATCAATTAGATTGGTCATATATTTTTTATTTCATAAGCATTTAAAGTCAAAAACTTTATACATTACTACATTTCGAATAGGTTACTTTTGAAGCCTATAAAATATAAAATGGAACACCAATATAAATGAATGATAAAACATGGATTAAACATATAGGAAATAGTTCGAAGTAAATTTTGTTCATAAATATAATAAAACAAAAACAATTCACATTAAACAAACATTATTGATAAAAAACAAAAAAGTTTAACCTTAAAAAATTTATGCACATGAAATATATAAGAAATAAAATTAATTTTGAAATTAATACGTTGACTGTGAAAATTAAAAATTAATTGAAAATAAAAGAGAAATAAAAAATAATAATGAATAATGAATAATTATTCTATAATTGTTTAATATTGTTATTTAAATATTTCATAAATAATAATTATATATTAAAATATTAATACAAATTAAAAAAATAATTATTAATAAATATGTAAATGATAAAATTCATAATCTATATAATAAATTAGTTTAAAATAGAATATAAATTAAATTTTTTATGAAGAAAATATAATTTTTAATAATACTGTTTTTACTTATAGTTTATAATATAATTATTAATAATTTATATTAACCATAATATAAAAATAATTGGAATTTTAATAATTAACAAAAAAATAATAATAAAATTAATATTATATATATTCTTATTATTTATGTATTTAGTAACAATAAATAATAATATAATTATTAATTTGAATAATTATAAAAATTATTTATTTTGAAATGATTATATAAACGTAATTAATATTTAATAATATCATTATTTAATGATTATTTATTTTTAATTTATTGGAATATAAAATGAATGCATTAATTATTTTATTAAATAAATTTTTTTATATTTATTAATAATTTTTTTTAAATATTTATATTTAAATATAATATTATTATTATATTATTTATATTATTTTAGTTAAATACGTTGTTATGAATGAAATTAATTGAAAGTGTGTTTTGTTGTATATATATATATATAAACAAAACATTTCAAACTCGGAATAAGTTATCCCGAACAACACCTTCTTCATAAATTTTATTCAAGGGGGTGTTGTTTTATACAACACCCTACCATATACCCAAATAACACCCAATTCACTTTTTTACTTTCAGATTTAGTCCCCCAAAAACTATATTTTGGGGAAATGGTTTAAAAATTTCCATATTTTTTTCATATATATTGTGGAACACATGTGTGTTCCATTAACCACATATTATGACAAATAACCTTGTTGTTCATTTTATCTAAAATATATATATATATATATATCTAAATACCTTGGATTTTGGGTTTTTATTTTGGGTTTAAAATATATATATATATATATATATGTGTGTGTATAAGTGTAAATTTTTCTTAAAACAATCTCTAAAGAGATTTAGGGACTCTAATGCATTTACACAGAATATTGAGCACATGGAATTACAGTCATTACCCGTTCTTTCAAGGTAGAATAACAAAACCAATCTAGATTTTTAACCTTTATGTTTGAAAATTTAAATTGGTTACTATTATTTTCTTCTCTTTTGTTTATATATATTTATATCAAATATCTTAATAGAATATCATTTTCATTTTATCTAGCATCACTTCCATTCATGTAATCTAAAATTATTAGTAATTAATTAATAATTATTAACTAGTTTATAAATATTAACTAACTAATAATAATTAATTTGTTGTAATTAATTAATAATTATTAATAGCTCTTAATTTAAACATAAATATTAATAATTAACCAATAATAATTTATAATCTGTAACGGGTAATTATTTATTAGTTAATAATTAATTAGAAATTAGAAATTAAAATCAAAATGAAAAATTATTTTAGAATTTAAAATAAATTAATTATTATTATTAATTAATTATTAATAAATAATAATAATTATTTAAATAAAAATTATTATTTAATTAATAATAATTAATTACTATGTAAGGATTAATAATTATGAATTTTTAATTGATAATTATTATTAATAATTTAAATTAATTAAATAATTAATAACGATTAATAATTAATAATTAATTAAAATATAAATACTAAATAAATTTATTAGTAATCAATAATCAATTTATAATCACCAATTAATTTGTAATAACTAGTAATTATTTAATAATCAATAATTATTATTATTACTTTTCCAAAATACTTATGACCGAACATGGGGGCCCATCCCTTTATCAAAAAGGAAACTCATTATATTAAAAGAGTGATTGGGACAAACTGAGAGGACTACTCTAATCAAAGAATAATGAATATACAAATCTGAGGATACAAGAGTGAACCTAGCTATAATGAATGACTCCTCCACTACAAGATACTTGGATTTTTCCAACATGGGTATATCAATTGATAAAATTTCATTTTCTATTGGTAATGTGTTTTACCAACAAAAATTTTCATATCACTAAGTTTTTTGTACCAATTCAGTCATAAAATTTTATTACAATAGATGAAATAGTTCTCTTAAAAAAACATAATACCAAAGGATAATATATATTTTGGTTAAAATATTTAGTAACAGACTCACATGATAGATTTATATGTTGATAATTTCAAAACATTTATATTTCTATTTTTTGAAACAATATCTAAAATTAATATATAATTTGTAATTTATATTTTAAAATAAGTATTTTTTGTGGGTATTGAAATATTTTTTAGAAAAATATTATTATATTATAATTAATCAAATTATAAAAATTAGCTTACATGAAACACCAAAAGATAACTTATTTAGAAAAACATGTTCAAATTCCAAAAAAAATATGCGAAGCTCCAAAAATAACATTACAAAATGTTTTGGCTCGAAAAAATATTACATGATACTCTATCAAACCACATCTGCAATATGTTTCCTTCTCACATCAAGTGTCACTATCAAATTTCACAATATTGATAGAGTACATACATTCTGTTCCCTCACTTGACAATGATGTGGCCAAAATAGTAAGGATAACCAATAAAAATCACATTGGAAGTATGAATCAGGTCATCCTTAGTTATAGATATAGTTGGTATCGACAATCATCCCCACTAATATAATCATGTACCCTTTAAAAAACTGAATAATCGAATAGGTTTATCCTACCTCACACATTGGAAATAAAAAATACCAAATATTAAACTTGATTAAGAATAAAATTGGAACAACGAATGTAAAAAAAATTAAACAATTGATTAAATAATGATTATTAATTATATTAAAAATCCATATAATGTTTTATATTTTTAGATGAAATGTGTTTATATATTTTTCTAATTCATGAAATAACTTTCATATAGATAAATATTTCAATTAAACAATTTTAAAATTCCATCAAAGTTAGAATGATCCAATATCATATGATAGGGTGTTATATAATAAAAAAAATATAAGTCTATTTTTAAATTAAATTTTATTTCATAAATATAATATAAAAATACAAGAAATGAAAGAAATTATTTCAAATTTTATGATCAATTAATATAATATATTTCTTTTTAATTTTACATAACATAAAAGATTAATATTTTTTCCCATGTTTTGAATCAAAAAAAAAATCTCTAAGATAATTTATATTTTACATATAAAATTCATTTAATGTTGGTTTTGGAAAATATCAATTGAAAGAATAAATTTGGAAAAAATCTATTAGAGTAGGCGAAGAGAGTGAACCATAAAATTCATTAAATACACAAAATTGAATCAACAACAATAACTGTGAAAATCTGAAACCCCAAAATCCATCAATCAAATCGATCAAAAGTAAAAATAAATGTTTTTATTAGTATTACATAATATTATTTAATAAAAAAATATTAACTTATTTATAATTGAATCTTTACAAATATGTTACTACACCATAATGTGTTAAACCAAGTACAAAATCCATCTCTATTATATAATTAAGGACACGCACAAAAAACCCAAAAATATTGGGGTTATGGATGAAGAAATATAATTGTTAGAATATTCATGTAAACAACGCTCACCATCCACAACCATGTGTGTTTCCCTTATAAGGACCCAGCCATAAAACATTACTTATTCTTGAGTTATGTCAAGAAATCACACTGAGGGTCTTTTCAGGTTTAGTGTTTTAGATAATTAATACATAACTATTACATTAGATCTCAAATATTACAATGTATACACTTATAGTAAGTATCCATTATTTTCATAAAATAAAAACTAATAAAATAAAACAAGAATTATTTTCATGATATAAATCTTCTTGAATTATTCCTTTTTCATAGCCTTACTTATAACCTATGAAAAACATTTCACAAACATGGGATGAGCTGAAAAGCTCTGTAAGGGTTATAAAATAAATAATGAAAACATTTTTTCATTTATACAAACAAATCAATGAAACCATACTCTTTAATCATAACATACATAATAAAACCATAAGATTTATGAATAACACACAGACATTATAAATCATAATGGTAACTTGTGGCGTAAAAAATATAAACACATTTTATCTTTCATAGATACATAAGAAGATACTTTTGTAATACCCATCACAATATATTCCCCAAATATCTTAGGAGAAACATCAAAATTTAACTCAGCTATGTTACCCAATGCATTAGAGAGCTATACTAGACTCACCCACCATAGGTTTATCACGGAACAACCCATATACTTAAAAATTTCCCAAGAACCATAAAATAATCATTACAAATAACACAAGCGTACAGGAAAGATAAAAATTCCAAATTGAAATCATAATATATCAGTTCAATATATTGACATAATCATTCAATTCTAAAAACCATTTAAAACATTTAATAAAGATATTGTTGAATTGAAGTGTCCCATACAACTTTGAAACTTCTAAAATAAATTATTATTTGTCAGAAATTAATGTCCTTATAAATAAATCCTTAAAACTATTTTAAAAACAAAGAAATTAAGGAGAAAGATTTAGATTATTGAATCATTAAAACATTTTAAACAATGTTTTAGTTCAAGATATCTTTACAACTTGAGAAAATAATTAATTAAAAATAATTATAGGATATCAATAAAAAACATTATTATCATGTGGATAAAGGTATTCATGATTCCATATGTAAAATGGAAGTATATACACCTTATAGGATAACAAAGGTGTAGAATATGAAGATATTCCTCAATCAAAAGAGACTGAGACGTATTCCCTTACAAACATTTGGCAGCCTAACAGTATAACATTAAAATTCAGAAAATGAGTTGATGAGAGAGAATATATTCTCTTATCCCATGTAAATAAAATTTATAACAATAATGATATATAAGAACATATCAAAACAAAATATAATGGATATTAAAATATATAACAAGAAGAAGTGTTTGACTAAAATAAAAGGGTGAAAGTTCATCTTACAAAGATCATATTGTAAATAAAATAGATCAATTTTGAGTATTCACTATAAGTAAGCATAAATCTAGTATAAATAAAATAAATGATAACAAATGTTATTTATCACATCATCACAACACAACATAATCATGATGTAGGATTTTAACCCAAAGAATTTTAAATTGGGCTAAGGAGTTCCTTAACCATGAGTCTGACTCGTCACTTATGTTCATTGTTCTTCCTGAATAATAAATTGAAGTTAATTTATACATTCTTCAGAAACTTTTTATGTTTTATTATTTCATTTCTATCACATTATTACATTTGTACAAAAATTAGTTATTTATTTGAATTCATATAGGGAAATTTGTCGATGTTCGGAACTAGAGTAAAAAATGAACGTGTGATAATTACAAATTGTCCATGTGGTCATAAGTCCATTATCTCCAGATTTTTATTTTTATATAAATATAATAACTATAATATATATCTACTATATATGTTTTTATAATATTCTATAACATTTGGATATATGAAAATGGAATGCACTATTCATGGAGACTGTAATACAAACGTACACGTGAATACTACTTGCATCTAAATTTTATTCATTTTTAAAGGAGTGAAAACCAACAAATACATAGGTATATTAGTATTCTTGTACAATATCATATTTTAAATATGTTACATAAGTTAATTAACACTTTCCTTTATACATTCCATGTATGTTATGATTGATCCATATCACATTGAGTGGGCGGTATTCCACACTTCCTCAAATGAAGTTATCATATTTATACAACCTGAAATGCATAATGATATTTTCTAAATGGTAATTACCGAATAATAGTGATAATATAAATATCATACATATCATATATACTTATAGTTCCATCATAATGAACACCATGAGAGGCGATAGGAAATAATTGAATAATCATCGTTTCGTGAGTCATTAGTTCGTCGTCCACAGAAAATGTATATTTGTATCTATTAGATGGAGTTGTGTGGATATGTAGATAGAATCACTCTCATAACAACATCATATTATATTTTAGACACTAGTGCTATTATAAAATAATGTAATAAATAATTTTTACTGGGTTGGATAAGGAAAATAATGAAAATAACTTTAGAGAAAAATTTACCTTTAAATCGGATAACCCACTTTTGTTTGAACCAAAATGCTTTATTGAATTTTCTGATGCACAAAATAAGTCCTCTATGTGTAATATATGGATTTTGGGAGCTTATTGGAGATTTTTTGTACAAACCAATGGGCTTGATAGGTGTGACTAATGGGTTAGAGGCGATGTCCTTTTCTAAGAGGGAGGAGGGGCTCTTTAGGAATGTTTGAAATTAAGATTTTTTACAAAATTATTGTCTATTTAAAAAGGTCATAATCTTATTAAATTATAACATATGATTGATATAAGTCTAAATAAATCATCCAGTATGAATTGTAAATTTTGTATAAATTTTTTAATCCTTGTCTTTTTTTATTTTACCCTTTGACAACTTATTTTTCATTATCATGTCTTCTTGTATATTCATAGTATATGGTTAATATATTTATTATAAAATTCAAGGAGACCAAAAATGGATAATTAATTTCATTAATAATATCATATATGTTATTTGGATGAATTTTATATTTTTTGGATTGTTATATCAATTAATAAAATAATATTTTTTTTAAACTCATTTATGTCAATTTTTATACTATTCACACCATAACTTATTTAAAAATTAAAAACAACATGATTTATTCGAAAAAACCATCATTAATTAAAATATAACAAGTAAAAAAGTATCCCTAAAATTCATATAAGGAATATAAAGTTTCAAAATAAATTAATTTTTATATTTATAATCTCATTTATTTAAATCATTCATTTATAAGATAATCACTATATCACCATTGTGTAATAAATAAATATTTGAATATGATGTATAAAAATTATAAATAAAATACAATGATGTAGGAAATATTTTTATCTTTCTAATGACAAATTATATTCAAAGTCATAACTTATATAAACCCACATAATTATAGTTTTAATAAAATATATTTGTTTATGTTACATTTTCCTTACCTTTAAATTTATTTTAATAAGGACTCATTTTCACATAAAAGTGGCTCTATGGGGTCCCCAAATCGACCCATGGATTCCCATGGTAGGAATTGTATCAGAAAATAGGGTTTATACACAAGCTAGGGTAATTTAATATTGTTAGAAAATTATTTTGTTCCCTTATTTACAAGATTAACCATTTAATCATGGTAAATAAAATATTTAATGATGTAATTATTGAAAATGTTTAAAAATAAAAGTGACCTGTTTACACAATTTGTACCTCCTAATTCCAAATATATAATAAAATTTTCCAAATTTAGAACACAGTAGTTGTAGAAATTAATTTAAAATTAATTCCTCTTGTCAAAACCAAATAGCATGTTTTTAAGAAATATTAACTATCTAAAGATTGACATTTGTTTAAGTCAAATTTCAATGTAAAATTACATCAAATGAAAAAAATTGCATTAAATGGTTAAAATATAATCCCATTACACATTAAGACCAATTTAATGTAAAATATAAGAATATAAATAAATTAGACTAAATGGAAGTTTTGAATTAAAATGCTTTATTTTTCACCATTCATAAAAAATGAACTTTATCCGAAGAATTCTAAAATTTTGCCCAAAAAAAAATATTTATTTTCATCATCTAAAGAAGAAGTTTATATTTTCAAATGGAACATATAAAAGTGAAAAAACTTGATTTAAAATGGGTTCTACTATAAAAGGCTGTAAAATGACATTTTAATAATATTAGAGTATTTCATGCTTAAATCAGATTCACTCTCATTCTAAGCCTCTGGATTTTTTGGATAAATATAAAGTCATTTAGAAAACTTGTATAGTAATATTGTCTTTAATTCCCCTCTTTCCTTCCAATAAAATATCTTGGTGTTAACTCCAATTTAAAATAATATTATATTAATATTTTTTAGTATGAATCAGCCTTGTGTGAAGCATAATATTTCTGATAAACCCATTATTGTGTGTTGGGAGATACATCAAACATAACATAAAATTTAAACTAAAATTAATATTTAATAAAAAATATAACTAAACATGAAAATTTTATATTCTTTATTTATATGGGATGTTACAACCTTCCCCCCATTGAAAAATTGTGTCCTCAAAATTTTAAATTTGTGATAAGAATCTTCATTGAAAGTCCCTCATGAGAAAAAGAGTCAATAAAACTATCACATTAAATGAAGGAAAGAGAAGTAAAAAGGTCACCCGAGATAACCCATACTAAGATTCCATGTAAGAAAACATGGATAAGTAAGAGAAACTAACCATCATATTCTGATTGATAATAATAGAAATAATGGTCAGGTGAAAGTTAACCACCAGAAAACCACAAACTTGTGATTGTTTAAATGGTCATTGATTACCTAGTAGGAAAAGTAAATAGAAATGTTTTATTGTTATAGGTTTCCATTCATAATGTAGGATACTTTAATTTTTTATATTAACTAATAAAATAAGGAAATATAATTACTTTTCAAGTATAGTTTCATCCTTTAATAAGTTTCTACCAAAAACTAATCTTTTCACCAAACGAAGAGTATCCACGATGATTTAGTCACACCTGAAGTTCTAGAATAATGTTATATAGAACCACATAATTTATAAATGAAGAACTATATACTTCCCCTGTCTTTATACTTTAACCAAAACCAAAATTTTCATTACAAGATCAGATAATCCCAAAAAGGATAATCTTATATAAGAAGTACTACTACTATTAATCTCCAAAATTGAATAAACAATACCCAATGTTCAAAAATGACAATTCAATAAAAAACGGTCCTTAAAATATATCTATATAATCCAAAATAATATTAAAACCCAAATCTCAGATGACGTTGATCACATAGTCCTCTATAATAAACCTTATAATTTACCTCCAAATAACATCGACTGCTCTAAAAGTAACATACTAAAATGTATTTACCCTAATCACATATTCTCTATTATAGGTTAATCATTTACAAAAATAACCCAAATCACCATATGTATAAAATAAAAACATAAATTCTTCTAAAATAAAATTTTAACAATTTCTCCACAAATGAGATCACATGGTATTCTTTTTTCCTTATGCATATAGTGTTCCAAAAATAGTGAATGTCTTCAAAAATTACCTTTATTACATAGTCACCAAATCATTTACTTATACTACGAATATCCATTTGATAAAACAAAATATCCAAAATCAACTTATTCATGATTAATTAATACATTCAATTAAAAAATAATAATTCATACTAAAAACTGGTTTCAAGTATCCTAGTAGTAAGGGATACACCCTTATCTCCCTTCTGTTGTGGGTTCGATTCATATGGCCTTGCCGGATGTGACAGGTTGTCACCCATCTTGCGTGTTGTCCCTTTATATAAAAATCATAAATAACCCTAACATTATTTAACCTAAAGGTAGTCTTATACATATCATTTTAATACCAACTCATAATGACCTCAATATCTTAATTCATGAAGTCTTGTATATATTGACATTTTTTTCCTTCATAAAATAACACTATTCTTAAATAACGAACATGGTACCTTGATCATAGTGTCCTCCTGGTTTCATCATCATCGTATTCATATAGATAGATGGTCCATGCATTGCTACAATTATTTAGTGAAACTTAAAAATCATCTAATTCTTTGATCCAAACACACCACATACAACATTGGTAATATGTATATTCACAGAAAAATAGTTTCAAAAAATAATCATGTATGACATATAATTTCAAAACATTTAATAAAAATATCTTTCTATAAAAAATATGACCATGTTTGAGTAGAACCATTCAATCAATGGTCCTTTTAAAATACAATAAATATGTGATAACTGACTATAATTTAAAATAAATTATAAATAGGTTGCATAAGGGGATTTTTTTTCTATCAAGTAGTTCAAAATCATAATATTATTCAAAATCTTATGATAAGGTAAAATATTAGAAAATTCCTTGATAATATTTAACATTCCTTAAAATATGAGAATATAGTGATAATAGGATTTCAGTAAATACTACCCTTGATCCATAATGGTATCGAGGAATATTGGAGGGGTTTTATATCTCAAAAAAATTCTTTCAAGTTAGTTGAATGTTATAAAATGTTTTAGAATCATTTGGACATGACGTTGCAATAATTATTGCAAGACAATCATCAAGCTAAGATATGAATGTCATTTCAGATCCTCCACCTTCAATTTGTAATATATTTTTATTGGTCTAAAATAGTTACAAAACAAGGATTTAACTTAAAGATTATACATAGAGACTAACCACATGTCCAAAAAGTGTCTAATTGCTTATTATATCTAAACTGATATCTGATACCAACTATAAGGAAATGTCCTTAAAACATTACTTAATATTGAGTCAAGTCAAGAAATAACATTGAATATATTTTTAGTTTTAGAGTTTTATATAATTAGGAAATAACTATTAAATTATATCTCAAATATTATAATGTATACACTTCTACTCAGTAACCATTTTTCATAAAATAAAAACCCATAAAATTAAACAATAATTTTTCTGCTGATATAAATTAACCTGAATTCATCATTTCTCTTACCCTTCCTAATACCCTATGAAAGAAATTTCAAAAAAAATAGATGAGCATAAAATCTTAGTAAGTGTTATAAAATAATGAATGAAAACATTTTATTACTAACACCCAAAAAAAAATGAAACCATAATTTTCAATAATAACATAATTAATTAAATGATATGATTTATGAATAACACACAGAAATCATAAATCATAATAGGTAATTTTGGTATATATAACATATTTACACTGTATTTGTCACACCTACCTAGGGAATTATGTTTTGAATAACCATCATAGAAAATTACCTAAATTCCTTAAGGGCACCATTAAAGTTTACATCGTTCATGTTACCCAATGCATTTGAGATCAATCTCAGGCTCACCCGCCCTAGGTTTATCATGGAAACACTGATATACTTAAACAATTCTCAAGAACCATAACATAATAATAACATATAACTCAAGAATAATAGAAATATAAAATTTCCACATTACAATCATAATATATCATTTCATTATATTGATATAATCAATCCATTCTCAAACCCATTTAAAACATTAAATAAAGAGATGTTTGAATCAATGTATCCCATACCACATTAAAACTATTGAAACAAATTATAATTTTTAAATCATTGATTTATATATAAATAAATCCTTAAAACCATTTTGAAAACATGGACATTAATCAGAATGATTTATAAGATTACATCTTTAAAACATTTAAAATAATGTTTTAGTTAAAGAGTCCTTTACCACTTGAGAATATAATTGAATAACAATAATTAAATAATAACATTAAAAAAACATTATTATAATGAAAATAAGTATATTAATTATCTTATATTTAAAAGGGAATTATATACAACTTATAGGATAATAAAAGTGCACAATATCAAGATATGTACCAATCAAATGAGATTGAGATGTATTCCCTTATGAAAATTCGACCGACTAACGACATCACATTAAAATTAAGAAAATGAGTTGATGAGAGAGAAAAGGTCCTCTTATCACTTGGACAAAAAATGTACAAAAATAAGGATATAGAAGAACATATCCCAACATAAGAAAGGTAATTTAAAAGACATAACAATAAGATGTCTTTGACTAGGAGAGGTGGGAGAAAGGTTCCCTTACAAAGATCATTTTGTTAATAAAATAGACCAATTATGTGTATTCACTATAAGTACCTAAAAATCAATAATAAATACGTGATATGAAAAAAAAATTATTTCTCACATAATCACAACATGACATAATGAAGAAATAGAATTTTTATCCCAATAAAGGAAATTAGGTTAAGGAGTTCCCTTACCATGAGTCTGACTCGTCACGTATGTTCCCTGTAATTCCTGAATAATAAAAATATGTTAATTTATACATTCTTTGGAACATTTTTAAATTATATTATTCCTTTTATATAACTTATTACTATTCAAAAACAATTAGTTAATTATTTGAGTTCTTATCAGACATTTTGTCGATGTTCGTAACTTGAGTAAAAAATGAACATATTATAAATACAAATCGTAAATGTTGTCAAAATTATATTATCTATAGATTTGTATTCATTATTTAAATATCATATATATCATATAAATCCATTTTATGTGTTTTTATAATATTCCATATCATTTGGATATATGAAAATCAAATGCACAGTTCATGGAGACGGTAAGCCTTACGTACGCGTGGACGCTACTTTCATTTCATTTTTTTCATTTTTAATGGAATGAAAACCAAAAGATACATAGTTATATTACCATTCCAGTATAATATATTTTTATATATGTTACATATGTTTAATACCACTATCCTTTATACATTCCTTATATGATATAAACGAGTCAAGTCACCTTGAGGGGGAGGTAGTCCGCACTTCTCAAATAAATTATCATATTTATACAACATGAAAAGCAAAAAGTTATGTTCTAAATGAGAATTAACAATTTGTAGAGATAAATAAAATAAGATAAATATAATATATAATTATATTTCCTTAATAATGACCACCATGAGGGGCGATAGTAGATAATTGAACAATCATCGTTTCATTATGCAGTAGTTCATCATTGACAGAAGCAGTATGTTTGTATCCCATAGATGGAGGTGTGTGGATGTGTAATTAAAATTAATTTCATAAAAAATCCTATTATATTGAATATACAAAATTTTTTATAAATAAGTTTAATAAAGAGATTTTATGGTGATTGAGAATGAAAATAAATGAAAACAACTTAAGGGAACGTGTTACCTTTAAATCGTCTAACTCTGTTTGGTTTGAACCAAAAGGCATTATTGAATTTCCTTATAACCAATTAAAGGAATATAGGTGGACTAGATGGATTATTAAAGCATATTGGAGTTTATTTTGGATGTTCCAAAGTGATTTAGAGGTGTGAGTCAGGGGTTATAGATGGTTTCCTTTTATAAGAGTGAAGATGGGCTCTTTCAGAAAGTTTGAAAGTATTATTTTATTATAAAATGATTTTCGGTTTCAAAAGGTCCAAAACTCGTTATAATAGAATACAATATTAATATAAGTCTTAATATTTTCATCCAATAATATTTGGACATGTTTTGGATATATTTTAGTCCTTATCTTTTTTATTTTACCCCTTATTAAATTATTTAACTTTTACCATGTCTTCTTGTATATTCATACAATATATTTAATTTATTTACAATAAAACTCCAAGAGACACAAAATTAATCATTAATGAAAATTTTAAAATCATATATGACAATTGGTTTAATCTTAGATTTTTATAATAATTATATCAATTAATAAAATAATATTTGTTTTAAAAACTCATTGACGTCAATTTATTTAATATTCATATAATGACTTTTTAAAAAAAATCCAAAACAACTTGATTCTTTCAAAAAAGTTCAGTAATTTAAATAAAAATAGTCATATGTATCTATAAAATTATTGTATGGCATAAAAAGACTCAAAATATGTTTAGTTTTATATTTATAATATCATTTATTTAAATCATTCATTAATAAGTTAACCACTACATCACCATTGTGTCAAAAATAAATTTATTTATATAATGACTTAAAATTACAAATAAAATACCATGATATCATAAATATTTTTTTTTTCTTAATAATATTTATAGTCTAAGTGATCACTTATATAACCGCATATAAAAATTGTTTTACTAAAATATATGTGTTTATGTTACATTATCCTTAACATTATATTAATTTTTATAAAGTATCATTTTCACTTATAAGTGGTCCATAAGGTCTCAAAATCACCCCAATGATGAACGTGGTCCGAAATGTACCTGAAAATAGAGTTAGAAAATCTTTTAGGATAATTTAATATTATTATAATATTATTTTGTAATTTTATTTACCAGATTAATCCATTAACCACGATTAATAAAATATTTACGAATGTTACTATTCATAATTTTAAAAAATAAAAGTTAACTATTTGGAAATATCGGAACTCCTGATTCCAATTATGGAATCCATTTTTCTAAATTCATAAAAGAGAAGTTGCAGAAATTAATTTTAAATGAATTCTCATTTTCAAAACCAAACAACATGTTTTTAAGAAATTTTAATAACTATCAAACGATTGAAATTTGACTATTTACATTTTAAATTTGAAATAACATCCAATGAAAAAAAATTGTATTAAATAGAAAAAATATAATAAAATTACACATTAAAACCAATAATTAGTAAAATCTAACTATATTAATAAATTATAAATGTGGTGTTTTTCACCATAAATAGAAAAATGAACATTATCAGAAAAATAAGAAAAATTTTCCCAATGTAAAATTTTAGGTCCCTCTTATAAAGAATAAATTAATTTTTTCATATGGATTATATAAGTGTGACAAAAACAACATTTAAAAGGTGTTCTATATCAAAATGTGGTAAAAAACATTTTAAAAATATTAGAGGTTTTCATTCATAAAATCATATTCATTATAATTTTAAGCTGCTAAATTTTATTGGATAAATGTAAAGACATTTAACAAACTTTTATAATCATATTTTAGTTAGTTCTATTAGTCCCCACCATTATAATGGCAAGATGTTAACTGCAATTTAAAATAAAATTATATTATTATTTTTCAATATGACTCCACATTGTGGGAAATATATGATTTCTATGGAACCCACTGTTGTGTGTCGGGTAAACCATCACACATAACAACACTATTAAATTAAAATTAATATTTAAATAAAAAATATTAATAAATATTAAAATTTCATATTATTTATTCACCTAGGTTTTTACATCCCTCCCTCAAATATAATGATTAGTTCCTATAAAACTATCCACTGTGATTCCTAAAATGAGTATAATAATGAAAGAAAAATATGGGAATACTTAAAATGGTTGGACATAACACACACTAGTAAATGAAATATGATGATCCCATCAATTAGAACCTTAATATGAATACCCTCTCCAATACATCACTATCATATTCATATTTACTATCAGTTATTATGTCGAGTATATAAAAATATTAGATTCAATAGAGAATCAAATTGGAACACTAAAATGGATTTCTGAATCATGATTTCATACATAGGTTATCTATGTAATCTAATTAGAAGTCATTTCATGTGATAAACATAAGTATAACACTAACAAAATAATAGAAAAACTAGGTATGAGATTATATTACTTACATTATGTTGATGAAACTCTATATTATATTTATACCAAATAATAATATGCATAGGTATACAAATATTATCTTCCATGCTATAATTTTTGTATAAATTTTAATCACTCAAATCAAATTTAAATAGTGATCATTTTAATATTCTAGTGGTTCTTTATGTCAAGGTAAATGATTAATTAGGATAATGTTTTTTGAATGTATGTTTTTTATATATTACAAATTTTGTTTAACTTGTATTTAAAAACATATCTCTTTATTAAATTGATCATCTAATAAATTGTTTAGGTTTAGCATCATGATGCTTCTTCCCCTGGGCAGGATATCCAGCCTCTTCTTCATATCCTCATTCCCATACCTCAAATTAGAGTTACATTACATTGTAGTCTATATTGTAAAGGTCTAGAATTTGATTCTCATTCTCCCACAATAATTGTAACAAACTCATCATAAGTAAAATGTATCTGGACTCCAATCATTTCCTAAAATTCAATAACACAACACCCATTTATTCCATATAATTACCTAGTTAGAGTGAGCATATCCAATAGACAATAATATTTATATTTATATTCCCAAATTTAAAAATTATTTAACTATAAATTATAATAATTTATATTGATATTGTTAAAAATTAATATTTATGTTTCAAACATATTTTCTAAGAAACTTATGTATTTTTTAACATTTTTTCCTTTGACTACAGGTATCATTGAATCCCTCAAGAAAATATTCATAGTTGGTATCAATGGATCTTCAGGTTACTATATATAATAAATGATTGGAATCAATCCACTAATCCATATATGTGGCTTGAAGGAACCATTTATATCATTAAATACAATACATGTTTATTAATATGATGTTATTGTAGATTGAGAAAAATATTTTAATTACAAGATCATTATATATTTTCATACTTACTAATTAACCATTTATCATGAATGGTCACAAAATATAAACCCTCTAAAAATATATATTATAATATAAATACATATATGAGGGTCAACATGTTCACCAGACCTAATAAGATGGGACAAAAACCACAAGATTAGTAGATAATTCAATAGAATGTCAAATGAAATTGGGGATCTACTGGGAATCGATCAAACAACCACTGAGATAATAGAAGAAATTAAAATCTATATAAGGAAAAGTAGAATTATAAAGAGAAATTTTTCATAAAGAAAACGCAAAAACCAATAAGTAAACAATAGTGAGAATGAAATGGTGGTACAATTCCATCTGGAGTCCATCAGAACTTGCTAAATAATTTTTACGACCAAGGGGTCTTCTTCACCAAACATTGAGAACGTGGTGTTTTCAAAATCCATATATTAATATAAAATAGATGTTTAATAGACTCACACCTTTTATATGGTTGGATGTTTCTATCACTCAACAAACACCATGTATTTTACTAATTTCAGTATCTTTATTATTATTTTTAAAAAATATCATGTCTAAACATTTAAGAAGATATTATAATTACATATAATTTGTTTTTGTCTCAATGATAATCCAAAATTTTAAGATCATCATATATGGGATAAAAAATAGTAAGGGTTAAATTTGATAAATGACACTCGATCAATTCACTGAGATTTTGAATATGTTATCTATAATCTCAACTTCCACACTGTCATTTTTTAATAAGATTTTATTATAAGGATACAGATCATCAGTTTTGAAATTGAATAACAAAATTAGGATTAAAAGAATATTAAATGTATATTTTAAAATTAAAATAATACAATGATTTAATCTATTACAACGTTTTCAGAAAATAAACATACAGTAACTTGTAACACATCACTTAAGATTGATTTAAAATATGAAGATTTTGAATAATATATTCATGAAAACAATCAATAGAAAGATTAAAATATATAGTTTCAATAATATTTACTATTTGAAAAAAAAAATTCTCAATCCATGAGCTTCATTAATGTGTTTAAAAGGGTATGGCCATAAATCCCTACAATATCCTAAAAATAAAATTGATATTTCCAACGACCACTAATACTAAAAAAATAAGATGCGAACAAAATAAAATCAAGAGGTTTTTTATAAAAATGCATCTATTTTCATTAAAAACACAAATACTTGTCATTTTCAACATTGAGATGTGGCTAGACTATCAGAAATAATATTATAAATCTATCAATAAAAATATTCAACATATTATATGGGAAATTGAAACAACAACCCAATTTCAACCTATTATAAGATAAAATGTTGTAAAATTCATAGTTCCCACCTTAGGAATATTTCAATCATCTAATAAAAACCCATAAAAATCAAAAAACAAGAATAATAGTCACAAATTTGAGTAAAATATATCTACATTCATATATTTTTCATTGTGTTTTTGACAGTACAATTCAAAAACACTGTATATAACTTAAAAAAATAAACACATAAAAATATATTTTATAAAATTATACGGTGCAATTCTACTGGTAAATATTTTTTTGTTAATATTATGTAATGGATCAGAAGATCTCATGTAGAAATGTTATTCAACTTAATAATATATATTAGTCTTGATGTTATGATATCTTAGTGTAATCAACTTTAGTATAATTTTTTTATCTTGAGTGTTAGTATATATGAAATTAAAACATTTGTAAAAAAATTTATTAATGAAAATAATATGATTATAATTTGAACACAATTTAATATAAATTATCAGAAGATATGTCACTTTTATATTCGTCAAAATGAGAGATTTGTTTGATAAAAAATATATGAAAAAATAGTTCTCAAACTTTATATCATAGAAAAGTATACCAAATATAGAAAATAATTTTGAAGATAAAGTTGACATATGTTATTAGATGATATTTAATTTGAGATTTTTATTCACCATAATTGTAATTTGAAGGATTCCATTTTCACAGGTCATAGATATCTGAAACATATATCCTTTTTTTAAAAATTATATTATTTTAAGAATAAAAAAGCTATTGAGCTATAATGAATTGTTTAATTATTTCCTCATATAGTGATCATACCCACTGGAACCAGATTTCCCCTTTTATAAACCTCATATATTTCTATGTTACATATATTGAACTAAAGAATTATAAACATGGATTAAAAATAGTTTCCTAGGCCTATTTTGTAAGAACTTATATAAAACTATATATCATTACTTAGAATAATACATATATTACCTAAATGTTATTATTCTCTTTTATTATATAAAATAAAAAAAATTAATATATAAACAACAGTTTCCATCTGTTTTTGGAACACTTCATACTATAGGATCGTACAATGTATGAAATGTTGTAAAAACAATTAAAACCAATGGCATTTGTAATAATTAACTTAAAAATATTTTAATTGAAATATAGATAAAAACGAAAAATTTAAACTTTATAAAACTAAATAATCAATGATAATTTTAAAATTATTTATAGTGAAACAATTTTGTAGTCATCAAACGAAACTGTATGACATGAATTAATAATAACTTTTTGTAGAAGTTACCAGTTCTGATGAACTATTTTAATTATGTTATTGAAAAGTGATATAATATGAAATGGAATGAGAAACAATTAAAGGCAATTTATTTTTTTATAGGAACATAAAATTTATTGATGACAGAAGAAACCTCAAAAAATCAAATCATCTTTAGTCGGGTTTTTTATTATTAATTATTTATAGAGTAGAATATGTATTCACCAATGATGTTGTTGTTTTGTTTACAAATTGGGAATATGGCTGAGGTGTCGAAAAAAATAGAAAAAAATTAATAATAAATATATGAATAATTTCTATAAATTATTTAAACAATAGTTTATATAGTAGACAATGGTCAATGGAAAATAATATATTCAATTATATGAGCATTGGTTATGCAAGATGTATGCAGACATTTTTTACAAAATAGATCACTAGGATTTGAATGTTTCCATAAATGGATTTTTTGGATTATTCTGTAGCTATTATTTTAGAATTATCATTGAAAATTTTGATCATGAAAAATGTTTTAGTCATTAAATATATGGGTATATTAAAGATGATATAAAAAAGTTTAAATTAGTAAATAAAAATAATAAATAATAATATATATGTTGTATAGACCAAGTGGAACCTCATAATTAGATTTCTGACTAACTAGACGTAGTGGCCTATGTAATCATTGATGAAAAGATAATTATGATCTCTAATTAGGTATTATATTCATATTTTAAAAACCATGTAATACATGAAACTTATTCTTATTTTCTAAAAAAATTCATTTTAATGAAAAATATAAGATGGTTTTGGTGCTACTACATTTGAAATGATGAAATACATATTCTCATTACATATGATATTTTCAATATCAAAAATAGTTGCTAAAAAATTATTTAAATACATAGATTATATCAACAAACATAGAAGGATAATTATCATATATGAAAAACATGAAAATTATATCTTTCATAAGTTTTTGAAAGAATACTATACATGTAGGAAACATAAAAAACCTAACTATATAACTTAAAATATTTTCTATTAATTTATATTTGTTGTTATAAATACAATTGACTCAAAATAACCTCTCTATATAAGGTTTATGGTAATATATATGAAAATTGTTAATGAACATATAGAATTAGGGTATCTATCAAATTATCTATCAATCTAGATATATTTTTTCACAATGTATAGATTATAGATGAAATAAGGACTCAACAATAAAATAAAAAAAGATATAATTCCTAAAAAAATTAGATAAATAGAGTGTGGGATAAATCCAATTATGAAACTTTGTGTATCCTTTAGTTTAATACTATATTTCCAAGACTATTGAATAAAAAGGTATACTATTAATAGATAATTAATGTGTACAAGTGATGAGGCATGGATCAAATAAATATAGTGTATCCAAGGTAACAATAAATTGATACATAATTTCATTACAATTTAACTTTAACCCTACTTTCAATTCAATTTAAACAATAGATTCCTATGAAATTAAAGGACTAAAACATGAAGAGAAACAATGAATACCTGATAAGGGGATCAATTATTGAATTGTTAAATAAGAAAAGGGTTTTAATCCATGCTCTATTCGACACCTCATAATTTTATTCTACCATGAAAAAAGAAATTGAGTATCGCTACACATGGTTATAGGAGAAGGTACATAATTGAGGGGTGTGATTGTGGGTGTGATCAATGTTGATGAACCAGGTTTGTCAGTGTATATAGACATCACTGGTGTAGGGGTAATGGTAAATGAATAAGTGGGGATAAGGTTGTCGTGGAGAAACATAATGATTGGTGTGGTAATATAATTTTAGATTATTTATTTTTCATTTATTTATAGTTGTCTATTTATTTTTTCCATTCCATTCTTTTTAAAAAAAATATGTTTTGATAAAATGATATGAAGATAAAATATTAATTATATTTATAAAGTAATAAATATTGAAAAAAAAAATTAGTTTTTTACCAATATTTTCAATATTATTGTGAAAATAACAACATTATTTTTTATGATTAACTTAGAAATCAGTATTAAATGATTTTTTTTCAACAGAAATGTACTTTTTTTAATAGTTAACTAATGGAATTTGTTTTTTATAATTATTTTGTTATATTGAAAAAATTATTTCAATGAACATATATATTGGAAAAAATTGTTGGTATTAATGACCAATAATAATATTATGGTAAAAAAATATTGATATTAATAAGATAATGAAAAAACTTAATTGTTGGTAAACATAATTATTAGCCTAAAATATTAGTGTCAACTGATATAGATTGGTAAAAATAAAAGTTGGGAAAAATATAATATTAAAAAAAATTAATATATTTTATAATTGTTCATGTTTACAAACATATAAATTATATATCACTAAAAATATATTTGTATATGTCATTTTTTATTATGTAACCCAGAACTCTATAATCACCTTTACTATATGGATTTTATCCACAACACAAAAACTTTTCCCTTTACCAATGCTCAGGAATTTCGTCATTGAATCACTTTACATTCTTTAAAAACCCTATATATTCCATTAAATATCATTTTATATCAGAAGTGTTTTTTATCTTTAAAAATTTAAATATAGTTAAAACATTTTAATGAGTTACCAATAACATGATGTTTGGTAAAACAATGATGGTGCTGATTTATGAAAATAAGATCACCTAAGAAATTATTTCATACCAATTTTATGGTCTTTATGAAAAGATTGTAATATGAATTAAGATATATTAGTTACCTTAACCCTTCCATCTAAAGCCCTATAATAGTGCAAAACCACCACATCAGAAGGTATGGAATGAAACTACATCCATTCGATGATAAAATAAGTAGTTATTAATATCCATTCAACATAACCTGAGATATTAAGAATCTGACCATTGGAGTAATGATTTTAAATAGTATTTTACTCATTTGTCATAAAAAAAATAGGTGACAACAAGATAACTCTTAGAGGTATAATTTATTTAAGTCTTCAACTAATTATTTAATAATTCACATCAAATTGTTTTTCATTCTGAGTTTTTCTAAGGGTTGTTCATATATTTATTTCATTATAAAATCATATAACATTTCATGTCATAATTATTTTTTAGATATACTAGTAATGTAGTTGGAGAAACGAGATAAAAATTATGTAGTGTGATAATACTTAAAATAGTTATGTAATGGTAAAATTAGTTACTAGTTACGTAGCAGGAATGTCAAGCTACCAATTTTTGTAGAAGAATCATGGTGCTACCTGTTTTAGTATCAAGGGTAACCAAGATACCATTTATAGAATCAAGGAAATTCTAATAAAGATGATCGAGGAATTAATGGGCAAGGAATAAATATCCATGCTTTATGCATTACGAAGAAGAGGCCTTTTGTCGGGTTATAGTTCGAGATTTCTGAGATCTGGTATATAGATTTGTCATTCACTTTGGATTAAAAGTGTTAATTCTATTAAAAAATTTATTTTATTTTCATTGGTAAATCTATTCCCCATAGTTTCTTTTAATTCCAATGATTATTTATGTTTATCATATTTAGAATTAATAAAATATAGATAGATTTACAATTTCTCTATTCATATTAAGTGGATTAGTAATTTAAAATACCAATACTTAAACTATATACCATTAATTTTAAATATTTGGCTTATTGATTGATTGTAATAAAAATATAGTTATTATGGGCTTATCATATTTTTTTATTTCTGATACTCTTATCACTTGAAGAGGAATGAAACATGCACTTGATTTTAAATTTGTATTCACCCTACTATTTTAGTATAACTTCCCTACCTCTTCAATCCTACATTTGGTATTAATTCAAGGTTTCAACATCAGAAACTGAACATAATAAATCTATTTAATAATTTTTAGTTATTCTATATAATTTTAATATTTCATTTTCCATTCAAATATAATGTATTTAATGATTTCAATTTTGTATGGAATTTTTCTTGTTGGATTTGATGGAGATAATCCCATATTTGTTATATATAATATATATATATATATATTATGGCTTTCATGAAAATTGATATTTTTATTCAAAAAGGGGAATATCATTTTTATTTACAAAGATAATAGTTATAGATTTGGTAGTTCAATAATACACATGACTATAATTTTTTATAGGATTTCATTTCATAAAATCATTGGGATTAAATTCATATTGCACATTAATTTTGGCCACAATATTTATTCAGGAATTTTAATTCTATAATAAATGATACTTACCAAAGATAATCCTTCAGAATTTATATGATGGCTGTATTATATGATATTATTTCATTATTAAAGAAAACTCCCCATGATCCATATCTCTCTCTTCATTTTCTTTCTTTGAATATTAATGTACAACCACACAATGGAGAGAAGAAAAATCTCATCCAAATATTATATGATTCAAATAAGAAAATGCATACTACATAGAGGTTGGATAATTTTTCCACTTTTGACATCTTTATCATAAAAATAAGGAGATGAAGACATGTTAATAAATTTTGTAGAGTACAATACACATGTTTCACACTATTATTGATATATTTATTTTATATAGTTATATATTATCTTTCATAGAGATCCTCATACAAGGGTGTTAATCACATCCTCTTGATTTGATAATTATTAATACACACTTTTGAAACACTTCAGTGGTATCAGAGATGGTCCATGGAATGTTTTATAATACTTCTGATGAAACAAAGAACGGAATTAGACAATGGGTAATTTCCTTGTTTCTAGAAATTAATGTTCTTTGAAGGGTTTACCCATACAAAGTTGTGATATGTAATGCCAACAATAATCTTACCATTACACAGTTGATATGGGAATAGGTAACAAAGATATTATGCTTACACAGAGTGGTCTATGTAAGGGTCATCAAAACATAACTTTACCTGATATTAGGGCTATGTAATGTTAGTTTTATTTTTAAATATGTTACAAATAAGTAACTCAGTGCTTCATCCATATTTTTATGACTAATAGAGCCACTGGCTAATGGTTCTAGAAATTTACAATTATGTAGTGAAAGAAAAATAAATAATACCATTACATAAATCACATGTTTAATTATATTATCTATAAGTATGGCTCTATGTAAGGGTTATTTCCAACTTACCCTTATGCAATAGTTAATAATTTTATTAATTGTAGTCAGGTACTTACTCTTATGTAAGTTGTCTACATAAAGGTTATACCCTTACACCATGAATTTTATTAGTGTTACATAAAGTTAAAAAAGCATATTTCCTTTAGGGAGTGGTTCCAAAAGTTCTATGTAAGGTTTATGTGATACGTACCCATACCCAGAGATATCATATAAGGGTAAAGGGAAGATACCCCTATACAAGAATGGTTTCCTATGTAATGGTAAACAAAAAATATATTAATTTATTTTTTTCAATTCATAAATTATTTTTAAGATTTATAACATATTTATAAATCATTATTCAACTTATTTTGGGAATATTTAATTTTTAAGCAATTTATAAATTAATATATTAATTATAAATTGTTTGTAATTAAATTAATTAAATGGTTATGAAACATTTAATTCTATAACTTTAATTCTTAATATCTGATTTTTTTTTTGAATTATATAGAAATTCTTATGATTTAGAAATA
Source organism: Viscum album (assembly GCA_963277665.1). NCBI lineage: Eukaryota > Viridiplantae > Streptophyta > Magnoliopsida > Santalales > Viscaceae > Viscum > Viscum album. Next base: position 1,111,843,994 of record OY728129.1, on the reverse strand, counting down.
AATGTTTCTATTTATAAATCATAATAAATAATTTATAAAGGGTTATATTTTATGAAATAAGCACAAAATATAAATTATTTATATTTAAATTATGAAATATTCATAGTTAATCCAGTTGAATTAATTAAAATAAATAGAATTTATTTTGATATTATTTAATCCACATCAAAGGGTTTTTGATGAATGATATGATCATGGTTTAAATAATATTTTGTATATTATATTTAGATTATGTAATATATTTAAATAATAAAAATTGAATTATAAATAGGTTATAATTCCTAAAATATCATTTATTTAAATTAGAAATTACATACAATGATTAATATTAAAGAGTTCATATTGGAATGAATATAAAAGTATTATATTAAATATTATAGAATATCAATAATATAATAGATAAAAATTATATAATGGTATATAATTTTATTTCATTTAAAAATAATTGATAAATTATTATATCCTGTTTAAATATTTTAATTTTTCATTTTTTAATTGTTTATTCAATAGTTTATTCATAGTTATGAATTTTTTTATACAATGATTGTCAGTATGCCAAAATGTATCTGATAAATCACTTCAAGGATAAATTCTTGTATTACATTCTATGAATGCCTCTATAATTAATTCTGTATTTCAGATTCATTGACATCTACTTGTAATTGATGTTAATAGATTGAATTAGTGGTTGAATATGGTTTTTACAAAAGGTGTTAGAGTTTTGATGAATTGGATTATTTCTTGAGTAATGTATCCCTTGGTAGAGGGGATTGGGGTTGGACTACCTACACACATGGAGGCCTATGCCTTATCAAGGAATGTTTATGTGGATGGATATCGATCATCCTAGGCATTCTCAGGTGGAGATTTTCAAACTAATATTATTCAAATCAATTACCTTACATTTTCATGCACCTTATACATATGATGCATTTGGATATGTATGAATATATTTGACTTCCAATCTTAGGCGAGTAACAAAACATTGTTGATATTATAAATTGTTACACATTATTATGGTTTCAACATATGGGTTTGGTGAAGGGAATAATATTCTAAACTATAACAGTGCATGAATGAATACATAAATGGAATAACATGAGATAATATGTATATATTAAATCCTCCTCATATACTATGTGTTATTTTTTTTCCAAAGAAAAACATTTTAGTACTTAAATAATCTTTTTAGGTAAATATAGTTTATGATTGGTTCCCTTGGATTATCCCTTGTTAGCTTATTTTTTTTATTTTCATTGGATTAAACTAACCATTATAGCATAAATAGATTTGGTCACTAGAGGAATATAGTTGAGTTTATCCATATGATGGATTAGAAAAATATGAATCCACTTAACTATCAGAGAGTCATTTGTTATATGACTAGGATGATTCCCTACATAATTATACAAATAGTGGAATAATTTCAAATGAAACCCAAATATTAGTGAAATATATATATTTTTGAACTAATTAATATAGTTGTTATTTAAAGGGGGTTTTCATTTTAGTGAGATACAATTTATTAAAATTCATTCTAATATCGTTTAAAATATATGATAGTCATATTATAAAATATTATATTGTAGATATGATAATAATCATTATCATCATGATGAAAATTTTAATTTGTAATTATTAAGGGGAAACTTAATGTATGTAGCTGTTAAGGATGGTAACATCAATAATGTTCTTAATAAATATTGGTGATACGGGAAAAAATATTCTTTAGTAAAATTCTATGATTTAAGAAAGTTTATACCTTCGTAATAAAGGATCGAAATAGTTTAAAATTTAAATATAGATGATTATATAAGAATATAATGATTAATTAATTGTCTTAATGGGATTAGATAAAAAAATGTATTGTTATGGTTATGGAATTTCTTATATTATCATCTATGGAAATGTTTCAACAATATTAATGAATTAAGGAAAATATTAGGGGATATTATCATAGTGCTGACTAAGGATGAGCTGGGAATATGAGATATAAATTCTGGTAAAATATGGATAATACAAGTGAGAACAAGTTCAAATAAAAAAAATATATATTTTGAGAATTTATACAATTTTTTTTAAGAAGATAATCATGGAAATTGAATCCTATGGTTTTTCTAAATGAGTAATAATAATTCAATAAGATTGGATTATTAAGAATATAATGAGTATTGGAAAGTGCACAAAATTTGAATGTTAGATATGGATGCTATATAAATTAATTCTTTAATATTGCTGGGTATGTGATACCTAATGTATCTTTGAAAAAGTTTTATAAATATAAATGAGTTACAAATAAATGGAATAATTAATTGAATTTTTATTTTATTTTTATTTTATAATGTAAATAGTTACTATATTATAGATTTGAATGTAATGCATTATTTTAAGATCAAATGAATTTAAGTAAATGTCTTGTATATTCTTCTCATTTATCATATTTGATAAGATAATATTATTAATAATAAAGAGTATTTATGAACAAAAATGAGATTATTTTTGTATACATGTTGTTTACAACACATCAATTTCTATAATAGGATTAGAGAAGAAGATATAAATAAATTATTTTTATCCAGGATAAAATGGTTTATCTGTATATCTGTTAAAATATTTGGGACTACATTCCCTCTGCCCATAGGTAGTATATATTAATTTAGTAATATTTACAAATATATAAGTTCAAGACACATATAATTCCATATATGATATAGTTTATTTGTTTAATATAATTAAAAAAGGTAATAAATGATATTTCATGAACCAAAAGTGTCTTTGGATCTTCAGATGATATTATTAATATATTATAATATATAAGAGGCTAGTGGAAGAATTTTAACTTAATGATGTTCAATGTTAACAAATAAATAATTATACCAATATAATTATAAAGTGAATTTTAATTAATATCCTAAGACTGTTAGAATGCATTAATAAATAATAATGTAAGAAGATAAATTATTTGAAGGAAATATTTGATGGAATAGGGTTATGATGATGATGATTATAAACATATAAAGAGTTTAAAGTAGAAAATAAAAGATGACATGTTAAGTCTTTAGGTTGTGAAGTTAAGAATTATGAATGTGTTTAACAAGATGAAAAATTATGAAGATTATTACTAAATCACACCATTATTAAAAATAGGATTCTTTTGATTCTAACTAAATATTTTGTTAGAGTTTTTTATTATGTGGTCACAAAGAGATGTGATAGGTATTATATATGATGTGATGTGTTAAAAAATATTTAATGTTTGGAAAACATAAGACTGATATGATATTTTATCATATATGATATCATAATCCAGTTAATTGAGTTCGTTGAAAATTCATAAATAGGTTATGAATATTAAAATGTATCACATTTAACGAGACTGATATGATATTTTATCATATATGATATGAGGCCTTGTAGTCATACCACTTTGTCTTGGGCCTTCGGGCTATGTAATGGGTCCCCCACAACCCAGTTTGAAAGTTCTCATTGCATTAAATAATAAATGAGGCTTTGACACCAACATTAAAAAAAAGACAACCATTTTAAAATTCATTGTCATTAGCTACATAAATGTATATATAGATATATTGTTTTTGGATTGCAATGATAATTAACCTATCGAAGAATGAAATTGACTTTATCCCTAACCGATGTTTTTCATTGAGTAATATATGTTATGGTGAAATTTTTATGTTACTGTGAGTGGTATTCTTGTATAGAGATAAAAAAAATATGATAATGAGGCTAAAGGAAAATAATGGGAATCTTTGTGTTTACTGTTGACCCATTATGTCTACGACATGGAGTTTCATACATATATATTTGGTATTCTATTTGTGCAAGGATTATATTTTAGTCTCTACCAAATGAGGTTGGAAATATACTATAATGATAAACCTCATACTTTGATACCCTACATATGAATGTCTATCTATTGACTTAGATAATACGGGTGTGGTTGGGTATGTTGTTGATCATTTCATAAACTGAAGATTAACCAAGAAGGGAATTATCCTCTCGTATAATGACTATTACATCTGGGAGCTCAATTGAGATGGACTATTGGAGTGTTCAACATCACCGAGATATTATATTTCTATCCAGATAAGGGAAATGTGGAATTATTATCCATAAAGACAAATAAAATATGATTCATTCATTGATCGTATTAGATTTTACTTTGGGAATAATGAATAGACGAGTTGGCCATATGGGATTGACATGCTCTGGGTCCCATGTTTAATGGAGGTATTGGAAAAATAGAAAATTTCACTAAGTATATTTCTATATGATGTATACTTTTGGAAACATGTATAAAGACACATGTGATTAGTGTAGATCACACCATATCCCTTTGTAGCTTGTGTAGAATTCATGTTTTCCCTTAACAATATATTGTTTACATATATATGTCCAAATATTCATATTATTTTCAAATTATAAAGGCTTGTGGGGTCACACATTGTGTTTGACTAAATGGGAATTATGTTTTGACTCAAATAGGTTCTTTATAATTATTTTCATGTTAATGCAATTTTTTGGATTGGTATTCACAAGGTATTTCATTGGATTTTATACAATGGAATGTTATTGATATATTTATAAAATTATTTTGGAAGATATCCAATGGTTTTTGGGATATGATTTCAAAAGTTATTGTGTATGATACAATAAAAGGTGAAATGACACAATGTCTATTGGGATTTAGTGAACGTGGGAGATTGACATAGATATGGCTAAATCGATTATATATATATATGATATATATATTTGTATATAAATAATGGATTTAAAAATTTGTGAATTTTATGAAGAAAGGGGAATATCATTTATATTATCTATGATTATAGTTATCGTTTGGAAAATTTGATCATCCATACAAATATCATTTATTGATGTATTTAATTTTTGGATACGTTTTTGCAGTAAATTAATATGATGCATTCTTTTTATACATGGGTTATATTCATGAATTTTGGTTAATAATATATCATAATTAAAAGGTAACATCTTTGAGGATTTCAAATTATATAGCTATGTAATGGGTGTAGTGTATTAGATTATTTCATTATTGGAAAAAACTCTTCAAGACTCGTATCATTATTCACCTTTCTTCTTTTCACATTTGGTAGTATCATATAATGGAGAGAAGATGAATCCCATCTGAAATTCATATTATTTAGATTGTCTCATGGATAAATGATATAAGTGGGATGATTTTCTCACTTATTTGATCTGTATCACATGAATATGGAGATAAATAAATTCTAGTGGATTGTATAGAGTATGGTATGAAGTATTTATTGTCTTATTCATTTTAATATTTTATTTTACTTCATATTATACTGTATAGTGATCCTTAGACAAGGTTTATGATGGATTTCATTTGAATTGTTAATTTTTACAAGACTCCTTCAAAACTCTTCCAAATCCACCAATAATATTAATCAAAATTGGAAACCCGTTTTTGTTGAAATTTATATATATATTGTAGAGATAGAATAGAAAATTCTATTATCAACAAACATGTTTTAAATTTTATTATTCTTACTAGATATTATAACATTCCTAAAAAAATATGTTTTTAGTTTTACAATATAATTGAAAAATAAATTTCAGTTGAATTTTAGTTCTAGAGATACTATTCTTTATACTGTTCAAGGAAATATTTGTAGCCAAATTTCTTCTTGTTCAACAACATTTGGAATCAAAGAAAAAAATAGAAGTAACTCATTTCAAAACATAAAAATTTATTGAAACTAAGAAAGCTATGTTTAGAGCAGATTATCAACCATTTTATTTTCTCCAAGGTGAATCAGTTGCTCATATTCATCAAAGATTCATTACGATTGTTAATATTCTACAATCCCCTTGTGAAAAAATTTTAATTTGATTACCAACTTATTGAATAGTTATAGATATTTTATTGAATTAATATTATTATAAACATTCTAATATTTATGATACTAAGAATATCACAAATGTTAACCCATATGTCATTTTCATATTGTTAGTTCAATATTAATTTTTGTGTAAAAGAGAAGAAAAAAAGGATAAAATGAAAAATGGACTTTCTTCAAGTATCAGAACATCAAATAAAAAGATGGGTGAGAAATCACATCCAAGATAAATTCAATAAATTTTTCTAAAGAAAGTGAGAATAAACAAAACTATTTTGAACATTCTATCATCGTTTGAAGGATGTTAAAACAAATTAATTTTAATATAAAATATTATAAGGAAATAAATACTTATTATACTTCAGAACCAAATGTATATGAATGTATAATGATATGACATAATATAACTGACTATCCTAAGTTGAAAATAGATATAAATTAAATCTTCTATAATTTATTATAAGATAATGAGTAATAAAATTATGATAGTATTGGACACTAGGAGTATATTTGATAGTGAATTTACTTCATAAAGTGAATTTAAAGATACTGAATTTAGAAGAAAAATTTTAGGTACTACATGAAATTAATTAAATTCATGGGAAATTTTTTCGCAAAATTTACTATTATAGATATTAAAAATTTATCTTTTTATTCAAAGTCCAATTATTCATTTAAAATTTATAATAATGACAAAATTAATGTAGTTCATGAAAGGTATAATCAAGATTTTTTGAGATCATAGGGATGGAGAAGGGGGGGAATTGGATATCCTTTTTTTATATTCGATTTCTTACGAAACAACATTTTCTTCCAATTAAAGATGTATGTATTTTTCAAAAATAGGTATAAAAGTATATCCATAGGAACATAAGAACATACATGTTTGAATATTAGGTAAGATTACTTAGACCTTGACATTGTCTGAAAATAATCTAATACCACACAATCCTCTAGAATCAAATTCTCTGAGTGTGGTTACATAATGAACATACATCACAGGGTTCAATAAAAAAAATTGAACTCAATAATAAAAACAAAAAATGTTATTAGCATTTTATATATTTTGAATAATTATTAATATTACTACTTAATCTTCCTCTAATAAATTTATATCTCACTAATTAATCTTGTATGAGTATTTTAAGTATTGATAAATCAATATAATGATCATTATATCCCCTATATTTTCCTATCCTGGTAATTGAAAATCTCTGATCACCCATAGATTATTCCATTGATTTCTATTACATTCAGTGATTAAAGTACAAGTGGATTTTGTGTTCAATCCCAATAATAAGAAAAACTAAAATTTAAATTACAAATCCCAAATAAACCACTAACATGTTAAAAATATTATAAAACTTTGAAGAAGTTATAGGATAATTAAAAAATCAGAATTAATCAATAAGGGGAATGAGGGAACTCTCCATGATGTGACCAGAAATGGCCTAGTGTTCCATAATAATATTTTTTAAAAGAAATATATGAATTAGATGTTGAAACAACTAAAAAAATGATCCATAGAGACTGATAATGATAGAATGTGGTTATTTTCAACACTATAAATACTAATTTAACTATATAACAACTCTTCGGAATCGTTGGGCCTTCAAAATTCACCATTCAACTGACATTGTTTTTTATGTGCATATGGAATGTTTTTATTTGTAGTGAGAGTAATGCCCTCTCCATATTTGGATGATCTAAATGTTTCAAATATCCAAGTCATTAATGGATTCAAACAAGGGAATAATTCTCAATTCCTCTATTTTAGACGTTATTCCCATGAACAATCTTGGAATTATTTGTGAATATTCCATGAGTATGTGCTCTGGTACAATGTGGCAGTTGTGAAAATCATGCTCTGTTTTGTTTTTCCCCAAGGATATTTATCTATAGAAATGTGGTCCATACATCTGGCCTTGTAATGAATTGAGAACATATATACTCATCTATAGGACTGAATTTAGTCTTCAAAACTATATTTGGGCGTTACTTTTGTTCACATACTGGGTTATATTGCACCTTTAATCTTCATGCATTCTTCTTGGATTCAAAATTTACATTCCAAGAAACCTCAGACATAGGTTTTTGTGTAGAGTCTAGATGCTGATGTTTCTTACAACATGGGGTGTAGATGGATGATTTCAATACCCTAGGAATGTACAAGGAGGGATTTCTATGTATGAACAATTTTATTTTGGGATGTGAAATTGGAAGGAAAACGAGATGCTAAATGAATTGGCTTTTTGAATAGAACAATGTGTTAGGAGAACTGGAATTAAATATGTTATTTGAGTGTTCACCATGTGTGACCTCTCATGTGGTCCTATTAACTATATGCATATATTTTCCGTTGGACCTTCCAAAACTAAAAATTATAATGAAAATCACAAAAATATACTAGAGAACATATTATTTTATGGTACCCACAATCGATTAGTGAATCATAGTTAAAAATATTTTTTCTTGAGATAAAATTATCCATTAAGGACCTCTGAATAAAAAAACATGCATCTTTGGTCTAGTTTCTTCTGGTAGAGATCGATAGACATTAGAGTTTGGTTATGATTCAAAGCTCAGTGGTGGTGTGAGACTAGGCCTCTAAAATGGTGGGTATTAAGAATCCTCTCCCTCTAGCCAGGTAAGGTGTTCATAGGTATTCCGAGAGTATGGTTGTAGGGTTTAGTTTATTCATTAGAGGTTGTGACTATGGAATATTCTATATCCAAAAAACTGGAAAGCTTAGCTATTGAAATATTCAAGGGAGGTCATAGATTCAGCTTTATCCTCATTGATCTTCATGGGATATTGTGTACATCATCCTTAGTATTGGAATGATGTTAATCTTTGATTCGATTTATAGAGGAGATGGTGGTCATGAATACACTTATATGGAAAGATATGCTTTTCGTCCATTGTGAGTGGAAATTATTTAATTATTTATTTATTCTATCCCATAGTAGTGTTGTCCCAACACATAATCTCTTATGGTGTTACATCATAAAACCCATGGAGTTTATGTCTATGTTTCTCAAACTCTATTTTTTTAGCATATTTGGTTTTCAATCTTTCCCATACTTTGATTTGACTCCTTTGGTAGCCCAGTATTTTTTTCCAATATATAAATAGGAAATCCATTATCTGTCTATACATGTATAGTAGGGGATTAAGTATCAATATATTAAAATTTATCTGAATATATCTTACCAAATCCTTTAAAATATTCGTTACTTAAAATAGATTTGAAAAAATATATTTTCAGAAATGGTTTTAGTAGAAAAATCATGTTGTTCAAGATCTAGTTTGAATAATATTCTATAATAAAAAATAAAAAATATTATTTAGGAAAACACCACACATTAAAATGGTTTACAATAAAAAAAATATGTTCCCATTAGGGTATTTAATTTAGTCTATTATGTTAAAATATACTGCATCCTCACCAATAACCACTAATAGGGTACATTCTTTAATATTAATAATAGTTTTATCATATTTGAGATATGGCCTACCTATAACGATGAGGGAAAGATTATTAACTTTTTCATCCTCAATTTTTGTATGTAGATGTTTTAAGGTAATGGATAAACATGTAGAATTACTAAAAATCATCAAAAAATCTATTTATTAGATGGTTGTTATATTAGAAAGTTGTACAACCATATATAAGGGTTTTAGTTCTCATATCTGTTGAGACAAGTAATCTAAATAAGGTGTAACATTAATTGATGATCCTAGATCACATATGAATTGGAAAATTTGAGCTTTCATATAGTGTATTGGATAGAAAAGATAAATATATCTTGACACTATTGTGCTATTTGTCCGGTTAGAAGAGAATAATTGTTTTTACATTCACATACATTTTATTCAACTCAAAATATTCACCTTCTATTGGAAATTAGTTTAATGAACATCACATACCTTGAAATCTAGTGGATGGAATCCTACATGGTATATTGATTTCCAATTTTCTAAAGACATCAAGAATCTCATGTTGTGATGAATCTTTTGTGGTTTTCTTGGTTTTATGATTTCATAATGGGAAGGGAGGTTGGGGTTGTGATGAATCATCAATATTATCCATCACTTTGTCTTTGTTTTATAGCACCTTAACTGCATCTTCCATAGATAATTTTTTTGTTAGTATCATTAGGTCTATGTTTTTGTTCACTTCCATCAATGATCTCTAGGGGTGTTTTTTCACTGATATCTAGATCCTTATAACACTTTAATGTAATTGAAATACCATTTCATTTATAGTTAGTAATTTGTAGAGCTTTGATCTTTCTTGAGCCAGGTTTTACCATATTGTTATGGGTGGTCATTGTTTAGTCAATAAGGATTTACTTATGAATTTTCCATTACTTCATGCAAGGGTGAGATTGATAAGTCATCATGGTTTTCTTATGACTTGACCATTCTTCTTGTTTTGAAAATCACAAACACCTTATCCTAAGGAAAATTTCATTTTAACCCTATAAGGAAAATTTTCCTTCCCCAATTAAATTTACCTTAAAATGTTTTCTTTCCTAAATTCATAATTCTTAAATGTGTAAAATTAGGATTATGTTCTCTGAATCATATAATACATAGATATGAGGTATTCTGTTTAAGACTGTAAATTCTAGTTATGAACTATCATGAAGTTCAACTCCAAATTCTGGATATGAACATATGAAAAAACAGACTATGAATTATAGTCATGACTTCTTATTACGAATTATGGACATGAACTCTTTAGAGTTCTGACTCTAAATTCCCATTACGAATTCTGATTACGAACTTCTCCATGTTCTGACTTTCAGTCTTTTGAATACAGACTCCGAATTTCTATGAGTTCTGAATCTGAATTCTTATGATCTCTGACTACGAACTTTTCAAGTTCAGGTTCCGAATTTTGGTGAAACCATGCTCCGAATTTCCTTGAAATTCAGACTTTGGATTTCTACAAAATTTAGGTTCTGAATTCCTAAAAAACAGAATCCAAATATCCTTGTGTTGTAGACTACAAATTCTGTTTTTACTTAGACTCCAAACTTTTATTGACCTTCATTCTGAATATCATTTTTTTATTATAATTACACACATTTTGTTATCAAACTATTTCATGCTTTCAATTATTAACTAATGGTTGTCTAAGTGACACGTGTATAGGTCCCTCTGGAATTCTAGGTAAAATATGACAATTGGAGGAGGGACCCAACCATTGGAGCTACGCCAATAAATTGGATCTCATTTGAAAAGAGCTCACAACCTTGACACCGATCTTTGAAAAAGTGTTGTTGAAGTGATTTTTATAGAGAGAGGCTCTTATAATTTCTCATGCTTTGTGCAGAAATATGTGAACTGCTCATTCAAAAAAATTTCGTGGATAATTTCTTAGTGAAGAGGTTTGATTACCTTTAAAATTAGAGACTTCGGGTTGTGAAGTCAGAGGTGCTGATTTCCTTACAAATCAAGGTCTTGCAGGGATAGTAAGACATATACTGATCTTTAGATTGAGGGATTACCTGGGTTTGGGTAATATATACTTTTGTGAATGTATAAATTGAGGGACCTCTTATTTAGGGTTGTTGGATACCCACCTCTTTGGGTTTAAAGAGTTTATACTTGTTACTTGTAGTTTTTCTACATTGTTTTTCCGCTGCATTTTTATTGTCGATGAAGGTATAACTTTATTATTCCTCCTCATACATGTACTCTGATTCATTTATATTCTATAATCATTAAGGTAGAATATTATCTATTGCAAACTTATGTTATGTTTCATTTATGGAGTCACTTTTCCAGAATCAAGCATGTTGTTAGAACTTAGAGGTGTTTTGAATTTTGGTTATCCTTAGAAGTTCCAAAGGATTTTTTAAAGAATAAAATTCAACCACCCCCCCCCCCCCCCACTTTTATTTGTATCTCATTTTACATATTTGATCTTACATTTGGTATTAGAGTATACCATACTCAGACATACCATTGTAACATTTGGTATCAGAGCGTTGGTTTAATCTTTATTAATCTCATGATTAGATTCAGAAGGGAATTCTCAAAATCGCATTTTCGGAAATCATATTTTTCGAATTCATATTGATCAGATTTAGTTTTTCTTAGATATACTATTGCTCTATGTTTTCCTTTATTATGATATTTTTCCATGTTTTCAAACTCATACTACTAACAAGTTTGTGTTCCAAAGATTTTATTTTGAATAGAAGGTTTAAACATTGGTTCTATAGATAATCTAAATCCAACCAGACCTCCTATTTTTTATGGAAATGATTATGAGTACTTGAGAGATAGGATGAAGAAATTCATTATCAATACTAGAGTTGATAACTATCTAATACTTACTAATGATTATAAGATTCCATATAAAGAATTGAGAACCTTTACGAATCATGAGAAATGAGAATATCAAGAAAACAGCAGAGTCAGAAATACGTTGTTGTTTACTTGACTAGGATCATCTATAATCAAATATCATCGTGTGAAGTTGCAAATAGTATCATGAAGAATCATTAAGTGACACACATCGGTACATCCAATGTTATAGAGACCAGAAGAGCTATGTTGAGAGCTGAATATCATAGTTTTATCTTTCTCCATGGAGAACATGTAAGAAAATTACAACAAAGGTTTATGACTATCATGAATAGCCTACAATCTATGGTAGAAAAATGTTTGGATGATGAGGCTCTTGTGGAAAAGATCATGGAAATCATGAAAAATGAATGGGAGTCCAATAGGACATCTATTGATGAGAACATGAAAGTTACTCATATTTCCTTAGATGATTTGTTTGTAACTCTTCTTCAGTATGAAACTAGAATAAAGAGAGATGTTGAAAATGTAAAGAAGAAGAATGGGAATGGAGGAGTTGCTTTTACTACCACTTCTAATCATATGAAATCCAACACCCTAGAAAGAGTAACTAGATCAAAGACAAAGAAATTCATTATTCAGTCAGAATCTAGTGATATAGAAAAGTCAGAGAATGATTTAGAAAATCTTGCTCGGAGAATGAACAAGATTGTAGCTCAAAGGAACCATCAGAATAAGTACAATAAGAAAGATTAAAGATATAAGAAAGATATAGACGTTTCTTGTTATGAAAGTATAATAACAGGTCACATCAAACATGATTGTCCTTTGTTAAAGAAGAAGGAAAATAAGGAAAAGAATTTAGAAAGGAACAAGAAGAAATTCTATCAATCAAAGAACAAGAAATGTCATAATGGTAATGATACTTGGAGTGCTAGTTGTAGAGACTCTTCAAAAAGTGAATCATCTGAATATGATTATAAGGCCACAACCATAAACATCACTTAATCTTGAGTTATTACAAGATTACTCATTGAGGATCCTTTCACGTTTAGAGTTTTAGCGAATTAGATCATAAATCATGCATTACATTCCACATTTAAACAAGGTGGTTACATTAAAGACAATATTCACTTTTACCATCAAAGGAAACATATTTAAAACAAAACATGGATTCCTTCACGACACTTTCTTGACACTATCATCACATCATGTACCATTCCCTTAACCTATGAAAAACATTTCAAAAACATGGGTTGAGCATAAAAAGATCAGTAAGGTATATAAAAATACAGAATGAAAACATTAGTCCATTTATACATAAGAATCAATGAAATCATACTTTACTCATAAAACATAAGCACTTTAACATACATCATCAAATCATGAATAACTCATATAAATCATAAGACATAAAGGAAACTTGAGGCATTCATAACATTCTTACAAAGGGAGTAACCCCCATGGTTACATTTGGAATACCCATCACAGTATATTCCATAAATCTCTTCGGAGAAACCTTAGCAATCAACCCCTTCATGTCACCTAATGCATTGGAGAGCTATATAGGGCTTACCCGCCATAAGTTTATCACGACACCACCCTTCTTCATAAACAATTCCCAAGAACCATATCATAATCATATCACATAAAACATTTCATAAATGAAACCTAACATTTCCACATTTCAATCACAAGTTATCAATAACACATAGATAAAAACATTATCAAAACCATTTTCAATATCGAAATAAAAGAAAAGTAAAACATGGTATTTATTTTTCATTTAAAAAAATTTATGGCATGTAGTGGAAGCCGAAACTCAAATAATGGTCATGGCGGTGGAGAAGTCGTTGTTGTCGCATACATAAGACAAAAAAATTCCCTTTTTTTGTTTAGTAAGACACGTCATATAAAAAGATTAATTTTGAATAAAGGTAAAAGTCAACGGGGTTTATACACCATATAAAATAATGTTGTGTAGAAAACAAATTATTCCTCAATGAAAGGAGATTGAGACGAAGTCCCTTACCTCATGTACGACTTGACTCAATCATTCTTTAATCTCCTAAATGATAAAATAGAGTTAATTTCTACTTGCTTAAGAACCTTTTTCAAGTTCATTATTCCTTTTATATCACTTATTCTAATGTTATGAACACTATGTAATTATTTAAGTTAATAACGGTCCTTTTTTCGATCATTGGTACTTGAGTCAAAAATAAACTCCTTATAATTACAAGTTGTTCATCTGGTAAAATATCTATTGGGAAAAAATCCCTCAAGACATCATTGAAGCATTTTTTAGGTGATTGTGTTTGTTGAAAAAGTAGACAACTGTGCTGTGATTGTTGAAAAGGAAATCCATGACATACAAATTTGTTGACAAAGGGGATTTCATGGTGGAATGTTGAGTTCAAGAGCTGTGGTCAACGATCCATGTTTGATTCAAGAATGTCGATAACGGAATGAATGATCTGGAGGCCACCTAAAAAGTAGTATTTGGCAATGGGACGTGTGCACCGTGTACATGAAGGCTTGGAAACTTGTGCGCCATATGTTTATCATGATCAGATCATCAAAATATGTCAAAGGGATAAGTGTCGCGTAAGTATTGGTGGTGTCGCGCAGATGACTTGTGCGCTGTGATGAGACTTGCGTGCCGATGACTTGGAAGCTTGAAAACTTGTTCCCCTATAGTTTTTCAAGATCAGAAGATAAAAATATGGCAAAGAAAAGAGGTTTGCCCATGTTTTTAATTGGCTCGCTCAAGTGACTTGTTGGGGAAGAGACTTGCGCGCCGAGACTTGCACGCCGAGGGTTGATTTGGGCGCTATCGCGCATGGTGGTCAAATTGCCTATAAATACTATACCACCCCTCCTCATTCATTACCGGAGTTCAACACTTTGATGATTCAGAGCTCCCGTCACGTAGGTGTGGTGGTCGCGCAAGTGGTGGTGTGTCGCACATATGGGTCTTGCGCGCTAGAGAAGGATGTCGTGTACCAAGTGTTTGTTGTGTGCCTGAAGTGGTTTGGGTAGCAAAGGAAGTGTGTCATGCAAGTTTGGAGAATCTTAAGATTGAGTCGTGCAAGTGTTAAGAAATAATTGCGCGCCAGTGTTAACTTGTGCGCCGCCTTAGAGAAGGGTGCCAAGTGAGGTTGATTTCTGGCAGTGATTTAAGGCTATGTGGAAGCTGGGGGATTCACCGATACCTTTGGTGCAAAGGGAGATTCATCTATGGGTGAAAGTTGAACTTCAACAGAGCACCTACATATAGAAGAAGATGCATTATTTTATGAAAATGAAGAGACCCATAGGTCTATAAACTATGAGGGAATTCTTTCCAGAGCAGTGAGCGAAGGAAGAGGAAGAAGGTGATCCTCTCCACCGACAGTGAGCCAGAGAGAGAGAAATAGGGGGTGACCCCTATGAAAGTAGTGAGCTGACCCTAAACCTTGTAAATGCAGTGAGCCTAGGACAGAGTGATGGTTCCCGAACTTTGTAATCCACATCTAGTGAAGACTAGTGGAATTTGGTACGACCGGTAACTTGTCGGCGTATGCTCATTGGACGTAGCCCTTAGTGGTTAACCAAGTAAAAATTGTTGTGTCATGTGCATGCTTTACCTTATATTTATATTGTGCAACAGGAAAGTGAGAGAAGAGTGTTTTTCATAACATCGAAACAAGATCAGAACGGTCTTTTATTTTGAATTAGTTATACCCTGATTCACCCCCCCCCCCCCCCCACCCCTCTTAGGGTACTCAGCCTAGTGGACCTAAAAATTGGTATCAAAGGGAAAGGTTGATATTAGTTATTCTCTCAATGGAGGTCACCAATCATAAAGGGATTCTGATCTTCGACAGAAACAACATTCAGCTATGGAAGAATCCGATGCAACACTACTTCCGATCTTTGGGAATGGATGTATTCACAACAGCAATGCATGGCATAACACTTGATATTAATAGTGGTGCATTATCAGAAGCTGAACGTAGAGAGTTGGATGCAGATACCAAATCAATTAATGCCTTATGGGGATCCATATCCAATCCTATCTATAAAAATGTGATTTCATGCAGAACTTCAAGTTCCATATGGGAAAATCTATTGAATATATATGAAAGAGATATAAAGGTTAGAGAGGAAAAGCTTCAAGTGTTGTGGAATAAGTATGACGATCTGAAGATGAACCCGAATGTGTCTGTTGATGAATTTTTGACAGGGTAAATATTTTTGTGGAAGCTGTGAGAGGTCTTGTTGTAGTCATTGAAGACATAAAGATCATAAAGCGCATCTTGTAGAAGCTTCCACCTCGGTTCAATACGAATGTTTCTGTACTAGAAGATAAATATCCCAAAGAGCTGACACTGGACAACTTGCACAGTACCTTGGTTGCATATGAGATGAGGAATAATGACAACGAGGCTGTGGAAAAGGGTAAATCCAATGAAGTGGCATTCAAGACCATGAAGAAGCTCACCATTGAAGATTCTCATGAAGAAGAAGATACATATGAGGTGATGTCATTCCTTTCTTCAAATATGCAAAGAGGAAGAGGAATGTTTAAAGGGAAACTTCCACTAGCATGCTTTCGATGTGGAAAGTTTGGTCATCTCATGACAAGATGCCCCAAGAAGTTTCAAGATAACTATAATGATGATGATGAAGTTGAAATTCCCAAGAAGAAGACATCAACGTTTGTGAAATGGAAGAAACAATTCAAGATAAATTTCTTCAAGAAGAAGAATCTTCTTTCACAAGAATTTTAAAGTTCAGATGAGTCTGACGATGAAGAGGTTGAGGAGATAGAAAATTGCAAAGATCATGGGGTAAATTCCATGGTGGGGATTGTTGGTAGTTCTCAGAAAATGGAAGAAGCTGACACTGAAGAAGAAGAAGAATTTTAAGGGAGAGTTGATATGGAAGCCGAATTGGAAGCAACTCTTGAGGAGATAGACATTTGGAGAGCCAAAATAAAGAAATCCAATAAAGTGGTTCGTGATGCCAAACTCAATATGCAACAACAAGATGAATAAAAGTCAGAGCTATTAGAAGAAATTGAAAGACTAAAATCCTCAACACCAGAGAGCTCAGAAAATATTGTTGAGCATAAGCTTAATATTGAGGAACAAAAGAAGAAAATTGATTTTTTGAATAACATAGGATGGAATGAGGTCATACATATCAAAGATCTTGAAGAAGTAGTAGTCAGTCTACGACCAAAAATGAAGGATCAAGAAAAACACTTTACCCCAATGTGATATTAGAAAATCATGCCATTCAGAAGATAGAAAAGATGAAAGAGGAGGCTTGAATTTCAGTAGGAGTGAAGCAGCAAGAAAGCTCAAATGCTAAGGTTGATTCAGGGCTTGATAAGAAAAAAAAATCTATGGTAGTTGATGTTAGACCGTAAGAACCCGTCCTGAAATTGAAGGTTGATTTGGGCACAAAATAGAATCAGAATATTTAGATATGCCAAAGGGAAAATCATACTGTTGAAGTAACACTAAGGAATTCACCCTATATCAGGTGATATTGTTGTGGGAAGATGGGATATTCACAGTATGTGTGTTCCATAGCCAAGAGATATATAAGGGAACAGGAATAGAGGTGGAATCCAAATAGAGAACGGTTTTCCAAAACATATTTTTAAGGACATTGTTTTTGGTGCGGAGGATTTGAGTGCATGGCTTGGTATTGCACTTCAATCATTCCGAGAAATGTGCCAAAGCAGAATCAAAATGTTCACAAGCAGCAGATCAATAAACCGACAAGTGAGTTAAAAGTTCATAACAGATTTGCATCCCTGCACGATGAAGCTGGTCTATCGTACTCTGAGAATGATCATCAGTCTCAACCAATGTCGAGTGTGAAGGAAAAAAGTATGGACTAAGAAGAAGAAAAATGAGAAGGCATTGGTGGCAGATATTACCCTTAAAGCATCAAATCAATCTGGTGTGTGGATCCTTGATAGTGGTTGCACATCCCAAATGATGGGTAATAAGGATCTTGTTACAGGCATAAAATATGACAAAGAAGAAGTTGTCGAATTTGGAAATGATGAAGGCCTGAAGATTGTTGGCTCAGGGAAATCCAAGTTCGGGGGAAAGGAAATGAGACATGCTGATTTCTTGGTAGTAGAGGGTCTTAGTCATAACTTTCTCAATGTCAGACAACTATGTTACTCTGGGCACTCTATAAGATTTACCAAGAAGATGTGTGTTGTGAATGAAAATGATGGACCAGTTGTTCTAATAGGAAAAAGGAAAAAAGGGAAATCTTTACCTTGTAAGTGGGGAAGAAGATATGTGTCTTTTATTCAGAGAGGAAGAAAACCACCTGTGGCATAAGTGACTTGGTCACCTATGTCAACCATCTATGGAAGATCTGGTAAAATGTGATGTTTCTAGAGACCTTCCAAAACTATCACGTGATTGCACTCAGACATGGGATTCTTGCCATTATAGGAAGATCATCATAAAGACATACATGCCAAAGGAACAGAAATCAACTAGAGTGCTCGAATTGGTGCATGCTGATGTATGTGGACCAATATCACCATGAGCTATAAATGGGAAAAGTTATTATGTCCTTTTCATTGATGACTACAACAGAATGGACTGGGTATTCATCATTACCCATAAAACAGAGGTGTTCAGTTCCATAAAGTAGTATAGGAGGTAATCAGAAAAGATGCTTAGGAAAGAAAATTATAAAGTTTTGTACTGATAACGGTACGAAATTCACAATTAGTCAAGTTGAAAACTATCTCGAGAAACATGGGATAAGGCATCAAGTATCATCAGTAAGAACTCCCCAACAGAATGGAGTGGTTGAAAGGAGAAATCGGATCATCAATAACATGGCCAGAACAATGCTTATTGATAAAGACCTACCAGAGAAATTTTGGAAGGAAGCAATTTTGACATCGGTCTATGATTCGAACAGGTCTCTGTTGTGTCCAAAGCAAGAGAAGACTCCATATGAACTATGGTACGAAATGAAGCCAATGTTGAAATAGTTTAGAATCTTTGGAAGTATGTTTTTCATTCTCAAAAAAGAACATCACAGGAATTTTGAGGCATGAAGAGATGAGGGGATATTCCTTGGCTACTCTGGGAAAACCATAGCATATAAATGTTTCAACAAAAATGTGGGAAAAATTGTTGAGAGTATTGATGTCACTATAGTTGAAAATGAACAAAATACTCAACGACCCAGTGAATAGTTCGTGGATGAAAGTGATGATGAGGTAAGAAACACAGGGGGAGCAGAAGTGGCAGAGGCTGACTCCAGAGAAATATTGATGATGAACAAGAAAGTGTCATGTCTGTGTCTGCATGGAAGCCAAAAAGTCTAGCTGAAATTGATAGGCATAATATCATTGGTTATCAGACAGCTCTAGTACAGACTTTAAGAATGAAGTCATTACAACAAACATCATTTCTACCTCAGGTGGAGCTGAAATGTTTTTACGATTCAGTTGAAGATGAAAACTGGGTTTAGGCTATGAATGAAGAGCTTAATCAGATTGAGAAGAAACAGACATGGGAGATTGTTTTGAGGCCACCAGAAAATAATTTTATTGGAACCAAATGGTTCTATCACAACAAGATGAATGAAGATGACACAGTGATTCAGAAAAAAGCATGGATAGTGTGCAAGGGATACTCCCAGATAGAGGTAATAGACATTGATGAGACATTTGCACCTGTTTTAAGGCTAGAGACAATCAGATTATATTTGGCCATAGTAGTGCAAAAAAAGTTCAAAGTGTTCCAGACGGACGTCAAATCTGCATTTCAAAATGGGGTTCTGAAAGAATAGGTGTACATTGAGTATCCAGATGGTTTTCTCATTCATGAGTATGGGAACAAAGTTTCTAGGCTGAATAAGGCAATGTATGGGCTAAAACAAGCACCAAGAGCATAGTACTCAAGGTTTGATCATTACTTGAAGAAGCTTGGCTTCCAACATGGTGGAGTTGATTACAATCTCTATTTCAACAAAAATATTAATCAAAGGATGATGGTGCTAGTATATGTTCATGACATAATATTTGGTGGATCAGATGAAGCTCAGTGTAGACAGTTTTCCGAATTCATGAAAAATGAGTTTGAAATGTCAATGATTAGAGAGCTAACGTCTTTCCTTGGTCTTCAGGTGACACAAGGGAGGAATGGAACATTCATTTCTCAGTCCAAATATGCCAAGGAAGTGTTTAGAAGGTTTGGCATGGAAAATTCCAAGTAGATGAAAACTTCGGTTGCTACCCGGATGAAATTATCAAAAGATGAGGATGGCAAGGCAGTTAAAATCACAGAATACAAGAAAAGTATTGGAAGTTTGTTGTACTTGACCGTGACAAGGCATGATATTGTTTTCGCCACATGCCAAACAGTGAGATATTAGAGTAATTCTAAGGAAAGTCACATGCTCGCAGTGAAAAGAATACTTCGGTATATCAAGGGAACTGTGGACTTCAGATTGACATATAATGAAAAATCTCAGATAGAGTTATTGAGATATACTGATGCAGACTGGGCCAGTTCACCGGATGATAGGAAATCAACATCTGGATGTGCATTCTATCTTGGCGGACTATGTATTACTTGGTTAACCAAGAAGCAAGATTGCATTTTATTAAGCACCGTAGAAGCTGATTATATTACGGCCACTCAAGCATGCACACAATTATTATGGATGAAGAGAAGCTTGAAGATATGGGAGTTGAAGTGAAGTCTCTGATTGGAATCCAGTTTGATAACTCAAGTGCTATCAATCTTAGAAAAAATCCAGTTTATCACTCATGGACAAAGCACATTGAGATCAAATATCATTTTATCATGGAGAAAGTGGAGCAAGGGCTTGTGAAGTTGGAGTATGCGCCTACAGAGTTACAGGTTGCAGATATTCTGACAAAGGCCTTACCCAAGGAAGCATTCTAAAGGCATCGACTGGCTCTAGGAGTTCAGTTGATTCCCCACACTTAAAAGTGTGTGGATGTGAAACCCCCCTCTCCTCGAGGTATGATGTGTTTTCCCTAAGTTGATGATATGTGTTATCTACTCTATTATAGACTTCAAAGGAGTAACCTTTGGGTTCATTGACAAAGGGAGAGAAAATAGTGATTGTTTAAGGGGGAGATAGTGTGGATATTTAAGAAATATTGACAGATAAGGGGAGAAGCTGAAAGGTGGAGCAGCCAGATAGGGAGAGTTGAAGCTAGTTGAACATGTTTAGCCACATCTTAGCTTGGACAGCACAGGAAATAGGGTTAACGAGGTGTTGAAGGTGTGAGCAGAAAGGGAGAGCGTATAAAATCTGACGATTCTAGAAGTGATCGATCAAATAATAGATATCACGACAGCTAAAAGAGAGATGTTGGAATGCGGTAAAATGATTTCCAAAAATTGGTATTAGTTTGGAAAAAATTGGTATCAGTTTGGTGTCAACAGAGGGTGTCAGAGTTGAAGTGATTCATTGATGAACTTTTCATTTACTCTTGATTCTTACTCCAAGAATTGCTCATGTGGGCATAGAGTATGTGTTGAGTAAATCCTTGATCGCTATCAAAATCTCAAAAGGCAAATGGTGGCTGAACAATCAACGACATATCCTTTTATGGAATCATTTTCAACAAACCAAAAGGGGGATATTGTTGGGCAAAATTCCCTCAAGACATCATTGAAGCATTTTTTAGGAGATTGTGTTTGTTGACAAAGTGGAGAACTTTGATGTGATTGTTAACAAATAAAAACATGACATACAAATTTTTTGACAGAGGGGATTTCATTGTGGAATGTCGAGTTCAAGACCTATGGTCAACGATCCATGTTTGATTCAAGTACATCGATAAAGGAATGAAAGATCTGGAGGCGGCATAAAAAGAACAGATACAAGGTGGCACCGTTTTCTAGTGTTTGCCAAATTTTTGGGCCTAAAAATCGACAAATGAAGAAAAGTAGTTTTTGGCAATGGGACTTGCGCGCCGTGTACATGAAGGCTTGGAAACATGCGCGCTATATGTTTTTCGTGATCAGATCATCAAAATATGGAAATGGGATAAGTGTGGTGCATGTATTGGTGGTGTCGCGCAGATGACTTGCGCCCCATGAAGAGACTTGAGCGCTAATTCCTTGGAAGCTTGAGAACTTGCGTGCCTATGGTTTTTCAAGATCAGAAGAAAAAAATATGGAAAAGTAAAGAGGTTCGTGCAAGTTTGTAAGTGGGTCGTGCATGTGACTTGCAGGGGAAGAGACTTGCGCGCTGAGGGTTGAATTGGGCGCTGTCGCGTAGGGTGGTCAAATTGCCTATAAATACTAGGCCAACCCTCCTTATTCTTTACGGGAGTTCAAAACATTGATGATTCAGAGCTCCTATCGCACAAGTGTGGTAGTCGCGCAAGTGGTGGTGTGTCGCGCAAGTGGGAATTGCGCACTAGAGAAGGAAGTCATGTGCCAAGTGTTTGTTGTGTGCCTAAAGTGGTTTGGGCATCAAAGGAAGTGTGTCATGCAAGTTTGGAGAAGCTTAAGATTGAGTCGCGTAGGTTTTAAGAAATAATTGCACACCAGTGTTGACTTGCGCACCGAGACTTGTGCGCCGCCTTAGAGAAGGGCACCGAGTAAGGTTGATTTCCAACAGTGCATTTGGGTTGTGTGGAAGCTAGGGGATTGCCCGATACCTTCGGTGAAAAGATAGATTCATCTATGGGTGAAAGTTGAACTTCAACAGAGAATCTACATACAGAAGAAGCTTCATTTTTTCATGAAAATGAAAAGACCTATAGGACTATAAACTGTGAGTGGATTCTTTCTAGATCAGTGAGCGATGGATGAGGAAGAAGGTGATCCTCTCCACCGACAGTGAGCTAGAGAGAGAGAAACAGGGGGTGACCCCTGGGAAAGTAGTGAGCTGACCCTAAACCTTGTAAAGGCAGTTCTCCTGGGATAGAGTGACTGTGCCCGAACTTTGTAATCCACATCTAGTGGAGAATAGTGGAATTTGGTACGACCGGCAACTTGTCGGCGTATGCTCATTGGACGTAGCCCTTAGCGGTGTACCAAGTAAAAATTGTTGTGTCATGTGCATGCTTTACCTTCTCTTTATATTGTGCAATAGGAAAGTAAGAGAATAGTGTTTTGCTTTACAACGAAACAAGATCAGAATGGGCTTTTATTTTGAATTAGTCATACCCTGATTCACCCACCCCCCTCTTAGGGTACTCATCCAAGTGGACCTAAAAATATCCATTATATACAAGAATTATATTCATGATGCATATATCATATATATTATATATATCCAGTATATACATTCATTTATAATATTAAATAACATTTAGAGGTAAGAAATGAAATGCACAGTTCATGGAGACGGTATGTCGTACGTACGCATGAACACTACTTTCATTTCTATTTTGTATTTAATGGAATGAATTCATAATGATATAAAGGTATATTATAATTCTAGTATAATATAATATATAATATCATTAACTCCATCCTTTATACGTCCCACATCTGGCATTAACAAATCAATTCACTTTGAGGGGGCGTTAGTCCGCACATCCTAAAATAAAGATATCGTGTTTACCCATAATGGAAACCATAGATGTATTCCATAAATGATAAATAAATAAGAATAAAGAAAACATAAAAATAATATATTTCATATATAAATAGAGTGACATCTTAATGGACACCATGAATGGTGTTAAATGAGGATTGAACAATCATCATTTCGTGAGGTAGAAATTCGCCATCCACAGAAAAAGTATGTTTTTTAACCATTAGACGGAGGTGTGTGTAAGTGTTGCTTGAATCATTCTCATAACAACATTCTAGTATATTGAAGATACTATTGTTGTTACAAAAAAAAGGATTAAAAAGATATTATGGGGTTGGAGAAGCAAAATAAAACAAAAGAACACAAGTGAAGACATTAACATTAAATCGGGTAACTCCTCTTGGTTTGAACCAAAATGTTTTCTTGAAGATCTTTCTACATAAGGAAATGATTCTAGGATTAATAGAGGTATGTGGAGAGATAAAATGAGCACAGCATGGCCAAGACAATGGCTTGAGAGGTGTGGGTGAGGAGGTAGAGGAGGGGGCCTTTTATAAGAGGGAGGAGGGGCACTCTTGGAAAGTCAGGAAATGTTTCTTTATATTAAAATGAGTTTCGGATTTTAAAAGTCCCACATTGATATATTTCTAGGATAAGGTGATAAGGGTTCGAAATATACTCATCCAACAGGTTTTTCACAAGTGTAAATCTTAGATTTTAAATTATCTTTTCATTTTATTTAAATCGTTCATTAATAAGGTAATCGCTGCATTATCATGGTGTCATAAAAAAATTAATTTATTTAATTTCTAAAAATTATAAAAAAAACCATGATGTAGGAAATATTTCATTCTTTCAAACTACTATTTATAGTCTAAG
Source organism: Viscum album (assembly GCA_963277665.1). Lineage (NCBI taxonomy): Eukaryota > Viridiplantae > Streptophyta > Magnoliopsida > Santalales > Viscaceae > Viscum > Viscum album. The sequence continues at coordinate 1,111,819,317 of OY728129.1, read as the reverse complement.
AGATCATTTACATAGACAAAAATAAAATTGTTTTACTTAGGTGTTATATACTTTGTTATATTTAACTTTCTTTAAAAATAAAGAGATAAAAAGTCACTATCACACAAAAGTGATTCCATGGGGTCCCTATGTTTGGCACAAGGAATCCCATGGTCTCCCATGACACAACCAGTATCATTAGGACACATGTTGTGGTCATTTGTTATTATTATGATATTATTTTATTACCCTTAACTACCCGATTACTAATTAATAACTATAATTAATGATAATTACCATCGTTACTAATCATAATGTCCAAAAACAAAAGAGTCTTAATTACATAATTTGGACCTTATGATTAAAAATATGGAATCCATTTTACCAAATTCCAAGCACAAACATTACAGTAATTAATTTAAAAATGATTCCCATTGTCAAAACAAATAGCGTTTTTTTAAACAACATCTATGAAAAGTTTGGCACTTGTTTATGCCCAATTCCAAAGTGAAATAAATTATAATGACCATCATTGGATTAAATGGTAAAAATATATTCTATTTACACTTTAGAACCAATTAAATAGATGATCTATACATATAATTAAATTAGATGAAAAGGCAGTTTTGAAGTAAAATGTAGTATTGTTCATTATTCATTAAAAATTGAACATTGTCAAAAAATAACAAAAATTAATCCAATGAAAATTTCAATGTCCCAAATCTAATGAATAAGTTTATTTTGACAAATATAGCTTATAAAATTTTCAACATTTTTATTTAAAAATGGTTTTCCATCAAAAGGTGGTAAAAAAATCTTTTAAAAAAATATTTGAGTATTCCATGCTTAAGATTGGATTTATTCTCATTTTAAACCTCTAAAACACTATCTAATTCATAAATAGGCATAGATAAGAAAATATATTATTCATTTATTACTTGGGATGTTACAGCCTTCCCCCCTTTAGAAAATTTCATCCCCATAATTTATTTACTTATCGAATAAGTGGGGGTATTTATCCCTCATTGCATTTTCATATTCCAATTCTGACTCTTCAATCATGTGGTTTTTCCAAAAAAAACTTTACTTGATGAATAAACTTATTCCACAACACTTGCTCCCTGTGGTCAAGAATCTAGATGGTTGTTCCTCATAAGATAGATTCTCTTCCAGGTGAACTACCTCTAGACTAACATGAGATGGATCTGGCATGTACTTCCTTAACATTGATACATGAAAAACATTGTATACCTAAGATAAACTCGGAGGTAAATCCACTCGGTATGAAACTAATCCTACTATTTCCAGAATTTCATATGGTCCAATGAACCTTGGACTCAACTTTCCTTTCTTACCAAATCACATCACACTTTTCCTTGGTGAAACATTGAGGAAGACATGATCACCTACCTCAAAAAAGAGATCCTTCCTCCAGTTGTCCGCATAACTTTTCTGCCTACTATAAGCTGTTATAATTTGTCTCTATATCAGCTGAACATTTTCTTCCAACTCTTCTACCAATTCTGGTCCCATTTACTTCCTTTCACCCACTTCATCCAAAAAAGCTGGTGTTCGACATCGCTTCCCATATAATGCCTCAAATGGTTCCATCTCTATACTAGAATGAAAACTTTTATTATAAGAATACTATACCAAAGAAAGATGTTGGTCCCAACATCCCTGATAATCCATCGAACAAGCACGTAGCATATCATCCAATGTCTGAATTGTTTGTTCTGACTACACATATGATTGAGGATGAAAAGCTGTTCAAAAATTTAATTCAGTAGCCAACGACTTCTAAAGGTCCTTCCAAAAGTTTGAAGTAAACCTGGGATCACGATCAGATACAATGGATAGGGGAATTACATGTAACTTGACTATATCTTTAAGATACAAAAGATAATGTTTATCTAGAGAAAAAGTATCTCATATAGCAAGGAAATGATCAGATTTAGTCAAGCGGTCAACAATAACCTAGATTTCATTATTACCTCGTGGTGTCTTCAGTAATCCCAGAACGAAATCCATGGATATATTCTCCTATTTCCACTCCAGTACTGGTAAAGGCTGAAGCATCCCCTTCGGAAACATCCGATCTACATTAACCTATTGAAAAGTCAAACACTTCACAGTAAAATCAGCAATATCTCTTTTCATTCCATCCCGCCAGTTGTACTCTCGAAGATCTCTATACATCTTAGAACATCCTGGAAGAACGTAAAAAAGAGAACTATGAGCTTCACATAAAAATTATCTCTTCCAATGTGAATCACATGGTACACACAATCTCTTCCCAAATCTCAAAACACCATCATTATCAATATTGAATTCAGGCAACTTACTCTTCTGAACCAGCTCTACCTTTTTTTGAAACTCACTGTCTTGCATCTTTGTTTGCTTAATTCTCTCTGATAGAGATGATTTCAATGATACCTGAAACAAAACAGAATAACATCCTACACCAACAACTTCTATTCCAAAGTTCATCAAATCTTTAACCAGAGGATCATGTTCCAAACACAACATTGTTAATGTAGTGTTACTTCTTCGACTTAAAGCATCAACCACTTTATATTATTTTCCCGGATGGTAATGAATTGTACAATCATAATCCTTGATTAATTCCATCCATCTCCTCTATCTCATGTTCAATTCTTTCCGAGTGAATATATAATATAAACTTTTGTGATCAGTATATATTTCACAATTTACACCATTCAAATGATTCCTCCAAATTTTTAAAGCGAAAACAATAGCAGGTAATTCAAAATCATGTGTAGGGAAATTTATCTCACGAGTTTGCAACTATCGTGAAGCATAAGCAATTACCTGATCAATCTTTATTAGGACTCAACCAAGTCCTTTCAATGAAGCATCACTTTAGATAACAAACTCACCATTCCTGGAAGGTAGTGCCAAAATTGAAGCATTCAACAATGTTCTTTTCAATTCTTAAAAACAATCATCACATTCTTTTGTCCAGATAAACTTAACACCCTTCTGAGTAAGCTTAGTCATTGGAATAGATAACCGCGAAAAATTAATAACAAACCTTCTGTAATAGCCTGCCAAACAAAGAAAACTACAAATCTCAGTTACATTAGTGTGTCTTGGCCATTCTTTAATAACCTTTGTTTTTGTAGGATCACCAGTTATTCCTTCATTAGAAATGATATGACCAAGGAAAGAAATTTTTTGCAACCAAAACTCACACTTTTTGAATTTACCATACAATTTATTTTATTTTAAGGTATTCAAAATAACCCTTAAATGACTTTCATGCTCCTCTTTACTTTTAGAAAACACCAAAATATCATCAATGAAAACAACCACAATATTATCCAAGATATCATAGAAAATTCTATTCATAAGGTCTATGAATACAGCAGGTGCATTGGTTTTCCCAAAAGGCATTACTAAAAATTCATAATGGCCATATCTTGTATGAAACACAGTCTTCGAAATATCTGCTTCCTTTACCTTCAACTGATGGTACCCCGATCTCAAGTCAATCATTGAAAAATAGTGAGCTCCCTAGAGCTGATCAAACAAATCATCGATATGAGGAAAAGGATATTTGTTCTTAATAGTGATGTTATTCAAGGCTCTATAATCAATGAAAAGTCTCATTGAACCATATTTTGTTTTAACAAATAAGACAGGAGAACCCCATGGTGATGTGGTAGGTTGAATGAAACCATTCTCTAATAAATCTTGCAATTGCTCCTTCAACTCTAAAAGTTCAATTTGATCCATTCAATAAGAGGGTTTTGAAATTGTATTAGCATCAGGAACTAAGTCAACAATAAATTCAACTTCCTGATCTGGTATTATTGCAAGAAACTCATCAGGAAAAACATCAAGATACTCATTTACCACTGGAACATCATTAATCTGAACGGTCCCTTTGTTTTCAACAATATTTTCAAGGTAAAAGTCATTTACATCTTTTACATGTTTCTCAGAATCTTGATATGTTATCAACAGTAAGGGTTCATTCTTGTACAAAAACTGAATTTCTTTCTGAAAAGAAACTTCTTTAGATCTAAAATCAATCTTATCATGGTATACCAAGAGCCAATCTATACCCAGAATAACATCAAACCCTACTAGAGGTAAAACTATAAGGTTTTAAAGTAGTTTATTTCCACAGATAAGGATAGGAAGACTCTTATAAATTCTTTTTTCCTCAACATTTCCCCCAGGTGTTTTTACCACAAGTTCAGGAGTCATTTCTTGAGATGGAATTCCCAATTTACTAGAAACTTTTTCAGATATGAAAGAATGTGTAGACCCAGAATCAAACAACACATTGGCATAATCTAAGAAAACAAAGTACATGATACCACTTCATTTGTTGGCCCAATATCTACTAAAGTAGTTGCAAAGGATATCACCACTCCTTTTTCCTTGTAGTCAGACTGCTTTCCATCATTTGAGCTCTTTGTCGAGCACTCGTTTTCATAATGACCCATCTCATTGAACTTGAAACATTTCACTAACTATAAGTCAAATTTGGCCATACCATCACAATGATCATTTTCAGTGAAATCACGAACTTTATGTCCCATATTACCACATCAGTAACACTTTCCAAAATTAATAATACATTCCCCAACATGACTTTTTCAACATTTATCAAAAATTGGAATCTTAGTTTTCTTACCACCAGACCTTTTTGAATAATTATTCCCTTTCTCACGCCACCTCATTCTCTTCTTCTGTTGATTGTTATAGAATACTTGATCATCAGAAAACTCCATTTCCACCTTCTCAACACATTGAACAAGCTTCTAAAAACTCTTGAACTCGCATGAAGCTAAAGCCCTTTGATATTTTTTCTTTAATCCGGAGTAAAAACAATTGATTTTACTTTCAAGGTCACAGATAAAATTTAGAGCATACATTTCCAATCGAGTGAACCTTTCTTCATAAGCATCCATTGATTCATCCTCTTGCCTCAATTCCAAGAATTGTTTTTCCATCCTAAGCTGAATAGCCATGAAAAATACTTCTCATGAATCATACCATTGAATTCATCATAGTCGAGAGCATCAATCTCATCAGCGTCCCTGATATTTTTAACCATCGACCACCACTGATCTGCTTCTCCCTCCAAACAGTAAATTACATGACTAACCATTTGATTGTCTGAACACCCCATGACATCAAAAATCTTCTCCAGTGATTTAATCCACCCTTCAGCTAACAAAGGGTCAGATAATCATCTAAATGATACAGGATGTTGCCTCATAAAATGGTCCCCCACTGACATGTTCTTTTGCTGTTGATCTGGCTGATCTAGTGCATGGATACTACCACTATTTATCGCTTGAGTCAACTGTGCCATTACAGCAACAAACTATTCAGTTCCAATTCTGACTATCTAAAGATGCTGATTTTGAAGGTCATTTCCTTCTGTAAGCCTTCCAAGAACTGCTTCACTGTTTCTTCTGTGGAAAAACATTCTGAACAAACATGTCTTAGATGAAGCAACATGGTAATCTTCAAATGCTATATCATTTCAATTTGACCATAAATAAATATTTTTGGAAAATCATTTAATAGAATTCTAACTCCTAATGTTATCTAAACCGACCCCTAATACCAACTATAAGGCCCAAACCTTAATCATTACTTAATCATGAGTTATTACAAGATTACAAAATGAGAATCTTTTCAGGTTTAGAGTTTTATAGAATTAGATCATAAATAATGCATTACATTCCACATTTAAACAAGGTGGTTACATTAAAGACAATATTCACGTTTCCCATCAAAGGAAACATATTTAAAACAAAACATGGATTCTTTCATGACACATACTTGAAACTATCATCATATCATGTACCTTTCCCTTGACCTGTGAAAAAACATTTCAAAAACATGGGATGAGGTTAAAAAGCTCAGTAAGGTATATAAAAATACAAAATGAAAAAATTAGTCCATGAATACATAAGAATCAATGAAATCATACTTTAATCATAAAACATAAGAACTTTAACATACCTCATCAAATCATGAACAACTCATAGAAATCATAAGACATAAAGGTAACTTGAGGAATTCATAACATTCTTATGTCGGGAGTAACCCTCATGGTTACGTTTGGAATACCCATCACAGTATATTCCCTAAAAATTAGAGAATCCATAGAGTTTAACACTGTCGCATTACCCAATGCATTAGAGAGCTATATCGGGCTCACCTTCCCTTAGTTTATCACGAAACCACCCATCTTCATAATCAATTCATATTAACCATAACATAATCGTATCACATAAAACATGCATAAAGGAAACATAACATTTCCACATTTCAATCACAAGATATTAATAACACATTAATATAAACATTATCAAAACCATTTTAAACACAATAATAATATAAAAGTAAAACATGGTATTTATTTTTCATTTAAAAAATGTTATGGCTTTAGAGGAAGCCGAAACTCAAATAATGGTCCCGGTGGCGGAGAAGTCGTTGTTGTCGCGTACGTAAGAAAAAAACATTCCCTTTTTTCATTTTGTAAAAAACTTCATATAAAAATATTCCTTTTTCATAAAGGTAAAATTAAAATGGCTTTATACACCATATAAAATAATGTTGTGTATAAAACAAAATACGCCTCAATGAAAGGAGATTGAGACGAAGTCCCTTACCTCTTGTCCGACTTGACTCGTTCGTTATTTAATCACCTGAATAATAAACTAGAGTTAATTTGTACTTTCTTAACAACCATTTTCAATTTCATTATTCCTTTTATATCACTTAATACCATGTAATGTACACTATGTAATTATTTAAGTTAATAATGGTCGTTTTGTCGATCATTGGTATATGAGTCAAAAATAAACTCCTTAAAATTACAAGTTGTTCATGCGGTAAAATATCCATTATATCCAGAATTATATTCATAATTAAGATATTATATATATCATATATATCCAGTATATACATGAATTTATAATATTACAGAACATTTAGAGGTAAGAAATGAAATGCACCGTTCATGGAGACGGTAAGCAGTACGTACGCATGAACGTTACATTCATTTATATTTCGTATTTAATGGAATGAATTCATAATGATATAAAGGTATTTTATAATTACAGTATAATATCATATATAATATCATTAACTACATCCTTTATACGTCCAACATATGGAATTAACGAATCAAATCACTTTGAGGGGGTAGTAGTCCGCACTTCCTAAAATGAAGATATCACGTTTACCCATAATGGAAACCATAAAGGTATGACATAAATGAAAAATACAGAATCATAAGGAAAACATAAACATAATATATATCATATATAAATATAGTGAAATCTTAATGGACACCATGAAAGGTGTTAAAATAAGATTGAACAATCATCGTTTCGTGAGGCAGAAATTCACCATCCACAGAAACAGTATGTTCTTTAACCATTAGACATAGGTGTGTTTAAGTGTAGCCCGAATCCTTCTCATAAAAAAATCATAGTATATTTAATACACTGTTTCTGTCAGAAAATAAATGAATAAAAAAGAGTTTTGTGGGTTGGAAAAGCAAAATAAAAAAAAAGAACACAAGTGAAGACATTACCTTTAAATCGGGTAACTCCTCTTGGTTAGAAACAAAAGGGTTTCTTGAAGAGATATCCGCCTAATATAAGGCTTATATGAGGAAGAGAGGGATGGGGAGAGATAAAATGACCAATGATTGGCTGATCCAATGGCTTGAGATGTGTGGGTAAGGTGGTACAGGTGGGGGCCTTTTATAAGAGGGAGGAGGGTCACTCTTGGAAAGTCAATAATTGTTACTTTGTATTAAAATGAGTTTCAGATTTTAAAGGTCCCACATTGATTTCTTGAGAGGATAAGGTTATAAGGATTTGAAATATATTCATCCAATAGGTTTTTGACAAGTGTAAGTCTTATATTTTACATTTTATTTTCATTTTATTTTAATCGTTCATTAATGAGGTAATCGCTGCATCATCATGGTGTCATAAAAAATTTAATTTATTTAATGTCTAAAAATTTTAACAAAAATACTATGATGTATTAATTCTCTTTATCTTTACAATGACTATTTATAGTCTAAGAGATCATTTACACAAATAATACTGAACTTGTTTTACTTAGGTGTTACATACTTTGTTGTATTTAACATTCTTTAAAAATAAAAAGATAAAAAGTCACTATCAAACAACATTTATTCCATGGGGTCCCTATGTTTGGCACAAGGCATCCTATGGTATGAAATGACACAACTAGTAGCATTATGACACATTTTGGGGTCATATTTTACTATTATGAATTTTTTTTATTACCCTTAACTACCCGATTACTAATTAATCATGATGATTATAGATAATTACCGTCGTTACTATTCATAATGTCCAAAAAACAAAATAGTCTTAATTACATAATTTGTAACTTCTGATTCCAAATATGTAATCCATTTTACCAAATTACAAACAAAAAAATTTCATTAATTCATTTAAAAATTATTCCCATTGTCAAAATAAATAGACGGTTTTTTTGAAACAATATCTTTGGAATGTTTGGAACTTGTTTATGCCAAATTCCAAAGTGAAATAAATTATAATGACCACCATTGGATTAAATGGTATAAATTTGTTCTATTTAAAATTTCAATGAAATTAAAAATATAATTTTTTAATACAATTAAATAAGATGAAAAAGCAGTTATGAAGTAAAATGCAGTATTTTTCACTATTTATTAAAAAATGAACATTGTTTGAAAAATACCAAAATTTTATCCAAAGTAAATTTCAATGTCCCAATTCTAATGAATATGTTTATTTTGACAAATAGATCTTATAAAATTGTCAAAATATTGAATTAAAAATGGATTTCCATCAAATGGTGGAAAAACAATCTTTTAAAAAATATTAGAGTATTTCATGCTTAAGATTGGATTTATTATCATTTTAATTCTCTAAAACACTATCTAATTAATAAATAGACATAGATAAGAAAATATATTATTCATTACTTACTTGGGATGATACAACTATTCATCATCATAGAAGAATATGGGATTCATTGATACGACTTCTTTCCCTAACACATGTCTTATGGCCAAGGTACGCTCTGTTGAGGATTTAACAAATTTATCTCTTGAAATGAATTAATATTACAAAAATATTAATTCTAATGAAGATAATTCATCTAAAAATTAAGAACCTTCTTATGAAGAAGTATCTCTATTTTCCAATTTACTTGTATCCAAAAATTGTAAAATTTCTAAAAAAATAGACAAGGCCAATACTATGGATGAAATTCTTAAAAAATATGTATTCTCAAATCAAACCTCAAGGAAACACTACTAGAGTAGTTTATACTCACCAAAAACCAGTTTTAAAAAATATCTATTTCTTCCCTTCTAAAGCTCCTTTTTTGACTAAATGTCAAACTGGTAAGCACTGGAAGAAAAAATTCCCTTTGAATAAAGTTCAATCTCTTCGGTTTCCTAAAGCTTATTTTCCTAAATAGATGTGGATACCCAAAATTTTGTTGTCTAACAATTCGGAATCGAAGAATGTTTGGATTCCGAATGCCTAAATTATTATTATTTTCAGGAAAATAGAGAATGTACCAATAGCAGTATGTGGTTCATGGACAGTGGATGTTCCAAGCATATGAATGGTAACAAAAACTATTTTGAAAACATTATCAAGGTGAAAGGAGGAAAAGTATATTTTGGAGATAATGCCCATGTAGAAATTATTCATATAGGTAATATTATTCTTCTTGGAGAGACATTGATTTCAAACTGTAACACCCCGACCCCAGTTAGGCAGAGTCGATGCATTATTACATAACATTGGTATGATCACAAAATATCATGTCTCTAAAGACCGATTAGTTTAGTATCCTTGGAATCACTATATACATTCATAAAGTTTACATTACATCATAAAATAAAAACTACCACAGAATAGTCTCCATAGTCCACACTCATATCCCCTCATACTATCCCTGCAGGTTATTCATAAAATACCTTTTCACATCCTGGGAAAAATAAAACATAGAAAGGGTTCAGCTCTGATGCCCAGTAAGCATAAAAATATAGCGGAAACCTTCATAAATAAGCATAAACATTTAAGGCAATATATAACTAAAACAAAAGCCTTTTAAACTAGAACATCAACATAATATGGCAGAAATAAAATGAAATAATGCCATTTACTTATTCACATGGATATTCTACTAGTCGAATAATCACATGATATATCAATAACCACTTTCATAAAGATGGAATGAATAATTCCGAACTATCATAACCACATAGTCAAGGCCTTGTGCCAAGACTACAAATAAGATTTTGTCAAGGCCTTGTGTCAAGACACTAGTTTGTCTTAAGAGACCTACCGATGAAATGAGGAGCTATAGCGGGCTCTACCCGTCACTTATTTAGTCCAATGCTTCCCTCATATGAACTGGTTTAATCATAACATAAACATTTGTAGCATACAAAATTTCAATACATTATCCATAAACCATTAATGGTATAAAAATAATGCATCCACAGTCAAACATATCACAAAACCATCAATACAATATAGATGTTTTGTATCATAATAAATCAACTTCAAATAAGCTTAAAATCCATCAAAGGATATTGACATAGATGAAATCAAAACTATTTGAGATAAATATATCTTTTTTTAATCATTTAAAAGTCACATAATTACAAAGAAAAACATTTACTTTTAAAATATTTTTATAATCTTGTAATTGAAGCTTTGAAGATTTTATAATAGTGGAAAATAGTCGCACCCACCATATATGTTAAAAAACATTCTTACCATAATTTTGTCAAAAAGGTGAATGATTCCTTTATAAACTTCTTATAAAAATTCAAAAAGGGTATAAATGAATTTAACGCATAGTCTATAAAATAGTAAGAATGATTTCAAATAAATTTTTAAGAAACATGGATGTGGATGATAAAAAAGTCCTAGTAGAAAATTACATATAAACAACCGTGGATAATGAAGAGATTGTGAAATAAACCCTTAACTTGTAATTTTCCTTGGATGAGGGTAGGTTAACCTCCTGTATAATGGTGAAATAAATTTTATTAAATTATTCAAGAATAATATACATTAATATGATATCATAAATGATCTTTTAACATTTCTTTGTCAATAATATCTTAGTATTATCATCATTTCGAGTGTTAACGAATTCATTTTCCTTTATATTATTTGTAATGTGAGCCATATTTTTTATGGATGGGATGTATAGTATTCATATCCGGAATGATATCATATCTCTAAACATTATATTTAATCATCAAATGAAATTTAGTCTTGAATGGATTCGATGAGGAATGAATCTCATCACGTTTGTCGAGACGGTATTCCGTACGTACGCACGAGCGACAATATCATTCTTTTGATATTAAAATAATATATAATTGGATGGCATATCATATATAGAGAATCATTATCATGTTATATATATTATTTACATGAATTATACATCATTATTATACCCATTCGAATAATAATATAATGAATAACAATTACACCATGACATGGAGACGGTAGGTCGTACGTACACACGTATGGTGACATGTCATTCAATGGATGGATAGAATACTGAATATGGTTGTACCTTATTTATAATAACATCAAAGTATATAAAAGATACTGGAGTTATTATTTTATAATGGAAATAACAAATAAATAAGAAGTTGAATAAGAAAGGAACTCGAAAGAGGGTGGTGAAAACATTATCTCTTCTTCGGGTTCTTCCTTTTGATTTGATCAAAAGGGCTCTGTAGGATGGATTTCTGATCAATCTAAGGCCTCTGGGTTGAAGTGAGGGAAGTTCAAAGAATATTTGGGTAGGGGTTGGCCAAGCCAGAAAGCTCTGAAGGTATTAATTAGTGAGAAGGGTGGGGGGGTTTCCTCTTATAAGAGGGGTGAGGGGCACCTTTGAAAAAGCTATAAACATTATTTTCTAATAAATTCATTTTTGGTTTATAATAGCCCCAATTTAGATTATTTAAAATTTAAGGTGGGTATAGGTCGAAAACCACTCAAGAAATAAGTTTTAGATGGGTTTGGGTCACTTTTATTAAAATTGTCTATTAGTTTTAACTCTTAGTTAATTAGTTTGACACTTACCATGTCTCTTTCTATTTTTATATTATATAGTCAATAAACATACTCTAAACTTCCAAGCGCTCCCAAGTGGTCCATTAATGATACACCTATCATTATAAAAGTCTATTGGTCGAATATTAGATTTTTAGGAATATAATATAAATTAATAATATAATATTTGTTTCAAAAACTCTTTTATTGAAATTTTGACACTATTGGGTATTTTGTTTTTGATAATTTCATAAGAGCATTATTACATAGAAATAAATTTATATAACCAGTCATAATATGTCATATTAACCTAGAAAATTATTTTAATTCATAAAAACTCTCAAATTACACATATTTGGATATTTAAAATATCAATTATTTTAATATTTCATTAATTAGGTAATTACTGCATCACCGTTGTGTCATAAATAAATTAAATTATTTACTATTTAGAAATTATAAATAAAATTCCATTATGTGGGAAATTTTTTTATCTTTATAATAAATATTTATAATCAAGTTTATATTATACATAACCCTATATTAAAAAATTATTTACTAATTAAACATTGATTTTATCTTTTTTAACTCTTCTTTGAATTAAATAATAATAATTGTCCTAATCTAATAAAAGTGGAACTAAATGATGATATTGTATTCCTAAGGTTTTTTATTCATGATTCAATTGTCCAATATAATTATGACAGGTGTTAGTGTAGTATTTATATCATTTTTACCCTTAATTCGTCTATTTACTTTTAACTGTGGTAAATAAAAGTAAAAAGTTACTATTCAGAAAAAATTATTTTTATCTTATTGAACCACATTTTACTCAATGATATTAACGGTGTCTCTCTGATTTTCAAAATTCCACTCATAGAAGTGGTAAAATTAATTTTTATGTGAATTTCCAAATTCTCCTAGGAGGTGGGTAAAAGATGGTCAAAAGTTTAATAAATTTATTATATATCTAAAATTATTCTAAAATAAATCCAATGAATTACATTGAATTTATATAGGTATTATTTATCTATTTTGACATTAATTAAATTTAAATAAATTAAATTATTATTTTAATAAAAATTCGGTTTTAAACTATAACCCACTGTTTTTTCAATATTCATAAAAAATTTAATGTTTTCCAAAAAATAACAAAAATTCACCCTAAGATAATTTCGATATTCTAAATCCAAAAAAGAATTCCACTTTAAAAGATAAAGTTTATAAAATTTTAAAAAGTGGGTATTACTATTCATAATATCTAGTTTCATTGGTTATGGCGTGTGTTAGAACTTGAAGTTGCGTACAACACACGCTACTTTAATATTCGAAGGGAAGCATACCATGGATGCTTGGGGTGTTACATTCTCACCTACTTCAAATAATTTCATCCTTGAAATATCTAGAATATTACTACATAAAAAGACTAGGGTGGTTCTTCATCATAAGTTCCTCGGGTTCCTAAGATGCCTCTTACATCTTATGGTTTCTCCATATACCTTTTACAAGACGAGTCGTCCAGTTTCTCAGCACTTCTTCTCTCATATCAAGAATCTTGACAGGCTCTTCGCAATAAGATAGATCAGGTTTCAGTTCTAATTCCTCAAAGGTGAGTACATGTGTTAGGTCAGGCATGTATTTTCTCAATAGTGATATGTGGAACACATCGTGTACTTTGACGAGACTTGGTGGCATTGCCAAATGGTAAGCTACAGCCCCAATTCTTTCTAGAATTTCAAATGGTCCGATGTACCTAGGACTCAATTTTCCTTTCTTACTGAAACGTATAACACCCTTCCATGGAGATACCTTCAGGAAAACATGATCTCTTACATGAAATTATAATTCCTTCTTTCTGTTGTCAACATAACTCTTCTGCCTACTTTGATCTATTTTGATGTGGTTTTGGATTACCTTCACCTTTTCCATCGTTTCCTCCACAAGTTCTTGTCCCACATGTTTTCTTTCACCAACGTCATCCCAACAGGTTGGTGTGAGACATCTTTTTCTGTATAACGATTCATATGGTGCCATCTGAATACTTTAATGGAAGCTATTGTTATAGGAAAATTCCACCAGAGGTAAATATTGATCTCACATACCCTGAAAGTCATTTGAGCATGATATCAACATGTCTTATAAGGTTTGAATACAACGTTCTGATTGTCCATCTGTTTGAGGGTGGTCGGCAGTGCTCAAACGAAGTTCAGTATCCAGGGATTTCTGAAAACATTTCCAGAATCTTGAAGTAAAACGTGGATCACGATCAGAAACAATCGATATGGGTACTCCATGAAGTCTCACAACTTCACTAATATATAGTATTTCTAGACGTTCAAGTGGTAAATCATCCCTTATGTCAAGAAAATCAGCTGACTTGGTATGAACATCAACAATGACCCATATTTCATCATTCCTTATAGGAGTCTTTGGTAGTCCCATTACAAAGTCCACCGTGATATTATCCCATTTCCACTCAGGTATTGAAAGAGGTTGCATGACTCATCCAGGCTGTTTCCTTCCAACTCTAACTTGTTTAAAAACCATACATCTTGACACAAAATCAGAAATATCCCTCTTCATATTGTCCCAGCAAAAATATGTTCTTTTAAATATCTATACATTTTGGTGCACCCAGGGTGTATAGAGAATTTGGAAATATGAGCATTGTCCAACAATTCCTTTTTTGGATCAGTTATATTGGGAATAAAAAGTCTCTTCCAAAATTTCAAAATCCCATATTTATGCACAAAGTCACTCAATCTCCCATCATTCACAGCTTTAATCTTCTTTTGAAACTCTTCATCATTGGTCTGAGAACTATTTATCCTTTCTAGTAAATATGGTTTGGAAACCATGTAACACCCGAGAATTTTATTGGAAATATTTGGTTTTATGTTATATAAATCATCAAATGAATCTTTCACTACACACAACACAAGCTTGGCTTTCTTTACACGCAACTGCAGCCTTCCTTGATAGCTTGCGTCGTACACAATACCGAGTTTCACTAAACAATGATATGCTGTTAAAATATTATTAAAACTAGCCGTTATGAATATTAATAACCACTTTTTGAAATTTTGTAAATTTTATTTTTCAAAATGGAATACATTTTCGGCTTCGGAATATCGAAATTAGCCTAGGGTGAAATTTTGGTATTTTTTTGAAAACATTCAATTTTTGATGAATAGTGAAACCACTAAGTGGTAGTTAAAAAACTGAATCATTCATAAAACATAATTTTACAGCTTCTGTGAGTGGAATTTCGAAAATCCGAGAAACATAGTTGATGTCAGTAAGTAAAATTTTTTTCAATGAGATGAAAATAATTTTTTCATGAATAGTAACTTTTTACTTTTTTTACCACGGTTAAAAGTAAAAAGGGTAATTAAGGGTAAAAATGATATTATTATTACACTAAAACATGTCCTAATTCTATTGGAAAAGTTTACTTCGACCAGAAACATCATTAGAAATAAAATATGACCATTTAGGCCCACATGGATTAGATTAGGACATTTATTATTAATTTATTTAAAGAAGGGTTAAAATAGTTAAAATCAAAGTTTAATAAGTAATGAATTTTTAATATGGGGTTATACATAAGATAAATTCAACTATAAATATTAATTAGAAAGATAAAAATATTTCATACATAATGGTATTTTATTTGTAATTTTTAGACATTAAATAATTTTATTTATTTATGACACAACGATGATGCAGTAATTATCTTATTAATGAAATATTGACATAATTGATGTTATAAATAACCAAATAAATGTAATTTGAGACTTTTTATGAATTACACTAATTTTCTAGATTAATATGACATGTTAATATTGATTTAATTAACTTGGTTCAAACTAATCATTTTGTTATGATTTTCACAAAAATCAATTACCAAATAGTGTCAAAATTGACATAAAATAGTTTTTAAAACAAATATTATATTATTATTTGTTATTTTATTCCTAAAAATCTAGGGATTGGCTGAATGACATATATAATGTTATATATATTAATAATAAACAACTTGGGGTTCGTTTGGCTTGATATAGTAAGTTTATTAACCATGTAGTTTAAGAAAACAAGAAGACATGGTGAAAGTTAAATTATCTAAACTAAAGTTAAATCTAAATGATAAGGTTAAAATTGATACCTAAACATGTCTAAATTCTATTGGATGAGAGTCTTTAGACCCCTACCAACCTTAGATGAGAAATATATCAGTTTGGAGCTATTAAAAACCTAATTTGACTTTACAATAAAATAATATTTTTAGTTATTCCAAAGGTGCCCCTCTCCTCCCTTATAAAAGGGCACCTCCTCCCCCTCCTCCTCAAACCACATTGAGCCTTCAATCTCGGCCAAACCGTGCCTATTATCCTCTCCACTTACCTAGAAACATCCTAGAGGTTCTGGTCTTCTTCAAAGACCTATTTTAGTGCCCTAAATGGAGGTCTCAAAGAATCACTTCAAAGAAGAGGTAATGTCTGTAACTGATTCTTTCATCTTTATTTCTTCTTCCAATTCTTCTTCTTTAGTTGTTTCATTATGAAGTAATAACATCGGTATCACTCATATACTGATATTTTATTATATGTATGAACCAACCCTATCTCACCATCTATCTATCCTACGAAAAAAGAAATCACCGCGCGTGCGTACGTACAGAATACCATCTCCACGCCGTGGTGTTATCTATTTTCCACCACCACCTTACTTGGATGGGTATAATGGTGTAAATAATGACTATATATAACTATTCTAAAGTTATATTGATTCTGAAATATTAGACATACAATCCAATAAAAATTCCATGATCATAGGAACGATATCATCACTCGTGCGTACGTACGGAATACCGTCTCCACGATGTGATGCGACTCGTTCTACATGATCTTCATTGTATAATGATTATATAAATGAATTGAATGAATGAATATGATATATATTACACTAATACCATTCTGGAAATGAGGTATCTATAACCTAAAGAGAAGAATAAGAATTTATTCGACAAAACATGCATAAGATAAAAAGTAATAAACACCCGAATAATAAGTATTAATGAAATATTACTAATATGAAGCTAAGAATATGACCATATATGATATCATAACAATAATTATGATTCTGGAATAAGTCAATAACATTATCTAAATTATTATAAAGGAGGTTCGGACATTACGATGCAAATCAGACCTAAGGTAAGGGAAATATCACAATCTCATTTTTATCTGAGATTGTTTATACTTTAGTATTTACTGCAGTGTATTTTATCATTCAAATCCATGTTTCCTCAATATGTATTATTATTTCCATCCACCTAAAATTGTTTAAATCCAATTTTACCCTTCGGTGAGTTTTTAGTAAAAGATATGAAAGGAATCTTTTGTCGTTTTTCGTACGAGGTACTTTTTGACTTTTCCGACAAAAGTACGAAGAATGTTTTTTTTAACTTATATGGCATGAATGTATTTTTAAAACATTATTTCCAAGAAGCTTCTTTTAAAAGTTTTCAAGTTTATTTTCTTTAGTTTAAAATTGTATGACATGTTAAAAAAGGGGAATGTTTTTTTGAATTTGAAAAGATATTTTCCTCAAGAATGGAGTTCAAGTGTTTTATCAAAATTATTTTTCATCTAAGATAATATAGGGTTCTGTTTATATCCCTATTATTACATTGATTTGATTATGTTGTGATTGAATTATTTTTATGAATTCCTTTATCTTATTTGAATTGTTTGATGATGTCACGATGTTTAAGATTCCCATTTTTATTACATGGGTTATGAAATGATGTACGATTTATGATTTTGTGGAACACATAAGAATGGTATCATTATGAGATGGGTGGGACCTATATCTCCCTCCAATGCATTGGGTAAAGATTTTATATCTCATGAGATAGACATGGCTGGAACGGTAGGTTATACCGGTTTAGTGAAACAGAACTGAAATGGGGAGTGAACTCAGTTCAGAAATGGACTTTGTCCACTAAGATTGTCTTGGAAATGAGTCTTGACTAATAAGAAATGATTCTCTATGATTATGTGTGTATGCCTCAAAGTTTCATGTTTTATGTTATGATTATTGGGATTACATTTCACTACTATGATTTATCCCATGTTATGAAATTATGCTCTCTTTTGCAGGTTACAATTTCCAAAAGTTATGTTCTTATGAATATGATGTGATTGATATTTATTTTGTTTACCCTTACTGAGCATTTGAGCTCGCCCTTTTGTATGTTTTCTTTCCCCAGGTCAGGAAGAAGGTTATTTAGTAAGATATGCCAAAAGGGACTATAGATATGATGAAATAAATGGGGGAAAGTGTGGACACTTTTTGAACCAGTTGTTTATGTTTCCCAGTTTTCTAAAGACACTATACCTATACGGACCTTTCATGGTTTTGTTATACGTTTTAATAAGTATGCTTCAATTTTGATATATTAACAATGTATGTAAAGCATGGGTCATTATAGTTGGTATCGAAGGAAAGGTATAGTCAACCTTTGGAAACTAGGATGTGAAAGCCTTAGTAAGAACCCTAAGGATAAGTCTAAGCATAGAGCACAATCTTAGTGTTTTAGAAATGGACATTAATAACCTAGGATAAGACCTTAAGTGTGAAATTTTATTCTTGATTATGTGGTTTCCCTATTATAATTATTGTTGATCACACTATTCTTCTTTGTATTAGTTAATGGATGGAACCCGAAGGAACCGTGTTAATACGGAATGAGATGGGCAATGCAATGATTGACCCCCTTAGCAACCAAACGTTATGGGAGATAGAATGAAAAATCTTGTAGCCATGCTCACACAACTTTCTCAAGCTATGAATCATGAAGGACATCCAAACGAGCAAAGGAAGTAGCAACATTCTATTGAATCCTTCATGAGACAGCGTCCACCTTCATTCAGCGGGTCTACTGATCCATTAGTTCCTGAACAATGGATTAGTACTAATGAAAAGATATTTTCAGTTCTTCAATGTTCTGAGCATGTTAAAGTCATCTTAGCAGTGTATCGTTTGGAAGGTGATGCAGATCAATGGTGGAATCTTACTAAGAATACGAGGCAAAGGGATGAAATTGAGTCCATGGAATGGGATGAGTTCAAGAACTTATTTTTCAATAAGTACTTCCCTCGTATTCTCCGAACAAATATGGAGAAAGAGTTTCTTGAACTGAAGCAAAAGGATGATGAATCTGTTGGTACTTATGAAGCAAATTTTACAAGACTTTCAAGGTACGCTTCTGGTATTATTATCCTACCTGAGAGTATGATCGATGGATTCTTTAGTGGCTTAAAACCAAGTCTTCGAAGGGCGTTAGCCATAAGGGACTTCAATAGCTATGAGGAAATCGTTCGATGTGCTCTCAAATTCAAGATGGATATTGGAGTAACCCATCTGTCATATGGGTTTGATAATAAGAGGAAAATAGAATTCAAAGGAAAATATAAAGAGCACACTGAAAAGAAGATGAGTTTTCCCTTACACTCAAAGTGTGGAATGAAACATGGAGGGAGTTGTCGTAAAGGGACAAGTAAATGTTTCAAATGTGGAAAGGAAGGTCATCGGGCATTTGAATGCCGCAGTGATGGGAAGAAGATGTCTAATGATGAAAACAAATGAATGGATACACAGAATGACCCTACTATACTTAAATGTTTCAAGTGCAAGGAGATGGGGAATTATGCCAATAAATGCCCTAATCCAAGGGTTGATGATGATGGTCGACGTCAACAAACTCTTAAGGCTAAAGAAAAAGGAAAGTCAAATGCAATTTCTATCAGCGATGTGGAGTACGATAACGATGTGGTGAAAGGTACACTTACCATCCACTGTAAAGTAGCAAATGTTTTATTTGATTCTGGATCCACCCACTTTTATTTCTGAAAAATTTTCTAAGGGTATCACCGTATTACCTCAACAATTAGATGTTGAGTTAGCTATGAAAACACCTAATGGCACAACAGTCGCATCAAAAGTTTATAATTCTTCTCCGATCAAAGTTTGTGGGAAAGTGCTTCCTGAAAATCTTGTGATCCTTCCTATAGTGGAATTTGATGTGATTCTTGGCATGTATTAGATTTCTTTATACGGAGCTCATATCAATTTCCAAAGAAGGGAAGTCACATTTCATATTACCGATCAATCTATGATCTTCTTTCAATGCAATGATGAACATAACCTTCCAGTGGAAATTACTTCAACCTTATGGGTATTGATTCAAATAAATGAAGGTTATTTATCTCAAATGGTTGGTGAGAAACTCATGATTGAGAATATTCCCATTGTACGGGAGTTTGATTATGTCTTTCCAGAGGAATTACTGGGTCTTCCACCAAATTGTGAAGTTGAGTTTTTAATAGAACTCGTACCGGGTGCTTTCCCTATTTCAAAGACACCTTATAGAATGGCCCTAATTGAGTTACATGAATTGAAGAAGAAACTCCAAGAGAATATTGATAAGGGATTCATACGACCTAGTGCATCACCTTGGGGAGCACCTGTTCTATTTGTTAAGAAGAAAGATGGATTAATGAGACTCTGCATTGATTATTGAGAACTTAACGAGATCACTATCAAGAACAAATATCCTCTCCCACACATTGATGACTTATTTGACCAACTACGTGGATCTCAATACTTTTCCAAGATTGATCTTCGTTCAGGGTATCATCAATTAAGGGTCAAAATGGAGGATATAACAAAGACGGATTTCCGTACAAGGTATGGACACTATGAATTTATAGTGCTTCCATTTGGTCTTACTAATGCCCCTGCTATCTTCATGGATCTGATGAATAGAGTCTTTAGAGACTATCTTGATCAGTTTGTGGTAGTCTTTATAAACGATATTCTTGTCTATTCAAAGAGAAATGAAGAACATGAAGATCACATAAGAATTATATTGAAGACCTTGAGAAAGGAGAAGATTTATTCCAAATTTACCAAGTGCGCATTTTGGCTTCAAAAAGTTTCATTGCTGGGTCACATAATCTCAAAAGAGGGGATATCTGTGGATCCAGCAAAAACAGATGTTATTGAAAGATGATCGAGACCAACAACAGTGACTGAGATCCGATGTTTTCTTGGTTTGGCTGGATATTATTGACGTTTTGTGAAATATTTTTCAGGATTATCTAATCCACTCACCAAGTTGACTCGGAAAGGAGTTATGTTTGTTTGGATGGAAGAATGTGAAGAGCATTTCAAGGAGTTGAAAAGAAGGATATCCAGTGCACCTGTACTCACACTGCCTTGTAGTGTAGAAAGGTTTGTGATCTACAGTGATGAATCCAAGAAGGGATTGGGGTGTGTTCTTATGCAAAATGATATGGTGATAGCTTATGCCTCACGACTGTTGAAAATCCATTAGCAAAATTACCCAACACATGATTTGGAGTTAGCTGTGGTAATCTTTGCATTAAAGATTTGGAGGCATTATCTTTATGGAGAAAGGTGTGACATTTATACTAATCATAAATGTTTAAAGTATATTTTCACACAAAAGGAGCTGAATATGCATCAAAGAAGATGGTTGGAGCTGATTAAGGATTATGACTGCTCAATCCATTACCACCCTGGGAAAACAAACAAGGTGGCAGATGCATTAAGTCGACAAGACCATGCTAGTTTATCCATGATGAGGATCACAAAAGATCCAATAATTATGGATTTACAAAGAATGGATCTTGGAATTATAATGGAAGGGGAAAAATCTTATCTTTCTCAAATGAATGTTCCACCATCTATACATGTGAAGATTAAAGAGGCACAAAAAGAAGATGACGAGTTACAAAAGAAGGTGAGAAATGTTACTGAATTCAACCTTGATTGTGATGGGATAATAAAGTTCAGGAACCAGGTTTTTGTTCCTCCCATCCCAGAATTAAAGAAGGAGCTGCTGGATGAGGATCATAGTTCTTCATTCTCTATTCATCCTGGAAGCACGAAGATGTATAGGGACATGAATGAGTACTTCTGGTGGGATGGCATGAAAAGAGATGTTGCTGAATATGTCTCTCGATGCTTGGTTTTTCCGCAAGTTAAAGTTATGAGACAGAAGTCTAATGGGATGTTACAACCATTACCCGTACCCGAATGAAAATGGAAAAACATCATTATGGACTTTGTCACAGGACTTACTAAAACATCCAAAGGCAATAATGTTATCTGGGTCATAGTTGATCGTCTTACCAAGTCTGCACACTTCATTGCTATTAGAGAGGATTTCTCTCTAGATCAGCTTGCCAGGATATATGTAAAGGAAGTGGTCAGATTGCATGGAATACCAATTTCTATTATATCTGATAGGGATCCGAGATTTACCTCGAAGTTTTGGCGAAGTCTTCGGCATGCTCTGGATACAAAGTTGAGTTTCAGCACTACTTATCATCCTCAGACAGACGGTCAGTCTGAGAGAACAATTCAAACTCTAGAAGATATGTTGAGAGCTTGCTCTATGGATTTAAAAGGTGGTTGGGATCAACACCTACCTATGGTGGAATTTTCTTATAAAAATAGCGTTCACTCTAGTATTCAGATGGCACCTTATGAATCTCTCTATGGAAATAAATGCGGGACTCCAGCATGTTGGGATGAAGTTGGGGAATGAAAGCTATTAGGATCCGATCACATTGATGAAATGGAAGAAAAGGTCAGATCTATTCAACAACACATAAGAGCAGCTCAGAGTCGACATAAAAGTTATGCCGACAACCGAACAAAATACCTAGAGTTTGAAGTGGGTGATAAAGTGTTTTTATGAATATCTCCCTGGAAGAGAGTCGTGAGATTTGGAAAGAAGGGTAAGTTGAGCCCTAGATATATCGGTCCTTTCGAAATACTGGATCGTGTTGGGAAGGTAGCTTACTGATTAGAGCTTCCACCGAATATCTCTCAAGTTCACGATGTATTCCACATATCTCTCATGAGAAAGTACATACATGATCCTTCACATGTACTTAGCTCAGAAGTTGTACCGCTGGAGCAGGATCTTTCTTATGAAGAACAGCCGATAAAGATTCTGGATTGTAGCGAAAAAGTCCTACGAAACAAGACCACTCGATTGGTGAAAGTTTTATGGAGGAACCAACAATTAGAAGAAGTTACATGGGAGCTTGAGGATATGATGAGGGAGAGGTATCCTCATCTGTTTCTTACAAAGTGACGAATTTCGAGGGTGAAATTCATTTTAAGGGGGGTAGAATGTGACACCCGAGACTTTTATGTGAAATATTTCGATTTTATGTTATATAAATCATCAAATGAATCTTTCACTACACACAACACTATCTTGGCTTGCTTTACACGCATCCGCAGCCTTCCTTGATAGCTTGCGTCGTACATAATACCGAGTTTCACTAAACAATGATATGCTATTAAAATATTATTAAAACTAGCCGTTATGAATAGTAATAACCACCTTTTTTAAATTTTATAAATTTTATTTTTCAAAATGGACTTCATTTTTGGATTTGGAATATCGAAATTAGCCTAGGGTGAAATTTTGGTATTTATCTGAAAACTTTCAATTTTTTTGAATAGTGAAACCACTAAGTGGTAGTTAAAAAACTGAATCTTTCATAAAACTTAATTTTACCGCTTCTGTGAGTGGAATTTAGAAAATCCGAGAGACATGGTTGATGTCAGTAAGTAAAATGTGGTTCAATGAGATGAAAATAATTTTTTGGTGAATAGTAACTTTTTACTTTTTTTACCACGGTTAAAAGTAAATAGGGTAATTAAGGGTAAAAAGGATATTATTATTATCCTAATACATGTATTAATTCTATTGGAAAACTGTAATTCGACCAAAAACAACCTTAGGAAAAAAATATGACAATTTTGGCCCACTTGGATTAGATTAGGACATTTATTATTAATTTATTTAAAGAAGGGTTAAAATAGTTAAAATCAAGGTTTAATAAGTAAATCATTTTTAATATGGGGTAATACATAAGATAAATTCGACTTTAAATATTCATTAAAATCTAAACAGATTTCCTACATAATGGTATTTTATTTGTAATTTTTAGACATTAAATAATTTAATTTATTTATGACAAAACGATGATGCAGTAATTATCTTATTAATGAAATATCGACATAATTGATGCTATAAATACCCAAATAAATGTACTTTGAGACTTTTTATGAATTAAACTAATTTTATAGGTTAATATGAAATGTTATTATTTATTTAATTAACTTGGTTTGAACTAATAATTCTGTTATTATTTTCAAAAAAATCATTTACTAAATATTGTAAAAATTGACATAAAATATTTTTTAAAACAAATATTATATTATTAATTGTTATGTTATTACTAAAAATATAGGGTTCGGATAAATGACTTAGATAAGGTTATATATATTAATAATAAACAACTTGGGGTTCGTTTGGCTCGATATAGTGTGTTTATTAACCTTATAGTGTAAGAAAACAAGAAGACACTGTGAAAGTTAAATTATCTAACTTAAAGTTAAAACTAAATGATAAGGTTAAAATTTATACCTAATCTTGTCTAAATTCTATTGGATGAGATTATTTCGACCCCTACCCACTTTATCTTATAAATATATCTATTTGGAGCTATTAAAAACAGAATTTGACTTTATAATAAAATAATAGTTATAGTTATTCCAAAGGTGCCCCTCTCCTCCCTTATAAAAGGGCACCTCCTCCCCCTCTTCCTCACACCACTTTGAGCCATCAATCTCGGCCAACCCCTGCAAATGTCTCCTCTCCACTTCCCTAGAAACATCCTAGAGGTTCTGGTCTTCTTCAAAGACCTATTGTAGTGCCCTAAAAGGAGGTCTCAAAGAAGCACTTCAAAGAAGAGGTAATGTCCGTTACCGATTCTTTCATCTTTATTTCTTCTTCCACTTCTTATTATTTAGTTTTTTCATTATTAAGTAATTAAATCAGTATCACTCATATACCGATATGTTATTATAAGTATGAAACAACCCTATTTCACCATCTATCCAACCTATGGAAAAAGAAATCTCTACGCGTAGGTACGTATGGAATACCGTCTCCACGCTGTGGTGTAATCTATTTTCCACCACCACCTTACTTGGATGGGTATAATGGTGTACATAATTACTATATATGAATATTAAAAAGTGATATTGATTCTGAAATAGAATACATACACTCCAATACAAATTCCACGATCATAGGAACGATATCATCACTCATGCGTACGTACAGAATACCGTTTCCACGATGTGATGCGACTCGTTCTACATGATCTTCATTGCATAATGATTATATAAATGAATTGAATGAATTAATATGATATATATTACACTAATAACATTTTGGAAATGAGGTATCTATAACCTAAAGAGAAGAATAAGAATTTATTTGACAAAACACGCATAAGAACTAAATGTAATAAATACCCGAATAATAAGTAGTAATGAAATATTACTAATTAGAAGCTAATAATATGACAATATATGATATCATAACAATAAGTATGATTCTGTAATAAGTCAATAACATTATCTAAATCATTATACAGGAGGCTCGGACACTTACGAAGCAAATCGAACCTAAGGTAAGGGAAATATCACAATCTCATTTTTATCCGAGATTGTTTATACTTTAGTATTTACTGCGGTGTATTTTATCGTCCAAATCCATGTTTCCAAAATATGTAATATTAATTACATCCACCTACAATTGTTTAAATCCAATTTTACGCTATGGTGAGTTTTTAGTAAAGGATATGAAAGGAATCTTTTGTTGTTTTTCGTACGAGGTACTTTTTGACTTTTCCAACAAAAGTACGAAGAATGTTTTTCTAACTTATACGGAATGAATGGATTTTTAAAAAATTATTTCCAAGAAGCTTCCTCTACAAGTTTCCAACTTCATTTTTAATCAACTTCTTTAGTTTAAAATTGCATGACATGTTAAAAAAGGGAAATGTTTTTTTTTTGAATTTGAAAGGATATTTTCGTCAAGAATGGAGTTCAAGTGTTTTATCAAAATTATTTTCCATCTAAGAAAATATAGGGTTCTGTTTATATCCCTATTATTACATTGATTTGATTATGTTGTGATGGAATAATTTTTATTAATTCCTTTTTCTTATATGTATTTTTTGATGATGTCACGATGTTTAAGATTCCCATTTTTATTACATGTGTTATGCAATGATGTATGATTTATGATTTTGTGGCACACATAAGAATTGTATCATTATGAGATGGGTGGGACCTATATCTTCCTCCAATTCATTAAGTAAAGATTTTATATCTCATGAGATAGACATGGCTGGAACGGTAGGTTATACCGGTTCAGTGAAACATGACTGAAACGGGGAGTGAACTCGGTTCAGAAATGGACTTTGTCCACTAAGATAGTCTTGGAAATGAGTCTTGACTAATAAGAAATGATTCTCTATGATTATGTGTGTATGCCACAAAGCTTCATGTTTTATGATATGATTATTGGGATTACATTTCACTACTATGATTTATCCCATGTTATGAAATTATGCTCTCTTTTGCAGGTTACAATTTCCAAAATTTATGTTCTTATGAATATGATGTGATTGATATTTCTTTTGTTTACCCTTACTGAGCATTTGAGCTTACCCTTTTGTATGTTTTCTTTCCCCAGGTCAGGAAAAAGGTTATTAAGTAAGATATTCCAAAAGGGACTATAGATATGATGAAATAAATTGGAGACAGTGTAGACGCTTTATAAACCAGTTGTTTATGTTTCCCAGTTTTCTAAAGACACTATACCTATATGGTCCTTTTGTGTTTTTGTTATATGTTGTAATAAGTATGCTTCAATTTTGAAGTATTAACAATGTATGTAAAGTATGGGTCGTTATAAGCCATTTGAAGAAGCATTGATGTTTCACCATCCATGTTTATTCCCATAACCATCTTTACTATATCCATTTATATAGGATCCTTTTCAACTCTGATTTTTTTCAAAACTCCATGATCTTTTCTACTCAAAGCATCTTCCACCTTATTCTCCTTCCTCGGGTGGTAGTGTATCTTGCAATAATAAAACTTGAGTAGTTTAAGAAATCTCGTTTGCCGGATGATGAGTTCTTTCTATGATAATATATACTTCAAACTATTGTGATCAGTATAAATCTCACATTTTTCACCATAGAGATAATGTCTCAATATCTTGACTGAAAATTAGATATTTTTATTATCAAACACTTTTGAGGAGAAAGTGAGAAACCCATAGTTCAAACACAAAAAAATATCATATTCATTAAATCACAACATAAGAATACTAGATTTTAACTCCCTAAATAACTTACAGGATATAGTGTTTACCTGTGTATCTGGTCCATCCTTTAAAAGATATTCAAACATTAACGCCAGCTTGTCCAAGGACTGGATGTACTCCTCTACATTGATCTTCCCATAATTAAACCCTCTTATCCTTATAAGATCATGTTTGTCGATCCAAGAACATTCCTCCTCATGAGGTGATACATTTAATAACCTGCTCATCACTTGTTGGAATCTTCATTAGTAGCATTAATTTTCAGAACGTAATCCAGCATATCCTCTCCAGATTCCATTAGCAATTTCAATAATTGCTCCTGCACTGTGATAGGTTCCTCCTTTTGGAAGACATCCTTGGGTTCGTTTCCCACCCGCTTAGCTTTCGAATTCTTAGCAGATCTAGTCTCAATATTTAGTGGCAAATATGAGTAGTCCTTCCTCTCTTTGAAGACACCCCTATGGCTCTTGCTTCTTCTTGGGCTTAGAAGTCTGCTGCCCTGTCCTTCTTCATCTGAATCACCAGCTAACTGGCTGGAATGCTCATCACTGGACTCATTTGCATGGGCCTTATGCTCTTCTGACCTAGTTGATAAAGTTTCTAACTCCTGCACTAGATTATCATTAGCCAAACCTTCAAAAAGGTTAACCAGTTTGATATCAACCTCCTTCATTTTATAGCTTAACCAGATTGAGTCCGAAATGACCACTTACTGGCCTTCATCAGAGATACATTTTCCTGACCGGACTGGCTAAGTGAAAGAAACAGCCAAAGGAGTCTGGAGGATTCCTGCATCCTCCACATGGAATTACCTAGAAGATAAACCCTTGTTTCTAGTTCAGGCATCTCTGCCTTGATTCAGAGAGTTTGAATGCTTCGCACTTGCAATTGAAAAGATGCTCCTATCACTATATCACCTGAAGTCACTGCAGAACCCTTAAACATCAAAGAATTTTCTGAATTCCCGACACCCAGGTAACTCTTCAATCTTCAAAAAATGTTTGAATCCTTTGATTCCTAAAGCTTGTGCTCGGGTTTTGACACCCCCCGGACTGCTTCCCCCAAGTTCTCT
This sequence comes from Viscum album, assembly GCA_963277665.1. Lineage (NCBI taxonomy): Eukaryota > Viridiplantae > Streptophyta > Magnoliopsida > Santalales > Viscaceae > Viscum > Viscum album. Next base: position 1,111,790,831 of record OY728129.1, on the reverse strand, counting down.
TCCTGGTTGAGTAGTCGATCAGGGGCTTCACGACCTGACCCACTGACCACCAATGGATTACTGCTAACAACAATAGTTTTACCAAGGACCAAGCTTGTCTGCTTAGCGCTCAAACCAAATTCCTTCCGCATCATATTCTCGCGCCTACAATCCTCCATATAATGACCCATTTTCTTGCACCAGGGACAAAAATCATACCAGGATTCAAAGACCACAAACTACTTATGATGAAACTCTTCACCTACAGCAACCCAAAAGAACTCTACATGTAGCTTAGACATATCAACTTCAACACATATTCTGGGAGATATCTGATGACATATAGCCGTCGTCCTACTATCCGAGCATAAATAATGACCAATGAGGTTACCAAGCATACAGTGGATCGATGGATTTTGAAAAGGTACCGACAGTTCAAGAAGGCTTACCCAAACGACCATTGTAGGAGCGTCACATTTCATATGAAATTCATATGACCATTTGAAGAGGATAAATCGAGATCCATTGCAGATTTGAGGAGATAACGACCAAGCCCGTATCAAATCTTCCTCTGAGGCAAACCAAATCATGATGTGTTTGGAGTCAAGGAGCCCTACTATTGTGTGCTCTTGTAAATTCCAGGATCCAAAGACAAAGAGATCAAAATTGTTGACCGATGGCTGTCGGTGTTTGAACCTTGCAATAAGCGTCTGATGCAACAAGGTGGATGCATTCATGAACTCTAGATTTGAGATCGATAATTGTGGGGCTCCATTGAATAGATCTAGAACCTTTGCACTAAGAGCAATCTGATGAAATAGAGGAATTCACCCAGGAATAGAGAAGGGGGAAATGGATGGAAGTCGACCTCCATTGTTGGGCATCAGAGGACCATCCCCCGTTGTGGGGGGAGGGTCCGGTACTGAGACCATCAAACCCTAGGCCATCGAGATCGTGGGCCGAGTGGTGAGCCCGTGCGAGTTCCAATGTCTCGATATCTTCAAAGCATATATTATAGCAGCTAACTCAATATCATGAGTATGATACCTTTTATCATGAATTTTCTAATTTTGTGATGCATAGTAAATTAATCTATCATTCTACATAAGGACATAACCAAGTACTTTCTTCGATGCATCACTATAAATAATGAACCCATAATTCCACGATGGTAGAGTCAATATAAGAGCATTGACAAATATTCTCTTTAGTTCTTCAAAACATTCTTCACACTCTTTTTTCCAAAAAAATTTAACCCCTTTACCTGTGAGCTTTGTTAATGGGTTAGCCAATCAGGAAAACTTCTGGACGAAATGCCGATAATAACCTGTTAAACCAATAAAACTATGCACCTTAGTTATACTCGTCGGGCCTGGCCATTCTTGTATTTCCTTGGTCTTATAAGGATTAATAGAGATTCCATCCTTGGAGACAATATGGCCATGAATTGAAATCTCTTGGAGCTAGAATTCACACTTTATGAACATCCCATATAATTCATGTCTTCTAAGAGTCTTCAGGATAATGATCAATTGATTTTCATGTTCTTCGTAGCTTTTAGAATATACCAAGATATCATCAATAAATACCACCACAAAATAATCGAGATATTTTTGGAAAACACTATTCATTAGATCCGTGAATATAGAGGGTGCATTAGTCAATATAAAAGGCATTACTATAAACTCGTAATGCACGTACCTTGTTCAAAATGTTGTCTTTAGAATATCTTCCTTCTTCACACACAACTGATGGTATACATATCGAAATTCAATCTTTAAAAAGTATTGAGCTCCATGTAGTCGGGAAAATAAATCATCAATGCGAGGTATGTGATACTTTTTCGTTATTGTTATAGCATTGATTTCCCTGTAATCAAAACATAACCTCATGGATCCAACATTCTTCAAAACAAAAAGGATAGGGGATACCCATGGAGAAACACTAGAGAGAATAAATACCTTATTAGTGAATTCCTCTAGTTTTTTATTTAACTCAACTAATTCCACAGTGTCCATTCCATAAGGGGTCTTCGATATAGGCCTTGAAACCGAAATTAAATCAGTGGAAAACTCAATTTCTCGTTCTAGAGGATGACCAAGTAAATATTCTGGAAACACATCAACATATTCTCTCACAATAGGTACATCCTCTATTAGAACATTACATTCCTTACCAATAGTTATTTCATTCAATTCCTCCCCAATAATTGAATTTAGTTGAGCTACTGGGGGTGGATCTAGGTAAGAATCTGGTGGTGACGATTCTTCTCTAAAGATAAGGTGTTCTTTATCATCATCATCTAAAATTTAATCCTCCTTCTTCTTAAAATAAATCATCACATCATGGTCTGAAATCCAATCTATACGAAGGATTATATCAAACTCAATAATAGGTATGATGATGAGATCAGCAGATAAAGAACACTTATATTCCCTAATGGGAATATATGCACAGAACTTTGTAGTAACAATATTTCCCTTAAGAGTTTTTTTATTAAATCTCCCTTATTAAATCAAATTCGAAATATGTAATTTTCTAAGAAAACTGGGAAGATATGAAACAATGCGATGATCCATAATCAAATAATGCATTTTCTAAACTTGAGGAAACCATTAAATTACCTACCACCACATCTTTCGGAGCTTCTACCTCAGCAGTAGTGATAGCATAAGTATGTCCGTGATCCCTTGGAATTCTCTAAGGTAAGTTTCTCTAATGCTTAGGACATTCATTTGTATAATTTCCCATCTCCCTACAGTTGTAGCATTGAACATCGATAGCTTCTTTCTTCCCCTTGCAATCACGAGCTTGGTGGCCTTTTCACCACACTTGTAACAGAGTCACATTCCCTTCAAGCAAGTACAAGAGTGTTTCTTCCACATTTACTAAAGGATGGATATTCAACTTTTCCCCTATTCCCCTTATTTCCATTCCTAGAGTGATCGGTAGATCTCTTCTTCTCTTGCTTTGCTTCAAAGAAATAAGACTTAGAAAGTTTTTTTCTTTCTTTATAGAACATGAGACAATATCATCGTACGACGAGAAGGATTGTGACACTAATGCTCGACGAAGAAATGGTTTTAACCCATAAAAGAAACAATCAATCTTACTTATTGGGGTACATAAATAATATCCAGTATACCTTGATAACCTTGTAAAGTTAGCCTCATACTTTGCGACATTCTCATCCTCCTTTTGTCTCAGACTCAGAAATTGCCTTTCCATATCTGCTCGATGGTAATGAGGAAAGTATTTTTCTAATAAAATATATTTGAAGTCCCTACATTCCATATTTGATACTTAATCATATTCATTCTTGTTTTGAATCAATGACCACCATTGGTCAGCATCTCCTGTGAGGCGATAAACTGCCATGATAACATTTTCCCTTTCGCTACACCCCAAGGCGTGGAATATTTTCTCTAAAGAACTTATCTATTGCATAGATACTAATGGAATTGTACACCCATTGAATGTTGGTGGTTTTTGCCTCATGAAGTGATCTAACATTTATCCTCCACGTTGTGGATCGTGCTACTCCAAACGGTTATGGTTATTATTCATAACCTAAGTGAGTTGACCCAGTATGGTGATTAGCTGATCAGCACCAGTTGCATCACCAGCTCCACTATAATTATCTTGATCAGGAGGGAAATCCATACATGGAGTGTGTGTATTGATACAATTTCCATTCCTTACACTAGGTGCCATTTCTAATCAATGGCATAAACTAGATATGTTTATGAATCAAAATACATAATTTTATACTTGTAAAACACTTAATAAAAATTGAACTATTTATTGATATAATCTGTAATCATAAAAAAATGTTTTCTTTGAGGGAGTATATACTCATAAACCCTTCATATTGGTTTGTAATGAAAATGAGAATTATCCTAAGCATATCCCCCAGGAGTGTCGTAACCAAGGGTGCAACAAGGCCTGTTGTCATGCACCAGTTCCCATTCGAGTCTAGCTCAAAGCGGTGTTTTTGGGTTTTACCCCTAGGAAAATCTATGCCAGATCCACCTCTCCCTACTCATATCCAAGAATGGATGTATTTCTTGGAAAACTCACAAAATCTATACAATACCAAAATTCAAGGATTTTCTTCTATACTAATCCTCAAAGTCTATCTTAGATCTATGTTCTCTAATTAGAGTTTGTCTAAATCTAGCTTCCAAGGTTTGTACTAAAATTTCTCTGATACCAATGGTAACACCCCAACCCCAGTTACTTTGAGTCGGCGTATTATTACATAGCATTGGCATGATCACAAAAGATCAAGTCTCAAAAGACCGATTAGACTAGTAGACTTGGAATCACTAGATACATTCATAAAATTTACATTAAACCATAAAATGAAAACTACAACAACATAGTCTCCATAGTCCATTCTCATATCCACTCATTCAATCCCTTCAGGTGATTCATAAAATACTTATTCAAATTTGGGGAAAAATAAAACATAGAAAGGGGTGAGCTCAGATGCCCACTAAAGATAACAATATAGCGGAAACATTCTTAAATAAATATAAAAATTTAAGGCAATGTATAACTAAAACAAAATCCATTTAAACTCGAAATTCAGCATAATATGGATGAAATTAAATGAAATAATTCCATTTACTTATTCACATGGATATTCTACTAATCGATTAATCTCATGCAATATCAATAACCACTTTCGTAATGATGGAATGCATAATGCCATATTATCATAACCACATAGTCAAGGCCTTGTGCCAAGACTACAAAAAAGATATTGTCAAGGATTTGTGCCAAGACACTAGTGCGTCTCATGAGACCTACCAATGCATCAAGGAGCTATAGCGGGCTCCACCTGTCACTTATTATGTCCAATGCATTACTCATATGAACATGTTTAAACATAACATAATCATTCGTATAAAAACCAGCATAGGAATTGTCAATTCTTTATCCTTAAACCATGAATGGTATAAAAATAACGCATCCACTGTCCAACATATCAAAAAACCAGCAATAAAATATAGATTTTTTGTATCATAATAAATCAACTTCAACTATCTAAACAAATCCATCAATGGATATTGACATAGATAGATTCAAAACTATTTGAGAGAAATATATATTTTTTTAAATCATTTAAAAGTCACATAATTATAAAGTAAAAAATTTACTTTGAAAATATCCTTATATGTTTATATGGTAATCTTTGAAGATTTTATAACTACAGAAAATAGCTGCACCCACCGTATAAGTTAAAAAACATTCTTACCTTAATTATGTCGAAAAGGTAAAAAAAGACCATGTTTGGAAAATGACAGAATGATTCCTTTATAAACTTATTATAAGAAGTCAACAATGGTATAAATGACATTAATCCATAGTCTGTAAAATAGTAAGAATTATTTCAAGTACATTTTTACAAAACATTGATGTAGATGACAAAAAGGTCCCAGTAGATAATTACGTATAAACAACTGGGATAATGAAAAGATTGTGAAATAAACCCTTACCTTGTACTTTTTCCTTGGTTGAGGGTAGTTTAACCTCCTATATAATGTTGAAATAATTGTTTTTAAATTATTAAAGAATAATATACATTAATATGATATCATATATGATCTTTTAACATTGCTTTAATAATAATATCTTAGTATTATCATCATTTCGAGTGTTAACATATTCATATTCCGTTATATTATATGTTATGTGAGCAATATTTGTTATGAATGGGATGTATATTATTCATATCCAGAATGATATCATGTTCCTAAAAATTATTTTTAATCATCAAATGAAATTTAGTCTTGAATGGATACAATGGGGAATGAATCTCATCGCGTTCGTGGATAAGGTAATCCGTACATTCACACGAGCGACAATATCACTATTTTGATATTAAAATAATATATAATTGGATGTTATATAATATATACATAATAATTATCATGTTTTATTTATTATTTACATGAATTACACATCATTATTATACCCATCTGAATTATAATGTATTGAATAACAATTACACAACGATGTGGAGATGGTAGGCCGTACGTATGCACGTATGGTGACATGTCATTAAAAAGATGGATAGAAAACTGAATATGGTTGTACCATATTTATAATAAAATCACAGTCTATAAAATATACTAGAGTTAATATTTTAGAATGGAAATAACAAATAATGAAGAAGTTGAAGAACAAAGGAACTTGAAAGAGGGTGGTGAAAACATTACCGCTTCTTCGATTTCTTCTTTTTGATTTGATCAAAAGGTCTCCTTAGGATGGCTTTCTGATCAAAATATGGCCTCTAGGTTCAATTTGGAGAAGTTTAGTGAATATTTGGGCTGGGTTGGCTGAGGAAAAAGGATTTGAAGGTATGAATTAGTGAGAAGGGGCAGTGCCCATTAATAAGAGTTGTGAGAGGCACCTTTGAAAAAACTAGAAATATTATTTTATAATAAATTCATATTCAGTTTCAATTGGCTCCAAAGAGGATTATTTAAATTCTATGGTTTGGATAGGTCCAAAACCACTCATCCAATAGGTTTTAGATAGGCTTGGGTCACTTTATTAACATTAACTTATAGTTTTAACTATTAGTTAACTACTATGGCACTTACAATGTCTCTTTGTATTTTTATATTATATAGTCAATAAACTAACTATAAACATCCAAGCAACCCCCAAGTGGTCCATTAATGATACAAATATCATTATATAAGTCTATTTTCTGATCCTTAGATTTTGAGGAATAGAATATAAATTAATAATATAATATTTGTTTTAAAAACTCTTTTATGTCAATTTTGACACTATTGTGTATTGTTTTATGATGATTTCATAAGACCATTATTAATTCGAAAAAAAATTATATAACCAGTCTTAATATGTTATGTTAACCTATAAAATTAGTGTAATTCATAAAAAGTCTCTTATTACATTTATTTTGATATTTATAATATCAATTATTTTAATATTTCATTAATTATGTAATTACTGCATCACCATTTTGTCATAAATACATTAAATTATTTAGAGTCTCAAAATTATAAATAAATTATCATTAGGTATTTAATCTTTTTAGTTTTCTAATGAATATTTATAATCGAATTTATCTTATATATAACCCTATATTAAAAATGTTTTTGTTATTAAATGCTGATTTTAACTTTTTTAACTCTTCTTTGAATTAAATAATAATAAATGTCCTAATCTAATCCAAGTAGACCTAAATGATAATATTTAGTTCCTAAGGTTTATTTTGGTTGAGATAATCTTTTCCAATAGAATTAGTACATGTGTTAGGGTAATATTAATATCATTTTTACCCTTAATGACCCTATTTACTTTTTACCGTGGTAAATAAAAGTAAACGTTACTATTAACCGAAAATTATTTTTTCCTTATTGAACCACATTTTACTACTTGATATTAATCATGTCTCTCAGATTTTTAAAATTCAACTCACAAAAGCAGTAAAATTATGTTTTATGTGAATTTCTAAATCCTTCTTGGAGGTGGGTAAAATACAGTGAAAAGTTCAATAAAATTTTTATATATCTAAAATTATTCTAAACTTGTAATGACCCGTAAATTTCAAATAAAATTTTTTATTAATTTCTTTGTGATTTTTAGGGTACCAAGTTTCCGACAGCACCTGATTCCAAGGCCCGGTGTGCCCGGAATAAATTTCCGAAGTTTAGCTTGGGTACGTTCAGTGAATGAACGAGCGGGTTTTTCTATCATTTGAACCAGTGATAGGAATCAAAATCTGTGGGCACCGATATAACTGCAATGCCGGTAATTTCTTAAGAAGACCTTTATTGGAGTTGTGTTTATTCAGGAAGAGTTGATAAAAAAATGTGGATTAAGTATAAAGAGAAATAAGATTGTGTTACAAATTTTATTTCACTTATAAGTGGTTAAACCCCATGTGTGGGATTTGGGGTGAGACCCACCAAAATTCTAACTCCTCTTGATAGGATATTAGTGCGGTGGGGCCCACATGAGCCCCACCCCTTCAAATTCCCAAATACCTCTAACCCCTCTACATGAGTTAAGTAACTCTTCCACATTAATGCATGCCAACTAAACACCTAATTAATTTGACGACACAAGTTTAATTAATTAGGTGAATTCCACTTTTGAAATTTTAAAAATGATGGAATGTGTAAATAAAATAAGGAAAAACATTATTTTATTTTGGGTTGATGTGTTGTGTGGAGATTTGAGAGAGGGATAATTATTTACTTTGAAGAACTTCATCTTCCTCATTGAAGAACGTGGAGAATGTTGTCACGCCTTCCATCTTCCCTTCGTGTCAAATAAAGGGAGACACCGCTTCTTCCATAGACGTTCTCTTTCGACGTATACGGAGCCTCACCCGCGACGCAGTATTTCGTGATGCTAGCTTCCGTGAACTTCTTTGAGGTATGGGTTGTTTCATCATTCTAGTTTGGTTTTGATGTTCATCATTATTTTCTTTTGGCCTCCAGTTATCAATATAATGTGAGGAGGTCGGACCGCACAAATCCAGCCAACCCTCCTCCCCTTTTTATGTTGATCATCGTCGTGGTTTGGAACGGAGACGGCGCGGTGTAACGGCACCGCGTGGGAACGAGGGAACCGCGGCCGGAGCAGGCCGTGGCGAAGGAGCGCAGCGTCGTCGCGCCGCGCCAGTGAAGCCGAAAAAAGCCGCGACTAAGGGCGGGCCGCGGTAGAGGGGCACAACGCCGTCGTACCACGCATGAGCACTGTGGATGGTCGAGGCCGTGGCGGGCCGGGGATGAGGGTGTGGCTCCATCGCATCGCACCGGTCGGACAGGGTCACGTCCTAAGGTCGCAGCGGTGTAGATGCGGCTGGCCGGACTCCGCCGACCGCCGGCGCTCTAGGAGGCGGGACCAGCAGGTCCTGCAGCGGCACTCCGGCCGGCCATTACGACCGGCCATTTTCCAGATGTCTGGGGGTCGTAACCCCTGGCAGGTGGCCAGGGCGGGCCCCCCAAGAGGGGCCTCCATTTCTTGATCAAGGGGGGCATCCCCCCCCCCCCCCCCCCGCATCCCGCTCAGCCGAAGGCCGAGCCGCCGGCCATGTGGGCCGGGCTGCACGTGTCGGGCCGGGCCGTCTAAGTCGCGCCAGTCTGGGCCATGATAGCTGGGCCAGGCAGCCCCAACCGGGCTGGGTGACGCCCAAATGGGCCATACCGGGACCCGTGTTGGGTCAACCCGGTTCGGGCCGACCCATGGGGTTTCGGGCCGGGTCAGACCGGGCCCGAACTCCCTATTTACAGACATATCCGTTCAAACACTCATAACATGAGATACAGACCTCTGATCGACGCATAGTCAGTTGCATTGGGATCCTTGGATTGAGATGTTCGTTTCGGTATATTATACTAAAGTTTTCAAAGAACTTTTAGTATGGATGGCTTGGTTCGAACACAAAACCAATCGGGCCCTCGGAGCGGAAACACTTATAACTTGAGATTCGGATGTCTAAAAGATCTGCCATTGACTTTTTTGGATTCCTCTTAGTGAGACGGTTCTTTTGTCTTACTCTGCTCAAGGTTTGGACACATCTGCAGTATGGTCGTGTTGGTTTTATCTTAAAAACCAACATGACCCCTCGGATGAAAAAGCCAATAACTCACAGACCGGGCATCTGATTGACGCGTTTTCTGTGGTGTTGAGTTCCTATTTACGAGGCGGACCTTTGAGATACATCAACTCTAGACTTCATGATAGCTGATGTATCAACCCTTGGCTCATGGAGTGGACCCTCCCGAAATCAAGCGTGCAGTGTGCGAGAACCCTAGAGCTGGCTGCGACGAAGATGAAGACTTTTGTACAAGGATACTTAGTGGGTTCGACGAGGATGACTACCATACTAGGATACCCAGTGGGTTCGACGTGGATGACTACCATATTGGGATCCTCCATGGGTTTGACTAGGAAGACTACCATACTATGATCCTCCAGGGTTCGACGACGACGACTACCGTACTAGGATCCTTTGTGGGTTCGACAACGATGTCTACCATGCTGGGATACTCCATGGGTTCGACAATGATGTCTTCTGTGCTGGAATCTTCTGTGGGTTCGACGACAATGACTTCTATACTTGGATCCTCTGTGGGTTCGGCATCAACGACATCTATACATGGAACCTACATGGGTAAGGTAGAGGAGATGATCTAGAGGCTACATCAATCATCTCCACCTCTCTTGTGAATAGTATACCTGTGTGAGATGAGTATTTACTTTCAATCTTTATCATCGATAAGATTAACTTGAATTCCTGTGTAGATTGGGTTGTGTTTTCCTGTGTGGATTAGATTGTGCTTTCCTATGTGGACTGGGATGAACATGGGATCGATAGTTGGAGCAAAACTGGAATTGATGACTTAGGTATATGTATGGGCATATACCTAAGTAAAGCTGGTTAATACATTGTGATTGTATCTATCCTTTGTGGTTTATCCTTTATGGATTCTGGGAGACCTTTGGGAGTCTCAGGGTCCTACTGAGTATCGAATACTCACCCCTGCATGGGCTACGCCCACACTATGTTGTGTTGGTGGCAGACGACAGATAGCGCTGATCGTGGTTGAGGATTGAGGAGCTAGATGGTACCCGGTGGTGGTCTATCAGGCAGGACGTACATGGAGAGGACAACCAGACTCGAGGAGCTGACGAGACTATATGTACTGACCCTTCAGGTGGGTGTTCTGAAGGAAGACTTCTTGGTTGCTGATTTACTTTTCAGTTGTTGTTATTTTCTTCCTGTTGTACTTCACTTTCAGTTGGGTATCTATACTGGCCCATTTACTTTCCAGCACTTAATTTTGTACTCAGTTTACTTAGTTCTTACTTCATCTTATGTACTCTGTAGTGTTTTTTTTCTTATATAAAGAAAATACCTTCCCTTTAATAGGGATTTATGCCTCTGGTGCTAGTATCCAGCCCCTTCCCTATGGAAGGCGGGCTTGGGGTAGTCACGACACAGGGCCCGAGGATGGGTCGTGACAAATTGGTATCAGAGGAGATCGGTTCTACTGCAGAACTTAAGACTTTGATCTTTCTTCTATGTGAAGCAATATTGTTAAGGGTGTTGAGTCTGGTTATCAGTCCATGGAGTACAGTGTTGGTGCGGTTGCTGATGTATCCATACACCAGGACCCTGACTTCTGATTTCTGAATCAATTCATGAAAATATTGATTGCATGTGTGTTTTAAAAGTTTTCTTTGTCATTACTTTATGTCAGCTCACCAGGTATACTGTATTGACCATGGCGCACTTGTCTCTTTTTAGGATGGCCCCACGCCGACAGCCAGCTAGGGTACCGAGCTTTGTGTGAGACGGCAGACCACCAAGCGATGAGGCCTCGGTGCAGGGCCCCATTACAGCAGAGGCACCGTCGGTACCTCTACCCACCAAGCCATCGATTCCACCAGCCCCAGCCGCTGAGAGTGCACATCGCCTTAGTGTAATGCACGAGTTTTAGTGTGAGATACTGCCTAGGTTCCTTGGAGAGACAGACCCTCAGGCAGCCGAGGATTGGCTGGAGGTTGTTGATCGAGTTTTCAGATTAGTAGGGACACCAGCTGACCTCATGATTATTATTGCAGAGAGTCTCTTGCACACAGTAGCAGGTAGATGGTGGAGCATGATGCTCCAGGTGCATGACAAGGCATCACTTCTTTGGACGGACTTCGAGAGCCTCTTCCGCTCGGAGTTCGTTCTAGCCACCCTCCTTGTGGTGCGCATCCAGGAGCTACTACAGCTGCGGCAGGGCAGCATGACAGTAGCCCAGTAATAGGTGAGGTTTACGTATCTCTCGCGCTACTCTACAGATATGGTATGAGATCCGTTCTTCAAGGACTAGACCTTTGAGTAGTGACTGAGGCATGAGTTTATGGCTTCAATGATCTCCCTCAATAACAAGAAACAAGCGGGGTGCTAGAGAGAGACCTTCTAGTGGAGAGTTTTCTCGCTGAGTAGTCACCAGCAGCAAGACCCTCTGCAGGATGACCCGCAGCCGAGTCTTCTGCCGCTAGCAGTAGACAGATGATGTAGAGGACCAAGATGGCCACACCATCGGATGACCAATATCAGGATACAGGTTTGGTTGTGCAGGGCACACGAAATACAGCCAGCCATAGGAGGAGCAGACAGTGCTATGCATGCAGTGGGCAGAGTCACCTGGATCGAGACTGCCGACCCGCCCTACAGATGAGCAGCAGGCGGTAGAGGGACCTACCAAGCTGAGGTTCGACCGTGGAGGTTCAAAGGGAGCTGGAGGACGAGGCAGAGGAGATGGATAAGCTATGGGTGGTGGGAGACGCTTTGAGGCCCTACCACCACCACCACCAGGAAGACTACCCTGACAGCTGGGAACATGTGGACAGTGGAGAGCTCAGCTTCAGGCAACTGAGTCCTACGACCATGGAGCTCTAGGAGCAGATGGAAAGGAGTGGGACTATCTCCAGACCTGGAGACTTTTGTTCATGTAGCTTCTAGATTTGTGGATGTTTTGTTTTTGGATGCTTTGTGTCTCTGTACCTTGAGCTGAAATAATAAAATACACTTGTTCTTGTGACGTTTTCTTCCCTGTCCTTTTTATGTAATTAATACTGAGAGGTTTCACTTAAAACCATTGACTTGACCCTCACATTCGAGATTCCTACAGGCGAAGACCTAGTGACCACACACTGCTTCCTACAGAGTGACTCGACACTTGGAGGAGATAGTAACAGTTGGATCTTTTGGTAGTAGCATTGAGGCCTTACGATGTCGTCCATGGCATCAAATAGTACCATTCATGTCAGGATTGACTGTATTAGGCAAAGGACGTGGTTCATCCAGTGGATGAGACCAGATTTCTCTTTTCAGCAGAATAGGAATCTCAGTAGCTCTTATAGATCGTAGACAAAGAATGGTGGAGTTGAGTTCTTACAAATGGCTAGTCTCACCCATTGTTCATCGAGCGAATGGTTTACGGTTCTCACCAACTCAATAGTCTCAGGTGTATCTTTTCTCATATGGGCATGAACCTGAGATAGCGGTGATGGCTTGAGTTCCTCCAGGACTATGGCATCGAGACAGTTTATACTCCTGGGAAGGGTAACGTTGCAGTGAATGCTCTTATTAGGAGATCAGGCATTCAGCTATTAGGTGTGGCAAGACAAAAGTTGGCCGCATTTTCAAATATCCTTTGTGGATAGTGTTGGAGTGAGTACATGTAGAACCAGATATGGTTCAGGCTATGATGGAGAAGGTGCAGATCATCTAGGAGCGGATGAGGACAGCTCAGAGCCAACAGAAGTCCTATGATGACAAGAGGCGGAGACCACTAGAGTTCAATGATGGCGACCACGTTTTCATACGGGTCCCACCTCGAAGTGGATTATGGATATTTGGCCATGGAGGAAAGTTAATTCTGCTCTTCATAAGACCATTCCAGTTCTCAGTAGGATATGCGAGTGGCATATCACCTGGCTCTTCCACCTCTGTTGCACCGGGTGCACGACGTCTTCCACGTATCTTAGCTGAGGAGATACATGCACGACCCGACGCATATCATCGACCATGTGGTGTTGGACATTGATGATGAGGCGACATTTGTGGAGGTCCCAGTGGAGATTGAGGATCGGCAGGAGTGGGTTCTATGTGGGCGGTCGATTCCTCAAGTGCGCATCAGGTGGATGCATGGGAACCTCCTGGAGAGCGCATGGGAGAGGGAGGCTCAGATGCGTGCACATTACCCTCATTTGTTCTACTAGTTGTGATGTATCTTTACGAGGACATAAATCCCTGATGTGGGAGTAATGTAAATACACATAAATTTTGTGGAAGGTTTTTTCTTAATTTATTTGGGATTTCACGAGTACGCAATTTCTGACGGCACCTGATTCTGAGGCCCAGTGTGCCTAGAATCCACTTCTGATGTTTAGTTCGGATACGTTTAGTGAACGGACGACCTGGTTTTTATATCTTTTGAAATGTTGCTCAGAATCAAAATCAAAGGGCATCGATGAAACCGCAGCGCTGGTAATTGCTTAAAAAGACCTTTATTAGAGTTGCATTTACTCAGTAAGAGTTGTTAAAACAATGTTGATTAATTATAAAGAAAATTAAATTGTGTTATAAATTTTATTTCACTTATAAGTGGTTAAACCCCATCTATGAGAGTTGGGGTGGGACCCACTAAAATTCTAACTCCTCTCGATAGGATATTAGGGAGGTGGGGCCCACATGAGCCCCACCACTTCAAATTCCCTAACACCTCTAACCCGCCACATGAGTTAAGTAACTCTTCGACATTAATGCATTCCAACTAAAAACATAATTAATTTGACAACACAAGTTTAATTAATTAGGTGAATTCAACTTTTTAAATTTTAAAAATGTTGGTATGTGTAAATAAAATAAGGCAAAACCTTATTTTATTTTGGGTTGATGTGTTGTGTGGAGATTTGAGAGAGGGAGAATTATTTACTTTGAAGAACTTCATCTTCCACGTTGAAGAACGCGAAGAACGTCGTCATGCCTTCCATCTTCCCTCCGTGTCAAAGAAAGGGAGACGTCGCTTCTTCCATGGACGTTCTCCATCGACGTATACAGAGCCTCACCGGCGACGCCGTATTCAGCGTCGCTTACTTCCTTGAACTTCTTTGAGGTAGGGGTTGTTTCATCAATCTAGTCTTATTTTGATGTTCATCGTTATTTTCTTTTGGACGACTGTTATAAATATAACGGGAGGAGGTCAGACCGCACAAACCTAGCCAACCCTCCTCTCCTTTTTATGTTGATCACTGTCATGGTTTGGAACGGAGGAGGCGCGGTGCAACAGCACCGCGCGGGAACGAGGGAACCGTGTCTTGGAGCGGGCTGTGGCGAAGGAGTACGGCGCCGTCATGCCGTGCCGGTGAAGCTGAAGGAAGCCGCGCCCAAGGGCGGGCCGCGGCGGATGGGTGCACCTCCATCGTGCCGCTCAGGAGCACCATGGAGGGTCGCGGCTGGGGTCAGCCGTGGAGGAGGGGCGCAGCGCCGTCGGGCCGTGCCGGTCGGACAGGGGTCGTGGCCTAAGGCCACGGCGGTGCAGAGGAGGGCGGCCGGACTCCGCCGGCCTCTGGTGCTCCAGGAGGCGGGACCAGCAGGTCTCATAGTGGCACTCCGGCCAACAATTATGGCAGTCATTTTCCAGAAGTCCGAGGGTCGTAACCCCAGGAGGTGGCAAGGGCAGGCCCTCAAAGAGGGGCCACCGTTTCTCAATCAAGGGATGAGGGGATGCGGCCTAAGGCCGTGGTGGTGCAGAGGAGGGCGGCCGGACTCTGCTGGCCTCTGGTGCTCCAGGAGGCGGGACCAGCAGGTCTCGCGGTGTCACTCCGACCAGCCATTATGGTGGCCATTTTCTGGAAGTGTTAGGGTCATATCCCCAGGAGGTGGAAAGGGCGGGCCCTCAAAGAGGGGACACCGTTTATCAATCAAGGGAATAGCGCCCCCCCCCCCCCCCCCTCGCCGGCCACACGGGTCGGGCCGCCCGCACCGGGTCGGGCCAACCGCGCCGGGCCGGGCCACCAGTGTCGGGATGGGCCGCGCCGGCTGAGCTGGGTTGCGCCCGCTAGGCTGGGCCAGGCCCAAATTGGCCAGACCCGAACCCGGGTTGGGTCAACCCGGCTCGGGCCTACCTAGGTGGTATCGGGCCAGGTCGGACCGGGACCGAACCCCCTATTTACAGATATATATGTTCAAACTCTCATAACTTGGGATACGAACCTTTGACCGATGCTTCGTTATTTGCATTGGAATCCTTGTATCGAGAAGGTCGTTTCGGTATATTATACTCAAGGTTTCGGAGAATTTTGGGTACGACTGGCTTTGTTCAAACACGAAACCAACCGGGCCCTCAGAGGGGAAACACATATAACTTGAGCTCCGGATGGCCGAAAGACGTGTCATCGACTTTGTTGGATTCCTCTAGTGAGATGGTTCTTTTGTCTTACTCTTCTCAAAGTTTTGACGCTGCTGGAGTATGGTCGGGTTGGTTTTATCTTAAAAACCAACTGGGCCCCTTAGATGAAAAAGCCAATAACTCACAGACCAGGAGTCCGATTGACGCGCCGTCTATTGCGTTGAGTTCTTATTGACAAGACAGAACCTTCTGATACATCAACTCTAGACTTCATGACAGTTGATGTATCGACCCTTGGCTTGAGGAGTGGACCCTCATGGAATCGTTGGTGCTGTGTGTGAGAACCCTAGAGCTGGCTGCGACGAAGATGACGACTTCCGTATAAGGATCTTCAGTGGCTTCGATGAGGACGACTAACGTACTAGGATACTCAGTGGGTTTGGCATGGATGACTATCGTACTGAGATCCTCCGTGGGCTCGACGAGGATGAATACCGTACTGGGATCCTCTGTGGGTTCGATGATGATGACTACCATACTGGGATTATCCGTGGGTTCGACGACGACATCTACCGTGCTGGGATCCTCCGTGGGTTTGACAATGATGAATTTGGTGCTGGGATCCTCTGTGGGTTCGACGACGATGACTTCTATACTTGGATCCTCTGTGGGGTCGGTAGTGACGACATTTGTACTTGGAACCTACATGGGTGCTGCAGAGGAGATGATTCAGAGTCTACATCAATCATCTCCACCTCTCTTGTGAATAGTATACCTATGTGAGCTGAGTCTTTACTTTCAAACATTATCTTCGATAAGATTGACTTGATTTACTTTTTGTATTGGGTTGTGTTTTTCTGTGTGGATTGGATTGTGCTTTCTTATGTGGACTAGTATGAACTTGGGCTCGAGAGTTGGATCACAACTGGAATTGATGACTTAGGTATATGTATGGGCATATACCTAAGTAGAGTTGGTTGATACTTTTCGATTGTATATTCCCTTTGTGGTTTATCCTTTGTGGATTCTAGGAGACCTTCGGGAGTCTCGGGGTCCCTATTGGGTATCGAATACTCACCCCTACATGGGCTACGCCCGCACTACGTTGTGTTGGTTTCAGATGACGGACAACGCTGATCGTGGTTGACGCTTGAGGAGTGGGATGGTACTCGGTGGTGGTCTATCAGGCGGGACGAACACGGAGAGGGTGGCCAGACTCGAGGAGCTGACGAGACTGTCTGTACTCACCCTTTAGGTGGGAGTTCTGGAGGACGACTTTGTGGTTGCTGCTTTACTTTTCAGTTGTTGTACTTTCCTTCCAATTGTACTGCACTTTCACTTGGGTTTGTATACTGGCCCATTTACTTTCCAGCACTTATTTTTGTACTCAGTTTACTTAGTTTTTTCTTCAGCATGCATACTATTTGGTGTTTGTTTTCTTATATAATGGCAATTTCTTCCCTTTCATCAGGATTAAAGCCTCTGGCTCTAGTTGCCATCCCCTGGCCTATGGAAGGTGGGCTTGGGGTAGTCACGGCACGGGCCCCGAGGACGGGTCGTGACAAAACTAACTCCAATGAATTACATTGAACTTATATAGGTATGATGTATCTATTTTAAACTTAATTAAATTTAAATAATTTAAATAATTATTTAAATAAAAATTCAGTTTTAAACTATAACTCAGGGTTTTTTCACTATTCATCAAAAATTGAATGTTTTTAGAGAAATACCAAAAATCCAACATAAGCTAATTTCGATATTCTGAATCCAAAAATGCAGTCCATTTTTAAAGATACAATTTATAAAACTTCAAAAAGTGGGTATTAATATTCATAATGGCTAGTTTGATTTGTTGTGGTGTGTGTTAGAACTCGATTTTGCGTACAAAACATTCTACTATATTATTCAAAGGGAAGTGTACTGTGAAAGCTTGGGGTGTTACACAAATGTTTTATTTGTTAAGGGTCTTAGGTGCAACCTAAATAGCATATGTCAGTTATGTGATGAATTCTACCTTGTGAATTTTAGGAATGACAAGTGCGTAGTACAAAATTCCAGGAAGAGTTTATTCTTTCTTCCCATAAGAAAGAGACTGTTTACAAACTACACATAGAAGACCATAGAAGGCAAGATTTACCTTGACTTAGTGCAATGGAAGATCATTCTTGGTTATGGAATAGAAGGTTATGATATTGTAATCTTAGGAACTTATGCAAAGATTCTATGAAAGGACTAGTTAAGGATCTACCGAAGCTTAGATTCGATTCTTCAAAAGACCATTACCCTTGTCAATATGACAAGAAACATAAATCATGTTTTGAATCAGTTGGTGAAGTTTCAACTACTGATTCATTACAACTAGTGAATATGGATCTTTTTGGTCCAACGCAAACTGGAAGCATTGGGGGATAATACTATGTATTTTTATTGGTTGATGATTACACTAGATATACATGGGTCTATTTTATAGCGAAGAAGTCTGAAGATTTTTCATAGTTTAAAAGTTTTATAGCCCATGTAAAAAATGAGAAAGACCTTCCTTTGAAAACTATTCATATAGATCATGGAGGATAATTTCATAATTCTGATTTTGAAACATTTTGTAGTAGAAAAGGCATTCCTCATAACTTCTCAGCACCGAGAACACGTCAACATAATTGTGTTGTTGAAAGAAGAAATAGAATTTTTCAAGAGATAAATAAAACCATATTGAGTGAGTATTCTATAGAGAAACATTTTTTGGCTGAAGCTATAAGTACTACTTGTTATACTATAAATCAGGTTTTGATTAGACCTTTTCATAATAAAACTCCTTATAAGTTATGGAATGGTAGAAAACCTAGACATTACTACTTGAAGGTTTTTGGTTTCATGGTATTAATTCTGAATACTAAATATAATATTCACAAATTCGCACCAAAATCTGATGAAGGAATTTTCTTAGGCTAATCCACATATTCTAAGGCTTATAGTGTTTTCAATAAAAACACTTTTACTATTGAGGAGACACTACATGTGAAATTTAATGAAAATGATTCTTTTGTTTTTTGACAACCCAACCTAGATCCTCGGATCTGTTTTCAAAAATTCATTATCAACCATTGATAGAAGATCCTTCTAATAAAGAAAATTTAACAGAAGATACTTCTGAAACATTTACCCTAGAAGATCTCCTACCCTATGTTGATGAACAAGTTTTACAAAACCCAAATCACTCGTTTCTAAACTATCATCCCAGTGGTAGTATCCTTGGTGATGGGAATCAACCTGTATGGACTAGAAGTTCCTTAATAAATGAAATAGAACATCTAGCATTTCTTTCTAAATTACGACAAAAAAGCACAGCTTAAGCTTTAGGTGATGATGATTGGATTAATTCCATGAAAGATGAAATAAATGAATTCAAAAGGAATAATTTCTGGACCTTGGTTGAAAGACCTAAGGAAACTTCTGTTATTGAAGTAAAATGGGTCTTCAGAGATAAGTGTGATGAAAATGGAATCATAGTAAGAAATAAAGCTAGATTAGTTTCTAAATGCTATAATCAACAAGAAGGAATAGACTATGAAGAAACCTATGATCCAGTAACTAGACTTGAATCTAATCATATTTTAATTTCATTTACAGCATTCTTAAATTTCAATCTTTTCCAAATGGATTTGAAATGTGCTTTTTTTAAAGGTTATGTTCAAGAGGAAGTTTTTGTTGAACAAACTCCTGGATTTGAAGATACAAAACATCCTGATCATGTATTTAGACATACCAAAGCTTTTTATGTCCCTAAACAATCCCATAGAGCTTGGTATAATAGACTTACAAGATTCTTGCTTCAAAATATTATGTTATGGGAAATACATATCCATCCCTTTTTATAAAGAATTATTAGAAAAAAAAATTTATTGTTTAAATTTATATTGATGACATTATATTTGGTTCAACTCAGAATTCTTTAACTGATTACTTAGTGTATCTAATGGAATTTGAGTTTGAAATGAGTATGATGGGTGAGTTAACATTTTTCCTTAGTGTTCAAACTTCTCAAAAACCCAAAGGAATCTATATGTACCAAGATAAGTATATTAAATATATTCGTAAAAAGTATGGATATGAAAAAACTAAAAGTATAAGTACTCCAATTAGTACCTCAAACACACTTGATCTTAATGAAGCTAGGATACTAGTAGATCAAACAAATTTTAGAGGTATGATAGGAAGTCTACTTTACTTGAAAACTAGTCATCCCGACTTAATGTTTTCAGTATGCTTATGTGCAAGATATCAATCCAATCCTAAGGAATCTCATTTAAAGGTAGTGAAGAGAATTTTTCGCCTCTTAAAGGGAACCATGGATCTAGGATTATTTTATACTTCTTGAAATGATACTGTTTTAAAGAGTTTTTCATATGTTGACTTTGGTGGATGTAGAATGGATAGAAAGAGTACATCCAGAACGTATCATTTCTTATGAGATTATTTAGTTTCTTGGTCTTGTAAGAGGCAACACTAATTAGCACTTTCCACTACTAAAGCTAAATATGTATAAACTGGAAGTTTTTGTTCTCAAGTGTTATGGATTCAACACACACTAAGAGACTAGGGCTTGAGTTTCACTAAGACACAAATTTTGTTTGATAACACAAGTTCCATTTCCCTCAGAAAAAACCCTACCCATCACTCTTGTGTAATACACATAGATATTAGGCATCACTTTCTTAGGGATCACACACAAAAAGGATAAATAATTCTTCAATTCATCGGAATGCAAGATCAACATGCTGACATTTTTACAAAATCCTTACCATTGGATAGATTTGAATACATTAAACAGAAGTTAGGAATTATAACCGTGAGGTAATATTCCTCGATTAACTTCTTGTTGAACCAATCCTCTTACAGTAATAAACTCCTATTTATTGGGGATTAAATTTGATGTTATCAGTTTTTCAAAATTTTCCTATTGAAAATTTTTGTAGTTTATTTTTTCAAAAAAATTCGTAATGGAAATTTTCAGATTTGAAATTTTCGTTACAGAAATTTTTGGATTTGAAATTTTTGTATTGGATATTTTCAGATTTGAAATTATAGTAATAGAAATTTTAGGATTTGAAATTTTCATAATATAAATTTTTTGATTTGAAATTTTCATAATAGAAATTCTTGAATTTAAAATTTTTTTAGTGAAGTTTTTTCATATTCATGTTTTTTTGGAATCCAATGTTCTTCAAGAAGAACATTCCTCAACACGAATTATCTTCCTAGCAATCTGAAATGTATGTTTCATTATTATTATTTTTGTAATCAGCTTTTACTTGCTGTTAGTCTCTTTTGTTTTTTAAAATTTATCGGATTGATGTTTCCATAAATCAGAATGTTTTCCTTCCAATCCTCAAAATATCAGAATCATACAAATTTTCCTTGTGGAAATTATATCAACTATCATATCAGATCAGATCATTTCTAAACTGTTAGATTGGTTTTGGATGTCAAATGTTTTCTTCAACGCCTATATAAAGGGGACCCCTAATGGTTGTCCCACATCAATTTTCACAATTGTGCGTGCTGAAACTATGACCCACTACAAAAGCCTATTCTGAATTCTTCAGAAGTGCTCCATTCCGAATGTCTGTATAATTGCCTTCTGAAGAGATGTCATCATTTAAGCCGATTCTAGAGTTGTAAATATATAGGTAATGGTTGGTTCACCAAATATTTTTCAATAAGTACAACTCTATAATTTCCACGAATATCAGACTCAATGGATGCAAATGTGTAGCAATTTATAAGATATCAACTCACAATGTATTATATCTTAATCATCTCATCACATTCTATAAATCAGTTTGCTTCTTAAAGGAAGCGGGTAGAGAAAAATTCTCCTTTAAGTGTTATGGGAAGACTTACAAATTTTCTTACACCAACGCTGCATGCTTGGTGGGGATGGCATATGAAGCGGAAGCTGAGTTTTGCTCACACAAACTCCCATAAGATCAAGGAAGTTTCTTCAAGGTGAAGGCCATGGAAAGCCTTGGTCTTACTGATGTAAAGACAACCAAGTTTTCCCATCTATCTTCCAATAATCTGAATCAACAATTATGGGTGCAATGTCTTATTTTTCCAAGAAAGGGTGATAAGGATAGTCTCAAGAAAAGAAACATGCACATCATAGATTTTTTGGTAAATCTATGGAAAATCAATCTGATGAGGCATAGCCTCATTATGATTCGGAACATCAAGAATGGGAACCTCAGAGCTCAGACTATTATGTATCTGGACATACTCTCAAATCTGATAGTTCGGTGCCAAGAATCCTTCAAAATTCCTTGTAGTTCCAAGGAAAGGAATTGAATTGTAATGCTGATAAGTGATTAGACCCTCAAAAGAATGAATTTAGGCTTCTCTAAGGAGACATGGGAGTTATATGATCTACCAATGGAAGAGGCAGAAGCCAATCTGTAAAATGTTGTGAAAGACAGACCTTCAGAGAAAGCTAGGAAGAAAAAGAAGTTGAAGGACATGGCAGAAATAGATAAAACACCCAAAGCTAAAGAACATCAATTCGCACCTCCTAAAACAAAGAAGCATAAGTCCTACCATGAAGAAGTCGTAGAAATATTGTGGGAGGATAAGATGAGTAGAAATGTAGGGGAGGCACAGTTTGGTTTGGATCTTGTTGAGGCTAAGGCCTTGAAAAAAAAGATACTGATGAGCTAGAGAAGGAGGCTAAAGAGAATAATCTAAAAAAGAAAATGTCTGAGGTAGAAATTGTTCAATATCTATTTAAGGAAACATAAATTGCATTCATGAACATTCTAGTGATGAAGTCATTTCTGGTGGAATCATTTCCTGAGACTCTAGGTTAGAAGACTCTGAAAATCCCAAAGAGAAGGAAGTTGAGAATGAAGTGGTGGAGGATGTTCAGGAAGATGTGGAGGAATTACAGGAATCTCAAAGCTCTAAAAAGACATCTAACATGTTAAAGCAAGTATAAGACTTTCAGGATAAGGAATGTTCTTCTGAGAAATTTTCACTTCGGACATCACAAGCCAGATCTCTTAAACTAGCTACACCTAGAGATGATGATAAGGGTGAATAGGAAGTCAACAATCCATCTGAAAAAGAATATCATTATCATTATCTTATCCATCCCGAGGATATTATGGCTAGTGCTGAAAAAGTGAGAGTTGATGATGATAGATTTTACAATTATCAAGAAGTGAGCATGAATCGCCAGATGAAGAGGCTAATCCGAAAATCATAAAGGGGAAACAAGTTATTTTTGATTCCCCCAACAAAAGATATTTTGAGGGAAAAGGAAGTTGGAGGTTCTTAAAAGAGAAAGCTGGTAGAAATAGAATAGAAAAATCTCCTAGTAAATTTTCTAATTCAGAGTCATCTGCATTGGGACATGATTTAGTGGTCCAGTCCCGGAAAAAGCTGCTGGATATAATTCCGATCTTTCAAGAAATTGAGTCCAGATGCCAGATGCTTCCACCCAGTATGAATTAGAATTCAGACTTCATATCTATGTTAATGGAAAGATGTGTGAAGATAGAGACTGATCACAAAAATTTCCTTATCAATTTAACATCCCATAGAAGCTCTTGTAGAAAATGACCAAATGGTCTAAGAAGATTGTTGAATATAAGGAAGAGCATGATGAGTTTCACGAACATGTCAAAGAGGATTTTGGTACCAAAGATTCAAAAATAAAAAAAAATTCATACAGTTTTCAGGAAGAGAAAATTATAGAACAGTGTTCTTGGATTCAGGATGTAAAATATCTGAATGGGAAGCTGAGCTATATTATTCAATCCTTGAAATCATAGAAGGATCATTGGAGTGAGATGAAAGAAAAACTTTTGAAGTGAGAAGAATTGTTAAAGGGTCAAGAAGAGGCCATGAAGGCTCAGGCAGAGGACCAGAAGGCTAAGGAAGACAGGATCAAGGCATTAGAAAAGCATGCTGAGGAAGATAATAAAGTGGTCAAAAAGTTTAAAACCATTGAAAAGATGCTAATTCCTAAGGAAAAAAATCAAAATAAATCACTCCGACCTTTTCTTTGTATTTTTTCTTGTAATAATTCTTTCAATCGTAATATAATTTCGGTTGTGTGTTTGGTTGTCTACACAAATATTTCAGGAACATTATTAATTTACATTCCCTCAAACTCTTTTTGAAAAACACAAAGGGGGAGAAGGAAAACGAATTCTAAAGAGGAGAAAGAAAAAAGATATATCCCTATGTAAGGGGGAGTTTATCAAAGGGGGAGTTCTTATTATAAATATTTCCACATTCAAATGAAAATCCTAATTTCAGAAATATATAATATGATCATTAGAGTTCCAAATCCTAAGGGGGAGTTAGTCGTATTATGCATTTTCCATAAACAAAGGGAGATAATATTTAATTTCACTGTCTAGATATTTATTCTAACTTCCTTCATTATTTTTCTTAAGTATTTATGTTCTTTCCAAAAAGTGGGAGATTGTTGATTCAATAAGGTTTTCCTTATGACTTTTCCATTCCTTCATACAAGGGGGTGATTGATAAGTCATCAAGTCTTTCTTATGAATTGACCATTCCTCGTTTTTTGAAAATCATAAACACCTTATCTTAAGGAAAATTTCATTTTAACCCTATAAGAAAAAATTTCCTTCCCCACTGAAATTTACCTTATAATGTTTTCTTTTCTCAAATCATAATTATTCTATGTGTAAAATTCAAATTAAGCCCTCGGGATCATATAATAATTAGATATGAGGTATTCTGTTTAATGCTCTGAATTTTGGTTACGAACTATCGTGAAGTTCAACTCTGAATTAAGGATACAAACTTATGAAAATATCAACTATTAATTCTAGTCATGAATTCTGAATATGAATTCTGGATATGAACTCTTTGGAGTTCTAACACCAAATTCCCATTACAAATTCTGAATACAAACTTCTCTATGTTCTGACTCTGAGTCTTGTGAATACAGACTCTGGATTCCTATGATTTTTGACTCTGAATTCTTATGAACTCTAACTATGAACTTTACAAGTTTAGTTTCTGAATTCTGGTGAAACTAGACTATAAATTTATTTTAAATTCAGAATCCAAATTTCTACAAAATTTAGATTCCAAATTCCTGCAAAATAAAATCCAAATATCCTTGTGTTTTAGTCTCTAAATTCAGTTTTTACTTAGACTCCGAACTTTTATTTACCTTCATTCTAAATATCAGTTTTTTGGTTATATTTACACTCATTTTGTTATCAAACTATGTCATGCTTTCAGTAATTAAATAACTTTTGTTTGAGTAACATGAGTACATTTCCCTCTAGAATTCATAGAAAAATATGACCGTTGGAGGAGGGAGCCGACCGTTGGGGCTAAGCCTATAAATAAGAGCTCATTTGAAAAGAGCTCACAACCTTGACACTGATATTTGACAACGTGCTGTTAGAGTGATTTATAGAGATAGTGGCTCTTATAAACTCTCATGCTTCATGCAGAATGTTTTGAACTGCTCGTTCAAACATAGTTTTGTGCATACTTTCTTAGTGCAGAGGTTCAATTACCTTTAAAATAAGAGACTTCGAGTTGTGAAGTTAGAGGTTCCGATTTCCTTACAAATCGAGGGCTTGCGGGGATAGCAAGATAGAAACCAATCTTCGGATTGAGGGCTTACCTGGGTATGGGTATGACATACTTTCATGAAAGTATAAATAAAGGGACCTCTTATCTAGGGTTATTGGATACCCTCTTCTTTGGGTTAAAAGAGTTTATATCAGTTACTTGTAGTTTTACTACATTGTTTTTCCGCCGCATTTGTATTGTAAAGAAATTATAACTTTCTTATAACTCCTCATACTTGTACTATGATTTATTTAGATTTTATATGATTTACAGTAGAATCTTATCTATTGTAAAATTTTCTTATGTTTCATTTATAGAGTCACTTTTCTGGAATCAAGCAAGTTTTTATAACATAGAGGTGTGGTGAATTTTGGATATCTTTAAAAGTTACAAAAGAATTTTTTAAAGAAAAAATTCAAAACCCTCTTTTATTTGTATAACATTTTATATATTCGATCAATCATTTGGTATTAGAGTATATAATACTCAGACAAACCTTTCTAACAATTTGTATCAGAGTGTTGCTTCAATCTGAATAAATATCACGATTAGATTTAGAAGGGAATTCTCATAATCGCTTTTTTCCGGAATCATATTTTTTGGATTCATTTTTTCTTAGAGTTAATATTGGTCTATATTTTCATTGATTAGGATATTTTTCCTTGTTTACAAACTAATACTACTAACAGGTTTTTGTGCCAAAAATATTCTTTAGAATAGAAGGTTTAAACTTTTGTTCTATATATAATCTAAATCCTAACAGACCTCATATTTTTGATGGAAATGATTATGAGTACTGGAGATATGGGATGAAGACTTTCGTTATCAACACTAGAGTAGATAACTATATAATTCTGAATAGATATTATAAGATTCCAGATAAGTAATTGAGAACCTTTACCAATCAGGAGAAATCAGAATATGGAGAAAACTTCAGAGTCAGAAATACTTTGTTGTGTTCCATGAATAAAAAAAATCTATAGTAAAATATCATCGTGCGAAGCTGAAAAAAAGTATCTGGAAGAAACTATAAGTTACACACTTTGCTACATCCAAAGTTATAGAGACCAGAATAGCTATGTTGAGAGATGGATATCATAGTTTTAAAATTCCCTATAGAGAACTTGTAACAAAAGTACAACAAAGGTTTATGACTATCATGAATAGCATAAAATCTACTGGAGAAAAAGGTTTGGATGATGAGGCTCTTCTAGATATGATCATAGATATCATGCCAAATGAATGGGAGTCCAAGAGGATAGCTATTGATGAGAACAGGAAAGTCACTCAGATTTACTTTGATGAGTTGTTTGGAACACTTCATCAGCATGAATCCAAAATGAAAAGAGTTGCTAAAAATGTCAAGAAGAAGAATGGGAATGGAGGAGTTTCTTTTACTACCACTTCTAAACATATGAATTCCAAGAACCCAGAAATAATAACTAGATCAATGAAAAAGAAAGTAATTTTTTAGTCAGAATCTAGTGATAAAAAAATTCAGAGAATGAATTAGGAAATCTTGGTCAGAGAATGAATAAGATTATAGCTCAAAGGAACTGTTAGAATAAGTACAAGAAGAAAAATTATAAAGATAATAAATATGTTGAAGTTACTTATTATGAATGTAGAATAACATGTCACATCAGACCTGATTTTCATTTTTTGAAGAAGAAGGAAAGGAAGGAATTTAATTCAAAAAGGAACAAGAAGAAATTATATTGATCAAAGCACAAGAAAATTCTTAAAGCTAATGATACATGGAGTGCTAGTTTTGGAGACTCTTCAGAAAGTCAATCATCTGAATATGATTCATCAGAACAGAAGAATATGTGATTCATTTATACTACTTCTTTCCCTAACACATGTCTTATGGCCAATGTACGCTATGCCGAGTCGTTAACAAATTTACCTCTTGATAAGAATTACTATTCCGAAAATAATATTTCTGATGAAGATACTTCATCTGAAAGTAAAGAAACTTCTTATGAAGAAGTATCTATATTTTCTAAGATACATGAAGCCAAAAATTTTAAAATTTCTAAAAAATTAGACAAGGCAAATACTAAGGAAGGAATTATTACAAAATAGATTTTAGTTCATTCTAGAGATCATGGAGAAAAACATGATCTTCTAGACAAACATTCTAAAGAATTTGAGAAAAAAAATTTGTTATGGAAGAAATTTCTAAAGATCTTAAGAATTCTTTTTCAAAGATAAACTTTTTTGATGAAAAATATTACTCTAAGGAAATTATTCTTGAGGATAAGAATTTATTCATCAGACTGAAATGGAAAATATTTTCTCATAATAATTTTCTAGAAAAATTTACATCTAGAAGGAAAATTTTGACAGGATTTATTCTCAAATCAAATATCATGGAAACACTACTAGAGTATGTTATACTCACCAAAAACTGGTTTTCAGAAACAACTATTTTGTTCCTTCTAAAGATCTATTTTGTACTAAATGTCAAAGAAGTGGGCATTGGAAATTATTGGAATATGACTGGAAACAAAAAATATTTTGAAAAACATATCAAGACGAATGGAGGAAAAGTAACTTTCAGAGATAATGCTCTGGGAGAAAAATTGGTATAAGTAATATTTTTGTTCTTAGAAATATATTGATTTCAATGATTTATTTGTTAAGGGTATTAAGCACAAGCTTATTAGCATTAGTCATTTTTGTGATGAAGGCTACCTTGTGAATTTTAGGAATGAAAAGTGCATAGTACACAATTCCAAGGAAGAGTTTATTCATTCTACCCATAGGCAAGAGAATGTTTACACACTAAAATTAGAATACCTTAGAATCCCTGATTTAACTTGCCTTAATTAAATGGAAGATCATTCTTGGTTATGGCATAGAAGGTTTGGACACTGTAATCTTAGGAACATATGAAAACTTTCTATGAAAGGACTAGTTAAGGATCTACCGGAGCTTAGATTAGATTTTTCCAAAGTTTTTGACCCTTTTCAATACGGAAAGAAAACATAATCATGTTTTAAATTAGTAGGTGAAGTCTCAACTACTGATGCATTACAGCTAGTGCATATGGATCTTTTTGGTCCAACACAAACTGGATGCATTGGGGGCAAGTACTAAGTATTTGTTTTGGTTGATGATTACACTAGATATACATGGGTCTATTTTCTAGTAAAGAAGTCTGAATATTTTTCTTATATTAAATGTTTTAGAGCCCATGTTAAAAATGAGAAAAACATTCAATTCACAACTATTTATTGTGATCATGGAGGATAATTTCAGAACTCTGATTTTGAATATTTTGTAGTTGAAAAGGCATTAATCATAACTTCTCATCCCCAAGAACACCTCAATGGAATGGTGTTGTTGAAAGAAGAAATAGAATTCTTCAAGAGATAACTAGAACCATGTTGAGTGAGTATTCTGTAGCCAAACATTTTTTGGGATGAAGCTATATGTACTGCTTGTTATGCTATAAATCGAGTTTTTATTAGACCTTTTCTTAATAAAAATCCTTATGAGTTATGGAATGGTAGAAAACCAAAGCTTTCCTACTTTATGGTTTTTGGTTTCAAGGTATTCATTCTAAATACTAAAGATAATCTTCACAGATTCACACCAAAATCTAATGAAGGAATTTTCTTAAGATACTCCACAAATTCTATGGCTTATAGTGTTTTAAAAAAAACGTTTGTACTATTATGGAGACAATACATGTGAAACTTGATGAAAATGATGCTTTTGTTCTTAAACAACCCCAACCTACATCCTCAGATGTGTTTTCAGAAACTAATTATCAACCTTTGATAGAAGATCCTTCTGATAAGGGAAATTACCAATAAGATACTTCTGAAACATTTACCCAAGAATATTTCCTACCATTTGTTGATGAACAGGTTTTATAAAACCCAAATTAGTCATTTCGAAAGAATCATCCTACTAAGAGTATCATTGGTGATGTGAATAAGCCGATATGGAATAGAAGTTCCTTATGAAATGAAATATAAAAACTAGCATTTCATTTCCAATTGGTACCCATAACCACTGATGAAGCAATATGTGATGATGATTGGATTAAATCCATGCAAGATAAACTAAATGAATTCGAAAGGAATAAATTCTAGACAACGGTTGAAAGATCTAACGAATCTTCTGTTATTGGAGTAAAAAGGGTCTTCAAAAATAAGTGTGATGAAAATTAAATCATAGTAAGAAATAAAGCAAGATTAGTGTATAACGGATATAATCAACAAGAAGGATTAGATTATGAAGAATCCTATGCTCCAGTAGTAGGACTTGAATCTATTCGAATTTTACTTGCCTTTGCAGCATTCTTAAATTTCAAAATTTTACAAATGGATGTGACATGTGCTTTTCTTAATGGTTAGGTTCAAGAGGAAGTTTTTTTTGAACTACCTACTGGCTTTGAAGATACAAAACATCCTAATCATATTCTTAGACTTACAAAATCTTTGTATGGACTTAAACAAGCCCCTAGATCTTGGTGTGATATATTTACATGATCTTTGCTTCAAAATAACTATGTTATGGGAAATGCAGATCAAGAAAATTTTATAAATAAAGATAAGAAAAATATTTTTATTGTTCCAATTTATGTTGATGACATTATATTTGGTTCAACTTAGCAATATTTAACTGATTATTTTGTGGATCTAATGAAATCGGAGTTCATAATGAGTATGATGGGTGAGTTATCATTTTTCCTTGGTTGTCATATTTCTCAAAAACCATAAGGAATCTATATGTCCAAACATAATTATACTAAATATCTTCTTAAAAAGTATGTATATGACAACACGGAATGTATAAGTACTACCATTAGTACCTCAATCACACTTGATCTCTATGAAGCTCGAAATCCAGTATATCAAACAACTTTTAGAGGTATGATAGGTAGTTTACATTACCTGATAGATACTCTTGCAGACTTAATCTTTTAAGTATTATTATGAGAAAGATATCAATCCAATCATAAGGAATCTCATTTAAAGATAGTGAAGATGATTTTTCGCAACTTAAAGGGAACCATGGATCTAGGATTATTTTATACATCTAGAAATGATTTTCTTTTAAAGAGTTTTTCGGATACTGACTTTGGTGGATGTAAAATGGATAGAAAGAGTACATCCAGAACATTTCATTTATTAGGAGATTATTTAGTTTCTTGGTCTTGCCAGAAGCAACACTCAGTAGCACTTTCTACTACTGAAGTTGAATATGTACCAGTTGGAAGTTTTTGTGCTTAAGTTTTGTGGATGCAACACACACTCACAGACTATGGCTTCAGTTTAACTGAGACTCAAATTTTCTATGATAACAAAAGTTCCATTGCCCTTAGTAAAAACCCTTTGCATCACTCTCGTTCAAAGAACATAGAAATTAGGCTTCAATTTCTTAGGGATATCACACAAAAAAGAGACATAATTCTTCAATTCATCAGAACTCAAGATCAACTTGCTGAAATTATTACAAAATCATTACCTACAGATAGATTTGAATACATTAAACAAAAGTTAGTAATGATAATTGTTAAGTATTCTTCATCCATTAACATCTTGTTGAACCAATATCCTTACAGTAATAAACTCTTTTTCATAGGGGGAGTACATTTAATGTTATCGGTTTTTCAAAATTTTTGTAATGAAAATTTTCAATGTTTGTTTTCTCAAAAAATTTCATAATGGAAATTTTCGGATTTGAAATTTTTGTGATGGGAATTTGTGGATTAGAAATTTTCTTAATGGAAATTTTGGATTTGAAATTTTCATAATGGAAATTTTCGGATTTGAAATTTTCATAATAGAAATTTTTAGATTTGAAATTTTTGTAATATAAATTTTTAGATTTGAAATTTTCGTAAAAGAAATTATGGAATTTAAAATTTTCGTATGGAAGTTTTTTCGTATTCAAGTTTTTTTTGGCATCCAAAGTTCTTCAAGAAGAAAATTCCTCAATATGAATAACCTTCCTAGCAATCCAAAAGGTATGTTTCTTTCTTATTTTTTTTCGTAACCATCTTTTACTTTCTGTTAGTTTCTTTTTAAAAAAAAAATTCTCTGATTGATGTTTCCTTAAATCCGAATGTTTTATTTCAAAACCATAAAAGATTAAAATCACCCAAATTTTCCTTTGGGAAATTATATCAACCGTTAGATCATATCATATCATTTCTCAAACATTATATTGGTTTTGGAAGATGAAAGGTTGCTTCAACAACTATATAAAGGGGACCCCCGATGGTTGTCCAACATCAATTTTCAAGCTTGTGCGTGCTGAACCTCTTCCCCACTACAAAATCATGTTCTGAATTCTTCAAAAGTGATCCAGTCTGAATGTCTGGAGAAGTCCCTTCTCATGATATGTCATCATTTAAGCCCATTCCAGAGGGGAAAATATATAGGGAAAGGTTGGTTCACTCTAATTTTTTCAATAAGTACAGCTCTATAATTTCCAAGAATATCAGACTCAATGGATGGGAAAGTGTAGCTATTTCTATGACAGTATCTCATGATGTAGTCTATCCAGATCTTCTCATCGAATTCTATGAATCAGTTTGATTCTTCAAGGAAGAGGGTAGAGAAAAATTCTTCTTTAAGAGTTATGGGAAGACTTACAAACTTTCTTACACCAAGGCTGCAAGCTTGGTGGGGATGGCATATGAAGGGGAAGCTGAGTTTTGCTCACACAAACTCCCATAGGTTCAAGGATGTTTCGTCAAGGTGAGGGCCATGGAATGCCTTGGTCTTACTGATGTAAAGATGGCCAAGATTATCCATATATCTACCAATAATCAGATTCCACAATTATGGGTGCAAGGTCTTATTGTACCGAGGAAGGGTGATAAGGACGCTATCAAGAAAAGAAACATCATCATCATCATCATCATAGCATTAGATTTATATTCCAAAGGACCAAGGGACAAGTGAGACAGGCAGACCCAACTGAGACATAGGGGGGTCAAAAATAGTGAAGACCAGGGGCATCCCCTTGTATCAGATTCACCCCCTCGGGTTTGAAGCTAGATAATGTATTAAGACAGGAGACATTGGAGCCTTGGGTTTCCAGAGAAGCAAGATGATCTGTGACCTTGTTCTCATCCCTCCAAGTGTGGGAAACACATGTATTTCTATTGATAATGATTCTACACCTCCTAATCGTGTATGATATTGCCCAGGGAATGTGAAATTTCCCCTGTATGGCTTCATGGATTATATTGGAGTCCATTTCAACATGATATAAAACACTTTTCCGCTAATTACAATGATTTAGGCCTGTGAGTATAGCTTGGGCCTCCACTTGCATAAAATTTCCTCAACCACAGTGGGTTGTGAAGGCTAGTATAACACTTCCTTAGGAGTCCCTAATGACCCCACCTCCTCACATCTCCCTTAAAAAATAATATCTGTTAGTATTGATTGTGAGTCCATTGTCTGGGGGTTTCCACGACACCCATTTGTCCTACCTAATGAGGGTTTGGGCAACCGAAGAGATCACTTGGAGTATCCTCAGGGCAGGGTCATCCTTCCTTCCACTGGAGAGATTCACCAGGTCAGTCAGAAGACATATTTCACGAATAGAGATGGTCCTCCTTGTTGATGATGACCCCTCATAGTGCGTAATATTACTAGCGAGCCATAGGCTCTAGTAGTCCGCGTTGAAGATGATTGCACATGCACTCCATTCCAGACATTTTCCATTTGTTTCCTAGAACCAGTGGTGCATGAATGGGCCTTCTTGAGGGTCCTAGGAGAAAGTTGCAATGAAGCTTCCAAAGTTCCTCCAGACCTCCTGAGCCCAACTGACTTCAAAGAAGATGTGGTTGATGCTTTCTTAGTTCTTTTTCCTTCAGCACTGGATACACGATGCTAGAGGAATACCCTGTTTTTTGATGTAGTCATCCATAGGGTGGGCTTGGTTCCTCATTCTCCAGTAAAGGAAACTATATTTTGTAGGTATCTTTCCGCACCAAAGAGTCTCATTCAATTCAACATGAAGATCCTAATAGGTGAAGGTCCTGTGAAAGTCCATTGTCGTGAACTTCTCTGTAGTTGAAGGGGAGAAGACACATTTTTCAGGCTCATCGTTCTCAGAGATTAACTCATATGTTTCAAACTGGTTCGCATTCAGAACAGCCTTGATGAACTGTGGGTATTGTTTTGCCTCTTTGAAGGAAATATCAGGGGTTGAACATCCAGGGTATCCAAGCAATTCTCCTTCCCAGTTGCAGTGCCAAAACGGATGTTACCCTCTTTAATAACCCATCAAGATTGCATCTGGAGGCTTGGAATAAGGGGAAGGATCTTGGCCTAGTGCAGGAACCCATGGGTACTCACCATGTCCACACTACTCCTGTCCATATGCGACATTACCTTCCCCCAAAGTAACCGTTCTTCAATGACATCCCATGCGAGTTTTGCATTCAAGCCAAGGATCGTGTTGCATAAGCTTCTAACATTGATCCCACCCTCACCTATGGGTCTGGCCATCTTGTCCCATGAAATCCAATGCCTTTTCCCTTCCAAGAGAGCATCCAAAAGAAAATGGGCCAGCACCTTCTCAATGGTCTTAATGACTCCCTTCGGCACATAGGTTGACGCCATTTCATGCACTAGGATAATTGACAGGATGTTGTTCACTAGAGCTATTTGGCCCCCAAAGGAGAGGTAGTGATTTTTCCAGTTAAAACATGGACTTGTAATCCTATTTTCAACCTGATCAAAGTCAAGGATTCTCAATCTTCCTAAGGAGATTGGGGATCCAAGGTACATCATTGGAAAAGAGCCGTGCTTCATGTCGAGCCTACTGCACAGATGAGTTTCCCTTCTAGAAGTGCATTTGTTGGAAATATAAATGCTACTTTTGGATTTGATAATCACCTGGCCACTTCACGAGCAGTACACCCTTGTAATCCTATTTGGGCTATGAACAGAGAGTTTACCAGCATTTGAGAAGATTATCGTATCATCAGCAAACATCAAGTGGGATACTGAGTGGAGGTTCTGTTTTTAGCAGAATAGGAGGATATCCCCACTAGAAATAGCATTATTCATGAGCTGGATAAGAGAGTCCTACATGAGGATGAACATACATGAATATAGGGGGTCTCCTTGCTGAAGCCCATGCATTTACTTGAAAAAGTCGTGGGTTCTCCCCATGAAAGAGACAGCCATCCAAGAAGAACTGAAACATATGCAGAAGATATCAGTAACATAGGTGGAGAAACCCATTCTCGTTAGTACTCTATTAATAAAGCACCACTAAATCATGTCATAATCCCTACTCATGTCCAGCTTGACCTCCATGTTGGACCCATGAGTTTTTATGTTGATATCTCTCAACATTTCCTGGGCCAAAGCGATGGCACCTTGGATGGAGCGGTCCCTCAAAAATCCATGTTGTTCCATTGAAACCCAGCAGGGAAGGTACTTGGATAGTCTCAAATTGATTATACAGGCCAGGATTTTGTAAGGAAAGTTACACATGATCACTGGATTATAGTTGACCAAGGAGTAGGGGTCCATGATCTTTGGCATCAGCACCAGAGTTGTAGTGCTATCCACCATCGGAAGAGTTCCCCCTCTGAAAAATTCCTGAACTTCATCCACTATGTATCTTTTAACCAGCTCCCATGATGCTCTGTAAAATGAATTTTAACAACTATCTGGCCCTAGCGCACTATCGTGGTTAAGGTGAAACATCGCCTCTTTGATTTACCCTTCATCCGGTAGAGCCTCCATCTAGTCATTTTCTTGAGTAGATACCTGGATAGGGATTATGTCCCACAGTCTAGCACTGCTGCTGGGATATCCATTCAACATCCCTCCATTCGGGCCAACCAGGGGTTCCTTGAATTTCGTGTGTGCCATCGCCCCGACCACCTCCCAGTCATCGGTGTAGGACCCATTCTCTAATAGGATGTTAGGTTTGGTAATATGTTTTTTCTCCCGGATGCATTCATGGAAATATGTCGAGTTCTTATCCCCTTCTCGAAGCCATTAAACCCTTGAGTTATCCCTAGCCTTGCATTCTACCAAAAGGATCATCTTCTCCAGGCTGATAATTTTTTCCGATAGGCTTGCAAAGATCTCCTTGTTCTAGTTCTCCTCTAGGATGTCTTCATATCGTTTGATATCCCGTTTGATCTCCTCGATATTTGGATCCAAATGGGGTAACACTTTATCCCATGCCTTCAAGCTAAGCTTTAGCCACCTTATCTTCTTATGTAACGCCACCCAAGAGTGTCCCTCGGTTGGGCCTCCCCATGTCTCGGACACCAATTATTGATAGCCTGGAATGTGAGTCCAGTGTTCCAAGAACCTGATCCTAATATTGTTGTTCTACCATGTAGAAGGAGAAACAAGTAAAGGAGAGTGATCAGATATGCCGCTTACCTGGTGGCTGACTATGTCATTGAAAAAGCTTGTGATGTCATTCAAATTAGCCAGGAAACGGTCCAGCCGGCACCAGCATCGCCTGCTCCCTTTTTGGTTGTTTCACCATGTGTAGCAGTCACAAGAGTACCCCATGTATGCCATACCATTAGCCCCCATGAACTGGGTGAAGTCCATACTCGCTTTTCGTGGGAAAGATCCTCTGCCCTTCTTTTTGGCAGGGTCCATGATGGTGTTTAAATCTCCGCCAATGATCCAAGGAAGATCTCCGGGGTTAAAATTTCTATGATCATTCCATAGTTACTCCCTCCTTTGCATGTCACAGCTCCCATACACAAAGGAAACTATGAAATGGGATGTAACAGGGCTCACCTTCGCTGTTATGAATTGGTCACCCGCCTGAGCGGGCTCAAAAGATTCATTAACCTGGACCGCATTCAAAGCTGAGGCCAGGCAGCCCCCCAGGCCTCTTGGCCTCAAGATCTTCCCACCTGCTTCTCTTAGGAAGGACGCTGGCTCCAGAGAGAGCAGACATGGGGCCTCAAAGAATCTAGTGGAAATCCTCAAAATGTGTTTGAGAAGACAACCCTATGAGAGTTCTTGGGAAGGGTTCAATAGATAGTCCAAAAAGGCCATTCAGGAGGGGAGAGGAGTCCTGAGGAACAATGGGAATGAGATCCAACCTGGAGGAGGCCGCACTCATTCTTGAGGAACAAGGGAGGGACTCACCTTCTATGAAGACACCCATGGGGGGCTTGCCTGGAAGATCCCGAGACTCCAATTGCACTGCCGAGGGGGGCCCAACCCTAGGATCCATTTGAAAAGAACCCTTGACCTAAGCACCTATAGCCTCCTGTCGACGGGAGCCTGGGGGCTGTTTCCTGCACACTTGGGGGGAGTGGCCTTGGAGAAGGAAGTGAGGGAAGAAGGAGGGGAAGACAGGAAACACAACCTCCTGGAGCCACTCCACATCATCCTGCACCTTCAACATGATCTTGTCCAGAACCAGGAGGAGAGATCCATCTCCACGCACACCCGAGCTACGAAAACATCCTCGCAGCACCGCGTGCGGTCGTCCGCACAGAGAAAACCGCCCATAAAGTCTCCAATGACTTTGAGAAAGCATCCATTCTGAAAGGGAAGCAGGATTTGGGGAGGGGGACCCAAACAACAGCAAGGGGACTTTCCCTACCCTTATGGAACTCCATCGACCATTGGGACATGCTGAACCGCCATAGGCTAAAGATTCGTGGGGCCTTGTACCATGCCTGCACAAAGTCCCCTTCCGAAGCCATCACCAAGAAGAACGAATTTCGGTGAACCGTAGAGACACGATCCGGGACCTACTTCCCCCATGAGTCTACAAAACGTTTGAAAGTGGATATAGGAGTCTTTCCAGAACCAAACCACGCTACACGAGTCCACTTCATGCAAGAAACAACATCTGTAAAAGCTTTTGTACCCCTCTCTCTTGGATTTTAATGATCACAATCACTCTCATTGTGTTCTAACTTGTTTTCAAGTGTTTTGATGCTAGGAAAAACGTTGACCAGGAGTTGGCCTAGGAAGGCTGAAAGTGGACTCTCTGAGTCCACCGGCCAACCGGTTCTTGCCCACCGGCTCGCCGGAGGATACAGGCAGTAGGCTTGCCCACTGCCTGGTGCCACCGGCCAGCCGGTGGAACCCAGACAGAAAGCCTGCTCTGTCTGGACCACCAGCCAGCTGGGAGCTCAGTACCGGCCAGCCGGTGGACCACCGGCCAGCTGGTGAGACACCACCGACCAGCCGGTGTGCCCAGTCAAACTAGCCATTGGGCTTTGACCAGACTTGTACTTTTGACCCCCAATGGCTCCGGAAGCTCTCCAACGGCCATATTGAAGTATTTATGGGTATTTCTCCTATAAATAAGAAACCATGGATGTCGGGAACACAATGTAATGATATTTTGATATCTTGACGCTCTAACGAAAAATCTCCAAGGCCTCTTGTGATCCATTGCCATCCTTGAAGCTTGAGCTCCCTCTCCATCAGCTGTTCTCAGACTTTTGGCGCTCAAGGCTTCCGTGTGTTTGTATTATTTTATTTGTTTAGTTCTTCATTGGGTTTGTATTAAAACAAACCTCTCATTTCCATTATTTCTTTCAATTGGGTTTCTTACTACAACCATAATAAAAAAGCAAGTTGTACGAACGTGTTCTAGCCTACCTTAAAACGGCTAGTGGGTTTCTTGCTACAACCATTAAAAAGCAAGCTGACGTATAAATCTCTCAACGGTTCTTGTTGGGAGCGGAGACGTAGGCTTGGGAATTAAGCCGAACTTCGTTATCAAATTGTGTCTTGCCTTTTTTTTATTTCCACTGCATTGATAATTGTTTTAAATTGTTAATTATTTTTGAAAAGGCAATTCACCCCCCCTCTTGCCATCCTCTACAACCCAACATTTGGTATCAGAGGATGCGTTTGTGTAATACCTTAACCGGTTACAAACTTAAGAACCTTAGTGATGGATAATTCCTCGCATGCTCTCGAAGGGTATTCTATGACTCGGGCTCCATTCTTTGATGGAACCGATTACACTTATTGGAAAACTCACATGATTACTTTTCTTAGAAGCATTGGTTATCCTATCTATATGATTGTAATGAAAGGCTTTATTTATCTAACAAGGATGAGTCCAAATGGACCCCTGAAGACATTTCCAATTGCGAGCTTGATGGAAAAGCCATGAATGCTCTTCATTATGGGCTAGACCGTAATGAATTCAACAGTGTTTCTACTTGCTCCTCTTCTTATGAAATTTGGAAACTTTTAGAAGTGACCCATGAGGGCACTAACAAAGTCAATGACACTAGATTAGACATGTATCACCAAGATTTTGAAAGTTTCACCATACACCCACACGAATCAATTACTGAAATGTTTACTCGTTTTACTGAAATTTGCAATGGAAGAAAATCTCTTGGTGAGGATGTTTCTGCAGAAATGATAGTCAAGAAGATTCTTTGGGTCCTACCAAGCTCATGGGCACCAAAGGTGACCGCAATTCAAGAAGCAAAAGATGTCAAGAAAATGCCAGTTGAAGAGCTCATTGGATCACTCATTACCTACGAGATCACCATGAAGAGGCAAGCTGATAAAGAAGGTAAAATCTTCAAGGAGAAAAAGAACATTGCTTCAAAGCAAAGGAAGAAAGCTCCTCTGCTGATAGCGAATCTGGGATTGCTCAACTAGAAAGAAAAATGAGCAAATTCATGAAGAAAAAGAAGAACTTTCGAAGGGCACGAAAGGAAGAGCCCAAAGCGGGCTTTGAATGTGGAAAGAAAGGCCACATCAAACCGGAGTGCTCCATTTTCAAGAAAAGGGTAAAAGAAAAGAAAAACAAGAAGGATTTCAGAGCATCCACATGGAGTGCAAGTGATGACTCCATGTCTTCAAGCGACTCAAGCGATGAAGGTGGAAAATGCCTAATGGCCTTTGATGAGGTATCTTCTCCCGACTCCTCTTCCTCATCTTCCTCTTTTAATAATGACATGTCCTATGAAGATCTCCAAAATGCGAGAGATCAATTAGAGGAAGGTTTTCACGAACTTACCTCTAAATTTATGGCTTTGAAAAGGAAAAATAAAATTCTCATTTCTGAAAAAGAACAACTTCTCAAAAAGAATGAGGAACTTACCCTTAAGATCCAAGATATTCCAAATGTTGATTCTTTGAATTAAACCATTAAAGATCTAAGGGAGCCTCTTTCCAAGTTCACCCAAGGTGAAAAAAATTTGACCAAATTACTAGGTTCTCAGCGTTCGGCTAGAACAACACATGGACTTTGCTTTAACAAACAAGCCACTTCTTCTAGAGCACCCACTACTTTTGTAAGGGGGAGCTCTCAATATAAATTTTGTAATTATTGTAAAAAGACCGGGCACATGATTTATGAATGTGATTGTAAAAATGCAAGGTATGGAAGCCCCAAAACCATTACCTACTCAGATGAGTATTTTAGATGGCAACCCTCTAGAAAAATATGGGTTCAAAAGTCTCTTTTAGCTAATCTTTCCGGACCCAAACTTATATGGGTACCAAAATCTATTCTCTCTTGATTGTGTAGGATAAACTCCAAAGAAGTAGGAATTTGAAAGGCTCGTGGTATCTTGACAGAGGATGCTCGTGGCACATGTGTGGCAATCCCTCCGAGTTCAACTCCCTTGAAGAATTCGATGGAGGATACGTCACCTTCGGTGACAATTCAAAAAGCAAGATCGTCGGAATAGGTACCATTGGATTTGGTAGCACCTCTTTAATTAAAGATGTTTTATTTGTTAAAGGTTTAAAACATAATCTAATTAGCATTAGTCAACTTTGTGATAGTGTCTTTTCGGTGAATTTTCAAAATGATTTATGCAATGTGTTTGATTTTCAAAACAAATTGATATTTTCTGCTTCCCGTTTTCAAAATGTTTACATTATTGATTTAAAATCTTTATCTAGCCAAAATGTTAAATGTTTAAGTGCTCTTGACAATGAGTCTTGGCTTTGGCATAGAAGGTTGGGGCATTGTAGCTCTCATTCACTTCTAAAGCTTAATAAGAACAAGCTCATCTGTGACCTTCCTAAACTTAAGTTTAAGAAAGATTTGATTTGTGAGTCGTGCCAACTTGGCAAGAAACACAAGTCTTCTTTCAAATCTCAGAAGGAAGTGTCCACTTTAAAATCTCTTGAGCTCCTACATCTTGATCTTTTTGGTCCTACCCCTGTAGCAAGTCTAGGTGGAAAATCCTATACCTTTGTCCTAGTAGATGACTTTTCTCGCTTCACTTGGGTTTTTTTTAGCTCATAAAAATGATGCTTGTAGAACCTTTTTGAAATTCTCTAGGAAAGTAGAAAACAAAAAAGGATATAATATTATATCGCTCCGTAGTGACCATGGAGGTGAATTCGAGAACAAAGAATTCGATGAATTGTGTTCCTCTCAAGGATACAATCACACTTTCTCTGCCCCTAGGACTCCACAACAAAATGGAGTGGTTGAAAGGAGAAACCGAACTCTCCATGAAATTGCTCGAACTCTCCTTAGTGAATTCAACCTCCCTCAATATTTATGGGCCGAGGCAGTTAACACTGCTTGTTATACTATAAATAGAGTCTTTGTAAGACCCCTTCTTAAGAAAACCCCCTATGAACTTTGGAAAGGCAAATTGTCCAAAGTTGGTTATTTTAAAGTTTTTGGTTGTAAATGCTTTATCCTTAACACAAAAGATAACCTAGGGAAATTTGATGTCAAATCCGATGAAGGTATTTTTCTTGGGTACTCCAACTCAAGCAAAGCCTATCGTGTCTTCAACAAACGTTCAAAAACCATCGAAGAATCATCTCATGTCAAGTTTGATGAAAATCTTCCAAAACCCCATCCGGTTATTGAAGATGTTGAAGATAATCTTGATAAACTTGAATTAAATGATTCCTCTTTTCCTCTCAAGAAGGATGATGATCATGAACCTTCTTCACCTTCTTCGCCTTCCACCTTTCCTAAGGTTTGGAAACCTTCTAGAGACCATCCTTTAGAAAATGTTATAGGTGATCTTCAAGCCAGTACTCAAACTAGAAGATCAATCCTCAACGAGGTTGAACATCAAGCCTTCATTTCTCACCTAGAGCCACAAACCATTAATGATGCCATTAATGATGAGAATTGGGTTCTTGCAATGCAAGATGAACTAAATC
The DNA here is from genome assembly GCA_963277665.1 of Viscum album. NCBI lineage: Eukaryota > Viridiplantae > Streptophyta > Magnoliopsida > Santalales > Viscaceae > Viscum > Viscum album. The sequence goes on along the minus strand of OY728129.1, from coordinate 1,111,749,205 downwards.
AATTCTCTAGAAATGATGTTTGGACTCTTGTTGAAAGACCCAATGATCATCCAATTTTTGGCACTAAATGGGTTTTTAGGAATAAACTTGATGATCAAGGAAATATAACCCAGAACAAGGCTCGCCTAGTAGCTAAGGGCTATAATCAAGAAGAAGGAATTGATTATGGTGAAACCTTTGCGCCCGTTGCTAGATTGGAATCCATTAGGATCTTGTTGGCTTTCGCCGCCCACTTCAATTTCAAACTTTTTCAAATGGATGTTAAAAGCGCCTTTTTAAAAGGTTTTATTTCAGAAAAAATCTTTGTTGAACAACCTCCTGGTTTTGAAGATCCAAAATTTCCAAATCAGTTTTTTAAATTAACCATGGCTCTATATGGCTTAAAGCAAGCCCATCGGGCTTGGTATGAGCGGTTAACAAAATTCCTTTTAGAAAATGATTTTAAAATGGGTCAAGCTGATTATACCCTCTTTTTAAAACACTCTTCAAAAGATCTTTTAATCGTCCAAATCTATGTCGATGATGTTATCTTTGGTTCTACCAAAGAATCACTCTGTACTGATTTTTCAGATTTAATGAGAAAAAAATTTGAAATGAGCTTTATGGGGGAATTGAAATTTTTTCTCAGTTTTCAAATCTTTCAAAATTAAAAAGTTATTTTTCTAAGCCAAGACAAATACACAAATGAGCTCTTAATTCGTTTATGTATGGATCAAGTAAAGGAAATTAGTACCCCCATGAGTACTTCCTGTAAGCTTACGTTAGATGAATTCGGGAAACCGGTTGATAACAAACTTTATAGGAGTATGATCGGGAGTCTACTTTACCTAACTGCGACCCGTCCTGACATCATGTTCAGTGTTTTCCTTTGTGCTCGTTTTCAAGCCAATACCAAAGAATCTCATTTTAAATCGGTCAAAAGGATTTTTAGGTATTTAAGAGGATCCTTAAACATTGGTTTATTTTATCCTTCTAATACTTCTTTCGAACTTTCTTCATATTCGGATGCTGATTTTGGCGGATGTCAATTAGATCGAAAGAGTACTAGTGGAACCTGTCATCTGCTAGGCAAGTCCCTTGTATCGTGGAGTAGCAAGAAGAAAAACTATGTTGCTCTCTCTACTGCAAAGGCCGAGTACGTAGCCGCTGGGAATTGTTGTGCCCAAATTATTTGGATGCAGCACACTCTCTTGGATTATGGACTTTCCTACGATCATGTCCCTATTCGGTGTGACAACACTAGTTCCATTAGTATTTCTAAGAATCCAATACAACATTCTAGAACAAAGCATATAGACTTAAGGCATCATTTCCTTCGTGACCATTTTCAAAAAGGGGATATCACTTTGGACATCATTTCTACTGATTTCCAATTAGCTGATATTTTTACCAAACCGCACCCGGTTGAACGTTTTGATTTTATTAAGGGGGAGTTAGGAATGATTCGTCAATGAGCACTATTAAATATTTGACTCTTTTGGCTTGCTTATGTTTTTTTTAAAGTTATTTAAACTCTTTTTTATTTTAATTTTTTTTTTGTTTATCTAATTTCTTCTCTTTTTTTTTCTTTTTCCCTCCTATTTTGATAATCCCAAAGGGGGAGAAATTTCTCTGTTTACTAGTTTCATATTTCAATTGATTAAAGTGCTTTTTTCTAAAAAAAAGTACAATTTTTTTTTAAACCGGTAAGTTATTGATTTCATTTGTTTCATTTTTTTAAAAATGACTTATGGTTACAATTTCAAAATGACTCATTCTCTTTAGATTAAGATCATTTTCAATTCTTCAATTCATTTTTTGAAATGATCTCTAATAAATTTTCATGTCCAAAATTTTTATTTAAGTTTTCAATTAGCATACCCTTTTTAAAGCTTTCTCTTTTGTGATTGTGATCATCAAAATAGGGGGAGATTTTTGTACCCCTCTCTCTTGGATTTTAATGATCACAATCACTCTCATTGTGTTCTAACTTGTTTTCAAGTGTTTTGATGCTAGGAAAAAGGTTGACCAGGAGTTGGCCCAAGAAGGCTGAAAGTGGACTCTCTGAGTCCACCGGCCAACCGGTGGATTCCCACCGGCCAGCCGGTATGGGCACCGGCCAACCGGTTCTTGCCCATCGGCCACCTAGAGGATCCAGGCAGTAGGCTTGCCCACTACCTGGTGCCACCGGCCAACCAGTGGATAACAACCGGCCAGCCGGTGGAACCCAGACAGAAAGCCTGCTCTGTCTGGACCACCGGCTAGCCGGGAGCTCAGCACCGGCCAGCCGGTGGACCACCGGCCGGCTGGTGAGACACCACCGGCCAGCCGGTGTGCCAAGTCAAACTAGCCGTTAGGCTTTGACCAGACTTGTAATTTTGACCCCCAACGGCTCCAGAAGCTCTCCAACTGCCATATTGAAGTGTTTATGGGTATTTATCCTATAAATAAGAAACCATGGATGCCGGGAACACAATGGAATGATATTTTGATATCTTGACGCTCTAACGACAAATCTCCAAGGCCTCTTGTGATCCATTGCCATCCTTGAAGCTTGAGCTCCCTCTCCATTAGCTACTCTCACACTTTTGGCACTCAAGGCTTCCGTGTGTTTGTATTATTTTATTTGTTTAGTTCTTCATTGGTTTTGGATTAAAACAAACCTCTCATTTCCATTCTTTCTTTGAATTGGGTTTCTTGCTACAACCATAATAAAAAAGCAAGCTGTACGAAGGTGTTCTAGCCTACCTAAAATGGCTAGTGGGTTTCTTGCTACAACCATTAAAAAGCAAGCTGACGTATAAATCTCTCAATGGTTCTTATTGGGAGCGGAGACGTAGGCTTGGGAATTAAGCCGAACTTCGTTATCAAATTGTGTCTTTCCTTTTTTTATTTCTGCTGCATTGATAATTGTTTTCAATTGATAATTATTTTTGAAAATGCAATTCACCCCCCCTCTTGCCATCCTCTACGACCCAACAAAAACCTCAGCCCGGACCTCCACCGAAATGACTGAACTGTCCTTGGACGCCTGTGGAGCAGCTGGTTGCACATTTGGGATGTCGGACATCTGATCGCCACCGGACGAGGAGCCCAGTGCTTCTTTGAATGAAATGGGAAGCCGAGCCTGGGCCTAGGGGCCGAGGAGAGACTAGGGTAGGGGGAAACCAGCCGCTGTGGGAATGGGAGCAGGCCCAAGGGCTGACTGGGGCAGAGACACATCCTCAGTATGATTCAGAACATCAAGAATGGGAACCTCAGAGGTCAGATTTTTATGTATCTAGCCTTACTCTCAAAGATGATAGTTTTTTTCCTAGAATCTTTCAAAGTTCTCTGCAGTTCAAAGGCAAGGAATTGCAATTTAATGATGATAAGTGATGACACCCTCAAAATAATTAATTTAGGCCTCTCTAAGGTGACATGTGAGTTTTATGATATTTCAGTGGAAGAGGCAGAAGCCAATCCGGAAAATGTTGAGAAAGTCGAACCTTCAAAGAAATTTGGGAATAAAAGGAAGATAAAGGAAGTGGAGGAAACATATAATACCCCCAAAGCTAATGTACCCCAATCCACACCTCCTAAACCAATAAAGTAGAAGGCCTACCCTGATGAAGCCTTAGAAAAAAGGGGGGAGGATAAGAAGAGTAGAAAAGCAGGGGAGCCATAGTTTAGTTTGGATGCTTCTGAGGCTAAGGCATTGAAATAAAAAGTGGATGATGATCTAGAGAAGTAGGCTAAAGAGATGAAGATGAAGAATAAAATGTCTGAGGAAGAAATTGTTCAATCTCTTTTAAAGGCAACATAAATTTCATCCGAGAACATTTCGGTGCTGAAGACTTTTATGGTAGAATCATTGCCTGAGACTCTAGGTAAGAAGACTCTAGAAAATCCCAAAGAGAAGGAAGATGAGAAAGAAGTGGTGGAGGAAGTTCATGAAGCTGTAGAGGAAGTCCAGGAAGCTCAATGCTTTGAAAAGATAGCTGACTTGTTAAAGCAAGTAGAAGACTTTCAGGATAAGGAAATTGCTTCCAAGAAATTTTCACTCCGGACTTCTCAAGACAGATCTTCTAAACTTTCTACACCTAGAGATAATGAGAAGGGTGAAGAGGAAGATAACTAGCCATATGATGAAGAAATTCATAATCATGGATTTATCCATCCCATGGATATTGTGGCTAGTGCTGAAAAGGGAAAGTTGATGAAGACAATATTGTAAAATTATCAGGAATTGAGCATGAATCACCAGATGAAGAGGCTATTCCAAAAATTAGAAAGTAGAAACATGTGATTTCTGATACCCCAAAAAAAGATATTTTGAGGAAAAAGGAAGTAGGTGGTTCTTAAAAGAGAAATTCGGTGGAAATAGAAGATGAAAAATCTCCTAGTAAATTGTCTGATGCAGAGTCATCAGCATTGGGACATGATTTTGTGGTCCAGTCCCTGAAGAAGCTGGTTGATAAAATTCTGATCTTTCTAGCAATTGAGTCTAGATGCCAGATGCTTCAGCACAATATGAATAAGAAGTTAGACTCCGTATATATTTTAATAGATAGATGTGTGAAGATAGAGACTAATCACAAATATTTTCTTATCAATTATGAAGCCCATATAAAATATTGCAAGAAAATGACCAAATGGTCTAAGAATATTGTTGAAGATATGGAAGGGATTGATCAATTTCAGGAATATGTCAAAGAGGTTTTTGGTACCGAAGATTCCGAAATAAAAAAACTATCAAATAGTTATCAAGAAAAGCTAAGTCTAGAACAACGTCCTCAGATTTAGGATGTAAAAGATATGAATGGGAAGTTGAGCTATATTTTTTAAAGCATGAAAACAGAGAAGTAACTTTAGAGAGAGATGTAAGAAAAACATTTAAAGCAAGATGAGTTACTAAAGGCTCAGGAAGAGGCCATGAAGGCTCAGGCAGAGGACTTGAGAGCTAAGGATGACAGGATCAAGGCACTAGAAATGCAAGCTGGGGAAGATCATAAAGAGCTGAAAAAGGTGAAGACCGTTGTCAAGATGCTAATGCTTAAGGAAAAAGAAGCAAAATAAATCACTCCGATATTTTGTTTAATTTTTTTATACTAATTCTTTCAATCATAATAGAATTGTTGTTGTGTGTTTGGTTTTCTACACTAATATTTTTGGTACTTTATTATTTTCCATTCCCTCAAACTCTTTTTAAAAATTACAAAGGGGGAGAAAGAAAAATAATTATAAAGAGGAGAAAGAAGAAGATATATCCCTATGTAAGGGGGATTTTATCAAAGGGGGAGTTCATATTACAAATATTTAAACATTAAAATGAAAATCCTCATTTCGGAAATCTAGAATATGATCCTTAGAGTTCCAAAGCCTAAGGTGGAGATATTAGTATTTACCATTGTCTATAAAAAAGGGAGATATGATATAATTTCAACGTCTAGAAATTTATTCTAATTTCCTACATTATTTTTCGTAAGGATGTTTGTGCTTTCCAGAAAGGTGGAATTTGTTGAGTCAATAAGGTTTATCTTATAACTTTTCCATTCCTTCATGCAAGGGCGATATTGATAAGTCATCAAGGATTTCTTATGACTTTACTATTCCTCTTGTTTTGAAAATCACAAACACGTTATATAAAGGAAAATTTCATTTTACCCCTATAAGGAAAAATCTCCTTCCCCAATCAAATTTACCTTAACATGTCTTCTTTGCTCAAATAATAATTCTTTTATGTATAAAAGTCAGATTATGTCCTTGGAATCATATAATACTTAGATATGAGGTATTTCGTTTAAGAATCCAAATTCATTTTATGAACTATCATGAAGTTCAACTTCGAATTCCGGATATGAACTTATGAAATGATCGACTATGAATTCTAGACATTAATTCTGATTTCAAATTCTGGATACGAACTATTCAGAGTTCTGACTCTAAATTCCCATTACAAATTCTGATTAAGAGCTTCTCTAACTTATGACTCCGAGTCCACTGAATATAGAGTTCAAATTTCTATGAGTTTTGACTCCAATTTTTTATGAACACAGACTCCGAACATTGAAAGTTCAGGTTCCAGAATTCTGGTGAAACCAGACTCCGAATTACCTTGAAACTCAGACTCTAGATTTCTACATAATTTAAGTTCTGAATTCTTACAAAATAGAATCCAAATATCCTCATGTTGTAGACTCTGAATTCAGTTTTTATTTAGACTCCAAACTTTTATTTACCTTTATTCGAAAAATCCGTTTTTGGTAATACTAACACTCATTTTGTTATCAAATGATTTCGTTCTTTCAATTATTAACTCTCAATTTTTTGAGTGACACATGTACAAGTCCCTCCAAAATTCAAGGAAAAATATTACTGTTGGAGGAGGGAGCCGACCGTAGGAGCTACGCCTAGAAATAGGAGCTCATATGAAAAGAGCTCACAACCTTGACATTGATCTTTGAAAAAGTGTTGTTGAAGTGATTTCTAGAGAGAGAGGATCTTATAAACTCTCAAGCATCATGAATAATGTTTTAAACTGATCATTTAAGCTTTTCTTCATGCAGAATATCTAAGTACAGAGGTTCGATTACATTTAAAATCAAAGACTTCAGGTTGTGAAATCAGAGGTGCTGATTTCCATACAAATTGATGGCTTGCTGGGATATCAAGAAAGATACCAATCTTTAGATTGAGGGATTACCAGGGTTTGGGTATGACAGATTTTCTTGGAAGTATAAATCAAGGGACCTCTTATCTAGGGTTTTTGGATACCCTCCACTTTGGGTTAAAAGAGTTTATACATGTTACTTGTAATTTTACTACTTTTTTTTCCGCTGCATTTGTATTGATGAGGAAAGTATAACTTTCTAATACCTCCTCATACTTGTACTCTGATTTAGTTATATTATATACGTATTAAGGCATAATATTATCTGGAGTAAACATTTGTTAATTTTCATTTCTCGAGTCACTTTTCCGGAATCAAGAATGTTATTAGAACTTAGAGGTGTTTTAAATATTGTTTATCCTTAGAAGTTCCAAAGGATTTTTTTAAGGAATACAATTCACCCCCTCTTGTATTTGTATCTCATTTTACATATCCAGTCCTAAATTTGGTATTAGAGTATATCATACTCATACATACCATTCTAACAGTCATGATATGGGTGAACTATGATTTTGACTCCTTCAACTTTATTCCATGAGTGGTGGGAGTCATTTGTTGACTATTTTGAGATTATATTACCTATCTTTACATTTTATTCAATTAATTATATTATTATTTTCATAGTTGTTATGTATTAGATGGTTAGAAACATTTTCTATAGAATAGAGGGGGATGTAGAGGCTATTTGGAAGCCTATGGGAATTCTTGTTGGAATGGTTCACATTTTTTTTACTGTATCCCAACTCTAAATTAATTGGTGGAAAATAATTAAATCTATTGTTTCCACCTATTTGATTCTACTATTTCCTATGTAATATCAAAAAAACATCCTTCAGTCCTTTAACCGTGAGAAATAAATGGATGAAATGCTCTTGATTGAAAAGGATTTGGCAGAACCGAGGGGTTGTGGTCGGTGATGAATCACATAAATTATTTGCAGCTAGCTGTCTCACATGTGATGTTAGTTCATTAAATTTATATTCTAATAAAGGTTATTTTGATATTTTGACCTTATATACACCTCCAGTAAATGTTCTCAATCCAAATTGGTTGGAATTTAAGAGATTCTTTCAATTAGTTCTCTATCCTCAATAGGTGATTTATCAATTATTTATCCTCGAAAATAAGAAACATGTTGGATTATGACATTTTTCATCAATCTATGGTGATATTATAATAATAATTTTTATTCCTCATAGGGTTGGTGTGGGCAGGATGTAGTCGGTTTCTTATTCCATTTTCAAAAATAATTGGAAATTTCCCCAATTTCTTATTTGAATCCATATACCTCTTTAATTAGTTGATAACTTCATGATGTCAGGACGAATATCTAGAGGAATACCCTTCATATCGTGTAACATGAGGTGAATTATACATTTTATAGATAGTACATCCAAACCTTGGGTTCCCATTTAATATATAAGCTAGAATAAATCCTGCTATTTTTAGCCTCAATGAATCAAATTATTCTAAATACATTTCATAAATACTTAAAAACAATCTTATTAATGTTAGGGTATTCACCAGATAATCAATGTAACTTGTTCAAAAAAACAAATCATTCTAGTGTTTAGTTCACTATCAATTTCATTAAACTATAATAGTTTTTTATTAATATTTAAATCTGGTACATATATTTCCCTTAGATTCATATTGACATAAGAAAGATTATCTTTAATTATTTCTCAACATAATGTAACTACTGTATAAGAAGATAATATGGAAAAAGGTATTCAATGAAAGGGTAAAAAATATCATTCCACGTTTATTATGATTTTATTAGTTTTAACTCTAAAGAAACAATTCTATCAATATTGAAATAAAAACTAGTTAGGTTGGAAGGATTTGATCTGGTAATATGATTCTTTTTATAAAATTAAATTAAAAACACTAGCCTCCCAAGTTAAATTTAAAGGATTGATGTGCGCCTATCATGAGGCACCATGAAAAAAAATCTTGAAACTGAGGAAACTTTATTAAATAGGCTCTTGGGTTGTCTCTATAGAATAAAATTTTGTGGATGTTTTAAATTCATACATAATGGGTATGGAGGTTTGGAAATAGCATAATCTATTTATTGGATTTAATATAATGTCGATGAATAGATGTTTATCCATAAATCATTCCCCCATTATCCTATTAATTTGTTTGTCAAATTCATCTGTAATCTTTCTCTCAATTGATATTTAACTAATTACTCTCATATAGTAATTTTGGTTAGGATAGATAAATAAAATGATAACTATATCCTATATCCGTTCCCATCCTAATTGTTTAATATCTTTGATCACTCGTAGTTTTCCCAAGTGATTGAAATCAAATGCGATGATTTAGGACTATGTGGATTGTCTGAACAATCATAATAATAAGAATATAATAAATTAAAATCCAAAGACATAATAAATGTAGAAATAGTTAAAACTATTAAAATGAAAAGAGGAAGCAATAAGAAAATTACATATTATTATTTATCAATAATGTGAATGTAGGGATTCTCCTTGACACACCAACAAATGGACTAGTATGAAATCCTAAGAGGTACTAAAAGAAAGAAATGAAAGAAAACAAGAAACAAGATAAAATTAGTGATCCTCCGTGAATGATTGAGAATGAGGGAAAGACACCACAATGCCATGAATACTAATTTATTTAGAGAACAATTCTCAGCCATCCTTGGGTGTATTGAAATTGTCCAAGAGAGAACCATATATATTTTTTCAGGAAGGTAATTTTTTCAATTTGTGTAGTACTAAATCCATAATTGGATGGTCAACATCTGTCAAGTATTCAAGAAATGGATGGATCAGTTTTAGGTATAATTTAATATATTTCTACCTCACAAATTATTCTCATAATCAATCTTATACACCTTCAAGAATATTCCACAAGAATGTACATTGGTGAATTGTGATGTTTTTTAATGTCATTCTATAGTTTGTTATTTCCCAAGGATATATATATATGGTAATGTGGTACAAACATCTTGGATCATGTGGAATTTGGAATAGACATACTCATCACTAGATGGAATTTAGGTTTTAACAATGTTTTAGGTTCTCTATTCTAGTCTCTTCCCATTGGGTCCTCTGACTCCATTAATCCAAATGAATTCATCTTGGATTTAAATTTTACATTTTATGAATCCCCAACCGATGTATCGATGAATCCTTATTCCATGAATATTTCTATAAAATTATTTATTAACCCATCAACAAACATAACCGAGAAACTCTATGTGAATCCATCGCCCAACCATTGGGTGACCCCCCAAATAAATCTCCCAGAAAAAGATAGTTTTCCACAAAAAATTATTTAAGAAGGAAGGTGGATTGGAAATTTTTGTTTCATTGATTCTTCTTGTTTATTTTATTGAGTAAGATACAGTCTTATTTGGTTATTTAAAAATATTATGAATATAGGGAGATAGATATATTAAAAATGTGTTAATCCATATTTGACTGTTTCAGTTATTGGATCACTCTAAATGTGATGATTTGGATTCCTTATTTTGGGATATTCCATTTCCAAATTCAGCTGATTTTTTCTATGTTTTACAATAATTTCAGGAGGGAGAAATTTCAGTTGAAATTAAAATTTATTTTCAATTTTAATTTCTAGTGTGAATTTCAAATCTCATTTAATTTATTTATTGTATGAATTTCTAAATCTATTTTTAGTGTGAATTCATACCGGAAATGTTTTTTAGTTATAATTTTAATTTAGTATGTAATATTAATTTTGTCAAATTGATTTGAATAATGTGCTATTTGGATTCCAATTTTTGATTTTCTCACTTTATATTAGTCATTTAATCCAAGTTAAAATTTCATAAAATTTCCCGAATGGATTTCTAAATAATCTTTTGAATGTGTATTGTTTTTGTAAATTTATATTCAGTGATAATTGGTGTTGGGAATTTTTAATGGGAATCATTAATGAAGATTTATAGTTGAAATTTATTAATGGAAATCCATGTGTCTATACCTAGGGGAAATTAAAGTTGAATGTCCTAGTGGAAACTTCTCATGGAATTTACAAGAAAAATTCATTTATAAATTCCATCTAGTAAACATTTATATTCAATAAATTAATAATTTCCGCAAATAAATCCCACTGTAAATTCAATGGGGAATGTTCCAACAGAACTTGAAAGCGGAAATTTCTAGTGTCAATTCTGAGCATAATGTCTTAGTCTCCACTATAAATTTAGAGTGAAATTCCATTACATTTATTTACCATAGATCAATGTATAATTGAATAACATCTAATTTTCTAGTGATGATTATCATCGATTAGCTATTGATCATCCCTTAGAATTTTATTGTGGAAATTACCCAAGGGAATTACAAGTGGAAATTCTCACTATGAAGTAATAATCCCAGTATAAATTACCTATAGAGTGAAGTTATAATTTTCAACTAAAGATAAATTTTTTAAATGAGAAGAAATTGTGCAATGATAGTTCCCACTACATCCATGGAAAATCCAACTAGATATTCCCACTAGAAATTCTCAAGAAAAATTCCCACTAACAATTGTCACTGGAAATTCTCATTATCATTTACCAATGTAAATTCTCATGGAAATTCACACTATCATTTACAATGGGAAATTCCCACTAGAAATTACCATTAGTAATTTCCAATGTAAATTCCATATATTAGGTATCAATGCAAGAAATTCACAACACAATTCAATTAAATTTTTTAAATACAAACAAATCTATAATTGAATTAGATGTAATTTTCATGTTTAAATTCCTATGGGAAATTTATCATTGAATTCCATGATGAAATTCCCAGTGGAAATTTCCATTCAATATTCCCAGTGGAAATTCTCACTTGAATTTCCCACTATAAATTCCCACTAGAAATTATAAATACTAGTGAAATATCTATATGGAATTAAATTATTATTTTCAACTATTGAATAGATTAGTTGAAATTTTACACAGGGAATAATCACTATTTCAATAGGGGATTATACTGGAAATTTCCAGTGGCATGTCCATTGGGAAATAACAATGGGATTTTCCCTGGTAATATCCACTACTCAATATCATTGTGATTTTAAAGATACCTATAAATTTTTTTAGAACCAATAGAAAATTTATTTTGGGAATTTAATATTATAATTTCCCCTAGTTTTTTAACAAGGCCTTATCGTATAATATTTTAAACTAAAAAAATAATATCAAATTAGATAATTATTTTTTAAAATGAATTTAAAATTTCCATTTGTAATTTTCAGTGGGATTTCCAGTTGAAATTTTGAATAAGAATTTGTATTTGATTTCTAGAGTAAATTATGACTGGTATATTAAATTAAATGTACTGATTCAATGTCATGTGTAATTTCTATAGGTGTAATTTTCAATGGGTGTTTTCTATTGTCAATTATTTTAGTTATATTAACATTCAAATATCCTTAATGCTATTTTAAGGATACTGTTTTTTTTCTTAAATTATCCCCTACATCAGATAGTATCTAATACAAGTCTTTTATGAATGTGTTTTAGAAAATATTTAATGATATTAGGCCTAATATTTCACAAAATAATATCAAATATCTTAATATGATTCCATTTTTAAAGTTATTTTATTTTTGGTTGATAACATAGTGTCATTCGATGAATGAAAAAATACATGGATCTATTTTATTTTTTACAAAATGGGTAAAATTTCGATATAAATATGATCTACATATTTATAAGGATGATGAGTATTATAGTTGTAGACATATCCTATATATTTGGAATTTTGGATGGTAACATGCATTTCATAGCTACCAATACTTTATGGAAAAATCGTTAAAAAAATTTAGGATGAGGATTTCCATTGTTGTATAGATATTATCCTAGAGTGTGTTTGGAAGATCCATTTATGAGACTATTGAAACTAGTTAGAAGCAATAATACTCTATTTTGGCATGTTTTCTTTGCAATATATCATTAGGGGCATTATTTTTTCCCACATCTGGTTCTTATATGGGTTGGAATTTCATTATATATTTTGATTATATATCCAAAGTGAAGATTTTTTCATGGCATGATGGTACTCATGATAGGAATATTATTTCAATTAAAAAACACCCACTTAATAAAAAGTTTTCGGTTATGGTGTTAGTATATTGTTATGGTCTTACAACATATTTATTAGATTAATTTTCCTATGTTTTTTGAGAAATATCTATCAATATTCACCGTTATAGAATTTTTATGATTAAAATACTGGTAATGTTTCCTTAAAAAGAGTCGGTGAACTATTACTTGTTTAGTGGAGTTCTCAAGTTGTTGTTTCTACTCTACAATAATCTACCAAGGTACTATTATTATAATATATATAAAAAAAGTCCATTATTATCTTTTTAAATTAATAAATCTATAATTATGTTTCTATTATGTATTTTAAACCCATCCACCAAAAGACAGATCTATATACTACAATAAAGACCTTCTAAGGATAAAAGATTTTTTCAATGAGTTGTTGGTGAAAAAAACATCCTTTTAGTATGAGTGGAAAATATAAAATGATTTCAAATGAGGAGAGTTTTGGATTGTACACGAAGAGTGCCAAAAAATTATAATAATGTTAAGAGGAAATGATTCAAAAATAAAAATAAAGAATATAAATATTATTCTTTTGAGTGAATGGATGATGGTCAAAGTGTAAGAAGAGATAACATATTTTATAGTGAGGATAATGAATTTTTTTAGAGGATGTTCAGATTAAAGAAATTAAAATTGAAAAAAATAAATAATGAACTAAAATTATTAAGTGAATCAAACATACATTCATGTATATGAGATTAAGGAAAAAAGAAATATAGATTTATGTGATGGAGAAGATGTCCATAAAAATTGAGTATGTAAGAACCAAAATGTGGTGTGTAGTGCAGCACTGACTCTTCTACCTCAAAGATACTTACATCATTGATTATAGGTGTGAAGAGTAAGGAAAAGAAGCTAAAGAATATGTTTCCTTATATATATATATATATCCATAGGTGTCTATGAATAGGAGGCAATAAATGGACCCCATTATATCCAAGTGAATTTATAGGTGAGTGAAGTGGTATAATATAGTGACAAAACAAGATACAAGGCTCATGAAAATGGTGCTTAATACTGATGGGGATAAGTGATGTTACTAAATTTATGTAGTTAGAATATAATTTAACATATTTTACTATCTAATGAAAAACATACCTCCCGTGAAAAAATTATCATTTTGTTGGTATTCTACAGAAAATTCGTATCAGATAGATACAAAAAACATTATAGATTTACTTAAAATAAATTTCACTCCCATAATGGTATGCGTTATTTCATTTTTCTAACCAGTTCTATTGTTTAATATTTAATTGAGTTCTATTTTATGAAAATAATAATAGTTGAATTCATGATGATAATGGAAGAAAGTTGTTGACATCACTGTATGTCTTGCATTGTGGAATTAGAAATTTGTTCCCTCATACCGAGAAACTCAATTGTAATAATGTAGTTTGTTTTTGATAAAATGATGCTCTTATTTTTACAAATTTTCTATTACGTCACCATATATTTCAATTTAATTATGACAAAAAATTTTGACCTTTATTTGTTATTTTCTTCTACGGAGTTATTTATTCATAAAATGAGAAATTAATGGACACCATTTCGAATCGAGAATCATTTTCTAGTATGAAGAACTCCACATTGTTATTATACCAAGTAAAATAAGATGAAAAACATTTGAATTTTTTTGTATTGAATTTTAAAAAAGGGTGTTTATATTTTATAACTTCATGGAACCTATTTATAAAGAAAGTTTAAGTTATCTATTTAGTATGTATGCAGTCAGTGGGTTTAGATGTTACACAATTTCTATGAAAATTTACAATACAGTAAATTATGAACTACTCATTGATCATTTTTAGAGTAATCATTTTTGGAATAAGTTTTCATCCATGTTAATATAGAAAATGTGTAGCAACAAAATTGGATATAACAATTGAAATTTTTTTACAATAGGAAGATTCCACACTATATTGTCGTGTCATAATTTGTTATATCATGGAATGTTTAGTGATATTACATGTAGTGCTAGAGTATTTTATGGAAATTTTTTTCTGAATGATGACTCTTTATGGTTCATTATTCAATAAATTATCTAGAAAATAAAAATGATAGAGATGGATTATGAGAGTAAGAAGTGTCTGGTTGCTTCTAGACAGATTGTATAAAGTTAAATAAGTTATTCACAGAAACAAAAATTTGGTTCTTGTATAACAATCTAAAAAACATTGAATTATTCTGATGATTGGGTGGGTGATGAATTTTTGGCTAGAAAAAGTTATTTTATAATGAGGATGAAAATGTGGATGTATTTTATGCTTTTATATAGATGTTACACTATAATTTGTCATTGTAGAATGCACTGTTTATTGATCGAATCATATGGAAACCTGTTGTGCATAAAAATTATTACTAGGAATTCCGATTATAAATTTCCAATGGAAACTCCCACTATAAACTCTAAGGGAAAATTTCCACTTTGGATTGCATAAATTGGTTGGCTTGTACCTATGGGGTGGAATTATTTATTTTCTTATATGGATGAACATTTTTATAAATATTAAATTGTTATAAGATGTGCTAGTATGATAAGTGTTACAATGTAATTTATCTTTATTTTCTCAACTTCTCTTTCTTTTAATGGAAACTTATTATACCTATAAAAACACACAAGAAACTCCCATTGGAAATTTCTAGTTGAAACACCCACTATAAACTATGAGTGGAAATTTTAACATTGGTTTATATCTATCTGATGAGTATTATATAGGGGGTGTAAAGCATATTTGTTGATATGGATGAATATTTTTATAAATATGTTATTGTTATATTATAGGATATTGTGATAACTATTACACTAAAATATCTCTTTATAGCCTCCAATGAAATTTCATTGATTGGAACCTATTTTATATATAAATTACAACTGGTAATTCCAATTAGATGTATCAAGTTGATACTATAAGATTAAATTTCTTATTTGTTTTATATTAACTGATTTGATGGTACTCAAGGGTTGAAAATGGTTCTTTTCCAACCTCGATGATCATTTTGATAATGCTTCTATTGATTTAATCAGTGATAGTATGATAGGTGTTATAATTTTACTTCTCTTTAGAGTAGTTGGTGTCAATTATTTGTATTGAAATAAGTTGTGTACTGAAATTCCATATGTGAATTACCATTGGAAATTTGATGTGGAAATATCAACTATAAACTCTTTGTGGAAATTTTCTCTTCGGTTTACATCAATTGTATAGGTGGTATATATGGTGTAGAAATTATTGTTTTCCAATAAGGATAAATATTTTTATAAAGATGGTATGTTTATATTATGTGGTAGTATGATAGGATTTAAACTATAATTTATCATTATAGTATCTTCTATTAGTTATTTGAATATAAATTACTATGCATTGAAATTTCAACACAGATTTACTGTTGAAAATTTACAGTGGGAACTTAAAGTAGTAATTTATACTTTGGTTTACTTCAATTTGATGGGCGGTACATATGGGGTGGAAATGGTTATTTTATTTCCTGGATGAACCATTTGATAAAGATTAAATTTATATCATCTATGATAGTATTATTGGTTGTGCACAACAATTTCAATTTGAAGACATAGCTGCCAATTCATTGGATGTAAACTTTCATTGCATAAATATTATAACTGTGAATTCAAAATGTAAATTTCTAGTGAAAACTTATACTATAAAATATGAGTGAAAATTTCCTCTTGGATTCTATAAATGTTTCCAATGTAAATTTCCACCACATAACATATCAACATTATTACTTCTAAAAAAATATTTTCATAAGTATTTGGATGTCATGATTACATCTATAGTTTATTCTATATATCAACTGAATTATAGAGTGATTTTATTAAGGTGTCGTTATTCAAACATCTGTAGTCATTCCCATTTTTAGTGGATGTTAAATTTTTCTGTCTAAATTGATGAAAATTTATAATTGATACCTCTTAATTGTAGAAATAATTATACATTAATAACTAATAAAACAATAGAATGTTTTTATAATACTTCAAATATCAAAATATATCATGTTTCATAATGTTTGTTTAAATATATTTGTTTTCAATATATGGTACTATATTTACATACATTGAGATCAATGATATGATCACCATGGTTGCCATAATTAAACTACTTTATAGAAATTCCCTACAACAACATTTCAACATTATTTATGCATGATGATATAGAATGGAATAGTTTAATAACATTATAACTCAATAAAAAAAGTGTTTCACATGAGTTTAAATATCACAATATACAAATTACTATGAACTGTGTTTAAGTAAAACTGTTTTCAACCTATGGTAAATTATTTACATACATTGATAGCTATGATAGGATAACAATAGTAGCCACTATTAGAGGGTACTTTATCACTTCCCTAAAAAATATAATATTTTTTTATGTATTATAGAACAAAAAAATCATGTAATACCATAAAAAACAAATAATTGTCGCATATATGTTTCATGGTCTCTTGATTTCTGATAATTCACATGTTTTTGATGTTTTTTTAGTACTTTAGAAAACATTTTAGACTGTCACCACCATTCCTTTTATATTTCATCACTAATAATGTTATAGATTATTGTCGACTTTGCATATCAGATTGTACTTAAATTGATTTTTATAGTTAATAATTTTTACCCTCCTATGGTTCCCTTAAATAATTCTTTAGATTTGATATACTAATCATATATCCTTGTTCAAACTCACATGATTCACTTACAAACTTCATTTCCATTCATTCCATATGTTGGTATCATTTTTATTTTAATAAAACCAAATATTCTTCGATGTGATTAAATGTTATGTCAGTCAAATGTATGTAAATGTAATTTCTTGTACATATCTTTTGGATAAATAACACTAAAAATCACTTCACATACAAATATTCCTATATTATCAGTGCATGACAACAAAAATACCCAAAACTCTAATGTTTTATATAGGTACAACCAATTCTCAAAGGTGACTCTTGGTACACTTTTATTGTAAACTCATTTGATAATACATTCATTATGACAACATACATTTTGGGGGAAATTATTTCATTAGAAGTATTATTGAAAAATGGTCGACATATTTGGCGTCGTCGAGGAAATATATCAAATATTTTGTGTGTGTAAAGATGACTTTCTTGAACCATATTCAGATGTTATGGAAAATGATTGTGTGAGATATTTTCCCTTCTATAAAATTTATCCTTCATTTCCTAATAATTATTCATCTCTTACAAAAACTAAAATTTTTTAACAACCCCAAGACACTAAGCTTACAATTCTAGTAATCCTTTAATACAACATTAAAATTATCGCTCAATTATGTGGTTCAAATTATTAATGTCAATGCAGTCTAAATAAATTATTTATCTAGTTTCTCCCTTACATTGGAAATTTCTTCTATCCATATTGAATGATTATGTCGACTATCTACTTGGATTCTTTTATATATTACCTAAAATATTTAATCCTCTGCTACCCTATATATACATTTTTATAATTTATCCTACAATGATTAGTGATATTTCATTTCATGTCCAGAGTGTTTAATTCCCTTTTTCATTAAGTTCTAATTTTATAGGTTGTGTCTGGTATTAAGAAGGGTCAAACCAATGTATTTTTATGTACCTGCAAATTTATCTTTGAATATTTCCTTAGGATTCATACCCTCAAGAAAATAAAAAATATATACTAATCAACCAACTAAATGAGTCTCTTTTCTCCTAATATAAAAATGATTCACCAATAATAACAATATTATTAGCATGTTTTACACCTACAAACACAACCAAAGGAATGGAATACTTGTTTAAATGGAAGGTATTTTCAAACAAGACAGTGTGTCTAAAATGCTCAAAGTCCACCTTCATTTTTTGTTAAACCTAAAAAGTATTACCAAAATTTAACATAAAAGGCACATTTCACTAAGTGATAGAATGATGTGTTATCACTTGATTAATTCCATAAGTATTGTAAAATACCATCATCATCAAATAGATTCAAGTACCTCTATCTTTTGAAAAAAAAATCAGTGGGTCCACTTTTTTATATTTGAGACTCCTAGGCCCAAATAAAATAATTGTCACACATGAAAAAGAATCTTCCGGCATCAACCCGGCTTTATCATTAACATCCTACTCGACACATTGGGCATAAATGATGTATCTTCATGAACTCTTAAAAAGAATGGTCTCAAGAGAATATAAAGACTGGTTATACACATCAACAAATTTCTTGAACCGAAAATTGTTTTTATATATCTAGTCAAATTTTATTTGAACTGGAAAATTAATCCTTGTTTAGGAATTTAGATTTTGGAAATTGAAATCACGTTTGTATGATATTTTTAATCTTTCTTTTCTATATGTATACAATTTAGATGATGCTACAATTTTATAAATTTTATTTCTATTATCATAATAATTTTTTATACTGATACTAAAAAGTCAACCATAATAAATATAAAATGAATAGGCTTCAGATTCCAATTAAAAATCATCCCTATAATTTGTATCAATGTAATTATTTATTTAAAACTGGTCTTATATGTGGTTATTTCTTATTAATTTGGAACCTAATCTCTATATATGAAAATTAATGCACTAACCGTTGAGTTTTTAATGTCATCCCAGTTATGATACCTTATGTAATAATTACATATATTCTGTATAGTATTCAAATATAATTAATTTAGGCCGTTTGCATCTTGAAGATAATCCATATTAAACTCGATCTATGTCTTTCTAAGCTATGAAACTTATTAGAAGAAACTCTCAAATCACATTTGTTTGTGAATTGTTTGCTGGGGTTATTCATTTTGAATCAATTAGAACATCTAATAGGGAAATTTCATTGATTTACATGGAATGTAAACTCCAATTGGAAATTTCAAGTTACAATATATTTTAAATTCTTTCAGAAAAATAGAATATTACATTTCAACGTTAAATAAGTCAAAAATCAGAAATCACTTCTTCTAAATGTTTTGAAAACTTGAACATTGAATTGAAACTCTGAATTCATAGTGATAATATGTAGTAGAGATATAATCTAGTATTTCGTTGAATAAATTCATAGTGTACTTTTTATAATAAATTATCATTGAAATTTTCTAGAGGTCCTTCTTAGAATCAATTGGAAACATCCACTTTAAGAGAAATCTCATTTATAATTGACATTCCAAATTTATAATGGAAACTCCCAATGGTATATGAAATTAAAAATATTAATTTTAAATATGTTTTCTATTTTTGTAGAAATATAAGAGTATAAATTTACACATTAAATATATTTTAAATATTAAACAATATATTTTGATATAAATAATATTTTCCACTCATAATTCCAACTATTAATTCATCGAATGATTTTATAGTATAAATGGAATCATTGAATTATTTTTTGGGAATCAATAGTGGTAATAAATATTGGAAATTACCAGAAGGAATTTGAAATAGAAATTCATAGTGGAAATTCACAGTAGCGATTGAATTTGAAATTCCCATCAAGAGTCATGAACCTCGCCATGAACACCCCTGAAAATAGATTCCATCTATAAAATGCCCCCTAAAAACACCCCAAAAAATTAGCTTCAAATACCCCTAAAAATTCTTCCGAAAATGCCCACCCTCAATAAAAAATTATACATAAAACAAGTACGAGGGTTTCAATTTTATGTTCTCTAAGAATTGCGAACATTGCTGCCCTGGTATTGTGCCCCTAGTGGAGAATCATTTCAACCACCATTCATTCCGCGCGAAAAAAATTAGCACTCCTTTTTTCCGTTTAGCTAAATATATTAATGTTTATTCACTAATTTTTTAACGATAATGATGTTTCTAACTGATGTGGTAGTCATCCAATCATCAACCCGAGGGGTAGGTTCATGTGCTAAACTGAAGACAACATTAATCCCTATATTGCATTTCACGAAAGAAATAATTTTTTCATTGTTGAAATTTTCTAATTAAAATAAATAATAATAAAAATAAAAATAAAAATTAAATGACTTTTCAAAATTAGAATATATGATGAAATTTTAGATTTCTTTAAATCATCCAATTCAAATTATAAATTTATAATAACATAATTAATTTCTATTGAATCATTTAATGTGCATTCAAAATTCCCAAATTTAAAATTTCATAATTTAAAATTCCCAATCTTCACTGAAAGAAATATAGTTATAATTATAAATATCAAAATTAATATATATCATCACGATTAAAAATGAATAATTCACTAAAATGAAGTATTAATGTCATGTTAACGATCATTTTAAGAGTTCCCATTGTCAAAATATTACTATATTTTATAGTATTTTATTTAACTTCATTCGGTATTTTCAATGAATAACACATTGTATTTTTGTAATTTCATCATACATCACTACGAATGTTATGGAATATCCTTATAGTTGTATTTAACTTTGATCAAACAATAGTCCATGTTCTCTCTATGCTAATATAATATATAATAACTATTTTGAAAAAAACTTCTAGAATCCTTCACCAATAGGATTCACTATATTATACTTATGCTACAAAAAATTCACGACACATGATTTTCTTTCAAGTACATCATCACTTTCATTCCTAGATGCATGTATAAAATTTATTCAATCTATTGGATGTCTATATAGTGGGTGAATCTTGAAATCAATTTTCAATATCAATCTGGTAAATTCTATATGGTGCCTTTGTGGAGACTAAAACTGTAACACCTTAAGTGTTTATGAATTTTTATTTCCAAATAAACTAAAATTAATTATTGTCTTGTGTTGCATGAAATACCAATTAATCTTTCTCTATACACTATATCAAGTTAATCTTCCATTCTACAAAAATAGGAGCTTAGTTGTTTTTACACGTAACACTTTTTTTGTTTTGGGTTACACAAAATACCTATTTTTACTAAATGTTAACAAGCTATTAATATTATTATTTAATATGATATTTATTGCCTCAATATAGAATTATAGGTAAGGGATAGGATTAAATAATTTATAAAAATATATACTTTCTCATGTTTATTAGTTATGTATTTATTATAAATAAAATAATAATAATTCAAAAGAAATATAAATGTTTTCATAAAAATAGAATCTTTTCAAAAGGACTGGATAAATGTGCTTGAATCACATAATATAAAATTAAATTTCACTACTTTTATAAAATTTATTTGAGAAAATAAATTTCTTTTTTTTAACTGGAATATAAAAATTTTCTTATAGTGATTTTGGGTGTTTTTCAGAAATTTTTTTTGTTCATGAATAGAGAATAATAATGAATTATTATGGAAAATTATCTTTTTGATCAAATTATATATAAATTTAAATAATATTTTAATGTGGATTTAATGTAATATTAGATACATTATTTGTCTATTAAAACCATTTAGTTCATTTTATTAAATATTCTATTTAAAATAGATATGAAAAATTTGTTAAAATTTGATCATTTCACTTCAGAAACCCACTTTCCCCTTATAGTAGTGGGATTAATATTAAAATAATTTCTCTCAAATCAGTGAAAGAAATTTTCTAAAATGGATTCCCCATTTTGAATTATATAAATTTATAATTTATAATAAGAAAAACAGAATTATTTACACAATTGATAAATGAAAATAGTTAAAATTATTTATAGTGGTTAAGGCCAAAAATGAGTTTAAAGAGTGTTAAAAAATATAATATATTTCGTAATAAAGACAAAAACATGTTAAACACCCATTTTATAAACATTATTTTACATTCAGTATGATTTTATCGAATTATATGAGTTTTTGGGACACTATTCCATGAGAGTTACCCATATAATAATCTATGTAAAGAGAAAGATAAAAAAATTAACTTTATCATTTAAATTTTATAATTCTTTGGAATAGAGAGAAAATAGATATGTTTTTATTATAATTATTATTTTTAAAGGTAAATGAATTTTTTACCATGATAATATATTTTCATTTTTTAGAGATGTTATAATTATATTAATCTCTTAAGAAACTCAAACACATGAATTATTCAGTTAATAATTAAATAAATAAAATGAAACTAATAATTGTAGAACTAATGTAAATTGAATGAATTATTGTGATAATTTAGTTATGTAGATTAATATAACATGTTACATAATTGTGAAAATAATTAATCTTATCTCTATTATTTGTTTGGTGTTTTTTTAATTTAATTTAAATTAACAATGTCAACTTTGACATTAATGAGATTTATAATAAATAACTTTTATAAATTCATTTAAAATGACTAAATTTATTCTCTTATGTAAATTTAATTGAAAATTTAAATAAATATAACCTATGGTCCATTCTAAGAACAATTGTTCTAATATAATTACTATATAGATCATTATATAGTAAAACCCCTCTTTCCACTTTTTAAGGATAAAGCGGTGTTTTGACACGTTAAATACAATTATGTTTAAATTAATTCTCAACAAAAAAAGGTTTTTAATTTTATAAATCAGATATAATATTTAGAATTGGTGGGTCTAAATTATCTAGTACAGTTTATCTTATTTTATTCCTAATGGATAAATTACTAGTATTAGAAAGCTATTTAACATAATGAGAAACCAAAATTGTAAAAATAGGGAAACATAGATGTTTAGTAATTTAACGTTTACAAAATATGAATAAATTAGTTTTTTAGGATTTTCTCGACTTTATAATACCACATTACCTTTAATTAACATTTTGGTATCCACGTTATGTAATGTGTACCACCCAATAGTGAGTAATATTTAGTATTTACAATAACACCACTCCTTGTCAACTATAAAAGTCACTAAATCAAACCACTTAGTCACACATATAAATCCATTTTTATCATCTAATAAATAACCAATTAACATTTCCACTTCTATAATATCATATTTTCAACCATAATTTAGGTATAAATCCAAAAATAAAATACTTTATTGAAAACTAAAAGAGGTTATCTTAAGAAATGTTATCATCTTAAACAAACATTGTTGATTTATTTATCCCTCAAACCCCTAAAATTATTTTTAAATCATGATTATATAAAAACAGAAGTATATTATATATACAATTAAGTTGTTATTTTATGGTTAGGACCTATAATCACACACACTTCTGTCACATGAGCTATAATATTATCATTTGTCTTTACATCTAACTACTGCTATCTGATCTAATGCCATTCGTTTTTTACACGACCACCTCTAAAGGCTAGGAATAATGATGAAAATAATGTTTATACAAGATATATATGATATATATGATATTATTATTCTTATATAAATATTATTTCACATATACCTTCATGGTTTCCATTTTGAGGGAATCTGATCATGTGTACAAAAAGCTACTACCACATGAAGAAATATGATTCATTCAAGGTTTAGAAGAACTATATTAAGAGTTAAAAAAATTGATAATATAAATATATAAATATAAATTATTTACTCAGTTTATTTTAATACAACAAGAAAATGAATGTACTTTTCATGAATACATATGACCTACCGTCCCCATAAACATTGTTTTTTATTCCCTAAAACTAAAAATTAGTGGATAATATAAATAAATATGTAATGAATATATTTTAAATTAATATAACATATTAAATTCTATAAATTATTAAATCATAATCAATTTATGCATACTAGAAATAGTTATCAAAACTTATAATAAAAACAAAGTAGTTGTTACCTAAAAAGTTACATAAACATTTTATTGTTAACTAATTAATATTATAAAGTCATAAGAAAATAATATTTGGTAGGAAATAAATGAATATGTTTTTCTTACATATGTAACACAATCTTATTTTTATTATATATGAGGTTTGAACATGTATAAAGGATATCAAGACATAAGGTAAGGGATTTCAGTCTAACATTTTACATTGGTGAGACACAAACGATATTGACCACCTCTTTCTTTTATGTAGTGTATAAAATTACTGTGAATATATTTTCTGATTCTTATCGTAAAAATTATTTCTATTTTAATATCTATTTGTGAATTTCTATTTCATGGTGTTTAGGTTTCAAACATTTCCAAATCAGTAAAGGGTGTTTGTCTCAATTTTCTTTCATTGAGATGCATGTCATGATATACAAACATATTTTTTTCATAAGGTTCATATACATCCCATTTGAAATTTAATATCATGAAATTATCAATCATGATGATATTTTAATTTCCATTTTTTATTCCTTCATAGTGCTTACAATTCAAGGTTATGAAAGTGGCAATCATTAGATGTTACAATCACAACGTTTATCAGTGTTATTTATGATTATGATTCCAATAGTAAATGGTAATTTTTTATATTTCAATGATTATAATGATTTTTAATATCATGTAATCAATAATTATATATTCATGTAATGGTAACATTTTTACAGACATTTAAACTTATGATAATTAAGAAAATATTTTTATGAAAAATCAAGTTTATTTTTCTCAACTGCAAAAAATATGTTTTCTCCAAAAACAATATTTTCTAAAAATGATTTCCAAAAAATTCTAAAATTCTACTATTATCATTAAAATACATTATACCCATGTTTTACCCTTTAAATATTTGGTTATGAAATAAATATTCCTTTGATTTATTGAAAAATTAAGTTTTGACTTCCAACGAGAATAAAAATGGAATATTTGATTTTTTACAAATACGTAATGTATAGAGTCATCCACCGTTATAAGCACTCCATTAATTAAATCATACGTTACAAATTTTAAAGAATATTTCCAGAATGTAAATATGATATTTAAAAAATATGAGAATATTTTGGTATTAACTTTGTTTGCAATGAAAATAATTTTTTAAATTTTCTATTTTTAAAGAATATTTTAAATGGTTTTCATATATACCTCAATTTGATTTCATAGTTATTTTAAAATAATTTTTTTTCAAAATGTTTATTGTTTTAATAATAGTTTTACCTAATAATGTTTGTTTTATACTCATGAAATTATTTAAATGACCATTCAAAATTATTTTCTAATTTTGAATTTGATCAATTGATGTTACATATTACATAATGATTATATAATGTATAAATACTCTTATTTATTTTCAACTAAGTGATTTTTAAAGATGAAATTTTGTTTATGAAACATTTTTATCCTCTACATATTATACCATTTTATATTATTTCCCAAAAAACATATTTTCACATGTTAATCTATGGTGAAATCATTATGGAGACTCACTTTTTCACAGGTTCTTATATAATGAAATATTGATGATACAGATTTTCATTTAACGGGTAATGATATGAGAACATTTTTTATGAAATGGAACACATATATATGACCTCATTATGTAATGGTTGATACCTATATATTTCTATAATGAATTGGGTAAATATTTAAATCTCATGGGATAAGAGGAATACACTGATGAGCGAAATAATATTATTAGAGTACTTTGGCCCCTATAATTTTCTTGGGAGTAAAATTTTACTACTATGATGGTCAAGGGAGTGAAAAATGACCACTATAAAGATTTTGGGGTGGAAACCATTTCAATATGGCGTCCTTGGAAATGAGCCTTGACTAATATGAGAATGATTTTCTATGATTAGTTGTATAACATACATTCTATGTCTTTTTTCAATGTTATTATCCCACGGAACATGTTATTTGATTAAATAATGATTCATGTCTAATGAACTAAAATTAATTATTCCATGATTTAGTATTATGATATTTTATATGTAGGTTATTCCATTTAAAATTAATTCTCATGTTCTCACACACTTATATCTATGGAATTCTTTTGTATATCCTTTGTTTACCCTTATTGAGATTTAGAGATCACCCTTTATTATGACACCTTTCCATATGATATGAATAAAGTTTTTATATATGGTATGTATATGGGGAGTAATAAGTGGTAGGATAATTTTTGGAAACAATGAATATCATTCACCAAATTACAAGATTGTTTTATTTGTTTCCAAAGGCACATAACTATTACGATCCTCGTGAAGGAATTTCTGTAATGTAATGAATATACATCTAAAAATATGTGATATCCATGTATGGGAATCCTAGGTCACTATAGTAATATATTAACCATTGTTTTTAAATCCAATGGCCCAAAGGCCATTATTTTATTTAATTTTGATAATCCACCTTTAAAGGGTTGAGGTGGAACCCTTACAAGGCCCGTAGACGTAAGCATTACATGTCCTATAGGCCTTAGAGGAATTCATTACCTGTAGGCTTCAAACATAACATACAACCCCGACTAACTACTTGGAACTATTCCTCCCCAGCATTTTCATCGTGAAATCAGCTCTCCACCTTCATATGGCTGTTTGTCTAGGCTTTCCCATGCATGCACAGACTTGTCCCGATGGCAGGTGTCATACCCTCTAATTCTTGCAATCCGTTTAGCTTCTACTATGGTGAAAGCTTCTTTCTCCTCCTACTTCTGATGCCTGTTCCATGTAGGTTGTCTGGTTTTCATCTTCACTTTATGGTGGCCCAAAGGCCTTGAGGTGGCTCGAAGGCTTTACTGACCCGAAGGCCTGGGTGGCCCGAAGATCTTAAAGGAATTAGGGTCTAAATCGGTGGCCCGAAGGCCCAAATGGTGGCATATTCCTGGCTGCTACAGTTCCAAACAGTGCCTGCTACAGTTCCTACTTCAATACTTTCTAAAGTGATGCTATAGTACTGCTATAGTACCCCCGAAATTATCCCCCACCTGGATTTGATCCCAGGTCTCTTGGATGCACTTAAGGAGTCCTCACCAACTTGGCTGAGGCTCATGTTCACCATTTTTTTTACACTCACATATACTTAATATTTTTCTAATACAAATTGATTTGAAAACACTGTCTATTCTCCAATGAGTTATCTAACATTAAACAAATTTACTATTACCTATACAATTACATCATCTTATCAATTCTTCACATCATTTATCTAAACCCAAATAAAATGAAACATCCATATATATTATTTTTTGTATGATGTATCTTTACAAATTTTATCTAATCAACATTCCAATTCTTTATCACATCATCTGGACTCTTTTCATGAGAACATCTCTATACGCAGGTTGTACAAAAATACGATTAAATAGGAGCACTCAATGTAGAACAGGAGAACACTAAAATTTATTTTCCATCATATTTATTACTAAAAAATTTAATTTCCTACTAAAAAATATTTTATTTAATTCTTCTCACAAATTTTGGAGTACTCTATAAGCTTCAAGAAAACTCAACACTGATGACTATTCTCAAACCCCTTTGGCCTCTTCATTAATGAAATTTATCGAACATTATTAACAATTATAGGGAAACATGATCTTTATTTGTGGTTTTACAAACATTGAAAGGCCATATCTATATAATCACATTTTATATTTTTGTGAAAGATTAATAGAGAACATCCGAAGTGTATAAGATTATACCATTCATCACTATTTTAGTACTTGATAACATCACCTCCTTCGGATTTCTTTAACCAAGACCATATATCCAAATACTTGGAGACTTATGTTGGATCGTCTATAAAATCTTTTATTATTTACTTATTACATTTCCATGGGATATCATTTTATTAAAGGATCATCTAATAGACTCCGATTTATGATATTTAAATAGATCATTTATGGTCTTCATCTAATTAGACTTCATCTAATGACGTTCGTTAGTATGTTCCCATTAAACATAAACAAAAATACATGGTCCATCAAAATTTACAATCATTGTAAATATACATCATAAAAATCCCTCTTCCCTTACACAACATTTGGAAATTTTGTGATACCTTTATGAACCATGATCAACTACCATTATATTTTGCACACATGATATGTTATACCCGTACATATGTTGTTAAAAATACATTAAGCAATGATTCAAATACATCAAACTAACTCTTATCATCCAAAAAACAATCCTATATATTCGTATGGTAATCCTCCTTAACACTATGTAGTAAAAACATCATACATACAAAAAAAATCTGCCATATCTAATTACACTTGGATTATGAGATATTCCATTAATCAGGATTATAAAAAAATTATATCAACAAAGAAGACAAAAATTTATTTTATCAGACACTCTACCAAATAGAACATAAAAAATAATAAAATATACATTTCATACAAAACAAAGTACAATAACCCATGTCTGATGGAGTTAGTTTGAAATATTCAATTCAATATTCTCCATCTGATAACCACTATTAGAGAACATGAAATAAATAGGAGGATTAAAGTCTCATAGACAAAATGAAATACATTTATAACATCTTATAATTTCTTCAAAACACCTATATCCCTCTTGGTCTCACTAATTTTCCCCTTCGGAAATTTTTTTCATCCAAGGAATATAAATCATTAAAAAAATTTAACTCAGGAAATGGATTATTTATGAAAAATTATAAAGCCTAAATGATCGAACATAGTGTAGGGAAAAAGAATCATTGAACAAAAATATTGTACTATCCTTATGTAGTGACTTATGAAAAGTTTCCTACACCTATTAAGAATTCTTTCTTTTTCCAAATAGAACATTTATTATAAAAACAACTTCATCCATAAAGAAAAACTATTTATACATCCAATTAAAAAAAATATATTAAAAATTTCACACATGTTGAAATCATAGCTTACCCTTTTTAAAATCTCCCACTAAAATAATTATTTCTCTACATTGGTAAAACAAATACCAATGGATATATTTTTATTACAAACATTCCCCCTTGACAATACTATACAAACATAATATGGAGTGGGGATGAGATCACATACCATATCCTTGAAGAGAGGTTGGAAAAGCACCCATTACCAAACTCAAATTCTTATGTTTTGGATTGAAATAGATTTTCTAAAAATTTCATCAACTTTATACATTGTTGGAACAAACTCAATCTTCTGTTAATTATTATCCAAAATATATTTTATAAAAAGAGATTTTATATTAATGACCTCAGAATTAAAATATTTCACTATTTTTTTATTTATATAACTTTAATTATCACGTCCTAAGATAAGACTAAACATCATGGTGGGATTTCATTAGTATAATATTGTTGATGCTATGATGATTACCTAGCTAGTTAAGCTATCTACTGAGATTCCTCCCCCATATAATAGGGGTGGGACCCTCATTGAATCTCAATTATACTTATATCCCTTTAGTAATACATTTACCTATGCCAATCCTTATTCCCCATTTCATGTGATAGATATTTTCTTAAAGTGTTCGACCTTGACAATAATGTTCCATATCTTCCAATTTGGATGGAAACGTTCATGGTTGCCTCATCCTTTATAAATATGGATTTAGAGTAATGGTTCACACTTCTAAAACCTTTAGTGGATGCATTTGAGAAATTCAACATCAGCTTTAGGATTTTTCATTATTTGACAGTTGTTTTCCCACTGGACAAGGGTCTTATAATGATCTGGGTTTCCTCAATGTTTGATCTGATAACGTTGTGATCCAAAGCTCCTCAATTATTTCACATATCTCACTTATTTATCATACACTATTCATATGATCTTCATATTATCTGTGATAATCCAAAACTCTAAATCTGGGTTAGTCACCATAGACTCCCCATTCATTTTCAAAATTCATCCATCCTCTTTATGTTAGGGAATATAGTCAGATATTTTTGATGGGTAGAAAATAGAACATACTTTTTGTATCATATTATTTTACCATATTCATGCATCGAGGATGTCCTTTGCATATGACCAATATATTGGTTATAGATCACTGGTGGTGACGAATTTTGGTTCAAGAAGAATGACTTCTTCAAATCATGGGTAGATGTTTTTTGAAGTGAAAGATGTTTCGTCAAATTTCTTCATCGTGTAACATGTGACATAGGGGTTTTCTTGTGGTGTCATATACAACTATGAATTGAGAAATAGAGTCCCATAATAATCCAATTTTTTTGATTTCTTATGAATATAATCTATTTTTGAATCCCCTATTGTATATGTAAAGGTTCAAGAATCCTGATCTATCAGTGGATGAAATCATTGTGAGATTGATTCATGATATGGGTGTCTCCAAGTCAACGACATTGGACAGACCATGTTCCATGATTATTTCTTATTTTTCCAATACTTTTAAAGCAATAGGGATGGTTTATATAAATGAAATCGAACAAAACACTTCTAAATATGGCGATGGATTCTAATCTGATGCAAGGGTGCTTGAAGGGATACCTAATTCTACTAATAAGAATGGGATAATGAATTCGAATAGAGGGATGCCTAATTGGTGAAAAGCATCAAAACTTATTAATATTTAAATTTTATTCATTAAATTGAATGAATTCATAAGGGAAAATGAGGGCCCTAAAGGATGAAATAATCTTCTCCCTAGATGGAAATGAAACATGTAGGGTCAAGATATTCAGAATAGAAGGATTCATGTGAAAAAGGGGGGGAATCAAAAACCGTTATGGATTATAACCCAAAATATTTGATTCGAACAGACTCCTGTAATTTTAAACATGGTAATATCAGTTGTGGGAATTTCCCAGAACACAATGGTAGGAATCAAGACCCCTAAAAGATTACTCAAATACCCCAAAGGCAATATTATCTAAATTGTTTGGAAATTTAATGTGTTATGGTGTAGAAGTTCAAACATTCAACACCTCATGGATTGAAGGTGTTGATTTAGTTTCAGGCCCGACAGGAAAACTAATACCGAATGGGGATATAAAATCACCCCTGGGTGTATCCATGGTGCAGGAGAGCACAATGTTGGATTAAGAGTCAAACAGGGTGGAGAGATAAATGGCAGCAGATATAATGAAACACGTCGAACAAATTTTAAATAAAAATGTTGAAATGATAGAATAATACATCATTATTACAACCCCAAAAAAATATAGTCAAACAAATGTATAAGAAAATGATTCATGTTATCATTAATGAAGAGAACGTAAAGAGGATTGACATAAAATATCACATTTTGATGTTAGGATTCAATGAAGGGAATATCACTTTAGAAGAAAATCATAAAATTTGGAACATAATGGAAGATCAGATTGAATCTCATTTACAAGAAAATAGAGATATCTAGGTAACTTTTTGGAATGGGTGGTTAGTTAGATATTTTTAATCTAATGTCCTTATAATTGTTTTTTGTGGTTTTTTATCGTGTTTTGTGGTCATTTACATACAAAGAGGTCATGTTCGGTTCCTAACTTTTCCTTAAATGTTATTTTGGAATGAAAATATAATTTTTAGTCAAGGGAAAACATTATATCCACAGGAAAATATTCCAATTTTTTCTTCATCCGCATAAGTTTTATGTAGCTTTAGTTGAAGAAAAAAACTCATCTTCTTCTATACTAAGAGACATTGAATTTTTTTTCTTAATTGTTATCGTACACATCATTCTACAAGGAAAAATATTCCACCAGATGTATATTTTTATCATATATAATTCCTGCTAAATCTGTATCTATAAAATCAAACACATCAATCATTTACATGTTTTCTTATTCCAAACCAAAATCAATTGTTCATATAATATATCTAATAATAATTTTTCCATCCATAAGATGAGATTATTACCATTCAGTTATGTATGTGTATTAAAGTATAACTATATATACTATATTTTTTCTACTAATACATTAGAGATAATAAACAAAAAAACTATTTAACGTCTTCATGAATAACATCCATTACATCGTTATTCGTTTCCTATATCATTCCTAGATAAATAAGGGTGGATTAAGTCTTTGAAACTTCCATGAAAACCTTTTTTGATTTTCCTTATATTACTTTTATTGATATATGAATATATATTTATTAATTTAAGAGATTTTTATACCAATAATTTGTCTAATAATATAAAGGTCATATTACCTTTTTTCTCCTCAGAAACCAACTCATAGGTTTTCTCATCAATCCCAAAAAATATAATGTTGTCAACATAAAAAATAACAATGAGGGACACAATTTTTTATTTATATAGAAATTACTATCAAAACCTCATTTTATGAAGTACACATAATTTTATAAATTATCCAATTTAGATTACTAAGAACTCATATATTAATTCAACCTTTATTATTTTTTTAACTAAAATATATATTTACTCTTTCCTAAGGACTAATACACATGGTTATTCAATATAAAATTCTTCATAAA
The DNA here is from genome assembly GCA_963277665.1 of Viscum album. Taxonomy (NCBI): domain Eukaryota; kingdom Viridiplantae; phylum Streptophyta; class Magnoliopsida; order Santalales; family Viscaceae; genus Viscum; species Viscum album. The sequence goes on along the minus strand of OY728129.1, from coordinate 1,111,716,327 downwards.
TATTTATATTATGGAAAAAATCATCACATCCATACGGATTTTTTTATCCTTTTTTTCATATATAGTAAGAAAAATTAGGAAATTTTCTAGACATAACACTACATTAATGGTTTCATAAAATTTAATTCTTTCAATTTTTGAGTAACCATTGAAAGGTATTCATGATTTGTTTCTTATAACTTCCCCTTTCTCATTAAAATTCTTTTCTAACAAACACTTTGTACAATAATTTTCTTAAACGTTTTTTGGGAAAATATCCATGTAGAAGTATTTTTAACATGACCATGATCTTTATTCAAAGCATCAATACACTCTTTATTGTTGAAAGCTTTTTCAATATCTTTCTATCAACCTATGAGTATAAGGAAGTATGTGAAACTGAATTTTATGTTCTTCTGTTTTGAACGTTTTTTATTAATCCCAAACGATGCTATTAAATTCTACTCACTTACTCATCATAGGATAAGATGAAAGTAATTATTCTCCATCACCTAATATAGACTTGTATTAATCTTCATCTTCATTATATTCAATAATTTTTTTATCATTAAGAAAAGTTTCTTGTTTTTCAACTATAATCACCTCATCATCCAAATCATCTATATATTACACTATTTGAAAATCATTCTCATCATCCCAATCAATAACACTCATATCATCTGAGTAAAAAATAATTCTTATTTCGTTGTTATTAAATTTTTATCCCCTACTATTTGGAAGGTATATAAGAAATATTTCATCAACCCCTCTTGGATAATCCATTCCATGTTTATGACCCTTGAATTTATAATTAATAGACTTATGAACTCCCAAAAGAGATTAAAAATGGAGTTTCATTAAAATAAAATATATAAGGATTCATATTAGAGGTTTCCCTGGAGAAATATCTATTATAAAGAATAAAGAACTACTCAAATAACTTTTCTCTAAAAATATCTAGACGTATCAAGTTCGAAAAACATTGTTCATGCGATATACCCAGCAAATCTAGTTATTATTCAAGAAAAAAAAAATTTGTAGTGGGTATGATTCACTAAACTCATTAAAATTGTCATACTGTTGAAAATAAAATAAAAAATTCCCACTGGTATATTTTCTACCATTATTAGTATATATCTTGTTCACAACATCTCCACACTCTTTTCCACGACTATCGTAAAACCCTTAAAAAAATTTAGAGACAATGATTTTTGTTTGAAAACCACAATACATGAAATACATTTAAATTCATCAGTAATATAAATAATTTACCTATTTATTTTTTGGATGTTTACTGATGGGCCCACAAATAGTAGAATGTGTCAACTCCATTGGAAGAGTTGAATGTATATAATCTTTCTAATGTACAGAGATTGTAAACAACCATATATTGAAAATGAAAAAATATAAATTGATTCTTCTTATGATGTAAGGTATATCAGGAACATATTATATATTAATTAGATTTCTCGTATTTCTCTAACACATGTTCCGCGATCTTTTCTACCATAGCTCAATTTCTTCTATTATAACTATATAAGATGAACTTTGTGAATCACCAATATGAAACAAGTTTACCTTTGTTCATTGGACTATTATTACAACATTACCATATTCTATTATCATTAAAAACCATATTATCTAATGATAACATTATTAACTTCATAACAATGTTATGAAAGACTTATCAAATTATTTTTCTACCAATCAATAATAAAGTGAATTTTTGATTTTTAGATTTCTTAAGCAATGATATTATATCCAATTACATTGATTTTAAATGACTCATTATTCCTAAAATTCACTATATCTTCTTCATAATATTTCTCATTTGTCAGAAATATCAATTCTTTTTTCATATATGAATAATTCCCACTACGCAACATCTAAGGTCATTATCATTTTATAGCTGTGATTGATGTTTAAACAAATAAGGCTATTTTATTTTACTTTTCATTTTTTATCATCCATATTTTTTTATTCATTTTTTTTTAAAAAAATTTCTAATATAATTATAATAAATCCTTTTAAATGTTGTTATATTTGTTTTTATATTCCATAAATAGCTTCCTAAGGTTGGAGCCTATTTAAAATTTCCAGAATAACTTTCACAGTTTTTGTCCATTGACTAGGTTGACTCCTCCTATAACTCTGCATCTATGTTCTATTAAATTGGATATAATATTAGTGATTAAATAAATACATCTTTTTTATGACTAAATCTCCAAAACTCTAGCAGTTACCAAAAAAAATATTTCCCTTTGAAACATATGTATTCTTTAAAGCGGTATTACTTCTTTTTATAAAAATTCAAACATTCCAATTTTGAATTTCATTGTGAACCATTTTTTTGTTATGTTCTAAAATTTTAATCAATCCCTCAATATAATATCTAGTTGTGTTATATTTATTCTTAGACATTGAAACTGTAGATAGATAATGTTTTACATCTCAACCTTTTTTGGATACAAACATGGTATTGTTAGCCTAGTTCATCTCCTTCCCATTTTCATCCTTTTTACTATTCTTTGAGGAATATTTTTCTAATTCTCCTAATACATACACTAATCATATTTTTCAACAACATTTAGAATTAGGTTTTTAAAAAATAGTGATTCCTTCTTTATCATTAACATGTTTTTATTAAAAATGGTTATCTCATGTTCCTCCACCTTAAAATTTTCTTCATTCGTTATGACGAAGATTTTATTTAAATAATGTAAAATATTAAATCATCAATTTCTTTTCAAAACATGGATTTTTTTAAGATAAAATTATTGATTTTTTACTGATATATTTTCTTTCTTTAACTTCTTTTTCTACCTATTATGTCATTCAATCATTGCATGAAATTTTTCCAACTCCCACTTTAGTATAAACTTCATATGAGATTATTATTATTATTATTATTATTCATCTCCTTCTTCTTGAGAAATAATGTTTTTCTATCTAGGGAATTTTTCATCATTCACTTTTTCAATAATATGTTTATCGACATCATCATCATTGAATTTATCATCATCATATTGATTATAATTTATCTTCCTTACACATTGAATTTTTTTATAATTTATGGTGTTTAGAGAACTTATTGTAGTTTCCATTAGAATTAGAATTCAATTTTTATACAATATTTTTTATAGACTTATGTGACCTTCTATTGTATGAAACACTTCTTATGTACTTATTTTCATCTTATTCAGAAATGCAAAAAATCACCACAATCATCATCTTTAGTGTCACAGTAACTATTATTTATTCAATAAATTTCATCGAATTTCCTTTATTTAGAGAATTGAAGGAAATTTTATAAGAAATAGATTATTTGATCTTCATATTATTTTTTCTTTTTATTTAATATGTTATTAGAGTTCTACATATATTTAATATAGTTAGATATTTATGATTTTTATCTTCTAATAATGTAACATTTGAATCAAATTTATCTGGAATAATTATTAAGACATTCTCCACAGTGTTTGAATCTTCCGAATTAAAACTAAGGCGTTTTATGGTTCTTAAAATATCATTCATCCTTTTAATGAAATCATCAATAGATTCATAATTACCCATCATAATATCTTCATACTTCAGTCTCAAGATTTCAATGTTTTCTTAATTTACTTTTTTATATCATTCACAATTGTTTATCAACTTTTCCAAAATACATTTAGCTTCTCTAAATCCTTTAACTCTATGAAACTAACATTTAAAGAGTAAGGGAAGTATAGATCTTTTAGATTCACCTGCATTCAAAAAATTCTTTTTATTAGAAACTATTTAGGGAACTCCCTTAGAACATGGTGGGAAATGATCTATAGCCCAATTAAATGCATCATAGCTAATGGATATAATATAAGAAAACATCTTTTCTTTCCAAATATGATGTTTCATAGCATGAAATTGAAAATCCACTTATTGTTAATAGATTTAAAAGAATCTATGGATGTTTATATTTTCTTCAAACATCAGTATGGAGTCAACAAAGTGAACCTTTTATATGAAACCACTATAATGGACCATTAGGATCTGTGTGATAACTATGTGGGGGGGGGATTAGTGATATGTGTTTTAATATTTTATTTTATATTAAACTAAATTTTAATCTTATTAATGTGATATCTATTTTTTGGAAACAATCTCACAAGTGTTACTATAGGAACATAAGGATTTACATGGGTCACTACTCAGTATGAGTAGCTAGTCAATTGAATGGTTTTGAAATAATACAATACCAAACAATACACTGTAAAATAATCTATTGAATGTGGTAACAACAATAATAGAATATATATAAACTCTAATTTCACTATTATTGAATAACGGTCCATGTTTTATGTGCACAAATATAAGCTACAAGATACCAGGTTTTATATGTGGTATAAATATTTTGTTTTTTATTTAATTCCATAAATTCATCCTAATGTGGATTCCTATTTATCATATTAATGAATAGGGGTGTCTGGGGTTGGTTCATACCCTAGATGATCAGTTTTTGGGAAAAGAAACTAGGCCACGAAATTATAAGAAACCATTGTGTAAAGGATGAATGGTTACAAGTAACCATAGAGGGAGTTTCATATAGGAATGTAGGGTCATACGTTTTAATGAAACCATGTAGCTAGTTCCTCAAAACAATACAAACGACTTGTAACTTTTAGGAGAGGTGAAAAGTAGGTGTTGTGCATAGTTTCCCAAACCTTTCACATTAATCGTGTGAGGTACCTCTTGGACAATGAAGGGTGCCTAGTTAACACAATGTTTGGCCAACCACATAGCCAAAATGTCCAACCTGATGATTTTTGGTAAAAGTACCATTTTTCAATGAAACAATTGACAACATATTTCATTTTACTCCTCTTTCACGTTGATATCCTTCTAATCCCCTTTGAGAAATTTCTCAATACATGAGATATAATTTTATATGTTTCCTTATCTTACCTCCTATTCAAGATATATTCATCTCATTTGATATGTTCTAGTAATTAATATGTTCTTATTATGAAAATAATCTTTGGGATCTCTATTGATGATGTTAAATTGGTGATACAAAATATGAAATATTCTTATTTCATTTGTTTGTTCTTTTGTTTTATTACAATATGGTTCGAGTTAGGAGATGATAAAAGGTGAGTGTTATACCCCAGACATTATAGAGCTCATCTATACATTTTCCCAAAATGCCTATCTATTTTATTGAAAGTTTCTATTGTGCCTTATTTAGAACCTTCCAGTGTTTCCCATAAAATTAATTAAATAAATTAATTAAATTATTTGAACCATGTTAGGTAACTAACTTCGCATGATATGGGAGGTGAAGGCTGTCAAACTCTACCTAGACCACCCATGAGGCATGTTTAGATATCATACCCTTGAGTTAACACCCCATTGTTTGTGTGTGTTACATAACCATCATAGTGGGAGAATTAATGAATTAAATGATATATTATGAGAGGTTTTATGCCTCATTTCCTTTTGATTGAATGTTTTTTTAAATGATTGAATGGTTTAAATGAAATTTTTCATTGATTTGGATAAAATCATGGATTTTGTGTGACTATGAAATGGGTTACTAAGTGATTAATAAAATGGTTAGGATTACAATTAATGCCCTGTAAATTTATACTCGATAGATTTAAAACTAAAAAAAATTCTATAGATATTTCTTATCTAAAGATTCAAGATTAAATATGATTCTATTGTCATTTGTACTCAGTAGATATAGGATGCCTTAAAATATGTACTCCATGGTTATGACCACTAGTTATGACACATGATTAGACAACATATTCTATTGAGGATACCTTGTTAATGTTATAACCTTGATCCATTCCACTGAGTGTTATACTAGATTACTCAACAAATGATGCAATGGATATTTACCATTAATTATAGATCGCAATTATTTATAATTTCATATTAATAGTTTTCCCTAGTAGGCTGAAATATAATACTTTTCCATGTAATAAATATATTTATTCATTTATATTACAATTATATAGTTCACACTGACCAATACATATACACTAAATAAACATGACATAGACACCATTGGCGATGTCCTTATGGGTATTATCTCAAACCCTATTTGGGATACAATTTGGTACCTAGAAAGAATTCATGGATTCTAGAAAGGACCAAGGAAAGTGTATGATATATGATGCTTGACTATTCATTCTCTAGAGCAGGAAAAAACTTAACCAAGAAATCGATAATGATACTATATTGAGATTGTTTTATTTTTCATTTTTATTTTTATACTTGTATATAACTATATTTCTAGTCACCTTGTGTATGCTTAGTTATTATATAGATACATGATATACACTTTTTTATATCATATTGGATTTATATTCATTATTATTTCTGATTACATTTGAATGTTTATCTAATAATACTCATTTACATGATGTGATTTAACAATTGATTTATGTGATTACACCATTGTGAGGCACTCTATTTATGAGGGTATTATCTTCCCACATTACCTCCTTAGACACCCATTGCTGGTCAGTAGCCTCTGGCATATGGGGAGTTTACACTGAGGCCATTTGGCCCCCTAAATCAGGGAACTATTAACTAGACTCCAATTTTGGAAATTACAAAGTGGTATCAATGAATTTAATTAATAGTTTTGTCTTACTATTTTGGAGTATTAGGTAGTAGATTACGAATGTGTCAAAATTTGGGGAAGTGTTTTTCCTAGGGGTAGCTAACTCACATAAATGAAAAGCTAAATTGCAAGGGATGGGATACTATGTTTTATATTATTTTTTTATAGTTTATTTGATTAGTCTATTTGGTGATTCATATGATATGTGATCTTATTGTTTATATGATTTAGAAATTTCATTTTCATCCTTACTCTTATAAGTCAATGATGCATTGATCATCCATCATTTCAGTTTTCTTTTATGACTCACATTTTATCCATATTCCATGCCATAATGGAAGAATTTCATGACAAAATGCGATTATTATGCATGAATTTTGATATTTAAATTTTATTAAACTAATTTTTATTTCATGATAATGAGAAAAATAATTTGTAATTAAAGTTCCTCCCATAACCTAAATATTTTTTTTCTAAATCGGATACCAAAAACACCTTTAGGCATTCAATTATTTAATTTTGAGAAATATACCATTGGTCTCATGGGAAGGAATGTGTTATAGTTTGGATTAAATGGATTCCACACATCAATTCACAATATATATGTTCCCTTATAAATTGGAAATGGAAATCCATCAAATTTAACATTTAATAGAATCCTTGTACAAACAAAAATGAAAATAAATGACATTTAATTATGAAATTGAATATCTTCAATTTAATAGAATATCTAATTGATACATATAAGGTTTTACCAAATAAATTTCAATTGATATTCAATATTCTTTGACTGGTGTAATAAAATAGTGATCTTGACCCAAACCCGACCATAGTAGTGGGATGTAGGTTGTGTCTCTGGTGTTCATTAAAATTATTCATTTTACCCAGAACATTTTTTAGGAGTATAAGAAAAGTGTGGCTGGTTATAATAAGCCTGGAAAATGTCATTTGATTATATATATGATTTTTTTTTTATCAAACTAGGATAGTGGCATGTGATAGGAATGGTTTGAGATATGTCGAAATCGAGACCCCTAGTCATATACTAAGTGGGTGGTGATGACCACTATAAAGACTCATACTTTACATACATTGTTAATACTTCAAAATTGAAGCACAGTTATTACAACATATGAGAAAAACCACAAAGGACCGTATAGGTATAGTGTCTTTAGAAACTGGGAAACATAAAGAAGTGGTTCATAAATCTTCTACAGTGTCTCCCATTTATTTCATCATATCTAGGGTCCCTTTTAGCATATTCTACTTAATATCCATCTTCCTGACCTGGGGAAAAGAAAACATAAAAGGGTGAGCTCAAATGCTCAGCAAGGGCAAATAAAGGAAATAAAAATCATATCATATCTTTTTGAAAATCATAACCTGCAAAAGAGATCATAATATCTTAACATGGAATAAATCATAGAAGTGAAAATGAGATCCCCATAATCATAACATGAAACTTGAAACTTTGTGGCATGCACACATAATCATGGAAAATCATTTCTTGTTAGTCATGACTCATTGCCAAGACTATCTTAGTGGACAAAGTCCTTTTCTGAACCGAGTCACCCTCGTTCCAGTCCTGTTTCACTGAACCGGTATAACCTACCGTTCCAGCCATGTCTATCTCATGAGATATAAAATCTTTACCCAATGCATTGGAGGGAGATATAGGTCCCACCCATCTTATAATGAATCCTTTCTTATATGTGCCACATAATCATAAAACATACATCATCGCATAACACATGTAACAAAAATGGCATTCTTGAAACATCATGACATCATAAATAAATTCATATAACATAAAGGAATTCATAAAAATAATTCCATCACAACATGATCAAATCAACGTAATAATAGGGATAAAAACATAACCCTTTATTATCTTAGATGGAAAATAATTTTGATAAAACACTTGAACTCCATTCTTGAGGAAAATATCCTTTCTTCTTCAAAAATAGTTTTCCTTTCATAACATGTCATACAACTTTAAAATAGAAGAAGTTGATTAAAAATAAACTTGAAAACTTGTAAAGGAAGCTTCTTGGAAATAATGTTTTAAAAATCCATTCATGCCGTATAAGTTAAAAAAACATTCTTCGTACTTTTGTCGGAAAAGACAAAAAGTACCTCGTACGACAAAAGATTCCTTTCATAGATATTACTAAGAACTCACCGAAGGGTAAAATTGGATTTAAACTATTGTAAGTCGATGGAAATAATATTAAATATTGTGGGAACATGGATGTGGATGATAGAATACACCCCAGTAAATACTTACGAATAAAAAATCTCGGATAAAAATGAGATTGTGATATTTCCCCTTACCTTAGGTCCGATTTTCTTTGTACGTGTCTGAAGCTCCTGTATAATGGTTTAAATAATGTAATTGACTTATTACAGAATCATACATATTGATATGATATCATATATGGTCATATTCTTAGCTTCTTGTTAGTAATATTTCATTGTTACTTGTTACTCGGGTCTTTATTGCCTTTTGTTCTTATGCGTGTTTTGCCGAATACATTCTTATTCTTCTTTTAAGGTTATATATACCTTATATCCAGAATGTTATTAGTGTAACATATATCATATTTATTCATTCAATTCATTTATATAATTACTATGTAATGATGATCATGTAGAACGAGTCGCATCACATCGTGGAGACGGTATTCCGTACGTACGCACGAGTGATGATATCGTTCCTATGATCGTGGAACTATATTGGAGTATATATATATTATTTCAGTATCAATATTACTTTATAATAATCCTAAATAGTTACTAATTACACCATTATACCCATCCTTGTAAAGTGATGGTGGAAAAATAGATTACACCACGGCGTGGAGACGGTATTCTGTACGTACGCACGCGCGGTGATTTCATTTTTCCGTAGGATGGATAGAAGGTGAATTAGGGTTGTTTCATATTTATAATAACATATCAGTATGTAATTAATACTGATGTTATTACTTTATCAAGAAACAACTAAATAAGAAGAAGTTGAAGAAGAAAGAAATTGAAAAGATCGGTAATGGATATTACTTCTTCTTTGGAACGCCTCTTTGAATCCTCCACTTAGGGAACTAAGATTGGTCTTTGAAGGAGACCAGGACCTCTAGGATTATTCTAGGGAAGTGTAGAGGAGAAAATGGCAGGGGTTGGCCGAGCTTGAGTGCTCAAATTGGTGTGAGGAGGAGGGGGGGGGGAGGTGCCCTTTTATAAGGGAGGAGAGGGGCACCTTAGGAATATCTCAAAATATTATTTTATATTAAAGTCAAAATCGGTTTATAATGGTTCCAAAGGGTCTTATTTCGAAGATAAAGTGGGGATGGGTCGAAACCCTATCAACAAATAGGATTTAGACAAGTTTAGGGTATTATTTTAACCTTATCAATTATATTTAACTCTAAGTTAAATAATTTAACTTTTACTGTGTCTTTTTGTTTTCTTTCACTATATGGTTAATACACTTACTATAACATGCCTAACGAACCCCAAATTGTTTATTATTAATATATATATCCTTATTTAAGTCATTTGGCCGAACCTTAGATTTTTAGGAATAACATAACAATTAATAATATAATATTTGATTTAAAAACTATTTTGTGTCAATTTTGACACTATTTGATATATGATTTTTGTGAAAGTCATAACAGAATTATATGTTCGAACCAGGTTGATTAAATCAACATTAATATATCATAGTAACCTATAAAATTAGTGGAATTCATAAAAAGTCTCAAATGACATTTATTTTGGTGTTTATAACACCAATTATGTCAATATTGCATTAATAAGATAATTGCTGCATCATCATTGTGTCATAAATAAATTAACTTATTTAATGTCTAAAAATTATAAATAAATTACCATTATGTAGGAAAGCTTTTTATCCTTCTAATGAATATTTATAGTCGAATTTATCTTATGTATAACCCCATATTAAAAATGATTTACTTATTAAACTTTGATTTTAACTATTTTAACCCTTCTTTAAATAAATTAATAATAAATGTCCTAATCTAATCCAAGTGGGCCTAAATGGTCATATTTTATTCCTAAGTTTTTTTTTGGTCGAATTACACTTGTCCAATAGAATTAGGACATGTGTTAGGGTAATATTAATATCATATTTACCCTTAGTTACCCTATTTACTATTAAACACGGTAAAAAAAGTAAAAAGTTACTATTCACCAAAAAATTATTTTTATCTCATTGAACCACATTTTACTTACTGATATCAACAGTGTCTGTCAGATTTTTGAAATTCCATTCACAGAAGCGGTAAAATTATGTTTTATACAAAATTCAGTTTTTAACCTACCACTTAGTGGTTTCACTATTCATCAAAAATTGAAAGTTTTCAGAAAAATACCAAAATTTCACCCTAGGCTAATTTCGATATTCTGAGTCCAAAAATGAAGTCCATTTAAAAAAATAAAATTTATAAAATTTCAAAAAGTGGTTATTACTATTCATAACGGCTGGTTTTAATAGCATATTGTTGTTTAGTGAAACTCGGTATTGCATACAACGCAAGCTATCGAGGAAGGTCGTGATTGCGTGTACAGCAAGCCAAACAAGTGTTGTGTAGAAAAAGATTCCTTTGATGATTTATATAACATAAAAGTCTCAGGTGTTACATTCTACCCCCCTTAAAAAGAATTTCGCCCTCAAAATTCGTCACTATGTAACAAACAGATGAGGATACTTCTCCCTCATCATATCGTCAAGCTCCCATGTAGCTTCTTCAAGTTGGTGGTTCCTCCATAAAACTTTCACCAATCGAGTGGTCTTATTTCGTAGGACTTTTTCGCTATGATCCAGAATCTCTATCGGCTGTTCTTCATAAGAAAGATCTTGCTCCAGCGGTACAACTTCTGAGCTGAGTACATGTGAAGGATCTGGTATGTACTTTCTCAGGAGAGATACATGGAAAACATCGTGAACTTTAGAGAGATTCGGTGGAAGCGCCAATCGGTAAGCTACCTTCCCAACACGATCCAGTATTTCGAAAGGACCGATATATCTAGGGCTCAACTTCCCCTTCTTTCCAAATTTCATAACCCTCTTCCAGGGAGATATTCGTAAGAACACTTTATCACCCACTTCAAACTCTTGGTCTTTTCTTCGGTTGTCGGCATAACTTTTCTGTCGACTCTGAGCTGCTCTTATGTGTTGTTGAATAGATCTGGCCTTTTCTGCCATTTCGTCAATGAGATCAGGTCCTAATAGCTTTCTTTCCCCAACTTCATCCCAGCAAGTTGGAGTCCTGCATTTCTTTCCATAGAGAGCTTCATAAGGATCCATCTGAATACTGGAGTGAAAGCTATTATTATAAGAAAATTCCACCAAAGGTAGGTGTTGATCCCAACCTCCTTTGAAATCCATAGAGCAAGCTCTCAACATATCTTCTAGGGTTTGAATTGTTCTCTCAGACTGACCGTCTGTCTGGGGATGATAAGCAGTGCTGAAACTCAACTCTGTATCCAGAGTATGCTGAAGACTTCGCCAGAACTTTGAGGTAAATCTCGGATCCCGATCAGATATAATAGAAAGTGGTACTCCATGTAATATTACCACTTCCTTTACATATATCCTGGCAAGCTGATCTAGAGAGAAATCCTCTCTAATAGTAATGAAGTGTGCAGACTTTGTAAGACGATCAACTATGACCCAAATAGCATTATTGACTTTGGATGTTTTAGGAAGTCTTGTGACAAAGTCCATAGTGATGTTTTCCCATTTCCATTTGGGTATGGGTAATGGTTGTAACATCCCCTTATACTTCTGTCTCTCAGCTTTAACTTGTTGACAAACCAAGCATCGAGAGACATATTCAGCAACATCTCTTTTCATGCCATCCCACCAGAAGTACTCTTTTAGGTCCCTAAACATCTTCGTGCTTCCTGGATGAATAGAGAATGATGAACTATGAGCCTCATCCAGCAGCTCCTTCTTTAATTCGAGGATGGGAGGAACACAAACCCGATTCCTGAACTTTATTATCCCATCACAATCAAGGTTGAATTCAGGAAAATTTCTCACCTTCTTTTGTAACTCGACATCTTCTTTTTGTGCCTCTTTAATCTTCACATGTATAGATGGTTGAACATTCATTTGAGAAAGATAAGATTTTTCCCCTTCCATTATAATTCCAAGATCCATCCTTTGTAAATCCATAAATATTGGATCTTTTGTGATCCTCATCATGGATAAACTAGCATGGTCTTGTCGACTTAATGCATCTGCCACCTTGTTTGCTTTCCCAGGGTGGTAATGGATTGAGCAGTCGTAATCCTTAATCAGCTCCAACCATCTTCTTTGATGCATATTCAACTCCTTTTGTGTGAAAATATACTTTAAACTTTTATGATCAGTATAAATATCACACCTTTCACCATAAAGGTAATGCCTCTAAATCTTTAATGCAAAGATTACCGCAGCCAACTCCAAATCATGTGTTGGGTAATTTTGCTCATGGATTTTCAACTGTCGTGAGGCATAAGCTATCACCATATCATTTTGCATAAGAACACACCACAATCCCTTCTTGGATGCATCACTGTAGATCACAAACCTTTCTCCACTACACGGTAGTGTGAGCACAGGTGCACTGGATAACCTTCTTTTCAACTCCTTGAAATTCTCTTCACATTCCTCTGTCCAGACAAACTTAACTCCTTTCCATGTCAACTTGGTGAGTGGATTAGATAATCATGAAAAATCTTTTACAAAACGTCGATAATATCCAGCCAAACCAAGAAAACTTCGGATGTCAGTTACTTTTTTTGGTCTCAACCATCTTTCGATAACCTCTGTTTTTGCTGGATCCACAGATATCCCCTCTTTTGAGATTATGTGACCCAAAAATGCAACTTTTTGAAGCCAAAATTCACACTTGGTAAATTTGGCATAAAGCTTCTCCTTTCTCAGGGTCTTCAATATAATTCTCAAATGATCTTCATGCTCTTCCTTGTTCTTTGAATAGACAAGAATATCGTCTATAAAGACTACCAAAAATTGATCAAGATAGTCTCTAAAGACTCTATTCATTAGATCCTTGAAGATAGCAGGGGCATTAGTAAGACCAAATGGCATCACTATAAATTCATAGTGTCCATACCTTGTACGGAAAGCCGTATTTGGTATATCCTCCCTTTTGACCCTTAATTGATGATACCCTGAATGAAGATCAATATTGGAAAAGTATTGAGCTCCGCGTAGTTGGTCAAATAAGTCATCAATGCATGGGAGAGGATATTTTTTCTTGATAGTGATCTTGTTAAGTTCTCGATAATCAATGCAGAGTCTCATTGATCCATCTTTCTTCCTAACAAATAGAACAGGTGCTCCCCAAGGTGACGCACTAGGGCGTATGAATCCCTTATCAAGATTCTCTTGGAGTTGCTTCTTCAATTCCTACAACTCAATTGGGGCCATTCTATAAGGTGTCTTTGAAATAGGCAAAGCACCCAGTACGAGTTCTATTGAAAACTCAACTTCACGATTTAGTGGAAGACCCGGTAATTCCTCCGGAAAGACATCATCAAACTCCCGTACGATGGGCATATTCTTAATCGTAAGTTTCTCACCAACAATTTGAGATAAATAACCTTCATTTAGTGGAATCAACACCCATAAGATGGAAGGAATTTCCACTGGAAGGTTATATTCATCCTTGAATAGATAGACGATCATAGATTGATCTGGAATATGAAATGTGACTTCCCTTATTTGGCAATTGATATGAGCTCCATGTAGAGAAAGCCAATCCATGCCAAGAATCACATCAAATTCCACTAAAGGAAGGATCACAAGATTTGCAGGAAGCACTTTCCCACAAACTTCGATCGGAGAAGAATTATAAACTTTTGATGCGACTGTTGTTCCATTAGGTGTTGTCACAGCTAACTCAACATCTAATTGTTGAGGTAATATGGTGATACCCTTAGAAAATGCATTAGAAATAAAAGAGTTGGTGGATCCAGAATCAAATAAAACATTTGCTACATTAGAGTGGATGGTAAGTGTACCTTTCACCACTTCGTTATCGTACTCCACATCGCTGATAGAAATTGCATGTGACTTTCCTTTGTCTTTAGCCTTAAGATTTTTTTGACGTCGACCATCATCATCAACCCTTGGATTTGGGCATTGATTGGCATAATGCCCCATCTCCTTGCACTTGAAACATTGAAGTGTAGTAGGTTCATTCTGTGTATCCCTTCCTTTGTTTGCGTCATTAGACATCTTCTTCCCATTATCACGGCATTCAAATGCCCGATGACCTTCCTTTCCACATTTAAAACATTTACTTGTCCCTTTAAGACAACTCCCTCCATGTTTCTTTCCACACTTTGAGCATAAGGGAAAGCTCATCTTCTTTTCAGTGTGCTCTTTAGATTTTCCTTTGAATTCCATCTTCCTCTTCTTATCAAACCCATGTGACTGATGGGTTACTCCAATCTCCATATCGACTTTGAAAGCACATCGAACGATTTCCTCGTAGCTATTGAAGTCCCTTATGGCTAACGCCCTTCGAAGACTTGGTTTTAAGCCACTAAAGAATCGATCGATCTTACTCTCAGGTTGGATAATAATACCAGAAGCGTACCTTGCAAGTCTTGTAAAATTTGCTTCATAGGTACCAACAGATTCATCATCTCTTTGCTTCAGTTCAAGAAAATCTTTCTCCATCTTTGTTCGGAGAATACGAGGGAAGTACTTATTGAAAAATAAGTTCTTGAACTCGTCCCATTCCATAGACTCAATTTCATCCCTTTGCCTTGTATTCTTAATAAGATTCCACCATTGATTAGCATCTCCTTCCAAACGATACACTGCTAGGATGACTTTATCATGCTCAGAACATTGAAGAACTGAAAATATCTTTTCAATAGTACTAATCCATTGTTCAGCAACTAATGGATCAGTAGACCCGCTGAAAGAAGGTGGACGCTGCCTCATGAAGGATTCAACAGAATGTTGCTCCTTCCTTTGCTCGTTTGGAAGTCCTGCATGATTCATAGCTTGAGAAAGTTGTGTGAGCATGGCTACAAGATTTTTCATTCCAGCTCCCATATCATTTGGTTGCTCAGTCAGACAATCATTTCATTGCCCATCGCATTCCGCATTAACACGGTTCCTTCGGGTTCCGGCCATTGACTAAAACCAAGAAGAATAGTGTGAGCAACACTAATTATAATAAGAAAACCACATAACTCAAGAATAAAATTTTCATGCTTAAGGTCTTATCCTAGGGTATTCATGGCCATTTCTAAAACACTAAGATTGTGTTCTATGCTTAGACTTATCCTTATGGTTCTTACAAAGGCTTTCACATCCTAGTTTCCAAAGGTTGACTATACCTTTCCTCTGATACCAACTATAACGACCCATTCATTACATACATTGTTAATACTTCAAAATTGAAGCACACTTATTACAACATATGACAAAAACCACAAAGGACCGTATAGGTATAGTGTCTTTAGAAACTGGGAAACATAAACAACTGCTTCATAAATATTCTACAGTGTCTCCCATTTATTTCATCATATCTAGGGTCCCTTTTAGCATATTCTACTTAATATCCATCTTCCTGACCTGGGGAAAAGAAAACATAAAAGGGTGAGCTCAAATGCTCAACAAGGGCAAATAAAGGAAATAAAAATCATATCATATCTTTTTGAAAATCATAACCTGCCAAAGAGATCATAATATCTTAACATGGAATAAATCATAGAAGTGAAAATGAGATCCGCATAATCATAACATGAAACTTGAAACTTTGTGGCATGCACACATAATCATGGAAAATCATTTCTTGTTAGTCATGACTCATTGCCAAGACTATCTTAGTGGACAAAGTCCCTTTCTGAACCGAGTCACCCTCGTTCCAGTCCTGTTTCACTAAACCGGTATAACCTATCGTTCCAGCCATGTCTATCTCATGAGATATAAAATCTTTACCCAATGAATTGGAGGGAGATATAGGTCCCACCCATCTTATAATGAATCCTTTCTTATGTGTGCCACATAATCATAAAACATACATCATCACATAACACATGTAACAAAAATGGGATTCTTGAAACATCATGACATCATAAATCAATTCATATAAGATAAAGGAATTCATAAAAATAATTACATCACAACATGATCAAATCAATGTAATAATAGGGATAAAAACAGAACCCTTTATTCTCTTAGATGGAAAATAATTTTGATAAAACACTTGAACTCCATTCTTAAGGAAAATATCCTTTCTTCTTCAAAAACATTTTTCCTTTCATAACATGTCATACAACATTAAAATAAAATAAGTTGATTAAAAATAAACTTGAAAACTTGTAAAGGAAGCTTCCTTGAAATAATTTTTTAAAAATCCATTCATGCCGTATAAGTTAAAAAAACATTCTTCGTACTTTTGTCGGAAAAGACAAAAAGTACCTCGTACGACAAAAGATTCCTTTCATAGATATTACTAAAAACTCAACGAAGGGTAAAATTGGATTTAAACTATTGTAAGTGGATGGAAACAATATTACATATTGTGGGAACATGGATGTGGATGATAAAATACACCCCAGTAAATACTTACGAATAAACAATCTCGAATAAAAATGAAATTGTGATATTTCCCCTTACCTTAGGTCCGATTTGCTTTGTACGTGTCCGAAGCTCCTGTATAATGGTTTAAATAATGTTATTGACTTATTCCAGAATCATACATATTGATATGATATCATATATGGTCATATTCCTAGCTTCTTGTTAGTAATATTTCATTGTTACTTGTTACTCGGGTCTTTATTGCCTTTTGTTCTTATGCGTGTTTTGCCGAATACATTCTTATTCTTCTTTTAAGGTTATAGATACCTTATATCCAGAATGGTATTAGTGTAACATATATCATATTTATTCATTCAATTCATTTATATAATTACTATGTAATGATGATCATGTAGAACGAGTCGCATCACATCGTGGAGACGGTATTCCGTACGTACGCACGAGTGATGATATCGTTCCTATGATCGTGGAACTGTATTGAAGTATATATATATATTATTTCAGTATCAATATTACTTTATAATAATAATAAATAGTTACTCATTACACCATTATACCCATCCTTGTAAAGTGATGGTGTAAAAATAGATTACACCACGGCGTGGAGATGGTATTCCGTACGTACGCACGCGCGGTGATTTCATTTTTCCGTAGGATGGATAGAAGGTGAATTATGGTTGTTTCATATTTATAATAACATATCAGTATGTAAGTAATACTGATGTTATTACTTTATCATGAAACAACTAAAGAAGAAGAAGTTGAAGAAGAATGAAATTGAAAAGATCGGTAATGGATATTACCTCTTCTTTGGATCGCCTCTTTGAATCCTCCACTTAGGGAACTAAGATTGGTCTTTGAAGAAGACCAGGACCTCTAGTATTATTCTAGGGAAGTGGAGAGGAGAAAATGGCAGGGGTTTTCCGAGCTTGAGTGCTCAAATTAGTGTGAGGAGGAGGGGGAGGAGGTGCCCTTTTATAAGGAAGGAGAGGGGCACCTTAGGAATATCTCAAAATATTATTTTATATTAAAGTCAAAATCGGTTTATAATGGTTACAAAGGGTCTTATTTCAAAGCTAAATTGGGGATGGGTCGAAATCCTATCAACCAATAGGATTTAGACAAGTTTAGGGTATTATTTTAACCTTATCAATTAGATTTAACTCTAAGTTAAATAATTTAACTTTTACTATGTCTTTTTGTTTTCTTTCACTATATGGTTAATAAACTTACTATAACATGCCAAACGAACCCCAAATTGTTTATTATTAATATATATATCCTTATTTAAGTCATTTGGCAGAACCTTAGATTTTTAGGAATAAAATAACAATTAATAATATAATATTTGATTTAAAAACTCTTTTGTGTCAATTTCGACACTATTTGATATATGATTTTTGTGAAAGTCATAACAGAATTATATGTTTGAACCAAGTTGATTAAATCAACACTAATATATCATAGTAACCTAGAAAACTAGTGGAATTAATAAAAAGTCTCAAATGACATTTATTTTGGTGTTTATAACACCAATTATGTCAATATTTCATTAATAAGATAATTGATGCATCATCATTGTGTCATAAATAAATTAAATTATTTAATGTCTAAAAATTATAAATAAACTACCATTATGTAGGAAATATTTTTATCTTTCTAATGAATATTTATAGTCGAATGTATCTTATGTATAACCCCATATTAAAAATGATTTAATTATTAAACTTTGATTTTAACTATTTTAACCCTTCTTTAAATAAATTAATAATAAATGTCCTAATCTAATCCAAGTGGGCCTAAATGGTCATATTTTATTCCTAAGTTTGTTTCTGGTCGAATTACACTTGTCCAATAGAATTAGGACATGTGTTAGGGTAATATTAATATCATATTTACCCTTAGTTACCCTATTTACTATTAACCGCGGTAAAAAAAGTAAAAAGTTACTATTCACCAAAAAATTATTTTTATCTCATTGAACCAGATTTTACTTACTGATATCAACCGTGTCTATCAGATTTTTGAAATTCCATTCACAGAAGCGGTAAAATTAAGTTTTATGCAAAATTCAGTTTTTAACCTACCACTTAGTGGTTTCACTATTCATCAAAAATTGAATGTTTTCAGAAAAATACCAAAGTTTCACCCTAGGCTAATTTCGATATTCTGAGTCCAAAAATGAAGTCCATTTTGAAAAATAAAATTTATAAAATTTCAAAAAGTGGTTATTAATATTCATAACGGCTAGTTTTAATAGCATATTGTTGTTTAGTGAAACTCGGTATTGCGTACAACGCAAGCTATCGAGGAAGGTCGCGATTGCGTGTAAAGCAAGCCAAGCAAGTGTTGTGTAGAAAAAGATTCCTTTGATGATTTATATAACATAAAGGTCTCGGGTGTTACAACCACAATATAGAGGTGGTGTAACTATGTCCACTAGTACATCCTCCAGTAGGGATGTAAGCATAACCACATATTTTCCGGATATGGGTGTTGATGCCCAGTTCTAAGAGAGTTTCACGTTGTCTATGGAGACTGTCTTGGGAGCCTCCCAACCTACCTCGTGTATGGTAGATTTGACATGTGGGTTCCAACAACAACATACACCAATATTTTTGGGGTATGGTAGTACCTAGGATTTTGAGTTGTGGCTTGAGACACTATTGAATATCTTAATGTACTTGGATACTCCTCCTGAGTGGAGAGTCATGATTTTGATGTACATGATTTAGGGATCTGCTATGTTATTGTGGGGGGTTTGGAACTAGGATTATATGCTTCACGATATGGTTTGGAGGAATTTCCAGTCAAGGTGTTTTGAATTGTTTTTTTCTAAGACTCTGAGAGCTGAACATACCAGTGATTTTACAAATCTAGAGGGGAATGTGATAACCATTATGGAATATTTGACCCGTATTATAAAAATTCTTCCCTTTCCACCATTTTATATTTATAATTATCCATTTATAGTGAGAGACATTAGAAACATCATAATAATGCATTTTGAACATAGGTTAACGTGTTTCAATTTACAATTATTTATGAGATAGTATATCATGTACTTATAACTGAATGAAACCTAAAGGAATATGGGGTCCCATAAGAGGGTAGTGAATCTTCTCAACAATTTGATTTTATTTCAACAAGTATTCATTGATATTATAATACATCTCATGCGGAAATTAGATCTAACAATTGAGTGTGGGTAGTTCTTGCTTCTATCATCAGTGGGGAAGGAATTTAAATATGAGGAGCTAGTGTGGTATAAACCTAGTCGTGTGCCAATCATGTAAAAGTAGGGACTATCTACTACATTTTTTCTAGAAGTTCCCTCAAATAATCAATGATAGTTGGTCAAAAGAAAATATAGGTTTAGGATGTGGATTCCCAACTCTATGTCATCTTAGGAGTAAGAGTACTAATAGTCATTCTAGATAAGAATGTTGTTGTGTTCTAGGGTTATAGATAATTGTAAGCCCATGACAAAAAAATTGGCCTTTTTAGGGTATTCAAGATATTTATCAGGGACTCTATTTATTGTAGATATATCCAGTGAACCCTATACCTTTGGATTAGAATGCTGAATTATCTATAGTGAGAGGTACGATCTTAGTAGAATCTACTCTAGAGTATACCCATTTTGATACAAGTTCACAACATTATTTTATATATGTTCCTGTGGTGGAGAGAGTTGGGTTCGATTTGTATTGTTCGAATGGAATTAGGAAAATTGATAATTCCTTGGGGGGAAAATCAGATGATATACTCTAGTTTAGGGAATGAAACCTTCATATATGAGGGTATCACTTTTTATTTTATATATTTATCCATGAGATGTTGATATTTTATTTCAAACTCAAAATGGATGGCCTGGTTACTTATAATGCCCTTGTTGATTTATATCACGAGAGGGTATCATTCACATTGACAGAGGGTGGAAATAATATCCATAGTGGTGAGTGATATGTCCAGCCATGTATTTATAGACAAGATCTTTATGGATTTTGTGGTTTAACAGGGCAAAGTTCTAGCCTATGTCAGGATGATTAGAAAACACATTATGTTTAATTATATATATTAGAATATCAATACAAAGAAATATTATAGGATGATCTTTTTGGACTAACTCTAATGAGAGACGTTGATTTATCTATAGATCTAGTTCCAAGTGGTACAATGTTAATCAATACACTTTATAGAATGTCCACTACTGAGTTACATTATATCAATTTATAGCTTGAGTTTCTAGGAGAAAATGGTTTCATACGACCCAGTACTTATCCACGTGGTTTTCCAATCCTATTAGTGGAAAGGGTAGCTAAAAATCATAAAATTTGTATCAATTTAAAAATCTGAACCAGTTTATGGTGATGAATGATAATTATTTACCCCATATTAAATATCACTTTTACCATGTATAAGTATATCATGTTTTCTCAAAGATTAAAATTAGGTCATCTTATCATCATGTACATGTTAGGCTGATCGTTAAACCTCGTACAATATTTTTTAGTATGTATGGCCTTTATGAGTAACTTGTTATATTGTTATATCTTATGAAATCATTAAAAAAATTCATGGAACAAATGTATCAGGGTTTCCATCCATACCTAGATTCATTTATTGAGGTATTTATGGATGATATCTTAGTGTGTTATTATTATCTACATGACCATTCCAAATAACATCAAATAGTTTTGGATATAATAAGAGAGAATATGTTGTATACAAATATCACAAAATTTCAGTTTTGGATGAATAAGATTCACTTAATGGGTCAAATTATCTCAGAGAAATGTGTATCACATGAAATAGAGAAAGAGAGACTCATATATTCCCATGATCATCCCAAGAACATGATTAATATAAGGAGATTCATGGGGATAACTATTTACTATAGGTAATTCATTCAAAACATCTCACTCTTAGTAGCACCTTTTATGTTCTTGTATTTGATGGGTGTGAAGTTCTCAATGTTAGATTATCCTGAGACATAATTTTAAGAGATAAAAGGTAGACTAACATTATTGTTGATCCTAATTATTCCAAAGGTGGTTGTGGTATACAATATATTATGATTCTATTAGGTATCATGCTAGGAATAGTTATGATGAAGGGGGTAAATTTCTAGAATATAGGTCCCATCAATTGAGACCACGTTAGAGGAATAACCCGATGCGTGGTCTTGATTTATATAATGTTGTTCACTCCTTGAGATTTAGTTGGCATTACATTTTAAGAGAGAATATTTTTGTGTACCTTAACCGAGAATATATCAATTATGCCTTTACATTGTGTGAATTGAATATTAGGAAGTAGTTCTTGGTATAGTACATATTGTTTTCTGCTCCAGGATTTCCTATAAAACAATAAATATAAATTCAGTTGTCTATGAAAAAAGTAGGACTCATATAATAGTAGTCTAGAAGTCTAGTAGTGAGTGTATGCTTATGGGTTATTTCCTGGGAAACACTTGGGCATGTAATATAGTCTCAAATAGATATCCCTTTTATCTCAGGAAGTGACCTCCATTATGAAATATCAGATTTGGATGGGGAAATTTTCATATTTTGATATTCGAGTCATAAAGGAGTGGGGAAGATGAGGCCCCACCTCCTGGTTGAACTATTGGTGAGGATGAGAATATTTGCATACAAGGTCTCTATTGGGTTCCATCATACATATGAGAGGGATTGATATATGAATTTCATGCCTCATATGTGGAAGTGCATCCTAGAATAATGAAAATGTATTGGTATTCATGTTTCCAATATTATGTCCAGGTTTTATATAGGGAATATCAGGTTGTATCACCATGTGCTCCAACTATCAGCTGGTGAAGGTGGAACACCACCGACCCACCAAACACTTGCAAAAGGTTTTAATTACCTTGTTGCAATGGAATTATGTTGAGATATAATTTGTGGCTAGGATGGTGGGGTCACCTCGAGGTAGCGATTCCATGTGGCTTGCTGTAGATTGGCGCATGAGAGTGACCCTCCTCCAACTGATCCTGGTGAACTTCTCAATATATGAGATTAGGAGATATTATATCTATGAGTTTGTGCACCTCATAGGGTTCATCATACCACTATTTCAAAATGGTATTGATGATATAAATCTCATTTCAGGAATGTATTACTAAGGCGATTGCATACATAAGTAATTTTGAGCACAAAATACCTTCCTCGGCCTAATGGATAGTCCAAGCACACAATTTCAGTTCTAGAGGACATGCTTAAAGTGTGTTACCTCAATTTTTGGGGATCTTGGGAGAGTAAAATTATCATCATTTAATTATTACACAACAATATATATAATGAGATTATATAGATGTCACCTTATGATGATTTTTATGCAATACCATTTTGATCATCATTATGCGGGTTAGAGGTAGGAAAGGTAGAACTTCATGGACACTATCATAGGTACAATACTTCTGAGAAGATCTATTCAACTAGTAAGTGGATGGATACTACACTATGTAGAAATAAATCCTATTTAGATAAAATCTAAAACATATGGATTTATTGTTTACGGATCCATAACTTTATGTATCTCACTAAGGTTAGTGAAAAGATTGATTTAGATATTGGGTAATCCTTTAATATGATTTTTCATCTTGTTTGATATTCTAGAGAGAGTCAAGTTGGTATCCTATCAGTTGTAGTTACATTAAAGGTATTGAACCATACATGAAATATTCTACGTATCACAACTAGTTAATTTTAATTCAGACTTTTGTCAAAATATTTATCTAGTTGAGGTTGAGATACATGTAGATTCTTCCTTAAAGTATCATCATATACATATCATTTATCAATGAAGTAAATAACTACGAGACATGATAGTTTTATTAGTTTGGGTTATATGGAAGCATGATTTTTTGAAATATATGACATATGAGAGAGAGCTATATGGTCATTCTTAATGTACATATCCATTTTTATTTTCATTACCACCCTTTGATGATAAACTCGTGAATATGGTTTCATAATAGGGGAAGATTGTAAAACCCTTTGGTTTTCTATAAGGTACAGATCTTCTCGTTTTCGATTAAATTACATAAATTTTTTATAATTTGGATTCCTCTTGAGATTATGGAATAAATGAGGGTGTCCATGTATTATTGATAGGCTACAACCATGGTTGTCTGAAAATGATGTTTGGTCACATGGTAAGTAGAAATTGTCTAGTCTAGGACGCACTACTAATACAAACATTTGGGGAATTTCATATATCCGAGCAGGACCAGAAGGTTTGATGAAACCATGAATAAAAATTCACATAATTGTTAAAACCCCAAGTAAATATTTGTAGAGGAATAATGAATAATGTTCACACTATTTCCCAAACCATGTACATGAACAGGACAATTTCCCTCCTTAGACATTGAAAGGTGGACAATTAGTGCGTAGTTAATCCAACTATGTTGAAAAATCATGATGCCCAATGTTTTAGGGTAAATATACATTTTACCAAAAACAATATTATAACCTATTTAATTTTCCTCCTATTTCTAGTTCAAATCCTTCCCATACCCTTTGAGATACTTCTCAATCCTTGAACTAGGATGTAATGCAGTGTTGTCATCAGACCTCCAATTCTATAGATGTTCATCTTGTTGGATCTATATTGGTATGTTATAAATTCCTCTTGCATGCTACACTATTTTTATTCATATATATGAAGATAATTCAGTGCTCTCTAATATTCTTTATTTTCATAATGATGGTCTATTATTATATTTTCTTCCAATTCGGGTCGAGTTAGGAATCGATACTGGATGTGTGTTATACCAGAGATGATAGGTAGTTGGTCTATACATTAGCCAATGATGTAAGGTTTTTCATATCTTATTTATATTTTTATTTACAATAGTTAATTCGATGTTTAACTTAAATTTAATTTAATTCCTTGATTAAATTGATTGAACCTTGTTAGGTTTCCCACTTCACACCACAGAGGGTTGAAGGTTTTCAACCTCAACTGAGACCACCCGTGATGTGTATTTACATATCTAGACCATGTGTTACTACCCTAATGGGTGTGTGTGTTATCTCTCCATCCTAGTTATTTATATAATGAATTAAATTATATAAAAGGAGTGGTTTTACAACTCATTTCCATGTGATTACATGTTATCAAATGAATCAATGGTCTAAATGAAAATGCGGAATGAGTGTGTTGAACTCATGGCTTTTGTATGACTATGAGGTAGTTCATAAAATTATTAATGAGATATTTGTTAGTAAAATGAATTCCATGGTCATTTTTTATCCAAATATTCATAACTGCATCGAATTCCATGAACATTTGAACTCCATGGATTCTAGATTATATAAAATTCCATGGAAATATATTTTCCATTAATCTAGATTACATGGGATTATAGGAACAACACAACTCCATAGGATCGAGCACAGGGTTAGAAATAATATTACATGGTATAGGATGTTGAGGTTTCCTATGTCATGTTGTACCTTGGATCTAACCGATTGGGTCCAAACGTAGATTAATTATCACATGCCACATTGGATGTTTTCCATTCCTTACAGATAGACGTTATTTTTTATTTCTTATTTACATTGATCTTTGGTAGGCTATACTTTATTAATTTAACATATATCACTTAAAAAAATTCATTTATATTGTATTTATATATTGCACACTTCTTAAAATTAAAAATTCAAACTATAATTTATATGGACACCATTGGTGTTGTTCTACTAGGTGTTATCTCCCACCATGTTCGTGCCAATATTGGATGTTGAGAAAGAGTTCATGGATGCATATAAAGGCTAAGTAAAGAGCCCTCTATATGTTGACAGATTATTCATTTCATATTGGAAGGGGAGAACTGACCTGGTATGTGGCTTGTGATTCTCTCGATAGATTAGTTTATTGGTATTTTTATATTTTCATACATATATATAGATGGACGTATTTCACCATGTTTGTCATACCTTTTAGTATAGATGCATGAAATATACGTTTTTTATATGATATTTCATTTGGAATACAATACAATTAATATAGTCATTTGAATTTTTATTTATTAATATTTAGTTATTTGATATTATTATTCTATTGATTTATGAGATTACATTACTATAACAGTCTTTGATTATAAGGGTATAATCACCCTGCTACAAAGTCTCAGCTCCTCTCTACTATTTGAAAACCTATTACATATATGGAGGTGTTCTTGATGGCTTGAGACCCACTCTCTCGAGGCACCATTCATTGTCTTCCACTCTGAGATGCTACATAATATGTTACAAATATATTTGTAACAACTATTAGAACCCTTCACAAAAAGGATTCAATATTTTTCCATTGTACTTATTACAATTTTTATCTCTTTCTCTCTTAAATACTTCTTCAATTTCGTTCCTAGAATCATAAAATACCTTTCTTCAGTCCCATGGCTATACATGTGATGGAATCAGTAGGAATTCGAGGTCCACTGCCTATATAGTAATGCCTCTAACCACTCTATTATTTCCATAAGATACCACTTGATATGAAATCATCGTCTGGTATACTTCGACTGATAAAAAATACAATAAATTGACAGCTTCCTCTACAACGTATTCATCTATTTTCTTTTATGAATCATCTATTTATTTCCAAATAGTAAGAAATATTTTTCTAATATATATATGCTTGATGTATCTTCATAATGTCTATCTTGTTAGATTTACAATCCTATATCACTTTAGCAAGCCTCTTGGTGCATGAATAGTTCACTACATGGGTTGAATGAATGACCCTTTAAATTGGTGTGATTGAAGTAGAACATATGGGAACTGAAATTTATTTTCATGGTAAATATAATCTCAAATTTTAAATCTTATTCTTAAAAAAAATTCAATATATTCTTTGAATTACTTCCAAAATATTCTTGATGATTCTTGAAAACTCAAAATCATAAAATTTTCTACAACTATTTTAAACTCATTACTAAAGGAATTCATCAAAATTTCATAACACTTGGAATAAACCATGATCCTATTTCCTGATTTTAAAAACATTGAATTTATTACTCATAATTTTGATAATTTATATCTTTATGAAAGACATAGAAGGAACATCTAATTGTTATAAAATTCTAGAATCTATCTAACCAGTATAACTTTTTAGTTGTACCTCCATCAAATAAAATGACCTGGACATCTCTGGTCTATCCCTTTGCTGAAATCTGGTGTTTGAGGTGTCTTGGGAGGTCAAGATGACTCATACCCAACACTTTTCCAAATTTATAGTTCTGTGAACAGTGTTTCCCATTTTATGAACAGTGTCATGGTGAGTGAGAAATGATGAGACAGAAACAGTGTCACAGAAACGATGAGTCAGCAACTGTGAGACAATAATGGTGAGAAATAAATGGTGGGACAGAAAGTATGAGTCTAAAACAGTGAGACATAAACTATAAGTCAGAAACGGGGTCACAGAAGTAATGAGATAGAAATAGTGAGGCAGAAACGGTGAGACAAAAACGGTAAGTTAGAAACGGTGAGACATAAACAGTGAGACTGAAACGGTGAGGCAGAAATGGTGAGACTGAAAGGGTGAGAAAGAAATGGTGAATCCGAAATTGTGAGATAGAAATGGTGAGTTAGAAATAGGGTCACAAAAATGGTGAGATAGAAACGGTGAGACAGAAACGGTATTTGAGAAACTGTGTCATAGCTCAAGAATAGTGTTTCCAGAACTGTTTCATATTTCATTTTCAAAATTTCTAGATTTTTTCAGTTTCTCTAATTTAATGTTTTATTTGGCATAAAATGAATTTATAGCCTTTGTTTTAAGGGATTTAATTTCAAATAAAATCCTATAACTCCTATATTATTTTTCCTATGGCCCGAGATGCATTAACATGGACAAATTGTGTGGTTTAATGTGATTTTATTTTAAGGGAAAATCAATTATATCATAAATTGGTGTTCTATTAAATCATGTAAAGTGATATGATATCTTCCACCCTTGTTCTTTCTCCCTTTTCTCTGGTGCAGGATGCTGAAACCCTACCTTCCTTTTAGTAGTAATCGTGAGAATAATCATTTCTTGGTGGACTAATTTCCCTCAATGTTCTTCTTGATGCAAGTGCACCGCCAATTTTGGTGCAACCAAGCAGTATCCATCAATTTTCAATATAAGGTAGGATTTATCATTGTTATTTTGGGTTCACCGGATCCTATTTCTCTTTAAATATTATTTCATGTGATCTCCATGCTTCTAATGATGCTTCTTGGGTTTCGATTGGTGCGGTTGTGCTACGACATCCTCAAGGGGATGTAGTAGTTAGGCGATGAGGAGATCGTGATCTGTTGTGTGGATCGTTCTTTTTTTGGGATCCATAAAAAAATTTGACAGTAAAAGATTGATTTCTTCTATTTGATTTGTATGTTCAAATATAGAGTTAGCATGTTTTAGCCAATATATCACAATTGAATTAACATAATAAATAACTGAACCGGATGAATAAATTGATATCAATTGTATGGTATTGCCTCTTTTTTTCTAGATAGTGTGATATCTATGATTACTTTTCATTTATTTTAATTCTTTATGGAAATTGGTAAAGAACGAAAACTGAAATTAATTGATAATTTTTTGGCTAATGAGAAAGAGGCATGGAAATGAATATTGCTCTTATTGTTGTATTTTTTGATGTTAGTCAAAAAAAATTAGTAAGAATTTTTAATTTAATTGTGATTTCATACTGTTTAGGTTTTTCGAATATAGAACCTACCCATAATAAATCGGTTAATTCAAGATGGATTAAAGAACTGACTGTTTGATAATTCTGTGAAGGGTTTGGAGTTACCCTCTTGCTTGTTCAAGGGATGAGATCCCATGTGATATGATTATTGTTTTCCTTCTTTTTATGTTCTGATGTGATCCCAGAAGGATGTTTTTCTATGTGGGGGCAGAATTCCTACTGGTAGTTGTACCTGTTGATTCCTAGAGTGGTGGGATGCATCGGTTTATGCATGTGGGTGTCTGGGAGGACACTAGGGAAGATGAAATAGGTTAGTTGTGAATATTTGTTTTTTTTCTTCAGTTTCTTCTTTTTTATTTATCGTCTTTGATTTCCCCACTACTCAAGGCAGTTGTTCTTACTTATCCTTCTTCTGAAAGTGGCGAAGACGCGTGGGGTATTCCATGTTCTTTATATGTTTATCTTCTCATGGGAGGATGTGTATACATTCTTGCTATAGGAGGAAAAGACTCGACGGGTAGTTCATCTACTCACCGTGTTGTGCCCCTTGTGTTTATAAGCCTATATTGTTTTTCAAGAATGCCTGGGAATATAGGAATGTAATGTTGTAAATAAATAATTGAATAAATGATGTAAACCCATGGGGTTTGGAGCTTACTGGGGCGTAATGCTGAGGTTTTGATTTGAAAGAACAATGTACATTGGGTGTGTTGATAATGAAATTTAATTTGTAATTATTATTGGTTAATTAATATTTAATGAATAAATTAACGTAAAGTTCAAGTGATAAAAATGTAATGATGTAATGTTTTAAAGCTCTTCAAATGGTTGTGTGCTTATTGGACACCTAGTTTTAGAAGTAGCAACACGAAGTCCGATAGACATTATTGTAGTTGAGTCTAATACTAGGTTATGCCTATATTGTGGTTGTGAGATATAGTATATTCTATAATTATTGTGTTTCTATACACTACTCCACCATGTTAGTAAGTGAAGCTAACACCATGGGTATTCTGAAACCTAGGGTGGTGTTTTCCCCATCATTCCGGCGGAAGGAAGGATGAATGACTTCCCCCTTTAACCCCGCTCTCATATCATGGTATTTACTTGTGCTAGTAGGCACATTGTATAGTTTTTTCCATATATGTATGTAGAGGGTTGTAATGGCTTGTGGTTATTCAGTCACATATATTTTGGACATAGTTTTCTATGGACTACTATATGTGTAACATGTATAGGCTGTGATGGATTGAGGATCCTTACTCGATGTATGGGATGTAAGGGCTTGAGGTATAATACTCAATGTATGATACACATTATGCGAGCTATGGTGGCTCCTAGAAAATACATAGATACTTTTCTTATGTTGACGTGGTGGTTTTTTTGCACGAGGTGCATGTTGTAATGATTCACCCAGGTGTCTGCGGGCATGCCTTTTTGGAGAGAGATTCTTAGGATGTGCGATATTGGGGAAAAGTGGAAACCTAGTGGGGATGTAGTAGCAGGGTACCCTTGATATTATTTATTATATTATATACTCTTGTATGTGATAATAGGTAAAATTAGACATGGTGGGGCTAGGAACATAGTTTAACTGTTTAGGTATCGAGTTAGTTTCACTTGTAGTTCATTGTTCATTAGCATGCATTCGTTACTTTTGCACAAGATTATTTGGTGAGAATCCTACTGAGTATACTATTATACTCACCTTATGTATATATAAACTACTTTTTAGGTCCCTTGGAGTAGGTTGGAGATCAGGCTGATTACTACTAACTTGTGGTTGTAGGAGCTGTTCGGGCATGTTGTTGCTGCAGATTTACTTTATTTTTGTTACTTATAGTTTATCCCCTTTATGTTTTTGAAGTTTTTAATGACATTTGATATATGTACATGGGATCTCTTTTAACATACTGGTCGAGTTGGAGTTTGTTGGTTTCTATCTTATCTCTCTCTTCTGCTTGTGTTCTCATAGAGGGTAATGCCTCCCATTTGTGTGTTCACTATAACCTCGGTGATAGTCGCCAACCTTGGGCCTACTAGAGGTAGGACTCAGGGGTCATTATCTCCCTTATCACATTTCCAGACTAGGAGGGGTAAAATTTGGGGGGGGGGGGGGTTGTAAAAGAGTGGTATCAGAGGGTGGTTGAGAGATAAGATGGAGTTTAGATTTAGGCACAGGTGAGGATGCATGGTTTGGTAAGGAAACAATTTCATTAATGTTTAACAAGTGATGTAAACACTGGAGACTGACTAAGACATTGGATTTTAGGCCCCCCTATGATTTTATGTACGAACCATTAGCTTTACACTGGATACAAAACAAGGTGATACTAGTTATAGTGTAGAGAACTTGAAAGAATCATGCATCATTCTTCTCTGTGACTATGTTTGAATGGGTAGACCATGGGATAAGTAAACCTAAAATTAATAAAAGAAAAAAATTAATTATTTAATTAATGATGACGCTCTCATATTCTAGGTTTAGGAACTCAAACTATTGGTTGTTTTATAGTTATGACTCCAAGTCAAAGTCCTCGTTAGGATGGCATAAAAGATGTCCTATAGGCTATGCCAACATATCGCCACCAGGTAGAGGTCGACGATGATGACACATGGAGGAGGAAACTCCAAGAATTTCAGCACTAGATTCTGTAGAAGTACGATGGATCCGTTTCAAATGCATTCTTAGAATAGTAGTTGGAGGATGTCGACATAGGATTCAGTTCGATCTGTGCTCGAAAGGAGCAATGGGTGTCCTTGGTTTTGATGATTCTGTGTGGAGCAGCGAGGAAGTTGTGGTTCTTGTTCCTTGGGGAACCTAAGGAGTCATCAATCTCATGGGAGGAGTACCAAGACAAGTTTAGAGTCGAAATTATTTCTTCAACCTCAAAGGCGTCCAGTTTCCCGGAGCTTCATACCCTTCATCGGGGAAGCTCCAGTGTGAGAGAGTTTGGAATCCATTTCAGGAACCATTTGCAATATGCTTTGTACCCGTTGTCAGATAATGAGGTCATAGAGAGACATTTTGAGGAGTCTTTTCATTGAGAGATCATGTGCCAGGTATCCCCATTTATGTTGAAGACATATCTTGAGGTGCTAGAATGGGAAGATGTCATCGTGAGGACATTGGCCCGAACTGGATCATCACGAGAGGGGAGCCATCATGATTCCTCAAAAAGCAGATCTGTGGTCTGGGGTTCCAGGTTTTCAGGGTAAAAGAGCTTCTGTTCGGCAAGGGGTAGGTCCCATCCCTCAGAATCTCATTTCCCTGGCGGCAACATCTCATAGGACTTTTCTAAGGGATCATGCACAATTTTTTTGTGGTGGTTGGCATCATCAATGGTGAGAGTGCATGACATTTTTGAGCAGTCATCATACACCCAGTTTTCCATTCATGGTTCTTCCATTGAGGCAGTTCCAACCGAGGCAGTATGAGCAGATTGCACAAGATTTAGATCAGCAGAGGGTAGATGGGGTAGCTAGAGGACATCCTCGTAACGCTCCTAGACCATAGAGAGTAGACCAAATCCATGTTGGTGGTCATCATCAGGGTAACAGAGGTCATGGAGGAAGTTGTGGTCAGCTTCATGCTTTAGCATTGCCAGCACCAGGTGAGCCAGATGTTCTTCGAGGTACCATTTTCTTATTTTTAACCATGGTTTATGATTTTATTGATTTTGGAGCGACAAACTCCTTCATATCACCTAACCTTATCCATGATTTTGTTCATGAGGCAGTGAGGCTTCTAGTGCCCTTGTTGTTGACTCTTCCAGTTGGAGCTCAATCTGACTTGTTTGAAGTATGTAGAAACTATGAGCTAGTGTTGGGGAAGAACCGCTCATGGGGAGATTAACTATGTTTACAAATACAACCATATTATGTAATCCTCAGTATAGATTGGTTATATATGGTGCTGGATATCATGGATTACTTCAGGAGGTAGGTTATGTTCTTTGATGTGGATGGATATCAGTTGGTGTTCATTAGCGAGAAAGACACTCGGATGGGTTATAGGTGTGTTCCATCACTATCATCTGTGATGGCTGAGAGGATGATGTGTTCTTTAAGGGTTTAGTAGTTGGCATTTCCTAGGGTCATAGAAGAGTACCCTTCCGCCTTTCTCAAAGAGGTTGTAGTATTTCCCCCTAGGAGAGATTGAGTTTGGGATCGAGCTACAATCAGAAGAATTTCCAATCTCAATGTACCCATTATAGGATGGCCCCTTTTGAGTTGTGAGAGTTACGTATAAAACATGATGGTATGTTACAAAGCAGTTTTGTTCGGTCAAGTGTGTCCCCGTGGGGTGCACCAGTTTTGTTCATGAAGAAGGCTGACGGTAGTATGTAGTTGTGTGTCAATTATAATCTCTTAAACAAGGTGAAAATTAAGAATTGATTTCCTCTTCTGCATATAAAGTATTTATTCAATCAACTGAATGGTGAAAGTTGGTTCTTAATGATCGATTTTTGGTCAGGATATCATCAAATGTGTGTGATGGAAGAGGATATCTTAGAGACTTCTTTCCATTTTCGTCATGGGCATTATGAGTGTGTTGTAATGTCATTCGGTTTAATGAATGCTCTAGCTGTGTTCATGGGATTTATGAACTCTATGCTTTGTATGTTCCTGGAAAAGTTTGTGGTATTTTACATTGAAAACATCCTTGTGTACTCCATGTATGAGGAGGAGAATTTAGAGCATCTACATTCCATTTAAAGAGTTCTTCGTCAATATCATATGTTTGGGATGTTGTTGATGTGTGATTTTTGGGATCGAGAAGTCTGTTTCTTGGGGTATGTTGTGTCCCAATGGGAGGTAAATGTGGATCCATAGAAGAGAGAAGCAGTTGTTTCTTAGGTAGCATCCAAGACAATGTCAAAGGGGCAAAGTTTCAATGGTCTCACACGCTACTACAGGAGGTTCGTAGCTGATTTCTCTCTAGTTGTGACTCCTCTGAAAGATTTGACCAGGAAAGATATGGTGTTTATGAGGAATGATCAGTATCAGGAAGCTTTCTAGTATCTAAATGAGATGTTAGTAAGAGAACATGTTCTTTGTCTCCTAGCAAAGATAGTTCAGTTTGATGCTTTCCGCGATGCATCACATCTGGGGTTAGGCTGTGTTCTGAGGAAGAAAAGATCGGTTTTTTGTTATGGGTCTCATCAATATCATCCTCATGAACCTTACTATACAACCAATGTTCTTGAGTTGGCATCTGTGGTGTTTTATCTGTTGTTTTTGAGACATTACCTCATTGGTGAGCGCTTTTTGGTTTTCACTAATCATAAGAGCTTGAGGTATGTTTTCTCCCAACGTGACATGAACATAAGAAATTGTCGGTGGGTGGATTTCTTATAGGAATAAAACTATGAAATATCATATACACTAGGAAAGGGGAATTTTTTAAATGATGTGCTGATTCGAAAGTCACGTAGTGATGCTGTGCGTAAATCTGGTGATTCCTGGAGTGTAAAGGTGGAAAATTCAGAATTACATCTTGATTTTGGAAAAACTGGGGGAATATGTTGTATTTTCTAGATGATAGTGAAATAATATCTGTTGTATTAGGTGGAAGGTTCCATGTTGGTGGATCTTGAGGTAGAGGTATTGAGAGACCTATTTGTTTATTGCAAGGCACCTAATGGTTGGACTGAGGATGAATAACACCGAGTGTTGTATCATGTCAGGATTTTTTTCCTTTGATGATGAATGAGACGGTTCTCAGAGAGTTCCATTGTTCTCCTTTAGTGGTGCATCCTGGTGTGACCAATATGTGTCGCTCCTTGAGGCATCATTTCTGGTGGCAAGGGCTAAAGCATGCAGTTGTAGTGTTTGTGTCTCAATGTTTAGTCTGCCAGAACGTCAAGGCTGACCACCGCGTCCCTTGTGGTTTACTCCAACCATTAGATATTTCTCTGCAGAAGTGGGAGGAAATCTCAATGGACTTTATTACAAGTTTACCTCAATCTACATGTGGACATGCTGCTATTTGGGTGGTAGTGGATCATTTAACAAAATCAACCCAATTAATAGTGAGCAAGGAGTCAAGATTAGTGGAAGTTTTGTCAAGTCAGTATCCGGAGGAGGTAGTGGGTCTTCCTGGAGACCTAGGGATTATCATTTTTGATCATGAT
The DNA here is from genome assembly GCA_963277665.1 of Viscum album. NCBI lineage: Eukaryota > Viridiplantae > Streptophyta > Magnoliopsida > Santalales > Viscaceae > Viscum > Viscum album. Next base: position 1,111,681,264 of record OY728129.1, on the reverse strand, counting down.
ACTCGCTTTACTTTTAGGGTGTGGAGAGGTCTCCAACATGATTTTAGTTTTCAGCTATGCCTTATCACTACTATTCATCCTAAAACAGATGGTATAACAGAGCAAACAATCCAAACTCATGTAGACATGTTGCACTCATGTGTTCTTGATTACAAAGGTTCGTTGATGAGGAATTACATTTGGTAGAGTTTTCTTACAATAATATTTTTCACTCCACCATCTGTATGGTGCCATTTAAAGTCCTGTATGGCCATCCTTGCTATTCTCCATTGTGCTGGACTAGGGTCAGAGAGTGAACAATTCTTGGACCAGAACTAATTAATAATTCAACAGAGAAGGATCATGTGATTCCTGGAGGATGAAGACGACACATGATTTTCATAAATCACATTTTGAACAAATGAGGATACCCATAGAGTTTGATGTTGGGGATCATATTTTTCTGAAGGAGACTCCCCATCATGGAAAAAAAGGATTGGTTGTGGGAGTAAAATTTATCCTTGTTTTGTTTGGATATTCTAGGTTTTAGCTCATGTAGAAGCTGTGGCGTATCGAGTAGCACTTCCCCCACATATGATCAAGATAAACGTTGTTTTTCATGTGTCACAAATCCATTTTTATCATAATGATGACTCTCACATCATTGATTGGGTAGTGATCTATGTTGATGAAGATGCAACCTTTTAAGAGCGAACTGTTGTGATCCAAGACCACAAAGGGAAGGTGTTGCGTGGGTGTTCTATTCCCTTGTTTCGTGTCTTGTGGAAACACAGTGTCATGGAGGAGAGTACCTTGGAACGTGAGTCATAGACACGTGCTCAGTACCCAGAGTTGTTCCATGTTTAAACTCTTTTCATGTAACGGTGTCCCCTTTGTGCTTATAGACCTTTCATTTTAAAATATGGATTTCATTTGTTGTTTCTTATGGCTTTCTCACTTTTGAGAGGTATCTTGAGGAGTGTTTCTTCAGACCACTTTTCAGTTTCCTTTTAGGGTGGATTTGTATTGTCGAGGACAAGAATGTTTTGAGAAGTATCTGATGTAATGGAATGGACCTCTCTAGTCTATCCCTTTGCTGAAATCTGGTGTTTGAGGTGTTTTGGGAGGTCAAGGTGGCTCATCCCCAAAACTTGTCCTATTTTCCAGTTCGGTGAATAGTGTTTCTTGTTTAATGAATAGTGTCACGGTGAGTCACAAATAGTGAGATAGAAATGGTGTTTCAAAAATGGTGAGTCTAAAACAGTGAGAAAAGAATGGTGACATTGAAACAGTGAGATAGAAACAGTGAGTTAAAAATGGTGAGACAGAAACGGTGAGACATAAATTATGTCAGAGAAACATTGAGACAAAAACGGTGAGACAAAAATGGTGAGATAGACATGGTGAGTCAAAAACAGTGAGATAGAAATGTTGGGAAAGAAATAGTGAGACAAAACATTAAGACAGAACTGGTGAGACAAAAACGTTGAGTAAGAAATAGTGAGATAGAAACTGTGAGTCAAAAACGGTGTCATAGAAATGGTGAGACATAAAAGGTGAGACGGAAACGGTGAGACAGAAATGGTGAATCAAGAATGGTGAGATAGAAATATTGAGATAGAAATGGTGAGATGGAAACGGTGAGTCAAACATGTTGTTGATGCTCATTAATAGTGTTTCCAGAATATATTCATATTTCCTTTTCCAAATTTCCATATTTTTCCAGTTTCTCCATTTTAACATTTTCTTTGATGTAAAATGCATTTATGGACATTTTTTGAAGGGATTTCAGTCCAAATGAAATCTAATAACTACTATATTACTTTTCTTAAAGCCCGAGATGTATTTACATGGTCTAACCACATGGTTTAAAACAATCTGATTTTAATGGAAAATCCACTATATCTTAAACTGCTGCTCTGTTAAATCACCTAAATGGAAAATATATCTTCCTCCCTTGTTCTTTCCACTTGTACTATGGTGCGAGACACTTGAACCTTTCCTTCCTTCCTATTGGAATGATGATATTAAACTTTCCCAATGGATTGGTTACCCTCGACATTCTTCTTATAGCAAGTGCACCCCCCGTTTCGGTACAACCAAGCATTATCCATCAATATTTAATACAAGGTATGATTTAGTATCGGTGTTCTGGGTTCTCCTTTTCTTGTTTCTCATTTCCATATTATGACTTGGGATATCCATGTTTCAAATGTATTTTCTAGGGGTGTGGTTGGTGCTGTCAGGCCGGGACATCCTCAAGTGGATCCAATTATCACGGGAGGAGGTGATCATGATCCTTTGTGAGGATCGTTCTCGTATAAAGATCATTAAGAACCTTTTGAAGTTAGGGTTTTTGTTTCTTCTCTTTTATTTATTCGTGGAATTGTAGAGTTAGCATGTTTTAGCCACCAGATCTTAATGGAATTGGAAAAATAAATATTTGAACCGGATAAATAAATTGATATCAATCGTATGGTATTACCACTAGTTTTTTCTAGATAGTGTCATATATATGATTGATTTGTTTAACTGTTCATCCATGGTGAAAATAGGTAAATAACATAAATGGAAATTAATTGATAATTTTTTGTCTAATGATAAATAGGAAAGTAAATGAATCTAGTTATTATTGTTGCATTTTTTTGATGTTAGTCAAATTTGTGTAGTAAGAATGTTTAATTTATTTGTGATAGCATACTTTTTAAGTTTCCAAAATGTGGAACCTATGAATTATAAATCAGTTAATTCAAGATGGATTATATAACTGATTGTTTGATAATTCCTTTAAGGGTTCTAATTTACCCTCTTGCGAGTTCAGGGGCCCGGAACCCAACTGATATGCTTGTTGTTTTCCTGCTACATGTATTATGATGTGATCCCAGATGGATGTTGATATATGTGGGGGCATGGAGGCCTACTGGTTGTTGAAGCATTTGGTGCCTAGAGTGTTGAGATGCATCAGTTTATGAATGTGCGTGTCAGGGAGGACACCAGCGATGATGAAATGGGTTGGATATGAATGTTTGGTTTTCTACGGAATATTCTTTGTTTTTTATCTATTTTAATTTCCCCACTGCTCATGGAATCTGTCCTTGCATACCCTTATTTTGAAAGGGGTGAAGAATCACAGGGTATGTAACATGAATTCAGTGATTAGCTTCTCAATAAAGGATGGTTCTTCTCTCTTGTTATAGGTGGCAAAGACTTGATGGGTAGTTCATCTACTCACCGTGTTGAGCCCCATGTGTTTAGAATCGTAGAATGTTTTCCCAGAATACCTGGGAATATGGGAATGTAATGGTACAATTAAATTGTTGAATAAATGTTGTTAACCCACGGGGCTTCGTGCTTGATGGGGCATAATGATGAGGTAGTGATTTGAAGGAAAAGTATACTTTGTCTATGATTCTACTGAGATTTAATGTGGAGTTATTATTGGTTAATTAGTTCTTCAATAATAAATTAATATAAAGTGACACTGATAAAAAGGGAATGAAGTAATGTAATAAATCACATTGAAATAAAGTATTGAATGTGATTTTTGGGCTTGCGGTTGTTGCTGTTTTAATTTATTTTGGGTACATGATGTTTTTTCCCTTTCAGTTTTAGTAGTTTTTATTAACATATCAAATGTGTACATGGGTTTTATTATATATTACTGGTTGATTTGGAGTTGGTGGGTGTCTATCTTATCTATATCTTCCACATGTGTTCTCTTAGAGGGTAATGCCTCCCATTTGTGTGTTCTCTATACCCTTGGTGCTAGTCGCCAACCCGGGGCTGAATGGAGGCGGGAATTGGTGTCATTATCTTCCTTCCTATATTTCTAACCCATGAGGGGTGCCCATTTTGGGGAGGGGTCAGGAAAATCGAATGTCTTCTACCAAGAAAATATTTTTATACAGATAGTGTCATCTCTCCAATAATTATATAATATCATCTCTTATTAACTGCATATATGTCTATGTAATATAATTTAAAAAGGGTTTATCTGATAGACTCCAACTAATTATATTAGAAGAGTTCATCTGATTTCATTCATCTAATTGGTCATCATCGGATGAAATTTTTCTACCTCATCACTTTTGAATCCCATAATAATACTCTATCCATGATAATTCACAAAAATCAAATATAAACTTCATATAAATGCATGAATCCAAATAGAACATTTGGAAATTGGGTGATATTATTACACCTCCTTCTAATCTAGAATTATGGAGCACACATGAGATATGATTTACCATAATGTAGAATTCTATGAAACACTTACATAACACTTTAAAAAAAAATTTCAAAATCTTCTCATCCATACCTAGTTTTGATTGAATCTATCAAGTCAATTTATCTAGAATGTTATAATATGAACATGAAAATATTAATTAATTTATACCATTTTTAATAATGATTGGATCATGAGGTCTTTCATCACTCAATATTTTAGATTCATTTAGAAATAAAATGATTAAAAATATTAATTTTTACAAACACTGTATCTGATCAGGACTATTATATGAATATAACATATATTCTATATAAATCTTTTTCTGATAACATATGTCTCATGATCTTAGTCCATAAAAATCAAGATTATGTTCTCCATACGATCAATGTTTTTGGATAACAAGAAAAATTATAATGATTTTGGTTTGGACAAAAAGAAAGAAAATTCCTTCTTTACATTTCCCCACATATTCAAATCATCTTTAACTATATTAGTCTAAACAATTCAGATGATGATGAAAGAGCTCTTGATAATATTGATGAAATTAGAGACTATATTTTAGGATATGAAACTGTATAAAAAAGGTTTATAAAAAATACATGAATCATAAAGGGTAATATAATGAAATAAAATATAAAATCATAAAAGTTAAAGAGATGCTTTCGAAAAAAAGAAATATGAATGAAAATATTATTTCTGAATTTCAAAATATAGAATAAAAAATAAAAAACATCGTGTTGATCAGAAAGGAAAATATAATGTTATAGTATCTAAAGATCCAAATTCAGACAATCCAATGAATATAATATAAAAATATAAAATTGTGTCTTGATCAATATAATACTGATATTTTAAAACTAGATCTTGATATTTAATGTTTAAAGAATCGTTTGCCTCTATTTACATCATGAAAGAAAAATGCTTGAAAAGATATTCATATATATAATATCGAACCTAACTACATTTATATTAGGTTGTAAAAGTACAGGAAATTCACCCTAAAAGTAAATCTATTATGTTCCAAGGAAAAATAACAATACAATTCGAACAATAAAGAAATTAGAGGAAAATATTTTCCCATAAAAATTTTAATCTTTTGGACAACATACAGATTTCAAATCATTAGAACATTATTCATATAAAAATAAAATATCTTCCAAATTATGGGTTCTAAACATTCGATTTTCAAATACATAAAAACCAAATGATTTATATTTTCCAAAAAAAATAATTATGATTAGATTTAGTTCAACAATAACTAAATAACCTTGACTAATACACCTTGGTACATCAAATTTTGTTTTTTTTATAAATACATTACATAAAAAATTTATTTCATTTTTATGTTGAATTTATAAAATTTTATTTTGGGGTAGTATTTTTCATTTCATGGTAGAAAAATTTCATTATTTTCTAATTTAACAATAAAACTAAAAATTATATCCAAAAATTTATGTAAGCATCTTTTAATGAATTAGGTCAAGTGATTGTTTAATGTATCCAAGAGCGCAACAGATGGATATGCTTCAAAGATTTATAATTTTTCACTAAAAATTGATGTTACTATACAGTCAGTGGTAAATAGCATCCTAGTACTAAGCCTTGAGGATCCCACAACAATTTATTTATGAACAAAAATAAATTTAGCATTACCTCATTCTATATGAAGAAACATTTTTCAATTTTTCATCACCATCAACCATTTCTAAGAGGATCTAAATTTGAATCCCTCTAGATCATTCAAACTCCCTTAGAAAATCTTTGGGAGAAAATAACATCATGTTATATGTTATATCACTAAGATATGATGAAAGAGTCTATTTCTTGACACTCACTACTACATCAATCTATTGATCTATAAAGAAAAACCTTTATTGAAGACTTTTATTTAGATCTCCTCTCTCTATGTAGTGTGAAATTCGTATTAGAGTCACTCAAATTCATTGTATGAATAGTACATGACATTCTATTTATCTCTTACATATATAGATAGGTTCTAAATATCTATAAATGGGTGCACAATCCCCCAGCTATTTATTACTTATAAATTAATCCATTAACTATGTGTTATGAAAAACTAAATGGGTTATAAATACCTCTTTAAATATTACCAAACTACTGTATTGTGATAAATAAATTAAATGATAAATCTGAGCCACTAATTTGGATAGAAAATCCCAAAAATATTTAAAAAATACATAATATTAAAATAATTTTTGTCTTTACAATATATTCCAATGTATTTACCTTAATACTTGTAAATATGTTTAATAAATAATTTCAATACTATTAATTCTAAAATTGAATAATTTTAAATTATTTATTCCTTGGATATCAAAAATCCGTAGACATATCCTTGACAATGTGGTGGGTCCTACCATGTCCTAAACTCCAATTCAACATGATAGGATAGAAAATTGAATATTCTTAGTGTGTGACCCTCTATGACCTTATGTCTGCAGTAGTTAATACTATTCATAGATCATGAATGGAGTCTATAGACCCATGAATTTCCATAACGAGATAGGAATAAGTCAAATAAATGAAAATGTTTCCAACAAAAATTTTACTTTAGTATAATCTCATAGTCTCTAGATATCTAAAAAATAAGGTTGCACACTTCATGTCATCATCCAGTTCATGCTTTATTTTTCATTGAACTAACTAGACGAACACTCCTCTTTCTACCATAGACATGGATTTAGTGAATGTACTACTATCTTAATCACCTAGGAATAAGATATTACTTTTTTTTAGAAGTGAAAAATTATTTCCATCAATTCAATCAATTAAATTACACCAATGACACACCCAACCCAAGCTACCACTCTATAAATTCAATTACATAGTTTTTACCTTCTATAAATGTTTTTGATAAAATTATATGCACTGATAATAATCTCAATTCAAAAGACCATTACACGTGTTCATAGATAGAAACTACAAATGTAGAATAAAATAGGTGGCATTCCTATTGGAATGTCAGTCCTCGTGATCTCATCAAATGAAGATTACCAAACGAAATCTTTAAGAGAAGAAGTCTATAGGATTATTATCACCAAGAACATGATATCCAAACATCATCTTTTGTATAGTTAGTATGATTTATCTACACCATATGAAATTTGTTTAATATTAATGTAATAGATTCTATAGGTTCTACTTATAGAATGGGAACTACTATAAAATTTTAATATAATAAATAATATTTGAACATTACCATTTAAATAGTAGACACAGAAATATAAAAACTATTATGGCAAGGTTACATCATGAATAAAGAACTGTATAAATGATATTTTAATCTAAAAGTATTATTTAATTTGGGTCTAGGGAATACAATATTACAACACTACCACTTGAACTTTATAAAACTTGATAATGAACCTTGTAAGATCTCACATGATAAGACCATGCTTCTACTGAGTTATGAATTTTTTCATTGGGGATTCAATGTCTCTTCTGTTTGATTATTCTACTGTCTGTGACGTCAATAACTTGAAAAGAATCTATAAGATATAATATAAAATATTTTTATACAGTTTATAATCTGGACATCTTTTATAGTACTAGTATTATATCTTTCATAATTTATGTTATGATAAAACATTACTTAGTATGTGTGGTCACAAGGACTGGAAACAGTTATTACATATTTTAAACAACTTTTTTATATTAATCAGAAGCTTCAATGAACTCATTATTTATATATATGGATAACACAAGATTAAATTAGCATATATTATTCATTAAATTATCCTCATTATGATATTAGACCATATTGATCTGAAGTAAGAGTAGTGTATACCCCTCTTAAACTATTATACATTCGTCACCAAAAACATGGAATGTTTCTTTTGTACTATGTCAAGTACAATTGTATAGTTATGACTGATTCCCTTATTTTTCTCCTAGAAATAAATAATATTAACCAACCATTCAATATATATTGGAAATATCTTACCTTTTCTATACAATGAAATTTTTGATTGATCCATCACAGATGTGTATAAAATTATACTCACCGCATAAACATCATATTTTCCCCAACTCATGTATTCATGTAGAGATTTATACCATGTGACACCAGTAACACTTCTCTATAGAACATATCCAAATTGTAGTTTTTATTAAATTTTTAGTACATGTTCTATTTATTTTCTCTATGAAAATGTCAGATCTGACTTAGTTGATCTTGTTCCCTAGTACATAGGTTGGTACATTAAGACATTATATAAAGTTTTTATTTTATTATAGTATTAACTAAATTTAATACCAATAATTGTTTTCCTCTTTTTATCCAATATATTATCTTTTTAAATATATTATTCTCCCAATAACATCTTCTTGAAACATGAAAAAAGTCTTTCTAATTGAGTATTTTATTAACAAGAATATTTTATTTATCCAAATAGTATATTTTACTAAATTTCATCCCATATTAGTAGTCTACAATGTCACCCACTATTTTTCATTATGTCAAATAGACACATTCTAGTATTTTTATTCTTGACATTCAAGGACTAGTTTATACATTCATAGAAAGTGTCAATGAAAAATAGAATTCTAATGGATCTCGAGATACTGATATGGTATTAGCAATCGTGCCTTATTGGTACCACGTTTTTTCCACTCATGTAAAATTTCACTCTAATACCCATCATAGTATTCAAATGAATAAGACCATATATATTGATACATGGAACCCATGATTGATTTATAATTAACATTTTCAATCTTATCTTATTTTCATTTACAGCTTAACAGTAGGATTCATTTCTTTCAATGAGTAAATTATCAACTGTTTTGGTGAATGTAAATCCATTAACATGGTTTTATCCATCTTAAGTGGTATGTGTCTCTATTATATTCACATTTTGTAGGCTCTTCTAGATCTTTCCCCTATGCGGACCAATTGTGTGTCTCATGCATTGAATAAATCATAGTCAATATTTGTCCAAAAAAATCTAATATAATTGTTCACTATTTTAAATAAATATAGTCTATTACATGAGAATAAATTTGTTATCATAGTTTTTTTTGTAATATCTTTGGAATCCTATCAAATAATTAATTTATATTCACATAATTTCTACTTGATTCATATTTGGTTGTATCCATAATGAACTCATTTCATCTAAACACATGTTGTTATGAAAAAATAGAATAATATAAAACTATAAATCATATTATATCTTTTGTTTTAAAAAAATTTGGCATACGGTTATGGGATAAAATAACTATTTACAAATCCTATAATGAAAAAATGGATGTTTCTATAATGAATATAAGTATTATTATTGATAATCATTATAACACCTCATGATTTAAAGATATGTGTCCTCTTAAAATCATTCAATACATTTCGTAGTTTACATTACACGCAAAATTATTTCATATAGTATAATTCCTAGAGAATCACATAGAAAACATAATAATTTATAAAAGAAGAATGAATGATATAAGTGGATTTTCTAAGAAATTTAAAAACATATACTGGAAAAATAGTTACTTGACATTTTGAATAGTAATTTGACACTTAGGAATAAATATTCATCCAAAAGCATAGTAACCTCACCTACGAAAGTATTAATAAATTTCAAGAATCTTATAAATGAAAATATGAAATAATTATATTATAGTAAACATAAATAAATACTTTAAAATTGATAAATTAAGTGTTAGTTTTTTTATAAAAAAAAAATATTGATTCACAATTTTTTAATTAATATATTTTTTTTAAAAAAAAATTTATTTTCCTAAAAAAGATAAAGAAATTAATATTTCTTAGTCTTATTTTTATAAGATAATTTTATGTTACCTTAATTAATTTTAAAAAGGTTCACACAATTAGTAATAAAATTTAAATTGTTGTTTTTCAAGGGAATAATGATTTTGATAAGAAATTAAATTTAACATATTATAAAAATTATTTTTTGAAAATGGAGTTAATTTCCTACAAGTCAGAAAAAAAATCAGTTTAATTTTGGTGATTCTTAAAAAAAATAGTTGGATTTTTTATGAATAATGAAATACGATAATTTATTTTCTAACATATATCCATGAATAATTAAGTAATAGATGATGTATTACTTATATAAGCCCATAATATCAAAATAATATTCATTATTGTAAAATATTCAGTGATAAAGTTTATACTATTTAAATTCTACATCCAAAACAAAAAACCAATTAATAAAATAATTAAAAAACACCCCTCTCCTCCAAAATAAAAACAACTCCTAACCACCTCTTCTCCTCACACCTAAAAATCCTTAAAGATTGTAAAATTGCTTCCCAATATTCATCCTAAGCCTCTCACCCACTTCTAAGAGTATTTTTCTAAATAAAAAAAAAAATCTTGGTTCATTGAGGAGGTTCTTAAGGAGATTAATTCAAGCGGTTAATACCTTAATCATTTTCTTTTATATTCATTCAATTTCATTTATTTACTTATACTTCACTCAAATACTCTATCAAAACATGTAGTATAACTCAAGTATCTGATATATATACTAGAATGATATTAGTTTGATTTAAAATAAATCATTAAACCCCTTATCGTCTCTCTTTTATTCCAAAAATTAAGACATCATCAATGATGTGTTGATTTACCACCATCATGGACGATGCTGGATCATTTTCCATTACCATCTCCACGGCTGGTGATAAAATATTATAATTGTTGAAAAATAATTTTAAATGTATATTACAACTTATATATAGCTATAGAACCAATATATATACATAATTTTAATTGATAAAATAATACTTGTCCATGATGATCGAAAAATTAAGAAATAATCTAAATGGTTATCATAGACATTTAATATAATTAATCATATCATATATTAAAAAATTGATACATAAGGCCATTTAATAATATATAATGTTATTAATATCATATAATATTAATTTTGGATCACTATTCCCATTTACATGATCGTTCATATATTTATACAAGTGAACAAATAATGCATTTTTAGAAATGAACACTCACAAACAACAAAATTGAATCATATAACTCATAAAAGATGACACAAATGAACATAATAAAATTATAATAAATGAAATTAATATTTATTATTTTATGAATTAAATTATTATTTAATCCAATTTCATTATCCAAGACATTAAGTGTATGTATAGAAAACTTTCAGACATAAGTTAAGCGATTCTCCCTGAATCTCTATCTTTCTTTCGAGTTAAACTATCTCTCTGTTCACCCAAATGTAATTATTAATTATTTTTTATATTTATTAAAAATTATATCTATATGTTCCATAATCATGTCATCTGAATATTTAATCCTTTTTTTAGGGGGAAATACATGTTTTATAAGGTTCAATTTTAAGCTCATCTTGATATAAAATGTTAAATAAAGGGAAATTCCCAATTTCGTACCAATTTTCTCGTACCATACTTAATCCATTTAACACTTGATTATGCTTATTAAATAATTCATTTTATCATGAAAATATATCTTTGTTATATTGGGTTTTATTTAAATGTGAATTTGTTTTATGCTTCAAACATTCAATACTATTTTCTTAAAATCACAATAAAATGTTTATGTTCAAATGTTTCTTAAATGATCATTTTACACGTTTTCAATTTATATGAAAATAATTTATCATGATCTATGACTATTTTCCATTATGAATGCCTATGTATGATTTGAATCCATTCATCCATGGAATACATCATTTCATTTGACTACTTATTTCTTGTGTGTGGTGTATGAATACATCCCTTTAATTTATGATCACTATACATAAAAAATTTTATTGAAATATTATAATTATCCTATCTATATACCATTTTCCAATATGGTTTTTTTCTTTTAATGTTGTTATTTAATTTAATCTATGTACAATACATTATTTTGACTAGTTGTGATAGGTGGGGCCCAATTATAGATATCCCCTCGACGCATCGACGGGTCTCTTGAGACTATAAAGTTGATCAAACACCATTTATGTTTTTCTTCTATGAAGAATCAGATGAGGTTTTACCCAGAAAATTAACATGTATTGAAGGTAAAATACTTCATGTGCTCGATATATGATGTCAAATGATTAATAATTCTCTTCATTATGTATTCAATTATTTCATTCCACATGATTTTCAATATGAAAAATGAATGGATGCATTTTCATTCCCAATTTATTGATGGAATGTTTTTTTTCAATTATTTATCTTTCCAAAATTATTTTTCCTCATCAAATTTTCTTTAAATATTATTAATACATGATACCCTTATTGAGAATTTTAGATGACCAATATTTTATTTCTTTCACCTAGTTATGGATATTAAATCTTTGAATAAGTGACAAGATGTAGTTAATTTTCTTTTTTTATGTTTTATTCATAATTATGAATATATTATGTGAATCGTATATGTATCTAGTTTTATCAATAATACAAAACGAATCAATAATTGGTAATTTGATCTCTTTTATTTATGCCACAATAATAAAATAACCAACAGATATGGGCTACTGTTGTTGGGATTATTATAGTTATTATTAGATAATGTTTAGTAAAATACTTTGGAACTGAATGTTTAATAAACATGTGAATTATAATAACTCATTCTATTTTGTTTTGGATTTATAATCATGATTATTATGAACAGACATATTGTGGGAAATTAATTTATGATGGTAGAAAATGGAAGTAACGGAATCAATACCATTTGATAATGTAGGGATTTTTCTTTTGATAATATCAACGAAGTTAGTGTTGGATTTGATTAGATCATGACCATAATAGGAAAAATTACACAAGTTATAATGAATAACCATTCTACACCTATGTTAAATCATTTCTTTCCACATAATCCCCCATTACTTTATGGGGCTACTAATCCAATGAAAGCTGTGCAGTGGATCATGTCCCTTGAAAGGACATTAATTGATTTTAGATGCAATGAAAAAGAAGTGGTTGTACTCGAACATTATTGTGTCAAGGTAGAATTTGTACAATGATAGTCATTAATCTATAATACAAAGGATGGTAATGTAATATAAGAAATGGAGTGGATGAATTTTAATGAAACATTCTTCGACAAATTCCACCTTCATGACAACTAAACTGAAATAAAGAGAAAACTACACAGATTAATGAAAAGGGTAGAAGAGAGTGTTTCATAATAGGATGATAATTAAACAAGACAATAATAGTATGATATTGATTTCATATGTGATTTATAAGACAATATAGATCATTTCATTGACTACATTAAACCTATTATCAAAATTATAATAGTTACTATAATTTTTTTAGCATATTATTAAATAGAATTATGTTAACAAAAATGGAGAATGAATTTGATATATATTATATATTAATGATAAATTAAGGGGATAAAAGGTTTTCTAAAAACAATAGAAATGGTGAATTTTCAATGAATCATTAGGGAATGAAAAAATTTCCATTATGCAAACATTATGGAAATAATCATCCTGGGAAATGCTTGAAATTCATGGGAGTTTATTTATATGTTTGTAGAAAATGGTCATCAAGAAAATGAATGTAATGGTAAGAACCTAAAAAATATTGTTCAATGATTCAAATATAACAAGATAGGGAATTATTTTAATCAATGTCCCAAGATTCAATAGAAATTACCAAAGAAGAGGCTGAGGGGAGATGGGAAAGCTTATGAGATCACTATAACTAAAGAAGAAGTACCTTAAAGATGTTGTGGTAGGTAAAATAATACTTTGTTCTAATTTATCCAATTATTTAGTTTATTTTGGATCTTATCAATCTTTAATTTCCACCCAGTTATAAAATAAAATTATATATTGACCTATTCATTTAAATTGGGTGTAATTTGTTAAAACACTAAAGGTAAATCTCCATGAAACTAGAATGTGATGGGAAGTTCCCATTATGGAATATAAATAGTTATTTTTAATGGAACTTATCATCATATATATGGTTGAATTTCATATAATACTCATTATGGACATGATTTCAAAATATTATGAAAGAATTTATTTCAAGAAGGAAATTATGATTTTTGAGGAAGATGTAGAATCCCATATCTTTAGGGGAGAAACATTATCAAATGATTCTTATCTACATCCATAGACAGTAGATATAATAAATGAAATTGTTGGTTATGAGGAAAAAAACATCTATGGATGAGGTAATTCATCTTCAAATTGAGAATGTTCTTGTTTTATAGGAATACCTTGAAGTATTTCATGATGAATTACCTAGAACCCCACCCCCTGAGTGTGAAGTTGAATTATCAATCGATCTATTCCCTGATGAAATACCAAAATCAAAGACTCATTATGGATTTGAAAATGTGGAATTGTATGATCTAAATAAATAACTAGATTATTTGGGTACAAAATCATTAATTATCCCATCTATTTTTCCATGGGTATCCCCTATTCATTTTTTAAGAAGAATGATGGATCATTGAGACATTTTATTTACAATAGAGAAATCAATGATATTACAATAAATAAACAGTTTCCTCTACCTTAAATTGTTGATTTGTCTGATCAACTTCATGGAGCACAATATTTTTTTAATATTGACCTTTTTTCTGAGTATTATCAATTTCTTTTAATGAAGGGAGACATTCCATATAAATATTCTCAAATGAGTTGGGGTCATTATGAGTTCATAGTAATTCCATTTGTATTAACTAATACACTCTCAATTTTTATTTATCTAATTAACATAGGATTCATGGATTATCATGAATATTTTTTGTGTATTCATTAATGATATTTTGGTGTATTATAAAATCTATGAAGACCGTGAGAAACACATGATGATTAATTTTAAGACTCTCACATGGAAAGAGTTATATGGTTAATTCAGAACATGTGAATTCTAACTACAAGAATTTTTTTCATAGACATGTTGTCTTTAAGGATGAAATCATAGTTGATTCTATGAATAAAAATTTAATTCATGAATGGCCTATTCCAATGAACATAACACATGTATCTAGTTTTATTGGGTTAACATGATATTATTGGTACTTCGTTAAGAATGTTTCCCAATTGGATAACCCACTAAACTAGATCAAATGTAAAGGGGTAAAGCTTAAATGAAAAAAAACAATGTATAGAATGTTTGAATAATTTAAGATGCGATTAGTCAATTCTCTAATTTTTTCATTACCATAAGTATATAATGGGTTTTTTATATATATTTATTCATCAGAGAAAGCACTATGTTGTTTCCGTATTCAAAATGATAACGTTATTTCATATTAATCATGGTGGTTATGGACTCATGAAAAAAAATTATCCAACTCATTATCTTGATTTAGGAGCTACAATAATTTCAATGATTATATGGAGAAAGTATATTAATAGTGAAATATGTGAGATATATAGGGATCACAAGGTTCTTAAATACATATTTACACCTAATGAAATAAATATAAGGAAAAGACAATGGCTATAGTGACTAAAATATTATTACCTCACTATAAAATAACACCCCAGAAATCCAAATAAGGAAGTATATGAATTACCTAGGAAAGGTCATATAATTTTAACCCAATTGAGTATTGAGAAAGATTATATGTTAATTGATCTTTTTAAATATGAATATGGGAGTTGTTAATGAAGAATAAATATCACTCCTTATTCAAATGACACCTAGACCATCTTTTACAGAGTCGATAAAAATATATAAATATGATAATGAGATTTTTAAAAATTAAATTAAATCTGTTAAGGAAAGATGATAGGAAAATGTCGTATAAGAGGATGGAATTATAAAATTTTGAAATAGGTTTGGGGTTCCATCAATACCATAGCTAAAAATGGAACTATTACACAATTCTCATAGCTCAAACTTCTCTATACACACTAGTAGTAAACAAATGTACATATTGAAAGGATAATTTTATTTGTTGGATAATATGAATGGGAAAATTATTGACTATGTGTTAATATTTTTAGTTTTTCCACAAGTGAAGGGTGAGAGACAACATCCTAGAGTATTCATGTAACTTATAGATATTTCTATGTAGAAGTGGGATGAAATTACTAAGGACCCTGTCACTAGATTTCCAAATACTCCATGAATGAATGATACAATATGGTTAGTTATTCATTGACTTACCAAATTAGATCATTTCACCTTTATGAGGGATGATTTTCCACTGGACCACCTAGAAAGACACTATAATAATGATGTTTTATGTCTTCATGGTTCACCACTATCAATTGTGTATGATTGATATCCCTCTTACACATCATTATTCAAGATGAATCATCATATGGATTTAGATAATAAGATTCATATGTTTTGATATTATCTCCCTAAAACCAAAAAACTGCCTGAAAGGACTATTCAATCATGGGAAGACATGTTGAGATCACGTTCATTTGACTTTCACGGTATGTGGGGTTAGTATTTACCCTTTCTGTAATTTTATGACCATAATAGATTCTATCCTCATATTCTAATGGATCCATATAAAGCATTATATGGAAAGTGATATTGAACAAAATATTTTTGGAATGAAGCTAATGAGAGGAGTTTTATTAGCATAGAACATACTGAAGAGAAGATAACAAAGGTAAACACTATTAAATATTATATTAATTCAACTTAAAGTAGGAAAAATACTTACCATGTCAACCAGAGAAAGGGATTAGATTTTCATGTTGTAGATCATGTTTTTATGAATGTTTCTCTATTTAAGGGTGTATTATATTTTATTAAGAATGGAAAACTAAGTCTCAAGTACATCCTACAATTTGAAATTCTATAAAGAATTTAATATATAGATTACCAATTGGAAATTCTTAAAATTATCTCCAATGTTTATAATGTGTTCTAAATAACATTATTAAATAAAGACATGCCTATACCAATGAATATACTGACATATAGAGAATAAAACATGAACCTGATTTGTCTTCTAGAGATGAGCCAATTGAAATTGTTGACATAAGATAAGAAAGAATTGATAAATCTGATGAATCGAATGGTAAATATTAATTTTTTAGAAACCATAAAATGGAAGAAATTTTTTTGGAACATAATGATTTTAATAAGTGGAACCACCCACATCTATTTAGGGGAAAATATTCCTGAAACAAATCGGGGACAAAATGTATGAATTAGGGAAGAATGTAACATCCCATGATTTTATGGTATGTATCCTCTTAAATAAATTCAATTTATTTGATATCAAATATTTCACAGAAAAAAAAATTCATATAGTATACATCATAAAAAACCACATATAGAACACAAAAAATTCTTTTTAAATGAAAAATGAATGAAATAAGATGATTTTATAGAAATAAATGTATATACACCAATGAGATAGTAACATGACCATTGGAATAGTAATGGGACCCTTAAGATTATTAATTCAACCAAAAAAATAGTATCCTCAACGATGAGTGTGTAAATAAAATTTAGGCATATTATAAATTATTAATAATAAAAGTATATCTTAATATAAGTAAATAAATATTTTGAAAATGATAAATTAAGGGGTATTATTTTTATAAAATGTAAAGGTATATTTAAATTTTATTAAATGATATATTGAATTTAATGAAAATTCATTTTAATTAAATATAATCATAAATTAGATTATTATTATTATTATTATATGATAATTAAAAAATCCTTAATTAATTTTCAAAGTGTTATAAAATCAGTTATAATTTTAAAATATGTATATTTATAGAAATTAATGATTTTAATTAGAAATTAAATTTTTTATATTTGGAAAATTATTTTCCAAAGAAATGATTTAATTTTTAAATTCTACACCTAAAAAATTTTTAGGGATAATTTTTTTGTATTTTTCTAAAATAGTAGATTTTTTGGGGAATAGTGAGATGTAGTAATTTACAGAATAATATATATAGATGAATCATTGAGACATAGATGATGTATAGATTATATACACCCATAATATTGAACTACTATTAATTTTTGTAATAAATTTATTAATGAGTTTCAAAATATTCTTTGTCTTGATCTAAAATAATAAAAAAAATAGTAAAAAGATCCAAAAAAACACCCCTCTCCTCCAATATAAATACCTCCCCTCATCACCTCTTATATTACCACTTCCAAATCCTTGAATGTTAGCCAATTTAGGCCCAATTATCATCCCAGTTAACTTCAACACTTCAATGTGATTTTTCACTCAATACAAGATAGAATCAGAAGTGTCATAAAGAGGTTCTCATGGGAATGAATTCAAGTGGTAAAACCCCTAATCATTCTATTTCAATTTATATATATTTCATTTATTTTCATATATTTTCCTAGAATACTATATAAAAACATACATTATAACTTACTTAACTCATATATACATATAATAATTTTATTATTTTAATAGATAGTCCATCTTGAAACCCCCTCTTCTTACCCTTTAATTCAAAAAAATAAAATATCTTCCTTGATGTGTAGATTTCCCCCTATCATCAATGATGCACTTTAATTTCCCATTATAATACTGATGATTATAATAAAACTATTTCAATTGTGGAAACAAAATTTTAATTTTTTATTAAAAATTATTTAGTGCTTTTGAACTAGTCTATATAGAAAATATTAATTAATATTACAAAACTAGTGTACGAAGATATAAAACCACCAAAATTATCTAAACAGATATCAGTAACATTTTCTGTAATAATTCAACCCTATATATGAAAAAATGATATATAATACCATTTTATGCGCTATAATTTCATCAATAACATATAATTTCAATTTTGGATAACTATTAACATTTTACAGGATCTTTCATACATGTATACAAGTGAAACAGTCATGAAAAGTAAGGAAACATACACTATTGAACAATGAATTTAAATCTTATAACTAATAAAAATAAATAAATAAACTTAATAAAATAATAATAAATAAAATAACAGTTAAATAGGTTATTAGTTTTATTATTATTGAATTCTATTCCATTTTACAGGTCAATAATTGTATGTGAATAACAATTTTGGACTTATGGTAATGGATTCTCCCCAAATCACCAATTTTGATTCATGTTATGACTTCTCTATATTTGAAACCAATTTAATTATTATTTATTTTAATAAAATTATTTTAAATTCAGTTAATATGTAAAAAAATCAGTCATCTACATCATTCCATCATTCATTGATGAGGAAATACATGTTTTGTATTGTTCTCTTTTCAATTCATCATGATAAGAAAACCCGATTAAAGGAATACTCCCAATTTCATAACCCTTTTTGTGTAACATTCTTAATCATTTATAATCCCCCAATATTCCTATAAAATCAATCATTTTATCATGTAAATCTATCTTGGTTTATTTTGGGTTTTATATAAAATATTATGTATTTTCATCTTTAAATGTTCCTTAAAATATTCATATGACTGGAAAAAATTATTTCTTTTCTAATGTTTATTAAACATTCTTTTTTCATGTTAAATCGTTTGTTGGACACCATTTATAATGATTTGTTGCCATTTTCCATTATTAATGAATATATAATATTATAATAAATTCTTCTATGGGCAACATTATTCCCTTTGACTGCTTATTCATTGTATGTGTTGCAAGTATACTTCCCTTTGGTTTCTGATCATCATTCATTAATGATTTCATTAAATATCCATATTTTCTGTATTATGGATATGATTATTGTATTTGAAATATAAAATTTTACATAAGCTATTTTGTTTGAAAGTTTTTATTGAATGAATCCATGTATGAAAAATGCTTTTTACTTGTAGTTATATGTGAGGATCAGTTATAGATAGTACCATGATGCATCAACATCTTTCATGGGACAATTAAATTGGAGAAAAACCTTGTAGGTTCGTTTTGATGAATAAATAAATGGGTTTTACCCACATAAGTAAACCTCCTTGAATGTATAATGGTTGATGTTCTAGATACATGACTTCCAATAACTAAACATTCTTTTTATTCAGTATTTGTTAATTACATTCCATTATATTTTCACTACAAAAGAATATGAGGATGTATTTTCATTCTATGTTTATTGATAGAATGTTATTTTTCAGTTTTTTAAATTTCCATAATTCTTATTCATTATTTATTTTTCTTCACTTATTAATAATACATATATCCCTTACCTAGCATTGGATATCTCCATTTTTTCTCCAGGTTGTAAGGACGAAATCCTCAAATAAGTGATATGAATCCATTTAATTTTTTCGGTGATGTTATATGTTTAATTACATATATAATAAAAAAACCATTTATGTATCTGGGTTCTTTAATACTAGTAAATATATCGATACCCAGTGATGTTATCTATTGAATCTATACCATTGTAATAAAATGACAACTTACTATTGGCTATAGTTGTAAGGGTTATTTTAGTCCTTATACATAAATTGTGACTATGATGTGTATAATGAAATTTGTGTTCAGGAATTACTACACAATTCCTTATATTTATCAAATTATTATCATTTATCCCCCTTTCTAAAATTATATTATTAATGATTATAAGGAAATGTGAGATTAGGAATAAATCTAATTTATATTACCTTATTTGTAAATTCATAGTCAATAAATTCATTGGCATATACGCCGAGATCTATTCATATATTCGGATCAATAACATTTTGTACTTTACTATTATATTCTATAAAACCCATACATGAGTCTTTGGAATAATTTATTTACCACAGGATTACCGTTCGAATATTTCATAATACCTAGGTGAACAAATTCAAATTGACTTATGCCAAACATTATTTCTAAATGAATCTTTATCTAAATATACATAAGTATATATATATAATACCTATTGCCTTTAACTCCAATGTGTCTAAAACCATATTGGGTATATCATTGATAATTTATTTTGGATTTGTAGAAAAAATATTTATCTTCATTGAAATTGACATCTAGATTATATGGAAATCAAGAAAAAAAGAAAGGTTTGAGTGTGTAAAGATCTATTCATTTTATATTATATTCAGAGTCATGATTCTCGTTCTAGAGGTTTCTCAATCACTGATCCATTGGGATAAATATCCTTTCCTCAATTCTCTCATTCCCATAAGATGGTCCTTTTATCCATATCGAGATCATATATTTGGTTTCATGATCAACTAGAACCCTCCTATCTGGGGTTTCATGCTTAATACTTATGGTTTGTTCCATATGATAATGATGAGGGGTAAAGACACGGTTCATGATTATAGGGGTTCATTTACTTTGTTATTTCTCATCCTATTATGGGATGGGTGACTCTTTATAGGTGGAGGCTAATGTGATTCTATCGATTTATATTTTTTAGGCCCCCATAATTTCATTCCAGTTCTATGTAAGATGCACTCTTCATGTAAAAAAAACCAATTTTAGTTAATTGGAAGTTTAGTAGTTATGACTATTGACTTAGGAATTACATTCTCTCAACAACATGGATACATTACCAAAATTCTTGTAACCTTCTCAATATTAATTAGTAACTATATTTTGATACATGTTTGTGATATAAATATTTTATTTAATACCCAAGATATATAAGATAAACATGAAATAAAATTGATTAATATTCATATGGAATAATAGACTATATTTTTCTTCAATTCAGTTCATATAATTTTACTTTTCCAAAGACTTATATCATGAAATGTAAAGAAAAAGGACTCATGTGTAATGATATACCTATATTCTTCGAAATGCTTCTAAGGATTATTGGGAATCACACATTACATTGTCTATCTCACTTTTTCTTTAAATATTTTCACCATAATAACTTAGGGAAAATATATATTTATATTTCTCTCAACTTGATCAACCTTCCCTGAAAGAAAATGAAGTGTTTTCTCCACAATATTCACTTTTTAATTTTAAATTATCCTTAATTAAGTGGGTTATAAGTATATAATAATGGTACATAATGAAAGATAATTATTTATTTTTCAATTTACACATATTCATTGAAATCGTAACCTCATTCATATTTGGATTCAATTTCTCTTCAAACGCTTCTCAGAGATAAGAAATTATGTGAAATCCCAAATCTATTAATGATTTATTCACAAATCATTGCTCATTTTTGATAAAATTATGATGTAGAAATAATATGCATCATACGTGATTCTTATGTAATAATTTTTACCCCCTTTATTCTTGATTTAGCTCAAAAGGTAGTGGGGACTCCATCACCTTGAATTTACAATATCATAGTGTTCTACACAACTTCCATTATCCCTCCTTGAAAAAATATTCTAGTAAGGGAATTCTTTTTTCCAAAAATAATTAGAGTGAACTTGTTGTATTACATGTCGGATTCTATAAAAATAAACTCTAACAGATTAATAATTTTACCTTAATTGTTGTGTAGACATTACAAATAAATTAGTCAATAAATGTATCTCACTATTTTATTAATCCCTAGTATCCCCAACTAAAATATTTGGAATAGTGGGGGTCTATAGTATTATAGAGGAAATGACATGTGAAACCTCTCCTCAGTGTCCATTATATGTCTATTCCATTTCTATTAGAGTTACTAGGTAGGTGTGTGACTTTCTAAACACATTAACTCATGGATCGTTGAACTATTTTGTAAATTCATAGATTATAAAATAAAATTACTCAATGATTTACCTTTATACATTTTAAAATATTGACATGGACAATTATTTACTATAATAATAAGTTATATCAATCCATCGTTCAGATAATAACTCCCCAGTATCTGGGGGAAACCACAACTAGGTATGATGTGCACTCCCCAAACCCAGTTTTTTACAATTCATTATATGGAAGGTGTTTTGAATTATTATTTATTTGATATTTTTTTTTATTTCTCATTGAATTAAATCATTTTTTATCTAATATGAATGTACTATGTAACCACACTCCCACTAACTATGCAGTTAATAAAAAAATCATATCATCTTTAATTTAATTAATCTAAGAATTTTAGTTTACTATTTTATGTGATTTCAAAAACATTAAAATGTAGAAAATAATAATGATGATGAATTAAATAAATAAAATACCTAGAATATCTTGAGTAGATGGTATTAGTGGATCCATTTAACCTGAATGGATCATCTATGAACCTTGGGGTATAATACCAAAGTCTGGTCCGGAATTATATTGAAGACCAATCCCCAGTAAAAATGTTTCTACAAATCATCTTAGATACTACATTGTTTTGGTGTGGTCTAAATCTAACAAAATCAACATAATAAAATCATACCCATGAATATGTGATGGGTTCTTAGGATGTGAAAAATATATTCAGAATAAATATGATGTATGTATTGTCTACTATATATATTCAATGAAGAAATATGATGCACATACCGTGAAAAATATGTTAAATATTACAATCATCACACAAATATGTGACAATTAATTAAATAAAAATGTACCCATTGATTTTTTTTCAGTAAATGATCAAGACCACATGAAACGTAAAAATACATGCATGATAAGATTATATTGAATTAAATTTTATTTTATGGTCAATTGAATAAATTATATGAACTATTTAAATTAAAATAATTTTATTTCACTCTGTAATGAAGTTAATTTATATTTCATTCCAAATTAATGTAATTTTCAAATTCTAAAAATTTAAAATTTAATTTCATAAAGATTTAAAATTTTCCATGGAACCCAGAACCCCACTAAGGCCAAATGCGGGTCATCTGGACACCAAAACAGCCCATTCTAGCTCAACTATAATTTGTTTTGGTGGGTTATGGGTCATGAAGACCCATTATGGGTGGTATAAGGACGAGTAAACCCATGCGTGGTGGTTCCATGTTATGAGGACACATAAGAGGTTATTGGCATGCTCGATTGGGGTAGGGGGTTGTGTATTCCAAGTTAATGTCTAGTAATAAGTTGGTAGAGTGTTTTGTCTTCCTACATGAAAGATCCGACGAGGCCACAGTTACTTGGGAGGCCAAGGACAATGCTAGGAATCAAGGTGACTGACCACTACGATGGATCTGGGAGTAGAGGAAGATGACTTCCAGAGACCATGAATGATGTAGATGCTAAAGATTCCATGAGATCAGTGCTCTTTTAGGATACTATCTAGTGATGATGGAATAAATGGAAGGTGGGAGGCTTTAGTAGAATCATGGGGTTTCTTAGTATGGTAGGTGGTTGGTCGGCAGTTTGTAATACCTGGTGGTGGTTGCAAGCTAGCCAAGTGTGGTATGGTAGTTGGAAGGTAGGAGGATGCACAAAAAGGGGAATCCAATCCATAGTTATCACTTGTAGAGATTGTGGGGATATAATGAAATTTGACAACTTTTTAGTTATTATTTAAATGGTGTATTTTAAATAAATCGTGCATAGGAAACCAAAACATGTAATCCCCCAATTTTTCATATTTGCTATTTTTTTATTTATCAACATTCATCCCACATGCCCCCAGTTCACTTTTAATTAATTTATGTTTTTTTATCCTAGGAGGAGGTCCACCGACTCTTATCCACTATTTTAAAAAATCATAATATTATTAAGATTGGTTTTTTTATGATTCCAAAACTATTTGGAATGACTACCTATTTGTGGGAACTATTTGACCACCAGAATCTGGATAAAACCATATTGAAAGACGGACAGTGATAGGAATTTCAGCCATCCATTAAAATACTGAAAAAATGAAAAATATATCTGAAAAATAGGTTCTCCAAATTTAATAAAAATAAAAACCATGATAAATATAATTTAATTTTTTTTAATGATCGTATGTTCTCTGTTCGTGATCAGATCGATGTGTGGTAAGATTTGTTGGGACTAAAATTAAGATGTCTACATAATTTAATAAAAATTTAAATTTGTTTGACTCCTAAAATTAATATAATATCTCTAATACCAATTTAGGGTACTGAGGAATATAACATTAGTAGATTGGATGGGGATTTAGTTTTTTTACATTGATGAGTGATGTAACTACATATTTGTTTGAAAATCACAGACCGATTCAATTCATGAATGATCCAAAATTAATTTATTTAATCAAAAAACTAAATCAATGATTATATCATTAAATAATAATATGTTTTTATAAATCATTCATCATCAGTGTCACATTTTAAAAGGAATAAAACTTATATCCCTTTAGATTGTCCAAAAATTCATTTAAAATTTATAGTACTTTTGATCATCTAATTCAAGTTACTAGGGAGAGGATCTAATGAATCCTTTTACATCATGAAGATAACCTATTTTTCAATCCATTGGTCTGTATATATAAAAATTATATTGAAGACTTGGATTGGGATATTATCTCTATAGGAAGTGGGATAATGAAAGAGAAAAGCTCACAAATTCATAGGATGAATTGTACTTCACATGTGATTCCACTCCTCCTTTATTGCATGGTGCTAAATAATATTAAATGGATCCCAAACACTAAAAATATTTTTTACACTCTTAAGATGCCATAAAATATATTTTATGAACAACTAACTAGGTTATAAATTCCATTTACATTTTTATAACATTATTATTATATAATTAATATATTGCATTATTACACTGATCAATTCACTCAACATAATGTAAATGAAAATTTTAAATGAACCTTTCATAAAAAAATATTATTTGTTCATATAATATTTTTAAAAATGTTTAATTTAATATTTTTAAATAAATATAAATAGTAAATTAAAAACAAATTACTCAAAATTCAATTAATATGAATTTATTTATTCCTTTGCGATCATATATCCATGGACATATCTCAGACCCAATGGTGGGACCCAATAAATACTATACCCATATTACTAGAATAGGATGTACCTTTGAATACTCGTAGTGTGTGACCCTCTTGGACCTTATCTTAGTTGTAGTGATTATTTTTCATTTCCCCTGAAAAAATTACTACAACCCATCAAGGCCCCTAAGGAGGTAAGGAAAAATCATAGTAGTTAAAACTATTCCTTTGAACACACATCAGGTAATATAATCACTTTATCTCCTGATATCTCATTATGTAAGGTGTACTATTCTTACCATCATCCTCTATTTTATTTATTTTTCATTGAACTAACTGGATAAACATACATTATTATTCCATGTCCATGGATTTGGTAAATTTAATACCATCCCCATCTAATAGGTCGGATATATTACATCCTTTCGTAAGAGAAAATTCTATATATATTATTTAATCAATTCTATTTCAGCAATGACAGACCTGAAAAAAGCTACCTCGCAAGGAAATCAATGCTTTATGTTTTTACTTCTATCAATGTACACTATAAAAAGGTATACATTGATAATAATATCAATCTTGGAGACCATTTCACATGTACGTTGATAGGAACTACCAATGAGATCAGAATCATGTGGTGTTCTTATTGGTGGGTTGGTCCTCATGATCACGTCTATTCGAGCTCAACAAGTGTAAACAATGTGATGGGAAGTATCAATGCTTACGTGACCATAGAATCAAATAGTCATACATCATCTATGTTTAGTAGATATGGTATATCTTGCCTATAGAACATATGTTTAATTTTAATGTAATAGTATCTCGAGGATCTCATTATATCAAACAAACTACAACAACCTTTTCATACGAAAATATTATCTATAGAAATTATCATTTAAATAGGTCATGTAAAAATATCAATACTGTTGTGGTAACGGTAAATCATGTATAACCCATAATATAAATGATATGGTAATTGAAATAGCTATTTCTGTTGGGTATGTGGCACCATGTATTCAAATAGTTTTCGAATAGAAGATAAATTCCAAATATGTTATGACAACATTTTTAGTTCATCATAATTTTATGGAAGAATTATATATTGAAAAAATTTCCAAATTATTTTTATTTTTCTGATTTTCATTTCAAAAATGAATATTGATATATTTTTAATTTACATTTTTTTAGAAATTACACTAAAAACATGTAAAGTATAATTTTATTAAAAAATACTAAAGAAATACTTGAACCATATGTGTGATTATTTATTTTTGGAAGGATTCAATATTAATTACTTGATGATGACAATCCAAGATGAAAATTCATATTATATTTAATCATTTTTAAATAATCTTACCTAGATATCATGGGACACATTCAATAAAAATTAATGTGAATCCATTGAGGCTTTTATAGAGTGTTTTGTCTATATAAGGAGATGTTTCTTTCTTCTTCCGATTTACAAATAGGATTAACAAGAAAAATCAGGTCTAGATAATTTTTTTAAGAATAGTTTATATATTCTGATATTAACAGAGAAATATAAATTCATGTTTAATGATATAATTACATTTCCAAGTTGGTAGAAAGTGGTTTCAAATACCGAAAATCTTGATTTGGACTACCCGTTGTCAATGATATTTTTTTTAAGTTTGAGAAAATATTATAAAAGAATAAGACATTAAGAAGGCAATTATTAGTATACTTATCTTCAATTTTACTTTGACATTGGATAAATTTTCAATTTCTTTGGAAGAATTGTTTGAAATATATTTTATATATTTTCCACTAACTCCATTATTTCTTTTAGATTTTATAAAATTTAAATCTAAAAAAAATATTTTCATAATTATTTATAAAATGAATCAGACTGAAAATATAACACAAAATGTATATATTTTATGTATTTTCATTGTATTCAATTATTTTACAATGAAAAAATGGGAAATATATACTATAAATATCCATTATTTTTATATATTAGATTATTTATAGAGTTTCATAAAATAGAATATGAAATGTTTTTTCAATTATATATCAATGCTATAAAATAAATTTATGTTGAAAAAAATATTCTATGAGAGACATCTAAATAGACTTTTAGTGCAGTAACTAATAGAGGAATATGTGGAAAATAAATCACACATCTAAGATAGTAATAGAAATCTATTTATATGTAGATAATTTCTATAATGAGATTAATGTATCAACAAAAAGGAGATGACTTTGTAGAGAAACCATCTGTAGTTCCTTCTATAGAAATTCATATATTAGTGGATGGAAATATTGATATGAAAACTAAGAGGAAGTAATATGAAATTTCAATTTTAGAAAAGGATGAAATGAAGAATCCTAAAATAGGTGAGAATATATTGAAGGATTCCGTGTAGAATGAGAAAGAAATAATAGATAAATTGAAATATCAATAGAAATAATAACATTTGATGAAAACAATAGTTAAATATTGTGATATAAAAAATCTTTTTTATAACCATAGTAGTATTCTAATGTATAATGTTGATGGAGGAAAGAAAAATAGTGAATAAAAATAGATAAGAGACATGGAAAATATGTTTTTGAAATAAAATAAAAAGGAATTTTACTTTATAAAGATAAAGAAAATATAGATTTAAAAATAAAAACTCATTGAGTATCTTTTATGGAACATTATGTTTTATAAATTCAATTTATGAGAATGAATGATTTGAAAGGAAAAAAATATTATTTCTCTTAATATTTCTTTGAATGCATCCTCGCTATTTTCTCCATGAAGGTTTACTGGAACTCCTACTGAAAATCCATCTAATGTTATAATATCATATGTTCCACCATTTTAGTCTCAATAATATTTCTTTCTATAGGATTATTTTATAGAGGTAATTCATATAAAAATTTAATTTAAATTAATTAAAATGTTAAATTTTAAAAGATTACACTATATGATTTTCCCCTCTCAAAAAATCATTGAACACATTCACAATAGTTACTTCTTCACCATCAAATAAATTCTATCCCATGTCAATCTGATCGAAAGTAATTTCAATTTCATTTTATTTCTCAATGAGTTCTTATAAGGTAATTATTGATAAATGAAATTCTATAAATGGTGATTCAATTAATAATAAGTATTCCTATTTTAGAAATCCTAAATAATTTGAATCATATTTGAATATATCTAATTACTAAAATAATAAAACAAATTAATAAAATAAAAAACATTAGTAACCACTAAATCCATTGATAAAAAGTTTCATCATTTCCTAATTATGAAAATAAGAACGATTCAAAAATTTATAATGATTCCTGTAAGTATTTTAAAAATGAGAGTCCTTCAAATTGGAATTCATCATGTAAAGAATCACCAATATCAAATTTAGTTGATATATTTTGAAGATACATTTGATTATTTTTGTTAATTATATTTTTATATTTTTTAATATCTTGGTCATGAATGTTTTTTTTGTCTTAGGTAAGTGTGTTTTACAAGATATTGTTATAAAACCTTCATTATGTATTACTACTAAAGAAGTTTAAAAAAGAATCATTATTTAGTAAGATGATTTTTTTAATCTCCCTGTTCATAATATCATTAACATATTGACAATCCATTCAATGTTTATATGACATTTTAAAAAGATAAATAAGTTTGTTTCCAAATAATTATTGTGTTACAGGATGTATAATGTTCACCCTAAGATATTACAGAGTTGTAAAAACAAAATAGACAATGAAATACAATGTATAATAGAAAATGTCTACCGAAAAAAAGGCATATAAAGGTTTTGTTAAAATAGTTTTTATGAAGTTCCAATTTTAAGATAATGAAGATGAATTTTATAATCTATTTAAATTTATGAATTCATGAGGATCCTACTAAATGATGGTTTTTCTCTAATGGAGACCTAGTTGATAGGTGAAACATTTCATCAAAAAGTTGTGTGTATAGTTCATTAGACATTAAAATGTTTTAAATGATGATAGAATGAGTTACAATGGAAATATGTTTAGAAATTCCATTGGACCAATAAGTATGAAGAAAGAAGTATAAGTTTATTGGATAAATAATCATGGGAATTTCTTTTGATAGTGAGATCAATTTCTATCAAACCAAATTTTGTATAATTTTAACTAGTTAAGATCTTGAGGAATTAATAGATGGATGAAGATAAAATGGATAATTATAATTTCACATGAAATAATTTTCCCAAATGTTGAAAAATTATGAGACTTGTGAATGAATTCTTATATAATCCTTGAATTTACAAAGGTTGAACCTGACAGAGATGTACAAAATTTATCAGATAGAGTAATCTAGATAGACATTTGTTAAATCCATCAAATAGAATATATATGTAATGAGAACCAAAAATATGAAGTTTAGTGAATGAAACCAACATAATTCTAAAATGATAATATTTCAAAGGGATTATAGACTTAAAAATACTAAAATATACATTCTTATGAAGAGGACCCAAAAAATATTACATTAAGTATTTATTTAGATCATTACATAAACATTTTGATGTACATAACAAAGATGACTGCATAATTTTCATTCAATTTAATTATCATTTCATGATTAAGATTTTTGATAAAGGGTTATTTTTTAAGAAACCTCATGAAACATCTAAAATACATGAGATGAATATAATGAAATTTTGTTGTGTGGGAAAAATATAATTTTGAGGTATGGGAGATGAGAATATCATCTGGAAGTGAACATATATAAAGGGGTTACATTACAATATGAATTTTCACTATTTATACATGAGAAAGAACCAATGTTATGAATATTTAATTAGAGTAAAAAAAAATTAGTATATAACCAAGGAGACACTTGGTTGGGTAAGAGGCACCAGTTAGAGGTGTGTTATACACAAGTGCACCAGATAAAGGATTAACAGAAAAAATTCTACTGGACAGAGGTACTAGACTAAAGTGTACTAGTAAATGTTATACATGATTTAATATGGGGTATATAGGAATAATGTGTAGTGGATATAGGTACATCATATGGAAACCTATTAGGTATGGTTCATATGTGTACCAGAAATAGATCTTCAAGAAAACGGTTTTTGATTTGGGTTGACTGTTTTCTTATCATGTATTTACAAGGAACAAAAGAAAATATTTTTATTAATGGGATTAATTATAATTAAAAATTAGGATATGGAATAATATTAATGGAAGTGTTCAAAATTTTATTCACATATTAACATAGTAAATCTCCATGAACCGACATGGGTCACCATGTCATGGACGTAGTCACCCTAACATGGGAGGAACCATGTAAATATTTTGTTCCATAATTTACTTTACTATATTTTCAAATGATTATGGTTTATATATAAATTTAAAATACATTAGAACTCCAAAAATATACCGACGTTAATTTTATGAGAAAATAAATTATAAAATATCACCATTGATCAAACCCCCTATAGGCTGTCCTAAAATTTGTGGGAACATCAACATGTATAAGAGCCTCCATGTTACCTCTACAAGATCATTAGATTTCTTATCATGGATAGCTAGAACTGAGATAATAATAGTGGCCTTTATATCTTAGATTAATTTTATTCCAAAGATACTGGAATATAATGAATCTCTATGTTCTATCTCTTTTTGTTGAGGTGATTTATAAAACTACAGTTGGGTTACCAACCATTGAGAATGATGCAATTATGACATTCAATATAAAAATAAATCTTCCAATTTATGGGAAATCTAAAATTCTATTCTTATTTTCGTGTCAAAAAATTATTATATGAAGGTGAGAGGACAAAATAATCTCATAGACATTGGAAAAAATATTAATTCCTCTTTGATGTAAATAAAAAATTGAAAGAAGAATAAAATACAATATAGTGAAGTAGGTTCAAAGACACTAGGATGAAATAAGATGAAAAAAATTGAATTCTAATTCACCTGATTTAATCAAATAGTTTGGATCATTATAGAATTTGAGATGTATCTAAAAATTATACTATTTCTAGGAAATTGACTAAAATATTTTATATCATGTATGAAAATAAAATATCATTTTTAAAAGATAAAGGTTTTTATCCCTTAATGAAATGGAAATTTTTTTACTGCATATGGGATGAGGAAATATATTAAAATACAAAAATAAGATTTATGGATTAACAAATTTTAATGATATATATAAAATAAAAATAAGAGATAATGAAAATGAGGATGTGTCTTATAGAGATTCTAAATATAAATAACATGATACTAAGATTAATTATATAATTATGTCCCTTATCTGAAAAATTATCGAAAAGGTAGAGTAATATACAAAGGAAAACTCCCACATAAATATTTTTAGTGTGGAGGGATTGGATTTTTTTTGGAATTCTATGAAAAATAATTTTTCAGAGTATATTAATGATTTTGATTGAATGTCTTGCTATAATAACTAGATAAAACCATCCAATGAATATTTGAAATACACTAGAACAAATAAAATGTTTAGTGGAAAAAATATGTATATAGATTAATACTGTTTACTATAAATATTTCCAAAACTATTCATGATAATATGAATCAAAAAAAATGTTCAGAACCATATATGATAATGTTGAATGAATGGATGATTCTTCAATGTATAGAGAGAGATAAGATAAAGAATCTTATAGGGAATATGAGCTGAGATCAGAAAAGCTGACATGTCTTGAGGAAAAAAACACAATAAGGAATCAATAATATTGAATAATGAAATTGAGAATAAGGATAAAGGAAAAGTATATTTATTAAAAAAATTAAATAAGGGTTTATCTAATAGATTAATAAATAATTGTTGAAATCTAAAGAACAAGGAAATATGGTGAATGATCCGACGAAAAGCTACCTATTTAAGGAGAATAGATATTCAATATTAAATAAATATGTATCAAGAATAAAATATTAAAAAAAAACATAATGATAATTTCATAGTAGCTTGGAAGGATAAATTCAAATCATCTTAAACTACTAAAAGATCTTTTTTTAATAATTACGCAATATCTACACCCATCAAATATAGAATTTCATCATATTATTCTAAGATTTTAGTTATAATTAATATTTATGGTGAATTCTTAGTTTATGAAAGGATGTGAGATACACTTAAAATCAATGAATTTTAAAAATAACCTCTAAAAGAAGGTTTCACCATTATAATGGAAATCATAGGTATGATGTTTTATATAACATCAATAAACTAATTTTTGGAAAAACAACATATTTTTGAAGATCAAGGTTTAACAAATATTGTTGTTGTTTTGGTATATTTGGAAATATTACATATGGTTATCATAACAAAATTTCTCTCCTAGGGAGTTGGAATTAACAATGGGTATGAAATAGTAGAAGTAAATATAGTTACTATCTAAAGTCGTAGGGTAAAAAATATTAATGGAATCAAAAATTAAAAATGTTTCAAGGAAAAATTAATTCGACTAATAATAAGAATATTGTAGAATGTGTGACTACCCATGCCACTATGGAGAAAAATTTATGAAAACACATTCATGAAACAATTAATAATCTAGAAAAGAAAATGAATATATGAAGATATAGATTTAATAAATAGATTTTATTGATGAGATTGATGAAAATTATAAGAAAATGAAAAAAACCAAGGATTCTTATTGGTGATTGTTTTTCACATATGATATGTGATGAAAATATCTTGAAAAACATTTTATAACATGAGGTAAGAGAAATTACTTTCCTAAATGATAGTTTCTTTAAAATAATAGAAATTATTATGATCGATATTAAATAATTGATTCCGAATTCAATTAATGTCATAATTGTTTATGGGATTATGAATAAGATATGTAGTGTTAAAAACAATTATCATGGTACATATGTAATCATTATGAAATAACCATATATTATATGATGGTTTAATGATGAAAACAATGTTACTAAGAGATAAGGAACTAATGAAAATCATTATGAGATTGGAGATCCTTTTAATTCATTTTGTCTATGAAATGTGGATGAAATTAATATCTGGAACTTAATACTTGGTTATATTTGAAATAAAATCCTGAAAAACATTTTAATGGAACATTTAGTAGTTTAATTACAAAAATTAAAATGAAAATGTGATCTTGCTTGTGAAACATATAGAAATGAAGTACAAATAATGAAACAAATTTTAATTATGAAATTAAATATTTTATATATTTTTAATATATATTTTCATTCTATATGTATTTATAATAATTTATTAAATATTTAAATGTGAAATTAAATACTCCATCCAAGGATATGGTAGGTCGTTCACACGCATGAATGTTATTTCAACTTTATTATCATATTTAAAGGAAGAAAAGTAAAATTATATATCTATATATATATATATATTATAATTATATTATAAATATTATTTCATAAATACAACATATTATTAATTGAATCATCCTCAATAAATTCTTTATACATTGTAAACTATTGACATCACATTGAGGAGGCGACAGTCCACACATCCAAAAAATTATGTTTTCTTATTTCCAAAAAATGAAAGAATGATGGAATATATTATATAATAATTAATGTGGTTTAAATACATCATAAATATAATAAATATCATATAATAATATTATTTAAATCATTCTTCCCAAACTTGAGAGGTGGTAATGGGAAAGAGGTGACATCTGTTCGGGAGGCAGTAGTTCTCCGTACACACGAATGATGATTATGTATCCCATTTGATAGAAGAGTGTGAATTTTTTAGGTAATAACATTAACATAACAAAACATAGGTGTATTTAATATACATATTATATTATTTTAAAATGATATAAATTAAATTTATGGGTGCAAAATAGAAATAAAACAAAAGTGCAAGTTGAAGAATGTAACCACTTCTTCGAGTAACTCCTTTTGGTTTGCAGAAATTGAAACACATGGTCTTATTTATTCCAATATTTAGTAATTTATGTTTAGATAAACTATTTTTTAGTTTATTTATGAATGTATTGGGTGAGATAATAAATATTTATATGTGTATATATTTGGGTATATATGGAGGTTAATTATAATTTTGGTGAGTGGAAAACATGTTAATATCAAAATAGTAAAAATTATTGGGAGGTATCCCCTACATCTTGTGCCTCCAATAGTGAAAAAGTATTAATAACATATGATAAATGGTAGAAATATATCCATCCAATGTTGTTTGGAAATTTATCTATGTAATTTTACCCCTTATGTTTAGTGTTAAACTAATATATAAACTAATTTTTAACTTAATTGCTGTAATAAATATTCATTGATATAAACAATATCTATGTTCAAAACCTATATTTATCATATTATAAATTTCAAATTATTCTTATTCCAAATACCTGATCAATTTTCCAACATTCCAAAAACATAATTAGTATAATTTAATTTAAAATTATTCCTACAGGCAAGACCAACGAATGTGTTTTTAAAGTAAAATGTCACAAATGTGTGAAATGTTTTTATATAAAGTATCAATGTGATATTGATTAAAATGAAAAAAATGTATTTAATGATATATAATTTAAAAAATTATAATTTAAAAAAAAAATTAAAATATACGATTATTATAATCTTAAATTAGGCAAAAATGCAGATTGTAACTAAAATTCAGTTTTTTTATTCTTCATCAAAAAATGAAACTACTAATGATAATAATAAAAATGAACACTGGGATAATTTTGAGGTTATAATTTATGAAAAAGTATATATTTTAAATTATAATTTTTAATAGTGCCCAAATTGTATTTTAAATAGTTTCACCATTAAAAAGTTTTAAAATTATCTTTTAGGAAAATATATATCTTAGTGCGTAAAATCGGATTTAATCATATCAATTGTCGAGAAAAAACATATGATGAATATACATTTTTTATTGAATAATATATATACATAAAAATCACTAAAAACATTCCTAATATTTTTAGAGTGTAATTTATTGTGATAAAATTATTTTGTACATAGAAAAATAATGTATTATAAATTGAATTTATTTATTTTCAAATTGTTCTTACTACCATTTATAATTGATTATTATCCACATTTTTCATTATGAAAATTATATTTTCATAATTTATTTAATCATATTCATACCCACTATTCCAATGAATAGTTTTTATATAGCATAATAATAATAATAACGTATTATATTATGGTAAAACATTGTCATGTGTGTAACATAAGTTTTCAAAGGAGCCCGACATTATGTGTAACAAATTCCAAATATAGTGTCTCATGTACCAAATGCTAATAAATTTTTTGGTTATAGTGAAATATTAACTTGATGTTTCATATAAATAAAACATAACATGGTGTATCATGGAATGCATTCCATCAGTGAAATTGTATTTACTTAAAATAATCATAAAAACTCAAGGGGTAATATTATACCCCCTCCCCCCAAAAAATGAATTTAATTCACAAAATCCCTTAGGTTTATAATAGTTTTAATACATGAAAGTAAATTTCATATCTACCAAGGTTATAAGGATTATTAAT
This sequence comes from Viscum album, assembly GCA_963277665.1. NCBI lineage: Eukaryota > Viridiplantae > Streptophyta > Magnoliopsida > Santalales > Viscaceae > Viscum > Viscum album. The sequence goes on along the minus strand of OY728129.1, from coordinate 1,111,644,865 downwards.
AAAGATTTATTTAAAAAAACATCGTAAATATAATGGTTACCAAATGTAAAGCATAACATGATTTCCACAAAGAATAACATTAGAGGGATATGAAAACATGGTCATGGAAGAAAATAATAACACCCAAATACTAATAGAGAGTAATTGAGAATGTTTATCAGTAGAAGTTGGTTCACTAGATATCAATTAATACCCAATTCTATAAACCAAAGAGGTGTGAATAAAATCATTTATATCATAAACAATTATTATAACAATTCAACTTTTTATTTCATGATCATTTTCTTAATGTTGAATAATTTTTATGAGGATAAATAGTTTCTTAATTCCATTACATTTTGTAGGAATAATATCACCCATTTATTATACCCTTATATATTTCCACTTCATATCTAACTCCATGGAATGAAAGTGAATTTTTTATTACTTAATAACAAATATATCAGGAGATCCATAATTTAAATGATAATTCATTCTATCTATCTTTAATCATAATCACACAAAAATTGTTATCATAGGTTTTCTAGTATTTATAAATAATCACATGATAAGATAATACTTTAATCCTTAAAACATAATATGATGTTTAGTTTAAAACAATACATAAGTTGTTAACATTTAAACCCACTAGAAATATGAAAATAGTAAATATAAATAAAGTGGGTCACTAAATGTCTCAAAATCACCTTAATATTGATATCCGGTATACCATCAGTAGATCTTGGTTTTCACACACCAATCATGTTAATAACTTCATCATGTATTTTTATGAAACATTTTAATAACCAAAATTTCCCAAGAAAACATAATGAATACATAAATTCATCTTCATTACATACATAAGTCACATATAATTGGATATATTTATTAAATCTATACATGATTTACCCGACATTAGTGATAGAATAAACCTAATTTTAAATAAACCATTAATCACTTCCAAGATAATCAATACTATCCAATACACTTTATCTATATCAATAATATGTTTAATCAAACTAAACATAATTTTCTCAACATTTTGAACTTATTAAGGGATACCTTCATATATTCATGTTTTTCTCCAAAAAAATATTACCTTTATATTAAATCTGTTTTTCTGGTCCACCAATACCATTTAACATATTCTTGAAAACCCATAATGTAAAACTTTTAGAAATTATAGTTCTGTATTTCATAATTAATATAACATAATCCTTGAAATCAAAAAAATAATACATTTATCATTCCACCTCTTCATTAATCAATTGACAAGGATTCATTATATTATTCTTTAATGCTACTTCATGGTCACAATTTAATCATATTATATTCATCATGAAACAAATAACCACTACACATACCAAAGTTCTAATTATCATCGTTATATTTCACCAATGGGCGTAAATTTTCTTTATTCCCACAAATTCCACATTTAATGTATTCTTAAATTGATAATACCTTAGAGAGGAAAATATTCCTATCAAATACATTATCCACCAATTTAACAATCCTTTTGATGTTACATACTTTGTTTCCATCATTCCTATAGTAAAACAATACTGTACATACCTCTAAATATCCACTTGGGTGTTTCTTCCCACATTATTTTCAAAAAGGACACTAACTCTTCTTTCCACTATGGTCTCAATTACTAAAATTCTCAAACAAATCTATAATTATCTTCCTTTTTGATTATGAGAGTTGATTAAGGCACACATTTTTAACCATGTATATTAAAAACTAGCCAGGAATGATCACAACATCCATCACTCTATTTATCATCCCATTTGGTTGCACATCCAAAAATTGTTTTCACATTTGGGGTTATCCCAGTTCCTTCTAGTTCCCACCATTGAAAAAATCTAGGAAACATACTATGATAAACATCAATCATTGTGGAGAACCATACAATCCTGTCAAATCACATATATATTGTATAAATTTTTACACATTAATTTATTTATGACAACTTATTTTCATCCAAGGACATTCATAATCATATTATATTTAAGAATTTTTTAATGGTTCATAATGTGGTTGGTAATTCCAAAAGTATATCCTTTGGGGGTGTCTACATAGGTGTCCAGTTTGGCCAGTTTTCGTGCACCATTTCAAGAATGAGTCTAGATCAATATAGTGGTTTCAAGGATATTAACCCTATGTATATATATTCTAGATCAACATCTACTTATATTGTACAATGATGTATTAAATTGCTTTTAAATTACCCTTTCAATCAATTACCAAAACCCTAGAACATTTTCCTTAACATTGAATCATCTTCAGACTTATCCTTAAAAAATAACTATAAACTTCATTATAATTGTCTCTTGGTATCTCACTAATTTATTTTCATTATAGCATCCAAATTTTGAACAAACGTTACCTTTAAAACGTACTATAGAAACATAAACTTAACATAAAAGGTTATTACATAATTTTAGATGAATATTTATCACATTTCAATGGTACATGACCATGGACCATAATATTGTTTTTGGATACATGATACAAAATATTCTTACATGGTGTATTATCATCAATGTTTTCCAAAAGGATCATCCAATTTAGTATTCCAACATAAAATTATTCTTCATAACCAAGACAAAGAAACATAAGAATGAGTGAAATTAAAATGCTCAATAAGAGTAAATAAATGGGATACATAAGCATAACATGGGCATAAAGTTATAAGAACATGAGAATAACATTTTAATATCATACAATTCATACCAAAGGACATATTACATAGTAACGTCATAAATATTTTCAGATATAAGTCATGAAACATAAGAGAATCAAGATGATAAGACATTTAATCATAACATAGTAATAAGGCATGGAGTTTTGGATAATGAAAAAACATTTAAAATGACTTCCATAGTAGTCAAAGACTACTACCAAGTCCATATTAGTGGAAGAAGTTCATTCTCTAAACCATATTAGTAGTAATGGTTCAATACCAATACCATATTTGCAGACTATTTCCTTATCTTAAAGGGGTAAACTCCAAGTTCTAGCACTATATTACTAAAAAGGGATCACTTCACGTTCTATCCATGTATTACTACATCATTTTCACATCACTCTATAGATATGTATTATTGAATTGGGTTCACTTTGCATTCTACCTCTGTATTATTGAACCAGATTCACATCCCATTAAAGCACTATATTTCTGAACTGGGTTTACATACATTTTCTACCATATATTACTAATCCAAGTTCACTTAACATAACATCCCTGTATAACTGATCAAGATTCACTTCACATTCAAACTTTTTATTACTCATCCAGGCTCACTTCTAATTCCAACCGTGTGTTACTGAAATGGGATGACTTCCTATTCTTGCATTATATTATTGAACTAGGATCACTTCCCATTCACTCTCTATATTATTAAATCATCTTCATTTACAATTACAGTATTTTTTACCCCAATATATATAAATAATTACCTATTTCATTGGAGGGAGATATATGTGCCTCCCGTCATATGATGAAATCACTTATACGTGTTCTACAAGATAATAAAAAACAATTCATATGAAAACCACGGAAATGTAATGGGTATCTTAAGTATTTCATTATATCATAACATATGGTAAATTTAAAGGATTAATAGTAATTTAATCATTGAATAAACCATGAAAATAAGAAGGGTTCATAAGTATTTAAACACATTATAGCCCATGGAAGAGAAACTGGTTTCTTAATAAACTTTTCATCATAAAAATTAACCATTAAAATGAATAATAATAATTTTCACCGTATATCATATCGCCCTTAAATCCAAAACTATATCAAATTATTTCATCTTAGATGGAGAAGGATTTCAAAAGATCACTTGAATCTTCTTTTAAAAAAAATACCATTTCAATGAAAATAACTTTTTGAGAGACAAATAATTTTCAAAATCATTTTATTAGGGGACTAATTAGAAATTATATAAAGTAATATTTTATATTTTTTAAAAAAAATTCAGGAGAAAAAAAAACATTCCCCATTAAAATATTATATTTAAATAATAAAACATTTTCAAAACCTTTATCATTGATAAAAAAGATGGAAACTTTTAAAGTAATTTTTGAAAACATTTTTACAAATATGTTAAAAATTTTAACATTTTAAATAGATATTTTATTTAAAATTATGTTAAAATATAATTTAAAATATTTGTAGGAAATTTTAAAACTTCATGTGTTTTGAATAAGATATATTTTCGACCGAATAGATAAATAAGGACGGAATTCTATTAAAATAGTGTATTAATTATATAATGTTTTGAAAAGTGTAAAATGGTAATATTACATGAATACATCATGAATAACCATATTAAGATAATATTAATGCTCATTATTGAGGTAAATATCATAATATTTCATCAATAAAATCATAATCATAAACAATCCCGACAAATGATGAGTTCGGACCAATAAACTGCTACCTCTTTGGTAAAAGTGAATAAAAATCCCAATGAAAGGATAAAATTTTATTATGATTATAATATAAATTAAATAAGGATATTATTGAAATTATACAACAAAATGGAAGTATATAAACCTTGTAAAATAATATAGGCGCATAACATAACAATTGTCTCATATAATGAATGTTCATACAATATTCTCTTACTACTTTGGTGACTTTGAAATTGTATCCCCAAGTAAGATAAATCATAAAATGGATATTTGAATGAAATTTTATTTCTAATAATTATAAAATAAATTCATGGGTAGTACATATACCACATACAAAATATTTGATGAATGTAAAATGTGTCTCACATAAGTAAAGAGTGAGTAGAACATCCCGTATTCATTGAATAACTTTTGAGTCATGAGATCCATGAAAGAATAATATCAATTATAAACACTAACATAATGAATTAAAGGAAATTCATTATTTAAAATATCATACTATATTATAAAAACCACACAAAATAAACAATTGGCGAATATGGTATATGTATCACAAAAATAAAAGTGAGTCTTGAAATCCCTCTACCTTAAGTCATGACTTCCTTAGTACTAATTCTATACTTTGGTATAGTAAATATAAGTTTATTATAATTCATTATTAAAACCATAATCATTTATATTATAACAGATAATATTTCATTATTACATTATACTACCCATTTACTAACAATTCCATGTTAATTTTACGTTTTAGTTATTAACTTCTTTGTTTTTTGTATATGTTTTGAATTTTTTCTTTGGTTCTAGAGATTTTATCATGATTTAAACATTTGTGGAATTATATCCATGATATATATATCTTATATATTCAGAATAATCTTATTTATAATAATATATAAAATATTGAAATTGAAAATGAAATAAATCATTCATGGATATGGTATGTTTTATGTTCGCTTGGACGTTGTCTAAATTTTCTTGTCGTATTGTCAATAATAAATGAAATTGATAAATAGACAGATATATATATATATATATATATATAATATCATTTACATAGATTTATTATTTCATAAATATCTCATATTTTTTTATAAAACCATCCTCAACAGAAATCATTTATTTTTTGAACGAATCACATTGCTTTGTGGAGGTGGTACTCCATACGTCTGCTAAGGATGTTATATTATTTGAAAAAAAATTAAATAATGATGTTATGTTCTATATTGTTTTTTCAAATTCATAAATAAATACTAAAAATAATATATATTATATAGTAATATTATGTAAATATGTATTCCAAGCCATTGAAAGTGGTAATTGAAGAATGAACGACATCGGTTTGCGAGGCAGTTGTCCACCGTACACATGAACGATGATTACTTATCTCATTTGATTGAAGTGTGTATTTTTTTAGGTAATAAAAATAATATAAAAATTTATAATTATATTTAAGATACATTTTATTATTTAATAATAATATAAAAATAATTAAATGGGCTTAGAGAGAAATAAACGGAAGATATTTTTGAAGAACATTACCACTTCTTTCGGTAAAGCCTTCAAATTTTCACCAAAGGTCTTCATTTATTTTCCTTATTAACAATCTGATTATTACTAGATAATTATATTCATTTTGGGATTTTATTTGGGAATTATTTTGATGATCAAAATGGATTGGGAGTTATGATGAGAGGGGGAGAGGTGGCGGGCTTTTATAAGGGAGGTCAGTGGAAACCTTAAAAATATAAAAAATGTAAACACTATTGGATGTTATCCCTTACATCGTGTGTCTAAAATAATGAAACATTTATGGAATAATAGTTTCTATTTGTGAAATATTTTTATCAATTGTTTTACAATTTTCTAGGAAATTTTACCCATTAATATTAATGTTTAACCAATAAGTAAACTCGTTTACAACTTAGACACTGAGATTAATTTTAATTTCTTTCACAAATATATTTTTTATCAAAAATTAAGTTGAACTTAATATATATTATAAATTAGATGAATAAGAATAAGAAATCAATTTTTCGAATTTCTAATCACATAAATGGAATAATTTAATTTTAAATTAATCTCGTAGATGGGATGAAACAATGATTTTTTAAAGTTAAAATTTTAAAAGATCAAAATGTTTTTATATCCAATTTCAAAGTGAATATAATTCCAATAACCTAAATAGTATTTAATAATGTGTAACTAAATGAATTATACTTTAAAACTAATTTAAAATATAATTTATCTGTATAAATAATTTATATTAAAATGTAGTTTTCAATTAAATTTTCCTTATTTCTCACTATTCATAAAAAATGAAACTTCTAAAAAATACAAAAACTCACATCAGGATAATTTTTAAATTATTATTATAAATTGAAGTTTATTTTTTAATATTGTTTACAATAGAAGAAAAATTTATATTTCAAATTGGTTCACCAATAAAATGTTGTTAATTAACAATATAGGAAAATACATCTTTTTATGCTTAAAATTGGATTTATTCATATCTATTCTTTTGAAAACAAATAATATCATTTTTATATATTTTATTGTATATAATATATCTATATTTGGTAAAAATATTTCATTTAATGTGGTTTTTTTAATTTATTATGATAAAATGAGTTTGTACATTGAAAAAATTATTTTCAAAAAATGAATTTCGTTATTTTAAAATACTTATAAATATCATTTATAATTAATTGGTAACCAATGAATAATTTATAAAAATATTATTTTAAAATTTTATAAATCTAATTCATACTCTTAATTCAAATGGATATGTGACAACTAATAGAATAATATTCTTAGTAAATTGTTGTTAGGTAAAACTCAGTCTTGTGTGTAATGCAAGCTATTAAAGAAACCGAGTATTGTGTGTAACACCGTCCAAACATTTTTTTTGTGTGTAAAAAATATTTTATAGGTTTTTTGTGTGGATAAATTTTAACGATTGTTTTAGTATAAATAAATCCTAACAAGGTGCAGTGTTCAATACTATCCATAAATGAAATTTAATTTATTAAAAAGAAAAAAGTTAATTCCTAGAAATAGTGGGTGTTACAGTTTTTAAGGCAGTTACAATAATGAATGATTTAATTTTATAAAACAATATTAAATCAAATTGAGAAAAAATATACTGGTATTTTGTTTCATGATTGGAAGGAATTAATGTTTTAGGGAAAAAATAGGCATTTATAATTAATCACAATGAATAAGGGTAGTTTTTAGGAAATAAATCATGACTTTTAAAGAAAGGTTTCTTGCATGTGGAATGTTTTGATTTTGTAGAAACACTTTCCACTATTCTATGACTGGAAACAATATGAATGTTCTTAGAAGTTTTTAATCATCAACCTGAAGAAATATAATAGATGAACATTTATACATTTTCTTAAATAGATAAATTGAAGAATAATTTTATATCGACCAACCTAGTGGGTTTATAATTAACAAAGAACGATATATTTACTAATATAGAGAATTAGTTTTATGGGTTGAAACAATCCCTTCATGATTTGTATTCAATATTTGAAATTTTCTAGAAGCGGTTACATTTATAAATGAATAGTTGATAAAAATATTTATGTGATGGAAATAATATTACGTATCCTAATTTTAATTTTTGATATTGATGATACAATATTTCCATGAGAAAAATATAAAACATATAATTTTTTTGATAACATGAAAAAAAACATTCATATGTCAATTAATGGATATTTAACTTAATTTATAGTATTATAAGTTCAACATAATGATAAATACATCATTATATCACAATAAAAGTATTATAAAGAGTTTTTAAAAAAAATTGGCATAAAAATCCAAAAGATGCTTCTAAACTAATTTATATTGGCATAAGAATCTGTAAAGACAATGTTGGGAAATTTTTTACTTATATGGAATTGTGAAAGTTGGTACATATTTTACTCTGACGCCCAACCTCGTGACTAGAAATTTTATAATTTTTAACATTGAGTGGTAGATATCAAATAGATCTGAAGTAATCACACATGTTAGATGCGAAAAGAACAGTTAGGCATGCTAAAGGAACATAAAATTATTTCATGATGTATAGAAGAAGTTAGAAGAAAACATTTTTGGGTTTTATTAATGGTGATTATGATAGATATTGAATTCATAGAAAATCAAAATCCGTATGAATTTTATTTGGGTGGAATTTGTGTAAAATGGAATAGTAAGACTATTTTTTAAAAAGGTTGGGGTTGAAGCCTCATTTTATTATTAAAGCAACAAAAAAACCACTTTAAATTGGGTAAAGGGAGATCCATTACATATCTCGAAGGTCCAGTGGGAATGAAGCTTGTAACCTAGCACGTAGGACCGAATTCTTGTCCCAAGGCACATTATGTGAATAGTTCTACTACAGTGCCACACCGTACCAGCCACTACTATAGGGCCCTGCCACCGCTACACTGTATTTTTTCCGCTACACTACATTATATTGCTACAATACCGATGTAGTACTTATACATTGCTACTATAGTACGGATACAATACATTTATATTATTGTTATAGTGCTTCTACAGTCCATGTGCCCAATGAGGTTTGAAACCCCATTTTTAATACAGGATTATGAGGTGCTTACTAATAAGACATACCACACCTATACTACAATAGTAAGACTTAATGTTCTATTACATTGATTACAACTTAATAATAATATGTTTCCACCACTCGAGATTATACTTAAATGATATGGATGAGATTTTAGTTGGAATATTTGAGAGTGAATGTTATAAAACCATTATTGAATATTGATACTAATCAATGATCCATTGATCTCTCCAAAAATACATTATAATATTCTAAATCAACAAAAAATGATATTGAATTATATTTATTTGAGGATAAATCTTTTATTAGAGATGATATTATTGATTAAATGTAAAAAATTAACAAAATTTTATGTTTTCAAAAAATATATACCATGGTAAATATTTGTGTAATTGAGGATGCAGTTACATGTTTATCTTCCATGGATGACATTATAAACTTCTTAAGACCCCCCATAGTTCTTTATATTTTTTATCCAATAGGGATCAGAAATTAAAACTCAATAATCTATTTTCTGTGAATATGAAACTAATATATTTCATAAAATGGAGAGGAAAATATTGAGGGGGTGTTTAACTTATCATGGAAACAATATTTCATTTCATAAAGGGATGAAATTTCATTAATAATTTACTAAAATTGATAGTCTGATGTCAGGAAATTATCTATGATAAAGGAAATGTATTGATGAATAAATTTAAAAAATATTTCGTTTTTCTTTTAAGAATATTGCAAAAAAATCAAAAGGAGAAGATTGAAAATCAATTCGGTTGTTATTGTAATGAGTTTTTTAATAGATTTAAATTTCATGTTTTTGAATAAATTTTTTTATGGTAACAATGTGTCATGGGAGATGATTAATAAAATTTTCTTATGTATTAATACTTAAGGTGTTTAGAGTTTTCTTCATATCATGTTTATGGAATCACCCTTAATTAGTTTGATGATTTTTTACTGATAATCTAATTCCTTACATCATGAACATATTCTTGATCTGATATGAGTTTGTATGTGTCAGTACAAAGGTGTAGAAGATGGTTTCTAGAACAAGATCAAGATATAGGTTGTACAAAGGTGAAAACATAATATGGTGGAGTTATAACAAATGAACAAATAGGTCAGTATAATGTTTAAAAGAATGATTCTTCTAGATAGTGGAATATGGAATTTTTGATCAAATAGTTTTTATGATGTTCCAATTACAAAGTGATGAAGATTGAATCTCTATGGTGTTTGATGTTATGAAGTCAAGGAGTTATTACTTGATCAATATTAATGTCCAAAGTTTACTTGACTCATAGGTGCAAAAGATTCATAAAACATATATATATATATATATATATATATATATATATATAATAGTCACCGTATAGTGTGATGTTGTGAATGACGAAAACAAAGTTCTTATATATAAATGTTTACAGAGTACATCATTCTAAGAAGTATGATAGAGGAATCCAAAGGTGACTATATAGATAATGTTAAGGAGTTTTAGCCAATATAGATAACATTTTTTATCAGAAGAACTTTTCCATAAGTTTGTCTAGAAAAGATTCTGATGGATCAACATATAAATGATCATCATAAAGTGAAATGTAATTTCATATTATAGCTGTTTATATGTTTCTATACTAGATATATTCATAAGTATCTTGTTTTTAAATGAAGTTTGAGTGGATGGATTTTAAATTGGATGGAGATATTTTAATTCATTGGATAGAGTAATTCGGATGAACTATTTTGAAATCCATAAGGCCTAGGATACATCTAAAGAGTAGTTAGTAAAGAGGGTTGACTTTATTAGACTAAGAAAGTTATGCAATTTACACTAGACAGAACTGTATGAGACAAGATATTCATATAAAAAATAACTTGAAGAAAATTCATAAATAGATTTTTAAGAAAATTTAAACAAATATTATAATGTCTATAACAATGAAGTTCATTGGTTTATCTTTCAATGAAAATTTTATTTTCATGATAAATAATTTTTTTTAATGATTAGTTTTATGGAAACATTTATGAAGGTATAGAATGTTTCAGAGTCATCATAAAAAAATTATTTGAGTGGTAAAATTATAATTTCATGTTTCTAGAGCATTCCCATTGTTCAGTAAGAGTGCCAATTTGAATGGGTAAATGTATAGTGAAATGTACATTTTTCATGTTCACAAGGGCGAAAGATATAAATATTTTTTTAGCAGAGTAGTAGTATTTACTAATAATTGATGAACTTTGATGGAGAAGAGGAACCAGACACTGGAGTGTGGTACACAGCTATTCCAGAAAAAGGTATAATTGATAAAAGTAAACTATATATAGGTACAAGACTGAGGTTTACAACATTGAGGTATATTAGTAATAATTTGAGGTTTATAGAACTGAGCTAATGATTATTATGTAACACTAGATAGAGGCACTCCATATGGAGTCCTACTAAACAAGTTTTCTAAGTATTCCAAAAAAAATGTTCTTTCTAATAATGTTTTTCTGAGATGGTTTGAATAGATTTTTATCATTATTTTTGATCAATAATATAAAAATGTTTGTAACTAGTGGGAGTCAATACAATTACTTAATTGGATATATATGTAGCTTAAATGGAGTTAGCTCAATTCTTTTCACTTCTTATCATTGTCAAATATGTGGACCAACAAGAGTCCCATCGGTAGGAACATATTGGCCCCCACTATGGGTGAACCATGTGAGCCTTTCATTCCCAACATTACTATTATATCATTAAATATGAGTGGGGGTGATATATGATATATAAAATTATATAAACTCATATATTTTACATAAGATAATTCCTAGATAAAATATATTCTAATATAAAAAACTGATTCACCCCCTCTCATTCACCCTATTGTTTTTGGGAACTTCAAATTCAATAACAAATTAATAAAATATAAAAAATAATTCAAATAGAAAATAGATATTTGTGATCATAAATTAATTAATTTCAAAAAATATATCAGATTCCAAGTCTAATAAGAAAATTATATTTCTTTTCACTCTATTACTCTCCATTAGTATAATTACATTCTATATGAATGTCTGACCATTCCAGATGGTATTATAATAGTTATATAATGAAATGTTGAAGAAAATTATTCTCTAGTAAAGATGTGAAGAATGTATTGATAATTAATAATAAATAGTTTGAATACTAGACTCTAATGATCATCATGATTAATGTAATTTATGAAGATTATACTCCAAAGATAAAAACATTATAATAAAAACAATAAAAACAAGGACATAAGCAAAAATATCCGGAATGAATATTTTTAGATAAAGTTCATGAGTTTAAAACAAATTCAAGACTCAAGACTCCATTCTGGTAGTGAAGTGGAAATACATCAAGAATATAAAACACTTGATTTAAAAATAAATTAAAAATATTAATTTATTCTATATTTCTAATTATATGTCACCATAATCCCTAACTTACAAACAATGTACAATAATATTTAGGTTGATTTTATATTTAAATGTATCATTTGATGAAATTTTTATGATTTTGTTTCGATTTACTATCATATTGAATGATTTATTTAATATATTATATTTAAAACATATTTTTTCTCTATTAAGGTATATGTACAACCTTTTATTCATGAGAATTAATTATTAAAATACATTATTTTTTCTTTTTATGAAAACCACAATAGGGTAGAACATTATTAAAAATAAAAATAATTAAAAATTTGGTAGAATGTTTTCCTCCAATATATGAACATATGAAAATGGGGGAGAATTTTTTTATTTCTCCAGAAGGAATGTTTTCATTTAGGTGAAAGAGTGGTGGTCCTTCTACTTTTCAAAAAGGGTGTTCTATGATTCAGAATCCCACATGAGTCATAACTCGGTTGGTTGTGACACTTCAAGAGAATACTCTAGAATTGGTTTTGATTCCCATGTACTAATACAACTTTTCCCAATTAAAAATGATGTGTGATGGTATTTTATTTCCCATGGGTGATCTTGCACGTAGGGGGAGGATGACGTCACTTTGAAACCGTTATTTCGATTGATAGTGTGGTGATAGGATATAGTGATCAGGCACATTAGGTGATGTGAGAGAGTGTTATAATGGGTATATTGCATGGGGAATGATAGGTAGTTATAGATAATGGTATTTGATGAGGCTTCATCGGTGATGACATGCTGATGGTGCTGTTTGAATGGGTGACGAGGACTCCCGATTAACGGTGTGGTTGTATTGAGTGGATAATGTGTCTGGGATTGTCCAGGAATCTTCCATTAGTGGGGTAGGAGTATGAGGCCTCTTAATGGATTAGTGTGAATTCATGGGTGGCCATAACATGGTTGGTAATGGGCATAAGGTCCTTCGAACTTTTGGTTATTTTTTTGTCCCTCAATACCATGTTTCCTTTTCCTATTATTCCACTGGGCCTACATGATAAGTAATGGGTTCCCCAATACCCCTAACGAAAGATGGTTTTGATTTATTAATCAAAAGAAGAGTCTTAAACCCAAAAAATAAAACAATTTATACAATTTGTAATGGGAGAGATTATTTTAATAGGGGGAGTTTTTTCAAATGAATATACCTTAGGTATCTAAATCTAAAGATTTACATGGAATAATACAAGGAATAATATTCAATTAAATTTAAATTTTCATTAGGTGATTTTTTTTCAAAGAGAGGATATTGTAGAGTCATTAGATCGATTTATATATACTGAAAACCATAAATGATTCTATAAAATATTTTTTTTCAATCATTTGTTTATTTTTTATCTTTTATTGTTTCAATATATATAATAATGTTTAATGAATTGTAGATAACATTAGTTTTTATAAATCATAGATGGTACAAGTTTATGTAAATATTAAAACCTATATAATTTTTTATTTCCAAAAGTTAATGGTCATCAGGATGATCTAGCATTCTTGATTATACAATATACATTACTCTCAACAGACCAACTGATGCACTTTAGTGGTGACGAAACAATTCATCATTACAAATGGAATGAAGCTATATGCATCAGGTGTTGGATAAAAATATACTAATTATATTATTAGAACTGACCTCATGTTTTTTATAATCTTACCATTTGAGGATTTTTTATAAATAGCACCAAACCTCATGGATGAAATTTAAGATAAGTGGCTATATGAAAACTCTAAGAGATACAATCTATTAAAGTATTCCACTACAATAAAATTAATGCAATTTCAATTGTTTTTCTTTATGAGTGTTTTAATATAGCTTATTCTCATGAGTCATTCCTTTGTTATATCATCTAGAACATAATGTGGAATTTATTTTACTGATTTATAAGTTAGGTAGTATGAAAACCAATCTACCTATTAAAGATTGGGAATAGGGATCCAAATTTTTTTTAGTAGAAGAACGAAGATACCAATGGTAGTAATGGTGGGAACCAAGCAACCAGATTTAGTGGAAAAGAGATTAGAATTAAGTTACTCAAGGTCATCCAGGGGAAGGAAAATAGTTCCATGACTCATGACATAAGAATAATATATCATTTGACCAATTATAGTTATGGATACCCAAAATCAGTTCTATAGATTGAAAAATAACTTTTGTTTATAATTGATAATATAATAAAAAAATTTGGTTTCTCTTATTGGTAATAATACACTCATCCATTTTTTAATTTAATCCTTTTTAATATATTTATTTTATTTTAAATTAATTAAACACATATTGTTTTACCATTTCACAATTCATATTATGTTTATTGGTAATTTAAAATTAAGATTCTTAAACTTTATAACTATGGTTTTTTTCTTGGTGGTTTATTGATTGTTTTTAATATTGATACATTTAATTTGTTCTTATCAATTTTTTTAAATACAAATATTTTCATCTACTGAGGATGATAAAAATATATGGTAGTTTTTTAATTTTAATCAACACCTATAGTAGTATAATCTTCAGGCCTTTAATTTCAATCCAAGATATTGTTCTTCATTGGAGGATGATGAAGTAATTCTTACAACATTGACCTCTTCATCCATGCTCCATGGACTACATTTCCATGATAGGCTGTTCAAGGATATAAATTGTATTATTTCATGGTACTCATGTATACTAAATGTGTTAGGATAAAATTTTACAAAAAACTGACCCTGACCTATAAGTCAATAAATTAGTCTATTTCTATAATATTTCCTTAAGGTGACCAGTCAATATCATGATTCCTCGAAAGAATTTATATTTCAAAATTAACTATTTTTCCTCTGTACATTCATCGATGATACATTTTATAAAATTTTTAAAAATATAATTCATAATTCTAGATATTTGAGGGATTCCCCATATCACACCATGAATGTTGCAACACCACGTTGTTTGATAATACACCTCCATCTTTTCATGTAGGCACACTAGAGGTAAATAGAGATATGTTTTCTACTTTGGTGATATAGGTTGGTGAAATGGATAATAGATTCAAGTACCTCTCTATTTTTTACCTATTAAGAATCACAAGAATGACACAAAAACCTCTCATGATAAAGTACATGAGATGGACACATCCCATATCAGCATGGATCAAAGAAAATATTGATAGAGAAGCCCCAAGAAAGTTAGGACACTTGAGGTGTGGAAGAGTCTCTTACACTCACCATGGATTTTAAAAAGGATATTTCTATAACATTAATGGACTGTGGATAACATATGAAGAAGAACTATATGACGTTATATATATTATTAAATATGTTTTCTATCATGGCTGGAACTTTATTTTAATTGAATCATACTTTGAACTCAACTTCATTTCTCCCAAATCCAAACCTAGGATTGTACCATGGAGAGTCATCCCAAAGTCAATTTGATGCATTGATCATGCCACAAATCTTAATTTAATATTTTCAAATACTTGTATGGAAGAAAATAAAGTTTTTTATGTACTTTCAAAGAGAAAAGCAATGGAAATGAGTATTATGTGATCCTTTAATATTCCTCAGTACTATGCTTCATGAGTGGATGAAGATTTTATTGATGTGGTTCACTCCATCTTTTATAATCCTCCTTGTAATGATTGATATATGATTTACATTATATTAATAAATATTATTGTAACACTCCATGTGAACCCTATAGATTATTTGTAATTTTATAGAAATTAAGGGGATATGAATGTTGATAATAGTAGATGTATTTTTGAAGAGAAACCACAAATCCATTCCTAGAGTCATTATCTACCTCACGACAGCTTGTTTATGTCTCTCTAGGAGATAAATTAATAAGATATAATCATTTAGTTGTTGGTACGTTGATTATTACACTATTTGATCTAAAGGGGCCTAAATTTCGTGACACCTATGAAGCTCTATTGTGACCTATTTTCTCTCAGTCATGTCAATTAGAAGAACAACCCATTAGTTTGTGTTTACATAAACTAAGAACAATACAATTGGTCATTTCTTTACCTTTATATTGGGATATTTTGTGTTCTTATATTAATTATTGATCAAAATAAGATACATTAGTTACTTTAATATTACATTTTCCATCAAAAAATATTAATTTTCACATTTAATATTGCAATTAAAAGAATATTTTTTCAAAAAACCTCCATTAGACTCATCTTCTCTTAAATTTCATCATTAATGATGTTCTTCGAAGATCCATAACTACATTTTATATGGGTAATAATCCATAATGGAGTGCCTTCTCCATTTTCTATTGTCAATCTGGCCATGTCTGACCCTTAGACGTGGTCCCATAGGAGTGACTTACTAAGGGATTCTAGACCTTAGGAATATTTATGTTCACTGAATTCCATATTTTTAAAATCTAGTGATCATGATTATGGGAATAGGATCCTTGCCACCATATATTTTCTAACAACTCTCTATGGGAATAGGATACTCAATAAGCCAACCCTCCTAAGTAGAATCTGGATATATACAAGGTAAAGGGGTTCCAGTCTCTATAAGCCCATTCAGGCCACCAACAATGAGATCCTTACCCTCCAAAAAATTAGTTTGATTATTATTCTTACAATCTTTTTCAACACGACCATTTAAGGTACATATCCTACAAAACATTCTCTTCTTGAAATATTCCCTTAAATGTCCAATAATCATTAAAATAGCCCAAATATTTGTAAGTATCTAATATTCAAATTGATAATTTATGTCATCTATATTACTGGAGAAAAGTGCCTTATAAATTAATTTAGAATTCATATAAACCAAAAAAAAATACTCATGAGAAGTTCTTATAATAAACAAACTTGGTCTCCTATTCCATTCTATGTAGAACTCCAATATTATAGTAATTGACTTATATAATTTTAGGATGTTTGATAATTGTGTTGAACAAGTGGATTTTGATCCATACCATCAAAAACGTTCTCTTAATGGAAGAGCGATAAATGTGTAGTGACCACTTCCAATTTAAGGAGATATTACCCAGGGTATTATATCAGCGAGATGAGTTTTCATTCGATGTATCTAACCCAAGAAACATGTATCGTTGAATCATCCAATGGTGGGAGATATTTTTATGGATCTATAAAAACCCCGAAGAAACCCTTAATAGCACTGATTCATTAATCTATTAAATAAGTTCAAATAAAATGAAATTATAATGAAGGAAAACATTCTATAACTCTATTAATCCTACTATGTTTGATCTAAAGATAATTAATAGAATGGACCCATCTCTTTTGTAGGTTGGAAGTCTACATAAATCACATAATTCCATTCTATTCATAAACTTTTACTCCAATGTTTTTTTTAACTCCATGTTATTACACAAAGATAACAAAAGATTTATATGAGGCACTAGTGCCACAATGGTGAAGTCCCATAAGGGTATTTGGTGACTAGAAAATTGATGTTTACCCTGAAATTTTATTAAATCCATATTTATGTATAGCTCAGAAAGATGATCCTAATAATAAAAATAGAGTAAACATGTATTTTAAAAGAATTCATAATACCAATTCAATGATATTGTAAACACAATAGTAAAAATATATCCTCATTATAATGAAGTATATAATATTAATTCTAGTGGAATCTGTCAGATAGTTTTCTAGAAACTATTCCATTGAGCCACATCATCACCACCTTATCGGTCAATCAAGACTATTGAAACTGTTTTGGCTATATCTTGGATAATATGATTCAATTTATATTGATCCAGGAGTCGTTTTCAGCCCATTCTAGACACATCCATGTTGTTATATTTAAAAAATAATCATTTAATAAATGGTTGAAAATACCATTAACAATACTAAATTCACAGCATTAAATTATTCCATCTGGAAACACAAAATGGCGGTTCTTCTGAATATAAATGATTTTTTGAAACCAAAAGAGGAGGCTAGTAATCCCATTATATTGCATGAGTATGAATTTTTTTAAATTTTTCAAACCAACGAGAAGACATTAATCAAAAACATGCAATTTATGTAGATTTGGTTGTTTTCAATATGAAGCGTAGAACACAAATCAATCATTGAATCAATAAGAGTATATTTTAATATTTTTCCAATGAACATGATTGTTTTGTTAGGTAGAAAAACATTTAAAATATTCATGTAAGGATAATTATAGAAAATACCTAATACACCAAATTATCAACTTGAATTATAGATATTGGACCAACCAGTGAGAGAAAATTAGTGAGTTCTAGGGTATTATTGATTTGTTTAACCCTATGAAAATGATTATTGACAATGAGTTATAAGAACTGTAGATGTTGATTTATTTAGAAAATATGTGTGACCTACTAGTTATTCTAAACAATAATTCAATTCAAAATGAAATCCTCTCCATAGACATGTTAAAATATAGAATATTTAATTTAGTGTCTCAAAGGAATAATGGGGGTTGAGCACTTGAATAAGAGGAACTTTTCAATGAGGGAAAGTGGATGTAAGAATGGAAGGGAAGATACATAGGAGAACCCCATGACCATGTTTTGTAAAGGTGTAAGTGATAAAAATCTCTATCAAGATATTTTCTGATGTTACCCCTCCATGTAAATCTCATAAAGTTCATATAAGAGTGTAGGTGTGTGAATAAATAGAAGAGGAATTATAAAGGAATGACCCAAAATAATGATGTAGCAGGTGTTACTGAATATATCAATATATTATAGAAGATAATTAGGTCGGTCTTGCATTCCATAACTTTAAAATGGTTATTGATTCAGGTGCATCCTACCATGTCATGTTCAGAATAGAATTATTCAAATCATTAAACATAGGTAGTTTGGGACATGTGATGGTGGGAAATGATATTTCCTCCAAAATCACCGGTATTTGTACTATGTTTCTGAATACTAATATTGGATGCATGATTATTTCAAAGCATGTGAGAAATGTTCATGATATTTTACTCAATCGGATATCAACTGGAATCATTGAAGATGATGGATATATCAGTTTCATTGTTGATGGTAAATAGATGATTATCAAATGTAACATGGTAATTTCAAAAGAAAATAACGATACATCTATTTATTTGACCTTTGATAAACTATGTGGAGGAAAACTCAATGATGTATCGAATGATGTTCCTATAGAAGTTATTCATAATATTATTAGTCCCATTATCTATAGGGAAATATAAATTCTCTCCATGATAGATCTCTTTCTATTAGTAATTGGTACATATTCATATAATTATGTTTATTTCTTATTTGGAATGAAAATAGGGTAAATTTTTTTTATTTACCATCTATAATAGAAAATGATGTATATTTTATTCACACTAGAGTTTTCATGATGTTATCTAAGTGGATGAGAGATGTTATTTATTTTTTAATCCTTATAAATGATCATTCTAGAACATCCTGGTCCTTTTCATTGAAAACTAAATATCCAGTGTCAGATGTTTTCAATAAGATTCATGAAAGGGTAGAAATATGAATAAGAAGATGATTAATGTGTGTTTTAGAAGACAATGTGTGAGAATATTGTGGTATATTTTTTGGTATAGTTAGAGTTTTGGAATCATTCTATAAAAATTAGTACCAAATATTTCTCACAAGAATAGTGTTATTGAGAGGAAGAAAATAATCTTTGAGAGAGTTAGGTGGAAGGTACCAAATTAAAAGATACTAAAAACATTGGGGAGGCACTGAGGACTGAAGTAGATCTTATAAAAAATTCTCTCTCAGTTCCACTGAATTATGACCTTCACAAAAATTGTTCGGATGGGTAAAGATATTTCATACAAACTCTTTAGAGTATTTGACTACATAGAATTTTTTCACATCCCAAAAATTGTGTGGGTAAAGAAGTATGGAAAATGAATGTAGTGTATAATTTTTGGATTTTCTCACAATGAATACAGAGAAAAACTATAGGATACAACTAGCTGATGGATCTTGAAAATTAGGTAATTGATGTTTCTTGAGGATAAAAATATTAATGATTTTGGGAATCCAGAATGTATAGAGAAGTTTTGGTATGAGTAAATTAAAATCAATATTGATCCAATATAACCATAATAATGTTTGGATAGTGTGACATAGATAATTTATACCGATGATACATTATTTCTAGGTATTATGTCTCTATATAATAATATGTATTCATCATATGGTATTCATGAACAGATTCCTCTTGATGCATAGTTGAAGATATCAACCAAAGAATGAAAACTGGGAAGAAGATACTCACCATATTAGTATGTGGTTCTCAATGACGAGGGATGTGTATAATTTTTGGATGATGCAACATAGAGTCGGTATATGAAAGAACAGAAAAAGGTCTTGAAAGAGGAGATGATATCCTTGCACAAGAACTGAATATTTGATTTGGTGGAGTCACCACAGTGAAAGAACGAACATAAGAACAAGTGTGTGAATATAATCAATGTATTAGATAGAATCTCATAGATGCAAAATAGATCCATGAATTTCGTGAAGGGATTGAATCATAATAGTGGTATTGACGTTGATGAAGTTTTTTTCTCATTTGGTAAATATGTATTCTATTGAGATTTTCATGGATTGGAATGTATTCTAAACCTAAAGAATCAACAACAATATGTAAAGACATTATTATTACAAGGGAATAATTATGAGGAAATTTAAAAGAACCATGCTTAGTATTTTAGGTGAAATATAAAGAAAACATAGTATTCAAACTCATGGAAATTCTATATATTTTGAAATAGGCACTGATGAATTGGTATAAGAAATTCTGGTCATTCATAGAGGAAAATGATCATAAAAATTTTATTATTGATCATTGGGTTTTGATTAATTTTTTTATATTGATTTTATTATATTGTTGATTTATGTTGATGATATTAATATTTTAATTGGAAGATGTATCACCAATATTGATGGGTTGATGAAAGAATTGAACAACCCCTTCCAAATGAATGACTTGGGGGACATGACTCCAGTTCTTGTTATAGATATTAATAATTAATAGAGGATTACTAATATTGATATATAATAGCAGAATTACATTGAGTTGGTCCCTAAAAGGATCATCATGTGAAAGTAAAAAACCAATCTTTAATCCACTTTCATGTCACTCTAGAATTACATCATGTCTGAATCATCTAACAATGGAGGAGAAAGTTGAAATGGAAATGGTTACTTATCCGTATGAATTTATTAGATGTATGTATGAAATGGAGTGCACCAGACATGATATTTTTCAAATGGTTGGGGTTTTTAGTATATTCATATCAAATCTTGGAAATGATCATTTTAGAATGGTCAAATTTATATTGAGGTGTCTCTGAGTTACATCTACTCATTGTTTATGTTTTAAAATGGTAATCCTATTTTGGATGCATACCCAAATGTGGATATGGATGGTGATATTGACAGATGGAAATCCATATTATGGTACATAATATCATATGTAATTGGAGAAGTCTATTATAAATAAAAACATTAGGAGTGTGTTTCCATGTCTACCATAGAAGAAATGTATATCACCGTCAATAAATGATGAATGGATAATTCTTGAAAGAAGAATTTTTTATAGGGCATTTTATAGAGTTAGTAGAATTACATTCATGATTGTTATAGTTATAGACCTATTCATCTCTGTAAGAAACCATCATTTCATTCTACATCTAAATACATTTTCTTATGATATCACTAGATCTATAATCTGTTGGAATAAATATTTCTGAATGTTTAGAAAATCTACACCAATGTTAATTGGGAAGACATGATGATGAATTCTATAGAAAAAGTGAAGTTATATTCTTATATCTATATCTTTTATCCTAAATTTTTTTGAGGGGGATATTTTTAGGGGTCTCTCCCAATTTTGGGAGAGATTTCCAGGATTATTGTATAAACATGCCATGATTTCTATGGAAGAAACCAAACTGTGAATCACCTAATTTTAAAGGAGCCAACATTGAAGAAACTGATGATGGGATGTTTTTAGGGGTTAATGAACTACCCCAACACAACCTCGGATAGATTTGAATCCTTTATCTATAGAATGATATTGTTTCTCAATTAATTTTAAGGAAAAAAATCCATTGTAACTCTATTCATCCTCTGATGATTTATATGATGAAATCGAATGTCCACATCTCTCGTGGAGAAAGGAATATTTCTGAATCATATAAACCTGTTCTGTTTATCATTTGTTTTCATATCCATTTATGTGTTTATCATCTCATTGACCATCCAATTCACCCACACAAATTCCATACTCCATTCATGAATGTAGAGAGAGAATAGTTTCTAAGGGAGAGAACTTATGATCCGCCCTCATTACCTATGATCATCATAGTGAAATTGGTAATGGAAATATCCATAACCAAAAAAACGCACCACAAATACTAAAATCCCAGATTATTGGAAAGTCTAATAACCAGTTTGTCAAGACCCCATTGATTGTAACACTTTTGGAGAATAGGAATAACAATAAATGAGAACTTATAAATGTCCAACCACTCTAAAATAACTTTGGTTTCCATTTCAACAAGAATTGATGACCCATTCCTATGGATCCTTCCCCTGGATGAATCTCGAAACTATGTTAGAAATCTCCCAACATGACATTGAAATCCATGGATAGACAAAAGAACCCATAAGATCTTCATCAAGATTGATTTTTAAATCTCGTGGTAAATCCATTGTTGAGCCCTAGAAAAATAGATAAGACAATAACTAATTAGTGGTAATTAATTAATTTATTTTAATTATTTAAAAATATTTAATAATTACTAATTACTAAATGATAATTAATAATTATTCTTTTCTTAATGATAATTAATAATTATCATTTAACTAATAATAGGAACAACAAAGTAATTAATACATTACTATTAAATAGATACAAATTATTGATTAATTATTAATTTCTAGTTATTATATAAAATATAAAATTATTTATTATTGTTATAAAATTGATAATTATTAACTATTATTAATGAATTACTAATTATTAACTAATTAATAATTATTAAATTACAAATAAAATAAAAAATGATTTTTATTACTAATTACTATTTATAAACTAGTAATTATTGTTAGTTATTTACTAATTGTTTTTAATTATTAACATATTATTAAGGGGTTATATTTTGAAGAGTAAATATATCTATGTGGATGAAGAGGGATTCTATCTTACCACTCGTAAATTCGAATCCTTTTTTAATCCAAAAATTCCTCATATTGCATCAGTTGGTAGTGTTCAAAATCGATAGGATTTGTAGATTAAAACTAATTTCCACAAATATGCCAAGTGTAAGGACCCAGATATTTTTTTCCGGTATGTTTTTCATTTTCTGGTCATTTTGTAGGAAAAAATAAATTCTAGAAATTTTCTATGTACATTCCATGAACATTATGAGTAAACGCCATGTAATTTCTAACCGTATGAGGCCTTGTGTTGGCTTTGTAGTAGCCACACATATTGCAGTGTGTGAGTGACTTAGAGGATGCACAATGCAGAGTACAGAAAAGGCTAGTACAGGCCATGTACATCGAATTTACACACCATGTACTTTATTTTTTTCCTTAAACACACAGTGGTCGCGTCTAATCACCTGAGTGATCTTCATTAAGGTCCTGTTCGACCGAGTGCTCCATATGACGATGGATCTTTGATGAACCCCTAAACATGCGTCCGTACTCGGAATCGAACACCATCAGATGCGTTGGAATCACATCGGTGAGTTCTCTATTCTCCTAGAGTACCATCTTCTGATTACTCTTCTCTCATGAGATATCATGGGTTGAATTTTTAGACATTTTTTTAGGTCATTTACATTCAATGGAGATTCATGCTTTGAGGTACATGTGTATCCTACCTAAAATTCAGAGGTTGGTGGTTTGGGATTCTCTGTTCAAAGTCATTGATTATTATATAAAAATTCCACCAATATCCTTGAATTGGGTATTGTGTGTTCACTGTTGTACCCCAGTTGATTGCCTTCCATGCTTGTATGCTTGTGTAGATATAATTTGTACCTGAATAGGGTTGATTTCTATGCTTTGGATGTATTTTCCATGCATGTTCTGTTTATGAAGATTTGGTCATGTTTATCCAGTTTGGATGACTTTCCTGTTTTCCATGACTGTTGATGTAAGATGGAGAATTTTTATTCATACATGCATGATATAATGTGCACCATTTAGCCATGTAGTTCTGTAGGTTTACTTTGGAAATATTAAATTTCTATGCTTATTGACCATCATAGGGCCGTGAGAACCTGGTGTAGTAGACTATTAGGGGAACTGACTGAGTGAGCTTCCTCAGCGAGTCTTTGAGTACTTTAGGCTATAAGTGGGATTGACCAAGTGTGATTCCTAAGAGATCCTAGGACCAATTGGGGATATATAGGAAACTGACCGAGTAAGCTTCCTCAGAGATTATTTGTTTGCATTAGAATATAAGGGGAATTTACGGAGTGAGCTTTCTTATGAGTCTTTGTTTTAATTGAATGACTTGGGATATAAGGGGAATTGATCATGTGGGCTTCCTCAGAGAGTCTTTGTTTTAATTGAAAAAGTTGGTCTATAAGAGAAATTTATCGTGTGAGCATCCTCTGAGTGTCCAAGACTTTGGGGCTATAAGGGGAATTGACTGAGTAAGCTTCTTTAGAGAGTCCTATTCATTGGGTATATAAGGGGAATTTACCGTGTGAGCTACCTCATAGAGTCCTTTACTACCTTAGACTATAAAGGGAATTGAATATGTGAGCATCCTTAGAGAGTCATGTTTTTTCATTGACTATAAGAATAACTGACTGTGTGAGCTTCCTCAGAGAGTCTTTATGAATTCATATAACTGAACCAGAGAGGACAAGTTGTGTTCTCTTCCTAGAAATTTCTTGTGCTTGATTGATTTTTTTTTATTTGTGAAACTTCTTACTACTGAGCACATTCCTATTTATAGTTTTCTATACATTTAACTACCATATATTCACTGACTGTTATGGAAGATCTCTAGGTGATTTCCAACTGGGATTTAGTATCACACCATGTTTGGGTCATGCTTTAAGACCCAAACAGATTATGTTGTGGCAGGTATAGATAAGGGAAAACAAACTTCTACATCAGGTACTTGATTACAATGGAGATAGAGAGCATGGGACCAAGCTACAGCTGTTGATGCTGGGGAGTTTATCTATTTTATTTTGCACATTGGTTTAGCACTATTTTATTCCATCATTGAGATTTTTTGGTTTTTTTTCTTTGACATATGTATCGTGCATCATTTTATTTTTGTTCTCATGTTTATACATTCAGTTCTCTATTGTTACTATTTTATGTCATTACTAATGCTTCTACTATTTTATGTACTTGTTTACTTCCATTGTGTACTCTACAAAAGAATGCATATTTTCCCCTCTATCACACCCAAGGCCCTCACTGCAAGTCGGCAGCCTCTGGTGTTTAGGGAAATGCACTTGATGCCCTGTGACCAACCAGGTACGGGGTGCCTCTTGGTAGTTTCTAGAACCAGGACGTTACAAAGTAATATTAGAGGCATTATTTTCTCTTCAGTTACTATTTGGATCCTTTATATAGGGATATGATGGAATAAGTATTTGTTAAAAGTCTATGCCCGGTTGTAGCTAACTTTTCTATAGGGAAAATCCAATCTACTACATTATTTTAAATTTTTCAGTTTTTCAATTATTATAGTTGATTTGATTTCACCATGAGTGATTTACATGATTTTTGGTATATTTATTTATATTATTGAGGGTCTATTTCTATTGCAACCCGATGAGATGAGGGTATTCCATCTCATGCATCATATAGGCAGTTGCTAGAAATCACATGTCATGCATTTTTTTCCATGGAATCGAGGATGCAATAGTGATTTCATGTTGCTGTGATAGATGTTGTGTAAAATATGAATGATGTTTTGATAGTTTCCTTGATAATAAAACCTATTGTTTGATAGAGTATTGTTTGGGGTGGAGATTTTTTTGATTGGACGCCAAACATTAGTTATTGAGGTGTTATGGGCCCCCATGTGCCTGAATTTTGTTGATCATTTCCCTGTTTTTCTTGTTATACTATGTACAAGATTAAAAAAATTGATTTGTGGGGAGTATGGTCCCTCACGGATCGGAATTTGGCACTTTCAATACTCATTTTAGTGTTTTTCTGGGTTTTGGAATAGTTTATGAGGCTTACTATCTGAAAAAACACAGAATACTCATCGTGTTGTGTTATTTACATTCCATGTGTTCTTTTGTTTGGGAAGAAACTGTTTTTCTTAAGTACACGCTGTGTACTTTGTGTACATGTCATGTAGTCTCTAACCGTGTCATAGGTCATGTGGGCAGAGACCCGGGATAGAGAATGTCTGGTGGGAACACGTTGTGTACCAGTCGAACACGTCGTGTAGTGTTGAACCTGTCCGCCCATGTAACTAACAATACGGATGCAATATACCTTAATATATACACACTGTGTCACTATTGAACATGTCGTGTAGTCTGACCCAAGTGTTCGGCTGTGTCAAGAACAACACGGGTCAGTGTTATCCTTTCATGTACCTACCATGTCTGTCCAGAACCTGTTGTGTAGTGTGAGCTGTTTGTCTAGCCGGGTCATTAACAACAGCAGCTAGGTGAAGCCTGTCTAGTACAAGTCGTGTCTATCTTGAACACTCTGTGTCTTAGGACAACACGCCATGTGTTTGGGGTGCTACTCAAACAGTTTAGGTAGGAGTAAAAACTCATTTAAATGACTTAAGGGAACACTATGTGTAGTAAATGTACATATTGTGTTGTGATGTTTTGTAAAAATATAGTTTTTTCTTTCTCCTATTTCATTATTAAACTCCTTGTTTTTAGACCTTGATAATATTGATCTAAGGTGTGTGATTGAACTTGAAGATTAATGCCACCGAGACGTCCTCTTGTTGTCCACTAGTTACAGGGAAGTGATAAGATGCCGGATACAGTTGATCGGGGACTTCCAGCAGATCCTCATGTTGTGTTAGTCTTAGCACTAGCAGTTACACCTGATACTAGTTCTGATGCACAGTTCAGGGAAGGCTTAATAAGGATGATGTAGACCTTTCAAGGAGCACTTCCTCCTACCCCATCGATTGCTGATTTGTTACTGGTCTTCCAGTAGTAGCATCACCCCGCTTTATCAGGGGATGGAGGACCCTTAGATGCAGAGTCGTGGCTAGAAGCTACACTGATTATTTTCGAGCATCTAGAGATACCTCCAAAGAAGAGGGTGAAGCTCGCTACATACTTTTTCTGAGACTCCTCTAATAGGTGGTTGGATGTGATCATAGAGGCAGGACGCCAAAAAAATATGGCTTGGTAAGAGTTTTGGGGCATCTTCTACAATCATTTCTATTCAGATACCTTGAGGGCCGATAGAGCCTGATATTTCATGAGTCAAGAGCAGGGTAATCTTTCTATTATGGGGTATTCCTCTCACTTCACAGAGCTGCCGAATTTCATTCCTATTATAGGATGCGTTGAGTTGTTCCTTGTATAGATGTTTGAGGATGGTCTATGTCACAACATCTGATCCCAGTTCAACATCATCAGGCTGTCTTTGATATCTTCTATTGTCAACCAGGCACAGAGCACAGATTCGAATATGAGGGATTCTTGAGTTGTGATACTGGGCAGCTCGACATATGGGGTTAGTATTCCTCTTATTGATAGGAGGAAGCACCGCAGAGAGTCTTCGCGCGCTGATCCGAGAAGGCAAGACACTTCTACTGGTAGTCAGGTGTTGTGCTACCAGTGTGGGAAGAGTGGGCACAAGAGGCCATGTTGCCCGAGAGACCATGTGGAGTCATGATCGTGCTACAAGATGGGTCACCATCAGCACTTTTGTCTATTTTTCTCAGTAGTAGCTGGTGACATGGGTTCTTCTATGACTCCTCATTCAGGAGTAGCTCCACCAGTTTCTCACCTGTCTAAGAACTGGAGTTCTTCTCGCCGTTCGGGATGAGGTGGAGGTCATGGTTGTGGTAGTCAGTTTCCTGTTCTTCAGAGACAGCAATGTGGATCAGATCAGAGCGGTCAGGTATGGTCACAGGGCCGCAGCATGGGCCATACCTTCGTAGTGGAGTAGATCAAGCAGGATCAGGATCCTGGACCCTCCACAGTTCGAGGTACGATCTTCATAGCATCGGTTTTAGCCTATTCTCTTTTCAATAGAGGGGATTCCCATAGATTTATATTTGTTTCTATCATGGAGAGCATTAGGCTCTGCATCTTTTCTTCAATTGATATGTTAACGTTAAACACTCGTTTGGGGACTAGAATAGGTGTATGTAGTGGAGAGAGTTCCATCTACAAGTTGGTGGGTGTCACTTTTTATGGGACCTCTATGTCCTAGGGATGACATGCTATGATGTCATTCTCAAAATGGACTGGCTAATTACCTTCTAGGAAGTTGTCATATTTTATCGTCATAGGGTGAGTTTCTTATCAACAGAGGGTGGATCCTTTCTTCTTAGGGGAGAATGGGATGTCTAGGCAAGTAGAGAGGGTCCAGGGCAGCATGGTTTGGGAGGAGTTACAGCTGATATTTCTAGTATATATCTGGATTACCAGGGGCTTCACAATTATAATTTCCTCTTGTGGTGGATCATTTCATAATTGTCTTTCCAGAGGACTCTTCATGTATTCCATTAGATCATGAGGTAGAATTTTTAATTGATCATGTTCCAGGAGTAGCATCGGTGTCCATTCCACCTTATAGGATGGCTACACCAGAGTTGAATGAGATCAAAAAATAGTTGGAGGATTTGCATGCAAAGGGTTTCATCCGACCCAGTACATCTCTTTGGGGTTCTCTTGTCCTGTTTGTGAAGAAGGCATATGACACCATCAGGCTTTTTGTGGACTATCAGATGTTGATCCAGTTGACGGTCAAGAACCGGTATCCCTTGCCGAGGATTGATGATCTCTTTTATCATCTTCGAGGAGCCCCAAAGTTTTTGAAGATTGGATTGATATCCTCTTATCATCTATTATGTGTTATACCATGAGATATACCTCTTACAACCTTTTGGAGCATGTATGGTCTTTACGAGTATATGGTTATGACGTTCGGTCTCATGAACACGCCTGCAGTTTTTAGGGAACAGATGAACCTAGTGTTCCATCCATACCTAGATTCCTTCGTGGTTGTTCTCATGTATGATATCGTGGTGTACTCTCACACTCGACATGAATTGCTACCCGTCTTCTGATCTACTGAGTACACTGAGGCAGCATCTGTCATATGCTAAACTCTCAAATTTTTACTTTTGTATGGATCGGATTCACTTCCAGGGTCATATTATCTCAGATACAGGAGTTTTAGTAGACCCATAGAATGTGATACCGGTATTTTCCTGAGAGCATTCGAAGAATGCCTTTGAGGTGAAAAGTTTTCTAGGCCTGGATGGATACTAAAAATGTTTCATTCAAGACTTTTCACGCTTAACAGCACCATTGATAGGTCTGAATATGAAGAGTGCAATGTTTTTATGGTTAGATTCTTGTGATTCATCCTTTCAGAAGATGAAAGGTAAGGTGAATTCAGCACCGATACTAGTCTTTCTAGAGCTGCAAAAGATCTGTATTATTTACTGTGATGCATTTGGTATTAGGTTGGGAGTTGTGCTTATGCAGGGATATGGGGTCATTGCGTACTGGTCTCAGCAGTTGAGGCCACATGAGAGGAATTACCCGAATCATGATCGGTAGTTGGCATATATTGTCAATTCCCTACGCTATTGGATACATTATATTCTGGGAGAAAATTTTCTGGTTTTCACCGACCCCAAATGGCTCAAGTACATCTTCAATCCTTATGATCTGAATTTAAGACCGTGGAGGTGGTTCGAGTACCTACAGTCCTTTTACATTGAGCTTTCCTAAAGGCAAGGGAAAGGCAACACAGTGGCTGATGCATTGAGCAGGAGGACTCAGATACAGGTAGTTTAGGAGGCCATCTGTGAGGGGAAGCTTATGTCTCTCTTTTTAGAGATGCATTTTTAGGTGCACGACAGACAGTGGAAGACTTCTCTTTCTTCTTTAGTTGTAACCTCTACTCTTATGGATCAAGTTTGAATGAAGCAGCTATAAGATTCTGGAGGCCTAGTCCTAAGGGAGAGTGTGTCAGGAAAGGACCCTATTCCTAGATAGACCATAGTTGAGGATGAGATCATGCGTTTCTATGGGTTCATATGGGTGATAGAAGATATACGTGAGGAGCTAATGCAGGATTTTCATTCCCCGGTTTGGGAAGTTCATCCTGGCATCACCATGATGTATCGTCATCTACATCATTAGTATTTGTGTCCAGGAATGAAGAGGGATGTTGCTGGTTTCATCATTAGGTTTTTCACTTGTCAGTAGGTGAAGGCAGAGCATCAGGGAGCGGTAGGGCTTTCACAGCAGAAACCCATTCCCAAGTGTAAGTTGAATGACATTGCGATGGACTTAGTGACTAGTTTGCTCTGGTTGCCTCAAGGGAATGATGCTATTTGGGTTATCATTTATAGACTCACGATGGTCACTCACTTCTTGCTGATCAAGGATACCTTCAGTGTTGATGAGCTGGGATGGTTGTACATCCGAGAGATTGTACATCTTCATGGAGTTCCACAATCTATTGTTTCAGACACGGATGTACGTTTTACTTCTCGGTTCTCACAGGGGCTTTAGAAGTCATTGGGTACATAGGTACTTTTGAGTACGGCTTACAATCCCAAGATATATGGCCAGTCCAAGAGTACGGTTTAGGTTGTTGAGGAAGTGCTATGAGCATGCATTCTGGATTTTGGACACTCTTCGTAGAATCATATAACACCTGTGGGGTTTTCCTAAAATAATAGTTTTCAAGAAAATATCTATATGGAACCTTATGAGTCTTTTGTATGGTAGGCTATATTGATCACCCTTATGTTGGCTAGAGGCAGGAGAGGCAGCTTTGCTAGGACCTCGTCTTGTTTAGGAGACCACAAAGTAGATAGTGTTTGTAGAGACCCAAATCTTGACGTAAAATTACATTACATTACTTTTCAGAAAACTTAATACATGAAATAAACAGATTCCCAAATACCATAATAGTTTCATGTCATCGGAAACTCAGAACAAAATCATCTAATCATGGTGAAAGATCAACGACATCTCCCATAAATTTCTTCCCCTTTTTTACCTAAAACCATTATTTATATAATGGGGAAATGAAAACATAAGAAGGGTGAGGACAAATGGTAAGTAAGGGTAAACATGGAGAAAAAAAACAATACAAAAACATTGTAATGTAAAAACATGAGCATAAAATCTAAACATCAAAATCTTGAGCAATGACATAAAACATGTAAGTACATAAGGCATAGATTATAAAGGAACATTAATACTGATAAAATATCATGGGAAAATAAATATAATTGTGGAAAACCATTAAGCAAATGATATGATTTCCATAGTATCCAAGTCATTTCTACCAAGACCATTATAGTAGATAGATTCCATTACTGAATTGGGTTTACTTGTCGTTCTAGCCCTGTATTACTGAACTGGATTTACTTTCCGTTCCAACCATGTCTATCTTAGGAGATAAAAATCTTTACCCAATGCATTGGAGGGAGATATAGGTCACACCCATATCATATTCAAATCCTTCTTATGTATTCCACAAAACAATCTAAAATCATTCATCATAACCCAAAGAATAAAATGGGTTTCATAAACTTCATCCCATTGTGACATAATCCATATTAAACAAATGGATATCATTTCATCATAATAAAAATAAAACCATGTAAATAATAAAGGCATTACACTTGACACATAAACATGCTATATAATGTGATCATAGATGGAAAATAGTTTGGATAAAACACTTGAAATGAATTCTTGAGGAAAATATCCTTTATCCTTCAAAATAATTTTCTTTTCACAAAATGACGCACAATTTTAAATGAAAATTATTTTATTGAAAATAATCATGAAGTCCTGTAGTGTAATCTTCATTAATAAATGGCGTTATGAAACTGTAAAAATTTGTTCATGCTGTATAAGTTAAATAAATATTCTCCTTGTACTTTTTCCAGAAAAGTCAAAAAGTACATCATATGGAAAACAAAAGAAAGATTCATCAAATTCATCATAGTAAAAGTCCAAAATAGGTAAACATGAATTCAAACAAACATGAGAGAATGGTTAAAATTTTATGAAAACATTTATTTTTGAAAACATGGACATTGATGAAATATATAACCCCAGTAAATACTTACGAATAAACAATCTTGGATAACAATGATTTTGGAATAAATATCATCTACCTTTGTTCCGATATGATTTGTACATATCTGAAACTCTAATACAATGTTTTAAATAATGTCATTGAATTATTCCGAAATTATATTCATTGTTATAATATCATATATGGTCATATTCTTATCTTCTTATTAGTAATATTTCATTGCTACTTGTTATTTGGGTGTTCATTGTTTTATGTTCTTATGGGTGTTTTCTCGAATAAATTCTTTTTCCACTTTTTAGGTTATAGACACATCATTTATAGAATGGTATTAGTGTAATATATATCATATTTATTCATTCAATTCCTCTATATAATCATTATTCAATGGTGATCATGTAGAAAGAGTCGCAACACATCGTGGAGATGGTAGGTCGTACATATGCACGAGCGATGATATAATTCCCATGATTGTGTAATTGTATTGAAGTGTATGGTGTATAATATTTCAGAATCAATATCACTTTAAAATAATCATATATATTTATTTCTTACATCATTATACCCATCCATGTATGTTAGTGAGGAAATAAAAGATTACACCTCGGCGTGGAGATGGAATGTCGTAAGTACGCACGTTTGGTGATTTTAATTTTTCATAGGATGGATTGAATATAGAATATGGTTGGTTCAAATTCATAATAACATATCATTGTACAAGTGATAATGGAGTTATTACTTAATAATGAAACAACTCATTTAGAGGAAGTAGGAGATGAAATAAGTTTGAAAGAATCGGTAAATGATATTTCATCTTCTTTGACGCGCCTCCTCTTAACATCCTCTTAAGGCACTACATTTGGTCTTTAAAGAATACCATGAGCTCTAGTAGGTTTATAGGGAAGTGGATTAGTAAAATGGGCATGGTTTGGACGAATTGTAAAGCTCAAAATTTTTGTGAAGTGGAGACGAAGGAGGTTCCCTTTTATAAGGGAGTAGAAGGAAACCTATGGAAACCAAAATAATATTGATTTATAATAAATTCAAACCCCACCTAAAAGCCTCAAAACATGACTCATTTCTAAGATTATATTTTATAGGGTTTTAATATCATAAAACTATAACATTTAGACATTTTTTATGTTTATTTTAAACCTTATCATTTTGATTTATCCTTATTTAATCTATTTAATTTTATTTGTGGTAATAATATTCTAAATTTTAAATTTTTATAAATACATACATATATGTTTTCAATTTCCAATAATTGGATACTTTCTAACCTTTTATACCATATTATTTTCAATTTGTAATTTGTAAATATTTTTTGGATTTTTAAATAATTTAATAATATGTTATTTTTATAAAATACCAATAGTGTAAATTTTGACAATATTAAATTATTTGAATTTAAATAAAATAAACATAGGTAATGTATTCAAACCGAAATATTTAATAGGTTACTAACATGTTATATTAGCCTAGAAAATTCGTGGATCATATTAATTAGTTCATATAAAATTTAGTTTAATATTTGTAAAACCATTTATTTGATATTTCTCTTATTAGAATAATTACTACAATATATTTGTATAAATATTTAATATACTTAGTTTTTCATAAAAATTAAAAATAAAATACAATGAAAAATATAAAACTAATATATTCCATAATAATAATTTTAGTCAAATGTATCTTCTAAAACATCCTACTTTTAAAATGTTATGTTTATTAAATGATGTTGGTGAAGACTTTGACATCATTTAAAATATTATAATATAAGTGTAATAATCACTTTTATAAGGCTCCAAATGGCCAATAATTCGACCTCTATATGCTTATGGTTTATATGTTCACGAAAAATAAGTTTGGGTGTGGTTTTTGGACCTTTAATGGGTATTATTACTTTATTAAAAAGTATATTATTGATTTTTCAGTGAATAAATAATTTCTACATCATTAATGTATATGCTATTAAGGTAATGATATGTTTTCTAACAATTAAAAATAAATTACCATGACAAAGAAAAACAATTTAGACTTTAAATTAGAATTTATAACCGAATTTATATTCTGTATAACCTTATAATAAAAATAATTTAATTATTAAAGTTTGAGTGATACATATTTCACTTTTATTAATATAAAATAAATTAACGGTGTTAATCACATAAAAGTGGGTTATAATAGATACCATTTCGACCTAATTATATTTCAGGACAAAATTTATTCATCCAAATATATTAATACAAGTGTTAAAATAATTTTATAATATTATTTTTACCCTTAATTACCTAATTTACCTTTAACTGTGGTAAATAAAATTTACTGTACATACTATTCATAATGTCCAAAAATAAAATGTAACCTATCAACATAATTTAGACCTACTGATTTCAAATATGGAATCCATTTTTCTAAATTCAAAACATATAAGTTGAAGTAGTTAATTTAAAATTAATCTAGTTGTCGAAAAAATGGGTTTTTGTTAAAACATTGCAAAAGATTGAATTTATTTTACCTAAGAATTCAATTTAAAATTAATGATAACGACATAAAATATATTAAATGGTAAAAATATTTTCTATTTATACATTAAAACAATTTACTATCATAATTTAACCATATAAATTATCTCGATGAAAAATGTTGTTTTTAAGTAAAATTTAGCTTGTTTTTACTACTCATCATAATAAGAACATTGTCAGAAAAATATCAAAACGTTATCCAATGTAAATTATTATATCCCGATTCAAAAGAAGAAGTTTATTTTTTAAAATTAAACATATTAACTTATCAAAATTTAGATTTAAAATCAGTGCTCCATCAAATGGAGACAATACAATATTTTTTGGAAAATACTTCTTTTATCCAAAAAATTGATTTTGTTCTCATACCTCAGTACAAAAAATTTGTGAGATGATTTATAATGTTATAAAACTAAAACTTTAGTTAATACTATTCATAATAGCTATTTCCTAATAATATTATAACAATATATCATTTTTTAATGAAACTCAATATTGCATATGACACACGCTATTGAGGAAGGTCGCTCTTGCGTGTAATGAAAGTCAAGTCAGTGTCGCATGTATGGAAGGCGTCTATTGTTGTTGTGTATAACATACTCAAAATATAGTTCAGTTATACATTGATTAAAATATATACTTGGTGTTGTGTAAAATGAATTTTATTAGAATGAACTTGAAATTGTGTGGATCACAAGCCCAGAATATTGTTATGTATATTAAAAGATAATTCGGTTTTGCATATAGCGCAAGCTAGTCTTAGTGAAGCGTACACTATAATACATCAATGAAATTAAATGTATAATTTACATAAAATCTTGGGGTGTTACATTCTACCCCACTTTAAATGAATTTCTCCCTCGAAATTCATCTGGGGTACAAATGGTTTTCTATTTGAATATTTCATTCATAGAAACCCACATCATAAAAAGGAATACTAAAATATCATTTTAAAAAGGAATTTTAGAAACATAACGGATACCCAAAGTAACACATCACTCGGTTTCCACATAAAATAATATAGGTGAAAATATAGATATAGAAGAGAAATATGACCATTAATTTCTGATGGAGAGTGGTAGAGAACATGGCTATGAAAAATCCAACAATCACAAAGCCATAAATATGTGATGATCTAAGGTACCATCTAATTCATCAGATATGAAAGTACTATGAGAACATTTTTGTATTTCAATATCATTTCCCTATAGTTGATGAATTTTTTCATAATGAGAAATACATACTGGATTTTAGTGTAATATCATCATTGGTCATTCCATGAAAAATTTCTACATCATCTCGTATTTAATGAAATGAGGATGAATTTTTCATTCTTAAAGTATTAGAAGATCATGTGATAGAATGATAGGTCATTCCATCTATCTCGATAACAAAAAGGTTAGAACAAGATATTAAATATACATGATTTCATCTATGGTGAGGTAAATCATATATGGTTCCAAAAATGGACTTATACATCATCTATCATACCATAAAACTAATTTCTACAAACTAGGGACTTCTTGTAGGCTAGTGGTATGCAACAAAGGCCTGTTGCACTTCGTTTGTTGGTTAAATTCCCCAAGACCTGTCCGATGTGTTAGGTTGTCGCCTATCCTATGAGTTGTCCTTTTTCTAAAACAATTCTATTATAACATTCCAAAAATAAAATCAAAAAATTACAGCCTTAAGAAATACTATTTTATATCTAAATTAATCCATTCCAACCATTAGGCTTATTGAAAATACTTTTATCCAATCTCATAGTTTAAAGAAAATGATTATTAGAAAGGTCATCTACCAAGTATGTGAATACCATTATTTATACCCCATATATCATAATATATATCTTGTTATTGGTCACATTCCAAAAATGTGTATACCTTAATCATGTATTCTCTTGAAATATGAATACCCATTGAACCTTAGTGAAAACATGAATGCTGTTAAAAGATAACTCTTTCCACATAACAAAATCCCAAAATTTCTATATACTCAAATCATGATATCACTTTGTCCTTATATCAGTCATGAACTGATTAATACTATCAAACATATTATTTTCTTCTTATCCCTTCCTTATGCATATATCATATGCTTTCCAAAAATATTTCAATCCCTTTTCATGGTTACCGGTATCACTTAATTCTTGAAAACCTCAATAAGCCAATACATAAATATTCAAATATTTCACGATACTTTAAATGATATTCGACAACATTATTTTGGAATCCCATTACAAAAACACTTAATCATTCCACCACATTCTTGTTATAATCAACATCACCAATAGTGATTACAAATAGCATACCTTTATCCTTTTCCTTAAGAGGTTGTTGATGTCGATCGTCATTAACCCTTGGAATAGGTCATTGGTTAGCATAATGCCCCCATTTCCTTGCACTTGTAGCATTGAAGTGTTAGTGGTGCGTTCTCTATAGTCTTTTCACTATTCAAATCATTAGCTTATGTTTTCCCATTACATCGACACTTAGCTGTTGGATGACCTTCTTTTCCACACTTAAAACATTTTCAAGTCCCTTTAAGAAAATCTCCACCATGCTTAATTCTACACTTTGAGCATAAGGAAACATTCATCTTCTTTTCACCATTTTTTTGAGATTTTTCCTCGAACTCCATCTTTAGTTTCTTGTCGAAACCATGAGATGGACATGTAACAACAACTTCCAATTCTACCTTGATATCCCAACGCACAATTTCTTCATAGCTACTGAAGTCTCTTATAGATAATTCCCTTTGATGTCTTTGTTTTATGCCTCTGAAGAATCGATCAACTTTACATTCAGGTTGGATGATAAAGCTAGATGCATACCTTTCAAGACTTGTAATATTCTCCTTGTATATACCAACAGATTCATTATCCTTTTGCTAATGCATATGGAACTCATTTTCCATCCTTTTTTGAAGAATACGAGGGAAGTACTTATCGAAAAATAAGTTCATCAACTCATCACATTCCATGGATTCAATTTCATCTAAGGGCTTTGTATTCATAATTAGATTCCACCACTGGTCTGCTTCACCTTCTAACTGGTAAACAAACCAAATGACCTTTTCATGCTATGAATAGAGTAGTATGAAAAATATCTTTTCAATTGTACTGATCTATTGTTCAGCAACAAGTGGATCCGAAGACCCACTAAAAGAAGCTGGATGTTGCCTCAAGAAGGACTCAATGGAATATTATTCCCTTATTTGCTTGTTTGGAATCCCAGAATGATTCATATCTTGTGTAAGTATATCAATTAGATTTTTCACTCCATCTCCCATAACATTGGTCTATTAAGGTGGAAAATCATTTCATTGTCAATTACATTGATCAACATGTTTCTTTTGGGTTCTAGCCATCACCTAAAACCCAAAATGAATAGTGTGAGAGGCAAAAATCATGCTAGGGAAAAAACATAATAATGGGGGAGTAAATTAAATATATAACATCTTAGGTTAAATTCTAGGATATTTACCGTAATTATAGGACTATTACCTATACATATACCTAACCTTAGGGACATCCCTAGACATTCCTTAGAAATATCTCAAGGGATCTCACTATAGTCTTCGCATCCTAGTTTCCAATGGATGACTAAACCTTCACTCCGATATAACTGTAGAGACCCAATGATTTAAGTACATGGACATTACATTAATTTTTTGCAAAACATATTACATGAAAAAAACAGATACCGAAATACCGTATTAGTTCAGTGTCTTTTGAAACTTAGAAAAAAATCTTCTAATCATGGTGAAAGATCTTCAACATCTCCCATAATGTTCTTCCCTCTTTTTTAACATGAAACTATTATTTATATCCGGGGTAAATGTAAATATAAAAAGGGTGAGATAAAATTCTCAATATGTGTAAACATGGAGAACATAATACAATCCATAAACATTTGAACATAAAAACATGAGCATAAAATCTAAACATCAAAATCATGGGCAATGACATAAAACATTGTAGTACATAAGGCATGGATCCTAAAGAAACATTAATCATGAAAAAATGTCATGGGAATAAAACATTTTATTGTGGAAAAACATGAATCACATGTTATGATTTCCATATTAGCTATGGCATTGCTTCCAAGACCATCATAGTGGACAAATTCCATTACTGAACCGGGTTTACTTGTCGTTCCAGCCCTGTATTGCTGAACCAGATTTAATTGTCGTTCCAGCCATGTTTATCTCATGAGATATAAATCATTACCCAATTCATTGGAGGGTGATATAGGTCCCCCCATCCCATATTGAAATAATTCTTAAGTTTTCCATAAAACAATCATAAATCATTTATCATAACCCAAAGAATAAAATGGGTTTCATTAAAATCATCCCATCATGACATAATCCAAATAAAAAAATTGATATCACTTCATCATAATAAAAATAAAACTACGAAAATAATAGAGACATTGTACATGAAACATAAACATGCTAAATAATGTCATCTGAGATAGAAAATAATTTTGATAAAACACATGAAATGAATTCAGGAGGAAAATATCCTTTATTCTTCAAAATCATTTTCTTTTCACAAAATGCCACGCAATTTTAAAATAAAGGGATTTTATTGAAAATAATCATGAATTACTGTAGAGTAAGCTTAATTAAAAAAAGTTGTTATGAAAAAGTAAAAATCCATTCACGTCATATAAGTTAAAAAACATTATCCTCGTACTTTTACAGGAAAATTCAAAAAGTACATCATATGGTATTCAAAAGAAAGATTCCTCCCATTCATCATAGTAAAAGTCAAAAATGGGTAAACATGACTTTTAGAAAACAAGGAAGAAAAGTAACACTTTAATGAAAACTTTTTTTTGGGAAAACATAGATATTGATGAGAAATATAACCCTAGTAAATACTTATGAATAAAAAATCTCATATAAGAATGAGATTGGAATAATTACCCTTTACCATAGGTCCAATATGCATTGTACATGTCCAAAACTCTTGTATGATAATTTAAATAATGTCATTGAATTATTCCAAAATCATATTCTTGGTTATGATATCATATATGGTCATATTCTTTTACTCTTATTAGTAATATTTCATTGCTACTTGTTATTCAGGTGTTTACTGCTTTATGTTCTTATGCGTGTTTTGTAAAATAAATTATTATTAATATTTCTAGGTTACAGAGAAATAATTTATATAATGGTATTATTGTGATATTTATCATATTTATTCATTCAATTCATTTATATAATCAGTATTCAATGAATATCATGTATAACGAGTCATGTCACATCGTGGAGACGGTAGGTCGTACGTAAGAACGAGGGATGATATCATTCCCGTGATTATGGAATTGTATTTAAGTGTATGTTGTATAATATTTCATAATCAATATCACTTTTCAATAATCATATATAGTTATCTCTTCCATCATTATACCCATCCAAGTACATCAGTGATGAAATAAAAGATTACACCATGGCGTGGAGACGGTAAGCCATACAAACGCAGGCGTGGTGATTTCATTTTTTTCTATAAGATGGATAGAAGAGAGAATATGGTTATTTCATATTCATAATAACATATCAGTATACAAGTGATACTAGAGTTATTACTTAATAATGAAAAA
Organism: Viscum album; assembly: GCA_963277665.1. Classification (NCBI taxonomy): domain Eukaryota; kingdom Viridiplantae; phylum Streptophyta; class Magnoliopsida; order Santalales; family Viscaceae; genus Viscum; species Viscum album. The sequence continues at coordinate 1,111,604,071 of OY728129.1, read as the reverse complement.
ACTCATATATAAGAAGTAGGAGAAGAAATAATTTTGAAAGAATCGGTGAAGGATATTACCTCTTCTTCGATGCGCCTCTTCTTAACCTCCTATTAGGGCACTAAAGATGGACTTTGAAGAATAACAGAACCCCTAGTAGGTTTATAGGGAAGTGGATAAGTGAAATGGGTAGGGATTGGATGAATTAGGAAGCTCAAAATTGTTGTGAAGTGGAGAGGGAGGAGGTTCCCTTTTATAACGGAGGAGAGGGACACCTTTGGAAACCTAAAAATATTAATTTATAATAAATTCAAAACCTACTTAAAAACAACTGAAAACTACTCCATTAGATGATGAGATGAGATAGGGTGGTAATCTCATCATCCAATAACATTTATACATGTTTTATGTTTATTCTAAACCTTATCAGTTTGATTTATCCTTATTTAATCTATTAAATTTTATTTGTGGTAATAAAATTCTAAATTTTACATTGTTATAAATAAATTATTATTGGTTTTCAATTTCTCCTAATTGGATACATTATAAGCATGTAGACCATATAATTTTAAATTTGTAATTTTTTAATTTTTTTTGAATTCTAAATAATTTAATAATATGTTATTTTCATAACATACCAATATTGTAAATTTTTACACTATTCAGAAATTTAAATTTAAATAAAATACACACCAAGAATATATTCGAAACAACATATTTAATAGGTTTATAACATGTTATAATATTGTATAAAATTCATGTAGCATATTAATTAGTTCCTATAATATTTATTTTAATATTTTTAAAACCATTTATTTGATATTTCTCTTAATAAAATAATTACTACAATGTTTTTGTATAAATATTTAATATACCTATTTGTTTCATTAAAATTACAAATACACTATTATGATGAATATAAATCAAATATATCTCATAATAATACTTTTATTCGAATTTATCTTCTAAAAATACCTAATTTTAAAATGTTGTGTTTATTAAATTATGAAGGTGACAACATTGACATCATTATAAATAAAATAATATAAGTGTCATAATCTCTTTTATAAGGCTCCAAATGGCCAAAAATTCGACCTTTGGATGACTATGTTTTATATTTACACGACCAATAAGTTTTGGTATTGTTTTTGGGCCTTTAATGGGTATTATTAGTTTAATAAAACTATATTTTTGATTTTTCACAAAATAAATAATTTTTGAATAATTAATATATAATCTATTAATGTAATTATATATTTGTTAAAAATAAAAAATAAATTACCATGACAAATGAAAAAAATTTCGCTTTAAAATGAGTATTTATAACCGAATTTATATTTTATATAACCTTATATGAAAAATATTTTAATAATTAAAGTTTGAGTGAGACAAATTTCACATTCATTTAAATAAAATAAATTAAATGCTTTAATCACATACAAGTGGGTTCTAATAGATACCGTTTCTACCCAAGTATATTTTTGGACGAATAATATTCATCCATTTATATTTATTCAAGTGTTAGGATAATTTTATAATATTATTTTTACCCTTAATTATCTAATTTAACTTTAACTATGGTAAATAAAATTTACTGTAGTTTCTATTCATAATTCTTGAAAATAAAAAGTATCATATTAACATAATTTGGACCTTGTGATTCCAAATATGGAATCCATTTTTCTAAATTCAAAAATTGAAGTTATAGTAATTAATATTAAATTAATCCCGTTGTCGAAAAAAATGGTTTCTTTTAAACATTACAAAAGATTAAATTGATCTTACCTACGAATTCAATGTAAAATTAGTGAAAAATAAATAAATTATATTTAATGGTAAAAATATATTTTATTTATACTTAAAATAAATTTACTATTATAATTTATCCATATAAATTATCTCGACTAAAAAGTAGTTTTTTATTAAAATTTATCATGTTTTTACTATTCCTCAAAATAAGAACATTGTTAGAAAAATATAAAAACTGAATCCAATGTAAATTTTTATATACTGATTCAAAGGATGAAGTTTATTTTCTAAAATCTAAATTGTAAACTTGTTATATATTATATTTAAAATGGGTGTTCCATCAAAATGCGGCAAAACAGCAATTTTTAAAAAATACTTCCTTTATCCGAAAAATTGATTTTGTTCTCATACCTCATTCTAGAAAATGTTTAAGATGAATTATAAAGTCAAAAAATTCAAAATTCAGTTAATAATATTCATAATGGCTAGTTCATAATAATATTATATTAATATATCATTGTTCAGTGAAACTCGATATTGCGTACAACACATTCTATTGAGGAAGGTTTCTATTGTGTGTAATGTAAGCCTAGTCAGGGTTACATGTAGGGAAAGTGTCCTTTGGTGTTGCGTTTAACATACTACAAATATATTTCCATTATACAATTATCAAAATATATACATGGTGTTGTGTAAAATGAATTTTATTCAAAAGAACATGGAATTATGTGCATCACAGGCCCAGAATAGTGTTGTGTATATTTGATGATAATTCAGTGTTGCATATAGCGCAACCTAATCGTGGTGAAGCATAAAACAAAAGACATAAAATAAATAACAAAGATAAATTCTCATAAAATCTCTAGGTGTTACATAGTGATTCTGAAGAGGATGGCTACTGCATAGTCTCGATTGAAGACTTATGCTGATCAGCGAAGATGACCTCTGGTGTTCGATGTCGGGGATCGGGTTTTCCTACGTGTCACAATGAGGTTGGGACTCAAGAGGATTATGAAATAGGGTAAGCTTTCTCCGACGTACATTGGGCATTTTGAGTTGTTGTAGAGAGTTGGGTGGAATTCCTATCGGTTTAAGTTGCCTCAGAGGTACCGAGCAATTCATGATGTTTTCTACATTTCTCAGCTTCAACATTGCTTCTCAGAACCATCTCATGTCTTTCAACCTGAGGGGGTTGAGCTCAAAGTGGATGCATTATTTGAGAGGCATTATATCCTGATTGTGGATTGTAGTATAAAGGTTTTCCTTGGTCGGTCTGTTCCTCTGGTACGAGTGTTATGGTAGCACGGGTAGGTGCAGGACGAGACTTGGGTGAGGGATACTGATGTTTGAGCTTAGTGGCCAGAGTTGTCTGAGGATTCTTCTTCTACGCAGTGCTAGGGAAATTCAGGGATGAATTTTGTTAAGGGGGGAACTTTGTATGAACCCAGATCTTTTTTTTAGTTATGTTTTTCCTTTTCTGGTCATTTTTGAAGAAAAATGAAATTCTAGAAATTTTCTAAGTACAAGTTGTGTACATTATGATTACACAACGTGTACTTCCATGCTGCATGTGGTTGTGTGATGGTTATATAGTAGGCACAAACAGGACCATGTGGGAGTAACTTTGAGGCCGCTTAAAATGGAGTACGGAAAAGGTGAGTACACACCGTGTACATATTTTTTCATTAATGGCACCAAGGTCTTTTTTAATCACCATATTTCAATTATTTTATGTCACGTTCAACTGAGAGATCTATATGGCCATAGATCTTCAACGAGCAGCCGAGAATTCGTTAGTCCTCAGATTAGAACACCATCAGTTGCATTGGAATCGCATCAGTGATGTTTCACGTCTCCTAGAGCACCATCTTCTGATTTTCTTCTCTCGTGAGAAATTGTGGGTTGAACGTTTTATATTTTTTTGTATATATTTGATGTTATAAAGAGATTCTAGCTTTGAGGTTCACATATATCATTCCTAAAATGCCGAGGTAGCCGGTTTGTACCTTTTTGTTCAAATTCATTGAGTATTATATGAAAATTCCACTAATACCCTTTAACAGGGTACTGCGTGATTACTATTTTACCCCTTTTTATTGAGTTTCGTGCTTTTAATCATGTGTATAGGTAATTTGGATATGAATTGGGTCGATTACTATGTTTTGTATGTATTACCCATGCATGTTCTGTTTATGATAGTTTGGTCCCGTTATGCCAGTTTGGCTACTATGCCTTTTTTCCATGCCTGTTGCTATAGGATGGAGAGTTTGTATTCTGACATGATTGATATGTTGTAGACTGGTTAGCCAAGTAGTTATGTAGGTTTACTTTGGCCATATTTCACTGTTACTCTTGTTGACCTACATAGGTCCGTGATATCCTGGTGTAGTAGAATATATAGTCAATTGACCGAGTGAGCTTCCTCAGAGAGTCCTTGAGAACTTTAGGATATAATTGGGATTGACCGTGTGAGCTTTCTCAGAGAGGCTAGGACCACTTGGGGCTATAAGGGGAATTGAATGAGTAAGCTTCCTTAGAGATTCCTTGTTTTTATTAGACTATAATGGGAATTTATTATGTGAAATTCCGCATAGTGTCTTGGTTTTTATTGAATGACTTGGGCTATAAGATGAATTCCTCATGTGAGATTCCTCAGAGAGTCCTAGAAATTTAGTCTATTAAAGGGAATTGACTTTTTGAACTTCCTCGGAGAGTCTTGTTTTACCTTTGACTATAAGAGGAATTAACTGTGTGAGCATCCTCAGAGAGTCATTATAAATTCTTTAAATAGAACCAGAGAGGACAGGATGTGTGCACTTCCTAGAGGGTTACTATTCTTTATTGATTATTTTTCATTTTTGGAGCTGTTTACAATTGAACAATTTCTTGTTTAATGTTTTCTGTACTTTTACCTTCCATATATTCACTGACATTTAGGATCAGATCTTCGGGTGGTTGTCTACTAGGATTCAGTCTCACACCACGTTCGGGTCATGCTTTTGGGAGCAAATAGATTATATTGTTGCAGGTATAGATAAGGGCATTCCCCATTCTTTTTCAGGTACATGATTGCTGTGGAGCTGGAAGGCATGGGACCAAGATATGACTTGTGATGCTGGGGAGTTTATCTATTTTCTTTTGCACTTTGGTTTAGCACCATTTTATTCCAGTATTGTGACTTGTTTGGATATTTTCCTAGAAATATGTATGAAGCATCAATTTATATATGTTATCCAGTTTATACATTTAGTTCTCTGTTGTTACTGTTGTAAGTCATTAACACTACTTCTACTATTATATGTATTTGTTTACTTCTGCAGTGTACTCAGCCAATGAGGGCATAGTTTCACAACTATCACATGAAAGGCCCTTACTGCTAGTCAGTAGCCTCTAGCTTTTAGGGAAATTTTCTTGAGGGCGTGTGACCAACTGGGTATGAGGTGCCTTTGGGTGGCTTCTGACACCAGGACATTACACCTATTATGATATGGAAGGGACTAGACCATATTTAGGTGTAACCAAATATCACTCTTCCCCTCCTCTCCACTTTGGAAACAACATTATTGATAACAATATTGAGAATGTGAAGTGGGCATAACAACCTCATTTACTTGAGTTAATGAAAAAACATATTTTTTTGGAAAGGCCTCACACATGTAATTTATTAGTACAGGGGAAAAAATTCATGTATTACATCTCCAACAAACTAGGAAGCTGAAAGACCCGTTGGTAGTATCAGAAAGGATGTACCAAAATGACATTTCTTGCAACATGATGTTACTATTGCTATGATGGATCCTAGTTTCTTTCACTTCAATGGAAATTTGGTAGTGTAGAAGTTGTTATCCATTATCATTGAGCATGTACTCTAATATAGTATATTAATGGACTTTCAGATTTTATCTATGTAATTCAGAATCTTCTCCAGCCAAGGGGTCTCATTTGAGTTTTCATCAGGTGAGGATTGGGATGCACTTCAACGGGATATGTCATGGAGGATATGTCACTATCCAAAGTGTAGAGGGAGATACCCTAGGAATATGGGAGACATACGAAGTGAAACAGAAGTATATTTCATTGAATTTTCAATTTTATCATGTATAGTTCTATGTGTTTTTTTACTTGAATCTCTTTTCCATTGTACATTTCATTTTTATTAATTAAATTTGGCTTCATGGGTTTTTTAACAATGGTTGAACCATTTGATACAAAAAAATTACTAGTTGTTAATTATTATTGAAAAATAATTATTAATTATTTAATAATTATTAATTAGTATTAATTCATAACTAATATTAAATTAATATAAAATATATAATCCGAATGACACGAACCATGGGTTATATCCCATGATCATGAAATTTATTAAAAATTAAACAAAAATAAATAAAAAAAGAAGACATCATGTAAAAAATTGGACAAAACACTACTAAAAAGTAATGTAGACAACAATGCTGGAAAATAGAGATCAAAATTAATCATGTGGAACAAGATTGACCACCACCCATTCCTCTCAAATGGAAATCCCTCCTACAGATTTCAGAATTTTTTTCATGTCCTCTCATCATTTTCTTGAGGGTCAATGTTATCATACAGTTGGGTGGGATCATCCAAAGGATGAGGATCTTGTTCACTAGCTGGACCTAACCCCTATGATAAAACCTTCAGATTAGAAATTTTCCATGCATTGAGAGTCTCGATACATTGGGATCCTTTGACTCAAATCATTCATTGAGAATTGTTTAATTCCACAATGAAATTCTCCCTGCTATTTGATCTATTTAAAATGTCAATCAGACTAAGTTAACGATCCATTTCCCTTGGATAGAATTGGATCATGGGAGAGTCATTGGTAGGATTTCTCTTCATGGATAAACCATCTAGCTTCTCAAATAATGTGTCTATAGTAGCTCTATTATTTGTTTGTCCAGGTGGAGGCTTAGTATAGGCTTTTGTTACACCCATGTGCACATTATCAACATCAGATATAGAAATAATAGATTGGCATCCAACCACAATATCAATTTATTTTGAATTATTACATTCCATAGACTGAATGGATCCAAAGGAAATCCTCCTAATTTCATAAGGATCCCAAGATATTCCTCACGTGTTCCACAATTTTTAGTAGTTGCAATAGCCTTTTTGTCCTGATCTTATTCATAATGACCACAACCCGTGTCCCCATCCTTAGAACCATTTCTTGGTTCGGAATTTTTCTCCATGACCAATTATACAAGATCTTGACACATTATAGTTTTTCCCTAATCCCCATCTCTAATTTTATGGGCCATCAATGATGAAATTTTCCTTTAGGAATACTGATGAGACCACACAACATATACTAAACATTCTTTCCTCTTTCATTGAGTAGGTAAAGAAGGTTCTTATAAGGAATACAAATTCATGACATAACAATTTCAAGATTATAGGTAACAATAATCATATTGAAGATCAAATTAAACTTCCTCCACTTCAGTAGCTTCCCAATGATTGAAATTCTTGAAGCTAGCCACACAATCCCTCAATTTGAACAATGTCCCTCACATTCCATCAGTTGGTGTGATAAAATTTGGGAAACTATGGACATGGTCATTGATCACACTTGAAGAGAAACCATTTATTAGTATATGATGATAATTATTTTCAATAGGGCACACTTCAATTGCTTTCATGTTCATTCTAATTCATTTATCAATGGAGAGAGTCGTTGTAGGAGGGACCATGGTTAGAACAGAAACCTGAGGGAGTTTTCTAGAAACCACTACAATAATAGACTTAATAATCATAATATTGACTAAACATATTCTATTGGAATAATTTTAAACACTAATAGGTTTTATAGGCTTTATAAACAATCCCTTTAACATAGAGAACATGAATTTTCAATGATAAATAATGTTCCCTATATTCATATAGATTTTACTTAATATGTTCTTAAGAAAATTTTCTATAGAATACCAATCAGTTTTTATTTCTTACAAAAATTAGAAGGTTTTTTAAATTCAACCATTATGTCTGCATAACATCTGTGATAGAAAATAAAACATTCAAAATTAGGGGAATGGAGAGGTACAACTCAACAATAATTCTAGAAAATTGGCAGAAAATATCCCTTTAGGTATCTCAATCCAATATAATTAATACTCTGAGTATGGTGGAAATATCCCAAAGGATTTCGGGATTCCATAACAACTAGTTAAGATAAAATAATATAATCCACAATTTAGTAAGAGAATAAATTATCGAGTTGTATTGAAAAAAGGATCTGAGTCCCGCATTCTTGGAATTTTATACTGAAGAGATATTATTCATATACCGAAAGATATTGATATCATTTCTAAATATGAGATAATTAAGTGTAGAAATTCCATTCCCACTAATTTAATCCCCAATCCTTCAAAACTCCATATCATTTATAGATGAATCTTCGAATGAACTAATTTTTAGGGGTTCACTTTTTCCTAAAGCATTAGATGACTGGTGACACTGAACTTGTATTCTAGAATTCCCAATTCAAAAATATTTTCCACCTTTGAAAAAGTCTCGAGATCAATTACATTTGATTCATTTATAGGATTAATTCCTAACATTAGTTAAAAGAACCTAATTTAGTTCTTTCCTCTCATTTGATCCATTTATAATAATGTCCACCACAACAACATTGAGATTAAATGGGACATTGAAAGTTTATTTTGGGTCATCGATGAAATAATCAGCATTCTTCCTAGGTCTAATAAAAACCATTACAGTATCAAAATAACAGTCTACTTTGATGTTCATTAAAACCAGTAAACCTATTCTACATGATTTATTTGAGAAATAATTTCATGAATCATAAAAACATCCCAAAATAAACTAATTACTAAATATTATTAATTAATTATCATTTATAAACAAATTAATATCTATAATTAATTTTTTTAAAGGTAGGGGGATGCCCATTATTTATTAAGCATATTAAACCATTTGTCATTTTTAGAGGGAAAACCATTACATATGAAATTGGCCTAGAATAAATAAGTCCCATCGGAACATGAATGAAGTTGGATGCCCCAATGGGGCCATTATACATCTCATATTTTTAATAATACCATGTCTTAATGCCATACTTGTTGGTAGTAATAACACCCCACCACCAATGCATGTTGGTCTCCATACACCAGTACTCGACCCTCATCAATACCATTTTCCACGATGTGACCAATCACATTATCACCATGCCACCTAAGTTGGTTCTTCTAATAACTTCCAAACCTTTGGCCTCCATCAAGCCATTTCCTCACTATTTTTGGATGTTTTGGCCACCCGCATCCCACCGATCATTGCCTTCCATTTATCATACCACAGTCATTTCCACAACCATGACTATCACCTAAATACACCTCAAAGATATTGAGATATTTTGTACGCATTATCTAGGATTGTTTTTACCTTATTTTATCATCCTTTCATTAGGGATTTCTTTTGTTTTATTTCAGCCGAGTATAGATATTTTTTTATGCTCATGGGGTTTCACACGGTTCGGGAAATACATGCACTTTGCTTGAGGAAATCATATGCCCAATTTTTTTCTATTTTAAGGGGGAATGGTTTGAAAAAACCATTCCCCCCAATTATGTGACATTGTATGGAGGGGAATATAATATCTTGTGAACATTTTTATTAATCATACGGTTCAATAGTGTGTGGAGTTTTCTTGTGATAATATAATTGCATGATTGGTACATGGTTTTCCAAACCTTTTATCCAAAATATACCTTGTACAACTAGTAGCCCCAAAATTTTTAATCTAATCTGAATTAAATTATAAAGGATTATTTTTCATCTAATATTATAGAATTTTTATCTTCTTTTTTCTCTCAATTCATAAGAGGTATTCCCTTTGTTATGTATAATGTTTTAGGTGATTCAAATCTTGTTGGAGATCTAAATTAACCATTATGTCTCCCTTTATGGATTTTATTCCTTGATTTTTTCTTCTTTTATTTCTAAGAACCTTAGATATAGTCCATTGGCCAATGGTACAACTTCCTTTATTGGTATTATGATGGTTTAACATTAGATCAATTGAAGGAAAGGAAATCCATGCCTAGATCTTGAGGATCAGAGTTACGTTCTCTATTTTTGGCTATTCTACCTCATATTACGGTCTAATAGTAGGAAATTTTTCATCAAAAACCCTAATATAGAGTGTCTACATGCTATTTTCCTTAATCATTATGATTTACTTATGTATATAACTATTACATTGTGTTTCCTAGTTGCAGAAATATGTTTTGATAATGAAATGTGAATCGAACCCTATCAAAATTTTCATTCCCATCACGAATCCCATTTGAACCATTATAAATTATGAGTCCATGATTGATGGAAACGCATGGGGTGTGCTGATATCCTAGAAATGATTAATTATGGATTATATACAATTGATATCGTTGGTTTATGGAATCGAACTAAATCCTTGTTGTTTGGTTTAATAATAGTATTTTAAAGGTTGATTTTCTCAAATTTTAATGGTTAATGAGTTGTATAATCATTGTTTATAAATGTATTAATTGGGGAATTTCTAGGGTTCTTATTTTGATAAAATTAAATTTTTTTAAATGGTTGGGGCCAAAGCCACATTTTTTTATTAAAGCAAATAAAATACCTCTTTTAACTGGGTAGAGGGAGACCCATTACATAGCCTGAAGGCCCAATGGGCATATATCCCATTACATAGCCCGTAGGCCCAAATTTTTGGCCTAAGGCCCATTATGTGAATAGTAACCTAGTTGCTACATTACCCGCCACTGCTACAATGTCATGTCGCCACTACAATACCCACTAATTATCAGTACCATCGTTGTTACAGTACCACTATAGCACTGCTACAGTACCTGCACCCCATCAGTTTTTAACCCCATTTTTCATGTTTGATTATGGGATGCTTACCACTAAGCCAAACCCAAACCACATTTATAAAATTAAATAACTATTGTTTTGTTTGATAAATGAAATGGTCAAATTTATTATTAATTATTGTAAGAAGGTCATAGATGGTGAACCTCAATATATATATTTGTCTGTGTGTGTTGTGTGTGTGTGAATAATGTTTTTTTGGTGTGGCATTGATGATCCATGTTCTCATGGGTGGAAAGAATGATAATCTAGGCCACCAAACCATTCACATGAATTTGAACTTTAATAATTATCTATGTACCATATATTATGGTTTTAGGAGGATGCTATATGTACCTAGGATATTGAAGATGGACTGAGACTTCAAGTACCTATGATAATGACATTGTACTATCACTTTATGAATTCAAGATAATGGTAACTTTATAGAAGCAACAATGTACTAAAATTAAATTTCAATTAAATTTAATAATGAAATCCAATTGAATAAATAAATTTGAAATCATCATATTGTATGGTTCATACTTTGGAATGGGAGGAAGCTGATATGATTGGTGTGGTGTCACCGTGATCCTTAGGTCTAATGTGGATTAATAAATAATAATTAATTTTAATCCTATGTTGTTTTTTAATTTTTTTTATTCTAATATTTTAACAACTGAATAAATTATTGTATGTTGTGTATTATTTTAGACACTATTAGTTGGGGCCAATTGAGGTGTTGTTACACCCTACTCAGGATGCTATTTGGTACTCTAATAACCTTCTTGTATGTAGGTATAGATAAAAGAAAATAAACCTATGTTTGATGGCTTATTTGGGATTAAGGATAGGTAATGGTTGAGGGTGAAATAAATGATGTCAGGACCCACTTGGGAATTTTGAATGTTTCATTATTTTGGTAATTTATTTAACACATAACACGTATATAGAATGATATATCTATTCAATTAGTTTGTGATCATTTTCTATATTTTGATATACTGATTAAATGTATTTTTTGGTCATTTATTATTATATTTGTCTGGTTATTTTTAAATAGAATTTTTCTATTTTATTCCTATGATAGGGTGGGTACAGTCTCCCATGTGACATATTTGACCCTTATTTATAGTTAGTACCCTACAACGAATGGGGATACACGCTTGAGATCGTGTAATGAATGGGATCTAGACACCACTATGTTGTACCAGAACATGGCGTTACATAGTGGTATTAGAGAAGATTTATTTTATTTTTGCTTATCTTATTATTAGGGAAATGTATAAATGATACTAGGATGAGTCAAGGCATGTCCATGAACTCGTGTATGGAACAACCAAGTACCCATGGTGGGATTGTTGTTCTTGATGTTTGTTGTTGTAGTTAAATGTTATTTCAAATTCGGTGATTCTATTATTATTTTATGTTATTTTTTTCCTAGATTTTACTCATGGCCTAGTATATAACAATAGTAGGGTATCTGTACACGAATCTATGAATTCATGAATGTATGTAACATGCATTATACTAGAAATGCACATAAAATAAATCAATGAGTATCTTATGGGAATTGAAAATTATTTTCCTTAATTTGTTAATCTATGAAAAGGGGGACTAATAATGAAATTTAAATAGATAAATAAAATTATATAATAGAAAATACTAAATATAATAATAGTATGGTTCCATGTTTTTGACATGAAATATGTTAGTGATGCTTGAGGTTAGTGATAGTACCACAATTTTTATAATGGGTTGGCGTATGCGAGATGAATTATTATGACCATATGTGAATCTCATATGATAAAATAGGTTAATGATGTATTATGCTCTATAATAACTCTTCATATAACAATAGATTCATGCCCACATGATGATGTTTCTTGGTAGGACTGTCATAGGAATTGTTCTAAATGCACCTTTTAAAATGATAAATGAGGCCATAACAATTCCAGGTGAAGGGAGAGAAGATAAATTTGGTGCAAACATTGCTCTCTTTTTATAGTACATGAAAAGAGACCCAAGATTGACTATACTGAGTATGTATGATATGAATTGGGATTTAAAATTTAGAATCCCTTTAGCATTCCTTAGGGTGGGTGGACCTGAGGATGATGAGTTTTGGATAGTGTCCTTCGATAAAATCACCGACCACTTATATTATCATCCATAGAAAATATTAATGTTAGATAATTTTATATTATGATAACCAGAAAATAAATCGAGAGATATTCAGGTTCAAGATGAGTAGTTAGAGGGCATGGTATCAATGGAATTCCAAGAGAAGTTCCTAGAACACATTTACCTAGAGAGAATAAGATAACTGAGGAAAAATAGATTTTTTGTGATTTATGTATGGAATCATATTTGTGATGGAATATGCTGGTCACTTCATATAATTTTAGTTCTTTATTCCATCACTTGTATAGGATAAGGCAGTTATAGTGAGATATTTTCAGAATTGAATTAAATGTCATAATAAGTCTTAGTTAAATATATTCTTATTAAATTTTTTTGAGGTGGTGAATCATGCTTTAATTTATGAGGGTAAATGAAACAGAGATTATAGTGGTGGAACTATAGTATCTTCTATATGACTAGGAGGTATGAATTAGAAGGACAAAATTGTTTATTTTGAGAATTTTCACTAGGAAAGTGGAAAAAAGAGTGTCCAATTAAAAGCATTGTTTTCTCAGGGTAGTAATCGAGTGTTTTTCTATCAGTGTAGTTTGTCATGTAAATTATCTATTTAGTGTCCTTAAACAATACTGTAGTACCAATCATGATATTGGATGGGACAATTATAGAGGTACTTCTAGAACCCTCATTAATTGGGTAGTGATGGAGGATATAGGTTGAAATAGAGTACTGGAAGAGGGTCTTCAACCCCATACCCATCAAGAAGTGGAATTTCAACTAGATAAGTCATCCGGGATTGTGTAACTTGTACGCCAAGGCTAGAGAACCCATATAAGTGGAGTACTGGTTCACATGGACTCGAATTGGAGCATATGGTAGAGGGAAGGATAGTTTCTAGAAGTTCAGTATAGAATTACTTATATAAAGGCTATGTCATTAAAAGTAGGAGGATCAATTATTATATATTCTATAGTTTCTATATATATATTTGATGTAGGATCCTCACATTATTTTATATACGATCATCTTTTAAATAGTTTAATTTAGACAGCGGATTTTATACTTAGTTGTATGATGGTCTACAGACCATTGTGTGTAAAATTAAAGGATATATATTCATACAAGTGGTGTTACCATGAGGTTAGTTTTTATAATTTTATTTGGGATCTGTACAAACCTAATAAGGTAGGTTTTAAATTTATTTTGGGTATTTAATGGATAGAATAATACCGATCCCATATATATTGTTATCATAGGATAGTAACTTCTAAAAATCTGGGGGTTGACTGATATGTTCACTATAGAGAATAGAATATATTGGTTGGCCATATGATGAAAATTCACTATCATCCAGGGGATACCACTTCCCATGTTCTAGTACTTTTTGGGATTATGGGGGTGTAATAAATTGTGTATCTAAATCTGTATGGGATAATATTTTGGACATATTTTATCAATACATATTGGGTTATCCGCTGAGAGAGATTTCAGGTTTGAAATTATGTTGATTCATACAGATGAACCATTGTCTATTACTCATTATTTAATGGAACCCATGGAGAATCAAGATCTGAATAAACAACTATAAGAATTGACGGGTATGGACTTTATCCATTTGAGTACGTCACTATGGGTTTGTCTATTTCTTCCAAGATGGATAATGGAATTTTGTTCATTTTTATTGATTATAGGAAGTTAAATATGATTAAATTTAAGAAGAAATATCCTATTCCACATATTGATGATCAGTATGACTGGATGATGTGTGATTGTGTGTTCTCAAATATCAATTTCACATTAGGGTATCATTAGTTGATATTGATAACTCTTGACATAACATTGACTTCTTCTTAGAGTATTTATGACAAGTATGGTTTATTTTTAATTCCTTTTAGATTGAAAAATTCTCCTTCATTCGTTATAGTCTTAATGAATATAATATTCCACTGATTTTGGTCATGTTTTTGTATTTTTTTAGAAGATATATTGTTTCAATCGAAGTCTCACGACCATCAGTACATACTTCTTGACATAATCCTAATCACATTGATAATGCCTTGGAAATATAACATGTCATCTATGTATAAATTTTGGATTGATAGGAGACATTTCATAGTTCACAATAGGACATTGGAACGTGTGTTAGTGGTCTATCATAAATTTTAGGCAGTTTTTTCTTTTGTGTAGCCCAAGAATGGTGTCAATTTATAATTTTCTAGAGCACTTGAAAATGTATTAATGGATTCAATGGATAATTGGAACAATACACCAATTTTGATCCTACTCATGATGGGTGTAGAGTATACATTGTTTTGGTGATTCATCGGGGATAGTAGTTGCTTCAATTTTAATGTTAATAGATAGAGTAATTGTGTACGAATGCTTAATGATTTTTCCTCATGCACATAATATCCTCTTAATGATTTTCTGTTGGACATGGTAGTTTATGACATAAATCTTTTATAGCATTGCCTATTTGATGAAAGATTTATTTTGTGTTTTAATCATGTAATGTTTGTACATCTCTTCACATTGATATTTCGATCTCTGATCGTGGATATGGGATGGGTGTATGAATTCATTTAACATTTAACTGGCCTATACATAAGAGGAAAGGAACAATGTTTTTGACACCATTAACCAAATAATAGAGACATATGAAATCCAAAAGTTCATTTCTGATTTTCAAATATAGGATTTATTGATTGAAATACACATCGATGTTCAAGAGGTCTAGAAGAAAATGACCCTCATGTACTTATCTGTAGAGTCCACTTTTATGAGACATATCATGGAGAGTTAGTGTGTGGATCTTGAGTATTCTTCCTTAATGGAAATCCTTGAAGGGTTAGAGTGATATTTCTTTGGGACTATATATGAGGATGAGATCAGGAACATTCATAGTCATGTTATTGAGCCTATGTATAAGAGAGAGAAGCTAATTCATGAGTTATATCCATTGAAGTGTGTGGTAAACCTTGGGTTGACCAAAATATACCATGAATGTTGTAGGAAATATTTATGGCCATGAATGATGAAGTAGTTTATAGGTCTTGTGAAATAATTCCACAACATTTAGCAAGTGAAGGTCTAGCATCAATGGCTTTATAGTATGTTAAAACCATTTCCAATCCATGAATAGATCTGGGATGTTATTATGATTGATTTTATGTAGGTCTCCTGAGGATAACTCAGAAAAATGAAGTGATATGGGTGAAAATAGAATTGTTGTTGATGTTGGACCATTTAATTCAAATCTGAGAAACATCCAAGGTAGATTAGTTTTGAGATATGTTTTTTAAGAGATAGTATGTTTTAATAGGGTTATATAGACTATAGTTTCAAATCTCGATCCATGTTTTACCTCAGTTTTATAGAAATCATTTAAAATTGAATAGTGTACTCAAGTGTTTCTAATTATATCATTATATCCAAAAACAAATAAGAAATCAGATTATACTATTTAGGTGTTGGATAAAATGCTGGGGGTAGGTATCCTAGACTTCATTGGATCATGGGAGAAGCACATAAAAAATTTTGGCATCATCAACAACAGTAGTAATCACATGACTATTCAGATGGAAGCATATGAGTCAGAATAGGGTAGGCCCGATAGATCACTTTCTATCAGATGGAGGTGGGTGAGTCCGAGGTGTTGATTATTTTTGTCATTAAGGAGACATCATAAAATTTTCAATTAATTAAAAAAATTAAAACTATAGTGAAAAAATATAAAAATGTCTTATGTTGATCAAAATCATTTAACTATTGATGTAATAGTGTGTGATCATGTATTTCTTTAGCTGTCACTAATATTGGATCACATTCAGATCAGAAGTTGAGAAAGTCAGTACCCAAGTTTGTTGAGCTGTTTAATATTGAATATAGGATCTAACATGTGGCATATTAATTGGGTCATCAATAGAGGTATAGTGATATTCACAATATCTTCCTTATGTTATATCATCAGAAATATCATCCTAACCATTCTAATGTGACATATTTTGATGATGTCGAGCGTTAGGCTTGAAGGACCCTGGGACACCCTGAGAGGGGAGGGGTGAATCAGGGTGACAACTTTTTCTTTTAATGTGATGGATCTTGTTCCCATGTTGGTAGGAACATGTTGAACCTGTATGATGAAAATGATAAAAAATCAAACATGCACATGCACAAAGAAGACACAACCCTTTTACTTGGTTCACCACTAAGGGCTACGTCCAAGGAGCATACGCCAACAAGTTGCCGGTCGTACCAAAATCCACTAATCTTCACAAGTTGTGGATTACAATTGTTCAGGCACAGTCACTATGTCCCAGGCTCACTGCCATTACAAAGGTTCAGGGATAGCTCACTGCTTCCCTCTGGTCACTCCCATTGACTCCCTTGGCTCACTGCCATTGGTGAAGTCTCACTCAGTTTATAGACATGAAGGTCTCTTCAATAGATAGACATGAAGGTCTTTGTCTCCTGTTCAACATTAGACTATTCTTGCATCAGAGTCCTGAGTTAATGCTATTTTAAAGTCCAAATTCCAACCACTGATGAATACCCCATTTTCCCTTGTCCACTAGGAAAACAAACTTTGGAAAAGGCCTTCACAAAGTACCCTACTTCACAAGGATGCAAAGCTCAAACAAGTCTTCGCGGAGTCCTTGCCTTTTCGCGAAGCTCAATCGCGAAGCACTCTCGTGATGCTCCAGCCTTTGCAATGCTTAGCTGTCGCGTAGCTCTTGCCTCTTCATGAAGCTCACTGAGCCAACATGGGGCGCATGACTTTCACGGAGCTAGAATAGCCGCTGCGAAGCTCCTCTTTCGCGAAGCACACTGCCTTCGCCAGAGACCTTTGTGAACCGATAGCAAAGGAATTTCTCTAAAATTCTCTCTACATCTCTTGAGGGGGTTGGCCTCAATTTATAGGCGATTCCACCGACCCTCGACCCTTCCGCACGAAGTCAACGCCATGTCATCTCAAATCATGAACCTCCGAAGTTTCCGCCTGAATTCTGTCCAAATTGTGAAGCACCTTTGCAATTTTCGGATCTCGGAGCTCGTCGTCATCATTCCTTCGAGCCTTCGCCACGAAGCTCCCTCGCAAAGCCCTTCACCGCCACGATGTGGTTTAACAATTCCGTTCGCGATGCTTTGACCTAATCGTGAAGACTCACCGCCTCCATTCTTTTGGTCTTCATGATTTCCAAACCATGCATCCTCTCTTCGCGAAATTCATGCCTTTTCCATATTTAATTATTATCTTCATAGAAATCCACTTTTTGCGATGCTCAGCAACTTCCAGATTTTGGACCCCAAATATTTGGCAAACACTGGGAAACAGCACCACCTTCAATACTATTTTTTTCTTGAACAGTATGATCTCTTTGCTGGTACATGATCCAAACATCCATTGATGATTGACAACAAACACAAACCATACTCTAAATCATTCATAGAAGACAATGGTTCCAAAAATCTCCCCCATTGGGTTTGTTGGAAATCATAAAATAATTTCAATAGATCTCCATCTATGTGAAATCCAAAAATGCAGGAATCAACTCAGCCAACACTCTAAGTCTACATGAGCAATGCTCGGTGTAGAAAACAAGATAGGAGGCTTTAATTGGGTTCCACTTTTTTCCTTCTCATTATTATCATCACATAAGTTGCCTGAATTTATTCCTTTCTCCTTTCTCCCCCATTGACAATAAATCTAATGACCAGTAATTTTTTCACGTTCAGCTCAAACCATACTCCCCCTGGATAATATCTCCCCCATAAACCTGCATCATAGCCATAAACAGATTAAAACAGTTAAAAAAATGGGGAGAGGGGAAATCCGTAACCTACTTATGTACTGGGAGGTGGATGAACACCGAGGTTCATCTGATGCTTCTCAAACACAGCCACTGACAGGGGCATTGTCAGGATATCAGCCACTTGCTCATCTATTCCCACGTGATCCATTCTAATCACGCTTTGCTCAACCTTCTCTTTGATAAAGTGATACCTGATTTCAATGTGTTTTGTACGAGAATTCTGAACAGGATTCTTCATATGATCAATTGCGCTCTTATTGTCACAGTAAATCAACATTGGTTGCTTCACCTCATCGCCAATATCAGTTAATTGTTTCTTCATCCATAGCAGTTGAGTGCATGCATTTGTGGTAGATATATACTCACCTTCAGCAGTACTAAGAGAAGTAATTTCTTGTTTCTCGCTCAACCAGCCAACACAGTTATTCCCAATAAAGAATAATCCACCACTGGTGGACTTTCTGTCCACAACATCGCCAGCCCAGTCAGCATATGAAAATGTTGATAATTCACATTCCCTTCCTATAGTAAAGTATAAGCCATAATTATGAGTACCTTGAATATACATCATGATTCTTTTTACTGCTGCCAAATGTTCCTCCTTTGGATTACTCTGAAAGCGGGCTGCAAGACATGTGTCAAAGTCAATATCTGGCCTTGTCTCTGTCGGGTACAATAGGCTCCCAATGATCCTCCGGTACATGGTGGGATCTACAGATTTCTCATTCTCATGCTTTCCATTTTTGGTTCCAACTGCAATCAGAGTTGACATTGGTTTGAATTCTTGTATATTAAACTTCGTCAGCAGCTCTCTTGCATACTTTTCCTAAGAGATAAAAGTGTAGTCTTTCCTTTGAGTCACTTGGAGTCCCAAGAAATATGTGATCTACCCAATCATTGACATTTCAAACTCTGATTTCATATTATTGGCAAATTCATCCACTGATTTTTGCCTGCTACCACCAAATATAATGTCATCGACGTAAACGAGAACCATGAACTGATATTTCGGAGAATTCTTCACATAGAGATTGTGATCTACTCCTCCACTTTTGAATTCCATCTTCTTGAGATAAGAATCTAATCTGGAGTACCACGCCTGTGGTGCCTGTTTCAAGCCATAAAGCACTTTCTTTAGCTTATAGACCTTTGATTAATCAGCACAAAGAAGAAAACCTACTGGTTGTTCAATGTAGACATCTTCTTCAAGTACACCATTTAAAAATGTTTTATTGACATCCATTTGATATACATTATATACTCTATGGAGATCCATGGAAAGGAACAGCCTGATTGACTCCAATCTAGCCACTGGAGCAAAGGTTTCTTCAACATCAACACCTTCAATCTGAGAATACCCTTTACATACTAGTCGAGCCTTGTTTCTGATAACACTTCCATGCTCATCAAACTTGTTCTTGAATATCCATTTTGTTCCAATCACATTGTGACCTTTGGGACTCTAGACAAGATCCCATGTCTGATTCTTGTCAATATGATCTAACTCTTCATTCATGGATTTCACCCAGGATTCATCCTTTGCAGCTTTTTCAAATGAGGATGGCTCCACAACTGACAGAAATGCAGAAGGTGTGTTATTCCTCATCCTACTTGTCTGTGTGGGTGCATTATTGTCTCTAATTATGTTAGATGGATCAATCTCTGCTCTTCGATTTCTCATGTGAGGTTCAGTCACTTTCTCACCATCCAAGATTTCCTCTTCAGATTCTTCGTCTGAGTCAACATCATGATGTGACTGCTGAGTGTTTTGAACAACATCCTCTATTTCTGCCTTTGTATTTTCTTCCTATTCACTTTATTTTTGACTTTCTATCACATCATCATATGAAATCGTTGAAGCATTTGTACTTTTATCTTCTATTATCTTAACATCACTGCTTTCCACAATCCTTCCTAAATGCTTGTTGAAACACTTGTAGGCTTTGCTGTTCATTGAGTAACCAAGGATAATTCCTTCATCTGAATTGTCGCCATATCTCCCTTGATTTTCTTCTTTGTTCTTGATGAATAATTTACTTCCAATGACACAAAAGTATTTTAAAGAAGTCTTCTGTCCATGCCACAATTCATATGGTGTCATCATATCACCCATATAAAGTCTCGTATGATTCTAAATGTACACTGCAGCTTGAACAGCCTCTTTCCAGTAATGTCATGGAATACGACTCTCAATCAGCATAGTTCATGCCATGTTGTTCATCTGTCAATTCCTACGTTCAACAACTCCATTTTGTTGTGGAGTTCTCACAGTAGTTACCTCATGTTGTATCCCATGCTTCTCCAGAGAAATTTCAAATTCAATGGATGTGTATTTTCCTCCATTGTCAGATCGCAACACTTTGATTGTTCGTCCAGTATCATTCTCGGTGATTCGCTGATATGTTTTCAAGCAGTCAAGGACTTGTCGTTTCCTTTGAATGACCATCACACATGCCATTCTACTGTAATCATCTATGAGAAGGACAAAGTACATTTCTCCATGAGTTGCGGCAACATTTATCGGCCCACATACATCATGTATGAATCAGATCAAGAAGGTGAGATGCCCTTTTCTTCTTTGACTGATATGAACTGCAGACCAGCTTCCCACGAATGCAGGCATCACAAGATTTTTCACGCTCACGCTTCAGGTTGGGAATGTCCATGACAATTATCAATTTTGAAATTTTCTCCATGTCTTGTTGATTGATGTGTCCCAGTCTCTGATGCCACAAATTGTTTTCTTCTTCAACAGTCATGTAACATACATTTTCTTCACTATCAAACTGATACAAGTTGCCTTCTCTTCTGCATCCCTTCATAAGTGAATTGCCTGTCTTTACCTTGATAGTTCAGCCTTTCTAATTAAAAGTAACTGTATGTCCTGCGTCACAGAGTTGACTCACGCTGAGGAGATTATGACGTAGGCCATCAACGTAAAGGACTACAGTCTTCTTTAGTTCTCCATTAGCTAACTCGGTACTTCCACTCCCTTTGATTTTCAGAGCCCCATCATTACCAAATTGTACTGTACCATCAACCGTCCTTTTGATATCTGTTAGTAGGCCCGCATTACCCATCATATGAGATGAACAACCGCTATCCAGAATCCTGGTACTATTGTTATTTGTAGCATTGAGGGCCACCTCAGCAAGGTTGGATTTCGCAATCTTCTTCCTTTCCTTCTATGAGACATTGGATTGAGTATATAGAACTGATGGCCTTTCAATTATATCTTCTGCATACCCAGGTTCTTCATAGTCAAAATCATCTTCGAGAGGATAAAACCTGTTTGAAAGAGAAACAATGTCTTTCTGACGAGATTTGACTTGTCTTGAACTTCGGTATGAGGTGTCCATGTCCCTTCTCTGCCTGCAATTAGCATCCTTATGACCAAAGTTAGAACAATGAAAACAATATCCATTGAAATTGTTTCTTCTATAAGAATTAGGATATGAATTTGTTCTCCTTTGTTGAACTTCTATATCTTCTCCATTCAGATAGCTTCTTTCCTCTTCACAATAAGACATGGTATGGCCCAGATATCCACAGAACTGACACTTCATGAGAGGAAATGTCTTCTCACTTGAATTTCTCCCCATACCTTCTTCCTTGGGAGAAATGTTAGACTGTCAGTCATTTCTGAATGTTTGAGGATAACTTTCAGTTCTTCTTTTAGTTTTGGTTGAGGGTTCCTTTTTCAACACTATAGGCAACGTTTCAACATGTTCAACTTTCATCTTATCTTTCTTTTGGATCTTTTCACTTCCAGCAGTTGATCTCTCAACCTCACAGCCAATTCCACTCTTTCCCATGCAAGCGGGTCTTTGATTACTCAAGATTTTTCCAACCCCATCTGAACCGCACTTGGCTCTTGCTAGTAATTCTGCATCTGAGAATCTTCCAAACTGTATTTTCTTCCTCGATTCATTTGGAATTGATTCATCCTCAAGTTTACTCCTTAGAGTGACAACTTCCTCCTCAAGACCCTCAGCAGTCTTGGATTTTTCATCTTGTCTGGAGGTGAGGTCATTGATGACCTTTTCCTGCTCTTCAATTATCAGCTTCAGATCCACTAAATAATCATTGCTTTCAATTATTTTAGACTGTACCTTCGCAAATTCTTCCAGTAGTTCAATTAAAGCCTCAAGTTGATCAACATATTCAACTGATTCTTGTATAATAGATTTCCACTTATTTCAACTCTTGCATTTAATTTTAAGCTTATTAACTGCATCCTTAAGTTTCATGTCGGGATCTACACAAGTTCTCAGTTGTTTTTCTCCACCAGTATCTTCTGACTTTTCAACAGTGGCCTTCATGGAAGCATGGTTCCCAATTTTGAATTCGGGTTCCTCTTCATCACAGAATTCATTATCATCTTCTTCCTATTCATAGACAAAACTCTTCCTTTTCATTTTCTTTCCAGATTTGAAGTCTCCCTTTTTGAAAAACCTTCTCTGAGGCTTCTCAATGCATTCATCTTCACTATCTTCATCATTGATCTTTCTTAAGCACTGAGAGGCATTGTGCCCAACTTTTCCACAAAAAAAACATGCAAGAGGTAACTTCCCTTTGAAATTTCCCTTTCCCCTTCTAGAACTTCTTTCCAATGAGAGAAAGAATTTCTTTTTCTTCTTCATCTTCACCACTACTATCTTTTGAGATTTTCAGTTTATCCATGTCCTTGAATTCCATTTCCTTTCTCACACGAGTCGTAGCATCTTCTGGTTTGACTCTCATTTCATATGTTACCAAGCTGCTAATTAGATCATCTAGAGAATTTTTTGAAAGATCTCCTTTCTCAAGGGCTGACACCTTTGAATTATACATAGGTGGAAGTCTTCTTAATATTTTCTTTACAATATCAATGTCCTTGATTTCTTCACCTAGACCCCAAATTGCTCCACCACTTCAGTAATTCGATTGAAGAAAGAGTCTTCTTTCTCGTCTAGATGCATCTTCAGATCATCAAACCAATTGTGCAGAACTTGTAGTTTCACCTCCTTCACTTTTCTATCTCCTTCAAAAATATTCTCGAGTTTAACCCACATGGATTTTGCTGAGGTGCAATTCATCACCTTTTGGTAGATCTGATCAGAAAGGGCTGCAGTAAGTGCATTTTGTGCTTTAGCATCTGCATTAAGAATTTTCCTATCTGTTTCAGTCATAGCCAGGATTGGTGGGTCAGTGACTTGTATTCCTTGCACAGTAGAAAAAAGAACTTCCATTCCAAGAGATCATAGATGAGATCTCATTCTGTACTTCTAGATCTGGAAATTACTTCCATCGAAGTGAGCGACTCCCCTAACATTGACTGCATTCTCCAGGACGCTAAAGGACAAATTCAACACCAGCAACCTCCCTCTGATACCACTTGAAGGACCTCGGAACACCCTGAGAGGGGAGGGGTGAATCAGGGTGACAAATTTTTCTTTTAATGTGATGGATCTTGTTCCCACGTTTGTAGGAACTTGTTGAACCTGTATGATGAAAATGATCAGGAAGCGAACAGGCACATGCACATAGAAGACACAACCCTTTTTACTTGGTTCACCACGAAGGTCTACGTCCAAGGAGAATACGCCGACAAGTTTCCGGTCGTACCAAAATCCACTAATCATCACAAGTTGTGGATTACAATTTTTCGGGCACAGTCACTCTGTCCCAGGCTCACTACCTTTACAAAGGTTCAGGGATAGATCACTGCTTCCCTCGGGTCAGTCCGGTTGACTCCCCCTGGCTCACTTCTGTTGGTGAAGTCGCACTCAGTTTATAGACGTGAAGGTCTCTTCAATAGATAGACATGAAGGACTTTGTATCCTGTTCTGCATGAGACTATACTTGCATCAGAGTCATGAGTTAATGCTCTGTTAAAGTCAAAATTCCAACCACTGATGAATACCCCCTTATCCCTTGTCCACTGGGCAAACAACCTTTGGAAAAGGCTTTCACAAAGTACACTACTTCGCAAGACTGCAAAGCTCAAACAAGCCTTTGTGGAGTCCCTGCCTTTTCGTGAAGCTCAATCACGAAGCACTCTCGCAATGTTCCAGCCTTCACAATGCTTGGCTGTCGTGGAGCTCCTGCCTCTTCGTGAAGCTCACTAAGCCAACGTGGGGCGCACGACTTTTGCGGAGCTAGAATAGCCGCCACGAAGCTCCTCTTTCGCGAAGCACACTGCCTTCACGAGAGACCTTTGCGAACCGAGAGAAAAGGACTTTCTCTGAAATTCTATCTACTTCTCTTGAGGTGGTCGGCCTCATTTTATAGCCGATTCCACCGACCCTCGACCCTTATACGCGAAGTCAAAGCCACGTCATCTCAAATCGTGAAGCTCTGAAGTTTCCGCCTGAATTCTGTCCAAATCGCAAAGCACCTCGGCAATTTTCGGATCACGGAGCTCATCTTCATCATTCCTTTGCGCCTTCACCGCGAAGCACCCTCGCAAATCCCTTCAACGCCTCGATGCGCTTCAACTCTGCCATTCATGAAGCTCTGACGTAATTGCGAAGACTCACCACCTCCATTCTTCTGGTCTTCGCAATTTCCAAACCATGCATCCTCTCTTCGCGAAATTCATGCCTTTTCCATATTTAATTATTATCTTCATGGAAATCCAATTTTCGCGATGGTCAGCAACTTCCAGATTTTGGACCCCAAATATTTGGCAAACACTGGGAAATGACGCTAGCTTCAATACTTTTGTCTGCTTGAACGGTATGATCTCTTCGCGGGTACACGATCCAAACTTCCATTGATGATTGACAACAAACACAAACCATACTCCAAATCATGGATAGAAGAACATGGTTCCAACAAGGCTAATGAGTAATTTGAGGAGCATCTGATTCATTTTGAAGGTCGTACTGAGAAAATTATATAAGGATATACTATTTCATCAGTCTGAGTGTTGTGGTAGCATGGATGTGTTCAGGAAGAAACATATGAAAGGAGAGTGGATATGTGGTCCTAGTAGCCCAACCATTTCACATTGGGAGCTTGGTGATGATTATGAGTGCTACATTAGGTTGAAATTCTATAATATAGGGAGATTATGAGATACTAACATATCTTGAGACACACCGCACTCATTTTTATTTATTATTTTTCTAGTTTTTGGTCATGGATTGGTTTTCTATTTCATTGGGGTCATATTAAATTAATTTGGAGAATTTTCATAAGCCCCAGAAAATCAATTTATTTGATACCAGGAAATCATGCACCCCATTTTGAGGCACCAAAAGGATTAGGGGTGAACCTTTTTTACCAAACCATTTGGACACCCCAAAAACCATGAGCCGTTGAATAGAGGGTAAAATCCTTGTTGGAGTATTTTTTTCTTAATGTTTGTTCCATCCATAAATTTATTTTTCCTAGGATAGTATCACTCCATGGTGGGCAGCGAGTTTAGAAAACTATATAGCCTATGCCTGAGACATATACTCAGATGCATGAAATTTATGTATGTAATCCCAATTAAAGATAAATTCCTCATTTTTTATAAAATATCCAAGAGTTCTGCGGAATTTGTTTTCTCACCAGGCTTGAGTGGAGATTCAATTCAATATAATGGAATGCTTTTGGTAATTCAAATCTTGTTAAAGATCTGGATTCACTAGTAAGTGTCCTTTCTTGGTCATTCTTTTAAGATATATTCTTTTTGTCATTCTCAAACCCTTAAATATTATTATATATGGATATATCCATGTTCCCTATAGTGAATTTTGATGTTTATGGTTTAATAAATTGATGGAAGGGACATCCAATACTTGATTTTGGGGAAGAGAGCATAATTCATCATTTTCATCTGTTCAATGTCAAATTAAGGGATAAGGATGGGAAGGAATTCTTCATTGACATATAGGAATGTATTATATATGATATTTCACATAGCCATGATAATTTTCTCATGGATGTAATTATGAGATTTTGTTTCCTAGTTTTAAAAATAATTATTAATAAAAATTAATTTAACCCTATCCTAATTGTGAGACCCTTCACGAATCCCTTTGGACCCACTTGATATTTTAAGTCTAGGCTTGATGGAAACCCATGGGGTGTGCCAATATCCTTAAAATGATGACTTATGAAATTTGAAAATTAAAATAATGGGTTTATGGAATTGATCTAAATCCTTATTTCATGGTTTTATAATGGGATGTAATGGGTTTATTGGATTAACATTATAGGGTTAATGAGTTTTTTTATATTTATTGATAAATATATTTCTGGTTGATTAATAAAATTATTTCATCTGATAGAAAGTATAGAACCATGGTTGTGTTTGATAAATTAAAGTGAAAACAGTGTGGTAAATGATTTATAGAAGTTCAATAATGGTGAAAAATGTTATATATATATATATATATATGTGTGTGAGTATAATGTTGTATGTGCGGTGGATTTATGCTCTACGTTCCCATGGGTAGCTTGAGTGATTCAAAATAACATAGATGAATTCAATTGAATTGGTTATAGAATGATGGTCCAATTACCCAAGATTTTGGTGGTATACTGATGCTCTATGTACTTATGATATTGGTGCTAGACTGATACAACAGTTACAGAAGATAGTGAGATTAGACTAGTAATCCATGAACCCATAATAATTGTACATTGATTAATTCTTCAATGACCAAAAATTAAATTATAATTTAATTGAAAAATAAATTCCTAATGAATTAATGACTCTGAAATACCTATGGTGTATTGTTCAAACTCCGAAGATGGCTGAGGAAGGAAAGATTACTTTTTTGTCATTGTGAAAATGAATGAGAATGCGGGTGACTAAAGATTAAAAAGATTAAAACAAATTTAATTTGGTAATTTTTTCCAATTATTTTTTATACATATACATACACTATTAAAGAATGTATAATTAATTAAACACAATTTGCGGTGGCCTATTGAGTTATGCTGAAACCCTACCCAGGTCGAATTATTGTACCGAAATATAATACATATTTATTGATCATGAAAATGGAAAGATCCAAATGTTATATGGCTATTTAGTGATTTGGGATGTATCATGGATGAGAGAACCATACTTGAGGTCGATAGCCCCTTGGGAGTTGTCAGAGTGTCATTATTTTGGAGTATCATTTGAAAAGTGATAGTTATATAGAATAAAATAACTAATGATTTAGTTCTTGATCATTTTTCCTATTATTGGATTCATTACGTGATGCTTGTTCATTGTTGGTAATTGATTATTTTATTATCTTGGATTTTTTTATTGATTTCCACTATTTTTTTCTTTGAAAGAAAGTATATAGTCTACCCACATTACATATTAGTCCCTCACTACTCATTAAAAGACTATGGAATACAAAAATGTATTCTTTAGTTCATGTTTCAAACCAGCTTAGGAAACCAATATGATTCACCTAGGAAAACAAATTACACTCCATATATTTAAAATCATAAACCCAAGGTCTGTAATTGTTATTATTAATTATTTAAATATTATTATAATCAAATTAATAATTATTAAATATTATTAACAATGATTGAGAGCCCTAAATGTGGTAGGTTTAGAGTTGTAGTAAGGTTAAACCCTAACCTTAGGAATGGATTGATGATGAGATAATATCCATCGAAAGGAGAAAGGACACGATGTGTGGTTTCAGAAGACCAGAAACCTTGTGGTTTGTTGGGTTTTGGATTAAAAAAAGGAAGGTCATATTTCACATATATGATTTCAGGCATCATATAGGAAAATATAGTAGAAATTTTCCTCATTATAGGCCAGTCACGTGAAATGGTGATACTAATGGTGAAGATAAAACTAGCCCGGTGTATGGGGGTTATGGGGAGCATGGAAATAGTGGGAAGAGGGTGATGGTAGGTTTTGGATTTAGTTGAAATTTAAGGATACTAATGAAATTGGGTGGAATTCCACCATCTGATAGTGGTGGCAAGTCATGGGTGGCGGTTAAGATAATATCTTACTTGAGGTGGAGACTAGATCTATTTGCTACCGTTATTAGGATATCATGGATGGTTATATGGCGTCCGACACCGTTGGTGGTGTCCCTAGGACCTATCTTATCTAGGTGACTAATTTTTGTATATCTTTTTAGATATTGAGAATGTGTGAGACCAACAATAAGTGTACGGTTGTGCCTTTTAGTGGGAGAGAAGAAATGGTGTGGGTATGTCGATCAGAGAGGCTTGTGTGGCCTTTCAGTTTGAGGGCTACTAAGATTCATTTTATATTCACCACATTGTCATTGTGAGGTGTACCTGGAAAGATGTGAGACATGGTTTGACAAGTGTTAGGGTTGAGTATTATATTCCTTTCATATGACTTTAGTGAATTGGCACTGACATGGTGGTCATCGGAGGCATGAACCAATGGTGGCGATAGTCTTTGGTTTCATTAGGCTTGTTTCCATTTTCCCTATGGGGATCTATTTTTTGAGGGTTTTTTATTCTGGGACATTAGGATATGATATTTATTTCTTGTAATATTGGTATATACTACATGTATTCTGATTTTTCATCTAATTGATTCACTCAACGGTTTTAAGGGGCTCGTTTTCTTATTTTCCTAATTAAGGGTTAATGACCCAACATGTTTTTAATAAATTTAATTGTTATTATTATTATTATCAATTTCTATGTTTTAGTTATCATTAATTAACTACATTTTACAAATTACTAATTAATTAATAATTAATAATTATTATGAATTAATTACAAATTATATATTCAATTAATTACTTACGAATTTTAAATAAGTAATTACTAATTATTTATTATCTTTAATTAATTAATAATTAATTTTTACTCATGATTAATTATTAAATATTATTGACTGTCGAATAATGAATTTGTTAAAAAAATAATTGATTAAAACTATTAGTAATGAAATTATTAATTTATTAATATTTTTTTAATTTTTTATTCATCAATTACTAATTAATTGTTATTTATTAATTGTAAATTTTTAATGAGTAATAATTATTAATGAATTACAATCTACATGATAGTAATTACTAATTAATCAGTAATATCAATGAATTACTGAATATGAATTGTTTATAATTATTTACTAAATAATAATTGATTAATAAATATTAATTATTAACTATCAATTAGTTAAGAAATATAAATTAATTACTAATTGTTAATAATGTTTTATTATCATTATTATATTATTAATTTAGTGCAGTAAAATTAGAAGATGAATCCCACAATAGGAATCTATATGGAGTTTCAGGGTACCCTACCCCATAAAAGGAGCATTGAGTGAGTGTTTTATTATATTTTTAGACTTCATTAAAATAAGTAATGTTGTATAATATAATAGTTAAATTCTATGAAATTTTTTGTTAAATATATATAAATAAATCAAATATTAAATAAAAAAATAAAAATAATTAATTTTCAAATAAAACATTTATAAATTAGAAATTTTTTTATTATTTCCTCGATGAGAATCCATCAGTGCCACTAATAACTTCAGATCAATATATTTTGAAAACACATTTATTGATGTGATACATTTTCCTTTTGAAAAAATCATTTGGGGACATAATGCCTTTGCAACCATGTTTTTTAATATAAAATAATTCATACACATAATAATATTTTTTTGAAAAAAAATTTATAAAACCACCCTCATTTCCTGCTCAAATCAATCTAAACAATTTCCCACAACCACTACCATTCTCACTGCTTTTAGAAAATAGATTTTCCTCATTTTTAAAAATAAATAATTTACCATTTAATGATTGATATTTCAAAACTAAATGTATTTCATTATTTGACTTTTTATGTGTTGTAACTTAATACATTTTATAATTTAAATATAAAATTATAATTATAATTTATTTCAATTTTAATATATATATATATATATCAATATAAAATTTATATTATAAATATCTATACATGTACACTATAATATATTTCATGTTTCTACACATGATATTTCTTTAGATATATTTTGAATTGTTGGGAATTCTTACCCCACAGTACTATAGATTATGTATTTCTATGTGATCTCGTTTATTTGTGATCAGGTTACTATTATCAAGGCAATATAAATGTTCTAATAAAATTGTACTTTATAATATCTAAGAAAATTAGGAAAAAATAGTCCCCCTTTGAAAATATTTATTAGCCTAGATAAATTTAGATAATATTTGTCTAAAATAAAATGCATTTTTTATCATTGATAAAAGATATACATTACGAATAATTACTCCATATACTATTAAATTTTATATTTTAGTATATAAATATATATTTATATACTTATATATATATATAATTTCTTTTAATTTGGTTTTTATAAAACCAAATTCTTATTTTCTGTTAATATATAAATAACTAGTATCCCCATGCAATTTTACCGGATTTGATTTGTCGTAAAAATTTTCAATTTTTTTAAAATTGAATAATAAAATATAAAACTGAATTGATAATGTAGAGAACATTATATCATCATGTTTTGTATTGATATTTTTTGTTTATGAGAAATTATTTTGTGATGAAATTTAAATTTGGAATAAAAATTATATATAACATAAATATGAGAAGAGAGAAAATTAAAACAAAAATTATAGTTAAGAAATTAATTCCTAGGGGAAGGATAAGTAGATTAATGTAATGGAATGTAATGAATATGTTAAAAATTAATAAATAATAGTATCCATTACACATAACAATATAATTGTGTCATGTATATCGATAATTTTTGGTTAGATTGACATTTTAGTATGGAAATGTATGGTATTGAATAAATAAATATTCTATAAAATAAAAAAAATTATATTCAAGGTTCACATGAAATTTATTAACATTTTTAAATCTATGATGAAATTTTTTGATATATAACCATTTGATATTATATGTATCAACAAGGAGTTTATATGTTATGTTGTTACTAGGCATTCCAACCCCACATTACTAAAAATTCAACATTTTATGTTTATATCCGTTATCATCACTTGGGGTACTTATATGTGTGCTGAATAAAAGTTCTAAAAATGTTCACCTTTATAAGCGCTAATCAAAGTGCTAATAAAATGTAACATTTTTTCTCTTTTTTTACCCTAAATAAATTTATATAATCCTTTATCCACACTAAGGCAACTTTTTTAGAGTTAATAAAATATATATATTTTCAAATAATACATTATATACTATTAAGAACTATATTGTAGTATATAATTATGTTTATATTCATATATATATAATCTATTATATTAAATATTTTTTATATGATACTAAATATGCATTTACACTTAATATTATAAATATTTAGTGAATTACATGTAATAATATAATTAAAAATCAATATTAATTAAAAATGTAATAATTAGTATTGAGTAATTTAAAATTAATCATAATTTTCTGATAATTTTTTATTAAATTATTATCAAAATTTATTTTTAAAATAGGAATTTAACATGAATTGACTTCATCTTTTTATCTTAGTTCCATTTTTTTCTCAAGGAGCAGTCACATTGAATCTTTAAAAAAGATCTACATTGTATGATATTATTCTTTATTTGGTAACCCATTTATTTAATTGTCAAAAGATGCCTCGGAGGTCTCAATAACGGAATGAGTAGTTTAGATTCCCTAATTTGTGAACATTTTATATAAATTCAGCATTGTTTAAGATAGTCATCAAGCCTTATCTTGGTGGATAAAAAATTTATTACCCCAGATTAAATTTATATATGTATTCTGTTGTTTAAAATATATCCATTTTCACATTTTATTGTTATATATATATATATAAAATTTTAATCCTATAAATAATATTTAATAACTTTTACATAAAAAATGATTTGAAATATATAAACAATATGTAAATAATCTTTTATTATCATTTTATACAAACGAAAAATCAGAATTTTTAACAAATAAAAATTAATGAATTTGTGTTTATGTATATATGGATTTATATATATATAATCTGTATAATTTTCATACAAAAATATGTTTGCATGTGTGTGTATATTAATAAACATACACTAATACAAATAAGCCATTTATCAATGATTGAATTTTCTTTTACCAATAAGAAAATGGGACCATTATTACCAAACTCAAGTAATCCCACACCCTTGGCCTACCACAAACCCACCCCCCATAAGTATTGAATTAATATTTTTTTTGTGATATTTAAACTCATCCCCACCACATTCTCAGTAAACAACATTTCCTCATGGGGGGAGAATTTTAATTGTTATATATTGAAACAAATATATATATATATATATATATATTATTTTAATTTATATATGTGTGTGTGTGTATTTACATATATTAGAATATACATAAACATATATATCTTTTTATTTACACATACATATATATTTATATTATAAAAAATTATATATACATTTTTATAAGTATACAAAGATTCATACTTTATTATAAGTTAAATAAAATAGATAATTATTTTTTATTTCTATACAGTTTTAATTTTTAATAATTGTTTTATATGTTAATATATTTAAATATGTATTTAAATTTTTTTATATTTAAATATATGAAAATATGTATACATATGGATATTTTAATTTATAAATAACATTAAAATATGAAAAAAATTAAAATTTTACACTATAATATCCATAAGATTATTATCATGGCGAAGAAATTTAGCCTCCACCAAAATAGATAACATGCCCCTCATAAAAAGGTTCAGAATCCATTGAATGTTAAATAATAAGGGAATCTAAACTAAAAAAAATAGATTTGAAGTTCTTGAGATCTTTTTTTGGATGAGAAGATACAAGGATCACGTCCCCCTAGGTCTAAAAAAAGTAAATCATCTATCAATCATAGATATATCATCTTGTGGATCACGAATGGAGATGGTGATCAAAAGTTATGGTCGTTTGATGGCAAAGTCTTATTTTAAATTTATTTTTATAGATTAAATAATTTAATATTTTTTAGATTATAAATTTTTTATTATTCATCTATTACTCAATAAAAATTAGTTAAATGTTATTTAAAATTATTTATTAATTATATTATATATCATTTATCACTATATAAATTAAATATTACGGGTATATACATATTTTGTATTAAATAAATCATATTTAAAAATTATATTGTTTTAATATCAATTTAAATATATATATATATATTAAAATATGATTTTTTATAATATTTTTTTTATGAATTTATCAATTTATCAGCACTAAAAGAATGTGCTTTGGAACTTATAAAGGGGACATATTTATATGTTCTACGAAAATTGTTGATATAGAGGAACTGTTATCAACCGGAAAAAATCACTAATAAAGAGAACAATTTTATCGTCACTTTTTCAGTTCTTATAATGTTAAACATCATCAGTGATTTTAGATAGCATTGGTAAAATTCTCTCATTTGTATTTTTTTTGTAATTTTGATAGTTAGAAGTTCTTAATAAACATGAATTTGAGTTTGAACACCCAATCCCATAGATCCTTTATTGAATTAAAATAATGTGTTTTATGGGGGATGAAGATTTGAAATAATTTAAATTTCACTACCATAATAAATCAAGAAAAAATAACAAAAAATGAATACACTCATAAAGAGTCTCCATCCCAAGACAACGGAATAAGAATAATATTCTTCCATAACTACAACATATCAGTAGATGACCCATCCTCTATGATTTTGGCTTTTTCGATGTTTTGAAAACACCTACTTGTTAACCAGTATTATAATAAAGTGGGGTGAAACCCTTAATGATTTGAGTAACTTATTCTTTGTGTGATCCTCTTCCATGATCCTTGTCACATTAATTCACAATTTAATCCATAAAATTGGATCTATGCATATTTTAAAGAATTATAAAAGTACTATTTTTTCTAGATCGAGTGTGAGACTCAAACTAAACAATTTGGGTTGTCACCATACCTCACTACCAGTGAGTATCATCTACCTAATATGTGAGAAATTTTTTTGGGACTATAGGTTAATTATGTCGTTAGCTTCACTAGTCCCATACATAGTTGCATGGGGGCCAGACACTGTATTATGGGTCTCACTGCCCAATTCCATGGAAACCTTAGGTACATGCTCAATGATTGGCCAAATGTGAGAGGAATGACCCACCCTATGTTTATTGACTTCAACCACTAAAATAGAAATATGGCTTGGGATTACTGGACCAGCCTCATGAGTATTGTCCTTCTTATTTTTACAAGCTACCAAATCATTCAATGGAGGAGTGGAATGGTCTAGAGAAATTGGACAAACCATAGTAGGAGAATCAATAGAAATATTCATAGAGGACATATTATCAAATAAATCATCATTTGGATGATTTTTAACATGGGTATCCCTTTGGGTGGACTATATTTGGATTTAAAATTCTCTGTGACCTTCTAAAAAATTGTTTTTAAATTTTTTTGAGGAATCTTCAAATGAAAAAATTGACCATCATTATGTTTATCCAAGAAATCCTATGCATGTACTATTTTCAAAATATTAGAATCTAGTGTAGGCCCCTTATCTATCTCATAAAAATATCTGAAAGTGGGAAGATTAGTAGATTATACAGCCTTACCTGAAACTATCTTGGAATTGATTCTAGGTTCTAGAAATCTGATATTTTGAAAGTACATTAAAACAACATTTTGTTTTATCACCATCCTTTATATGGGAAGATGGAACCTTTCCATTCGTTTATCTCATTTTATATCATCATATTTATAATAATTTATTCTTTAATATAACATACATTTGAATTATGTCCACCCTCAATAGAACATGGTTTAATAGTGTTGTTGTCACCAACATCACCAATAGTGAAAGTTGAAAATTGATTCACCATTATGATGGTGATTATAACATTATCATGAGATGATAAACCCTAAATACAACCTATCGTCGTGTTTATAGATTCTTCAGTATTTTTTAATGCACATAGACTTCTCCAACCATATCAAATAATGAATGATATATTTTGACTCCTCTCTCCTGGTATTCAGAGTTCCCTCATGGGCCTCCATCCAGATCCAATAATCTAGGATCAAACTTCTTACAGTGATTCACTCTTCCCATTATCTTCCCTCATTTAAAACTTTATTATTAAAATTAAAAATTATAACAATAAAAAGTTAGAAGTCATATAATTTTCCATATATTATATGTTTTTAATATTTAGTTAACTCATATCTACTAAAATTTTTATTTTGAGAACACTAAAAATCATATTGAATTTATTCTTTCTTTGACACGTCACACATATTTAATACATATTCCCTATAATTTCACATAAATTCATGGTTATTTTATGCGGTTTTGATCATTACCTGAACTTTTTAGTGTATCAATCCAATAAAAATGTGTTTCTATCATCTTGAATAAACATAAACTCAGACAGATTCACTAATAGATCATGTATTTCGATAATAAATATGAAATTGTAATATTTTAATTTCACCAAAATATATGTTATTTTACATGGGTTTTATTCTCTAGAGCATGATTTTAAATACATTTTATTCATTGATAAATTCTAATTTAGTCATTTAAAGCACATTTCAAGTCATATTAACATTCTATCTTCTCTTGCATATAATAAATACATCAAATATATTTCCCCTATTATATGATGTCAATATGAGTGAGTTTTACATTGTTGGACCATTAACCAAATGTTTTTGTGGTTTAAAACTATAAAATAGTTTTTCGTTATCTCAAGAAAATTATTACTCAAATTGTCATGAGGTTGTTTTCCATTTATTAAATAAATATATGGTTATTTTCCTTTTATTTCATTGAAATTAGAGGTCTTCTTCTTGGTGTAAACCATATGTATCAAGTTATAAATAATATTAATTCATTATGAATTATTTATTTAATCCATCCAAGAAAAACACAGATCAAATTTGGTTGTATACACAAAATAATTCAATACTATTTTAGTGTGATTTATCAACAATAAAAGTTATTTATCTATTTTTTGACCATTACATAAGATTTTTGTATTTTAAAACACACAAAAAACATTTTTGATCATCTTGGGAGCAAAAATTAATATTTACATGATTTCATTACATTGAATTTAAAAAATAAATCTATGGATTTTTATAAGATTTTAAAAAAATATTTTGTAATTATCATCCTAATGTTCCACTAGGACATGTTTTAAAGACTAATAATACTTGAATAGCTAAATATTAGTCATTTTGAGTAGATGACATGAATGTTTCATATGTCCTCCCATAATACACATCATTAAATTTTCAAAGATTTTTTTTTAATGATTTCACATAAATTTGAGTCCCATTCTATGATTTTTGGAAATTATATGCCTGATTTGAAGTTTCAAAACACGAAAATAATATTTCAATAATCCTAATCAAATGAAAATTTGAATTTAATTAATTTAATTACATATGTTTAAAAATTCATTATATGATTATTGTACTGTGATTTTATAGAAATTATTTTCCTTTTTCTTTGTTTTGACCCCATATTGCATATTTTTAGACACCTAAATTTATTTTTAAATTTCTCAATTAGTTAGTCTAAGACACAACATATTGGATTAATATATTATATACTTGTACACATTAAAAATAATTTAATGTTATCATTCAGATGAGTTCAAATTAATTAGAATTTTTTTCTATGGTATTTCACATTACATGAACATTTTAGTGATTTGAAAAACTAAAAATGAATTTTTGTTCATCCTAGGAAAATGATAACTCAAATTGTCACACATTCATTCCCTATATTTTAAAATAATTTTATTATTATTTTCCTATTATTTCATATAAATTAGAGTATTTTTATTTTTTTCCACCATTGATAATTTTTTTAATGATTTTCAATTATTTATGGATTTATTATTTGATCACTCTACAAACACTGTAATTCAAAGTACTCTACTATAGTATGTGAGAACCACCCTGTAAAAATGTTAAACAATGATCAATCTAAATATCCTTTACTCATGGTTATACTTAAATATTATATATGAAAAATTCAAGAAGTTATATTTTTGAAAATTAATATATATTTATATTAATCATGTTAAAATTAGATTCGGGTGATTTTTTTTATTACTTAGGTTTTAAATGGGAATAGTGAAAAATAATCTTCTTTCTAGAATCATAGCCTAAATTATAATACAAATAGGTCAGTATGAATTAAAACATTATAAAACATTATTATGGAAATAATTTTATTTAAGGAGTAATATTTTTCATTGAAAAATAAAATATTAAATTTATAAAGAACATGTTTAACATTTATAAAATTTCTATAATATTTTAATGTAGACATTATATGTATTTTAATATATTCAAAAATATTTTTCTTAACATCTAATAAATAAATTTTATAAGAAAATGAATTTAATATTTTAAATTAAAATTTCCATATAATGTAAAAAATTCTATTTCATTTTAGGGTAAAAAATAAGATTACTAGGATTAAATTTAATTACCTCGACAATGGTAAATGTTCTATATTCAAATAATTTTTAAAAAAAATGAGTAATCATTATCTATCAAAATAAACTAATATATTTTAGAAAAATAATTTAATATAATTTTTAAGCTAATATATTAATATATTAATAATATTAAATTGGAAATAAAATATAAATAAGTTTAGAACACTGAATCATAAAAACAATATTTTTTTCTACAAAATAGATTATTTACTTATAAACCATTTTAATTTTAATATTAATATTTATTTAATTATAATTTGAATTCGATTTTAGGAAGCATAAATGTTGGATCATAAAATCATAAATATGTTAGAATGGTTGCCTTATATTTATTTATAAAACATAAATTACTTAGGTAAAAACTAGTTAACACTACAAAATTTTGATGGGGTAAAAAGGGTTAACAAAATTGGTATAAGGCCATATATATTAAAAACATGTTCCTAATTTATTTATTATTCATTTTTGGGTCAAACTAAACAAATACCTAGTCTATTATTTTCCAATTTAATACCTTATTGACATCTTATCTCCTTATATTAATATGAAATATTTATAATAATTTAATTCTCACCACCTATGAAAGGGGTATACGACCACCTCTTCAATTTAACTCTATAATTTTAGCTTCCTATTAAAAATATACCCTATTTACATTCCTAAGAATATTTTTCTACTCAAATAAGATTCTATACACAAGATTTTGAATTGATTCTTACATTTCCATTATTACTTTTGGGGAGCTCAACTTCTTAAAATTAGTATAAACATTTACCTAAAATTGTTTATTTCTTATCATTACATATGAAATATATTATCAACAATATTATATGATAAAATAAGTATTATTAGTACACTGAATGTTGTTATATTAACATACATAACATTAACAATATATCCACTTTTTTACAAAATGGAAAACACAAATCTTTCATTTCTACAGACTACCATCTCCGCAAAGATACATTTCTCATTTTTCAAAAACTTTAATTATAATTTATCAAAATAAAATAGAAAATAATAATAAAAATATAAAAAATATAAAAATATAATAATTATTTTTTATTAATTCTATCATTATAATATAATCACTGTTATAACCAGACCCACAAATTTAATATCGTGTATTCTATTTTGGGTTAGTTTTGACTACCTATACGAATAATGCTATAAATTTCTATCATGAATGAAATTGGAAATAAAAATAATCATGTAATTATATTATAATGAGAATAAAATTTTTATTTTATTGTTTTATAAAGTATTTACAAATATTTAAACTATTTTTAATATCACACCATATGTTCATCAAATCTTTCAGGACAATATCATTTTTAATGTCACCTTTAGGCATCGGGACTAAAAATATTATAGGGTAAAATTATAAATTTTTTACATTATTTTTAAATTTCTATTCCAATACCTATAATAATCTTGTAATGATTTACTTAAATCTATATACAAAATCAACACCACCATTTTAAAACTAATATTAAACCAACATTTAATGGTAATAAAATTAAATGATGAAAATAAAATATAACCTAATATTTTTTTTAATAAATGGTAATAAATGAAGATGATAAAATTTATAATTATGAATAATTCTCATAAATAGGTGATTATGATAGATATTTTTTTATATAAGAGTTTTGACCACTTTTGGATAAATGATATTAATGATAATTGTCTTCTCATCTCAAATTCCATTTCATGAGACATGTTTTGTATTAAGTAAATAATATAAAATATATGGTGTATATACAGTCTATTTTATTTTTTAAGGATTTAATTATCTTTTATTTATGTTATTTTATGTTCCATTATAATATCCGTATTTAAAGTGGTTTTGATGGAAATGTTACCCAAACCATAATATTTCCGAAATTACCTAATTCACAAAATTAATGTAAGTGTATGTTTTCCTATATATGTAATCCCAAATTCGATTCTAAAAGTGCATGCTTCTATTATGTAAATATACCTAGGGGTAATCATAATAAAATGTGTGGTTGATTATCAACTCAATCTTTATATGGTGCACGATGAGTGGGCATAAGACTAAACTCCTTACATGAAACACCATAGGGACATGCTTTGGATAATTCATATTCACATTATGAATATTTAGAAAATATGTTTCTACCATTTGTTTGATATCATACTATTTAAAACAACTATACTCAATTATTATATTATATAAAAAACCTAACACTTTTAACATAAACTATACAATGACATATCATTATTTATTTGATAAGGTTACTTCTAATTTCATTAAAAATTCCCCAAATTTTATATACTAATGTTAGTATATTCTTATAAGTAGCAACATTATTCAATTAATTTTTGAAGTAATTTATTTTATTTCTTTTATATTGGTAACCATTGTTTTATTTATTCCTGATTTTGTAATACGTTACTCAGTGAATGTTATCAAATGTAGTGTTAACTAATATGATGAATTAATTGTACATAATTAGAGATAAATATAGCCTATTATAGATATCCACATGATGCATTGGATTTTCACTTATGAAAAATAGCTAGGGTATTGGAATATGCCTTACCGATTTACATATGATATCTTGGTAGAAGGCCTTGAAGACATTTTTATGATGTATTTGATTATGAATTCTATTAGAATTGGATTATTATTTATTATCATTGTTTTAAATTATTATCATAAACATATTATTCACTATGTTTAATTTTTCTATGAAATTATTCCAAACATTTATTTAAACCATATTATTTATTCCATTCCAATGCAATGATAGATTGAACTATATTTTTTCCCTTATAGATCACCTAAGATCACCCTTATTTAGTTTCAATTTCCCATTGAATAATAGTGAATAAATATGTGTAATTTCATATATTGTTACAAGATGGATTGTAGTGTTTTAATGAATTCTTTATTCTCTATATAGTGTTTTCTAGTGTAATGTAAAAAATTTATTGGAAATTTTTCATCAAAGACTATTAAATTGATGGGTCCAGTGGGAAAAATTTTATTTAGTTTAAATAGTGTAATATTACAATTAGGATTGTGTTTTTGGATTTTGGGTACTTACAGTTGGTATTATAGTAACCTTAGAAGAATCCTTGAGGACTACATTGAGAGAAACCTATTTAGCAGCAAAAAAATATAAAGAAAAACCCTTATAATTTTATCAGGATTTTCTACGAACATATAAAGGAATTATAACTTACAATTCCAAATTAAGTGCTAATTGTGTGCATTCCATTTTTTATAAATGGATACTAAAATACTTAATTAAAACCATATCAATACCTATATTCAATTTATGGATATTTATCCAGTCAATGTTAATGAGGATGGAATTGGAGTTGATCAATTATTTAACATCTTAGAGCAGGTGACCCAGGTTATAACAAATAACCATTCCCACATTGAGATACCAGTCGATCCATAATGTGGTGGAACTATATTGGAACACAATATATAACACCATCATACATCATTAAATTTTATTCAATGTCTCATAAATTCGATGTAATTTATATTAAATTATGTCGAATTATTTTGAGGCCATGTGCTCTAATGGTAGGTGATTCTAAGGCCAGGAGAGCATGTAACAGAATTTTGAACTTTTCTATGGTCTGTTCATTAAACATGCAGGAAATATTTTCTAACAATTGAACCATTGCTCGGATCGAAACTCCAAGGCTACCGTTGAACTCAGAATTTTGGGATTCTCCATGAAATGAATTAATTTTAGTCGGAAAGGGAAGAGTAGTAAAGAGAACTTCCATAATTTTCGATAAATATAATAAAGTAATTTAAAAGAATTATTTTATTTATTTTTCTCAATGTTGAGTGTTGGATGACGATATTGCATTGCAGAAATGAGGTGACATCGAGTTTCATTAATGAAACTCATTAATGGATAATTATTTCATAGCGTAATGATGCTTTAATGGCATGTAACAATGAATCAGTTTCATAAATGAAATAGTGTAATGATGTGACGTCGTAGTGCAGCGGAAGCGCTATGACGTTTTTCATTTTAAGAGTCTGACACATTGGAAAAACGAGGATTAAACTGCATGGATTCTATGATGAGCCTCCAATGGAATTCCTCTCCAATTAAAAATTTTGAACACCAACGAACGTCAACATCTTTGATGATACTTAATGATTTGACCTAGAAGCGACAAATGAATTCGAAATCTTGAAACCTCGAGGATGAAGTGTTGTAGAAATGTATTTCAAAGTGGTAGGGGGGACCATACCAACCCAATCCTGAAGTAATTTAGGTTGAGTCAGTGAAATTAAACTGTGGAAGGTGGGGCATCTTGGCTGGGTTAGTCTAGTCGGCCTGGGCCCAGACACAGTCGACCACTGTTTACTAAAATTCTTGTATCTCACAAATTGTTCTTCTGATTGACAATATGTTTTCATTGTTCAGACCCCCTCAATGGGGTGGATATTTTATCATGATATTAGAATTATCTCATGGAATATGAGTTTCAAATAATGTCTTGAGGAGTGGTTCTCCATGGAACACTACATATGGAACCCTTCAGTTGGATGAGACCTAAGGACTGGTGACTTTCACCTATGTGATACTCAGATATAGACTAGTGGGAAGTAGTTCTTTGTGAATTTTTAGTCCTATGGTGGGAATAACTTCTGTGGGACATTTCATACCCACGTTAAGTGATGAAAAGGAGTACCTCAATGGGCCAAGATTAGTGGAAGGCACTTCTGTGTGACTTCGCAAGACCGTAGTACACGATGAGAAGTTGTACCTAAGATGTCTATGGTTAGTGGGAATAAAATTTTTGTGACCTTATAAGAACATTATACACGATAGAGGAGGCGTTCTCCAGTAGCGGGGGTGTTTGATGACTTGATTTATGATTCTTATATCACTTCCCTAAATGTATACCTTGTGTGAGATGTCTAGTGCCTCATTCTTTACATTGATTATTTTTGTGTGGTGTTTAATTTTTTTTGTGGCCCCTACATAGAACTTTTTTACTCACCTCTGCATTGGCTTCACCCATATGTAGTGTGTCTGGTGTAGATGATCGATGCTTTGACTGTGACATTGGTGGACTAGGACCCAATGGTTCTCAAGGAGACTAGACCAGCAGGTGGTATGGTGGTGGACATGGTGGCCTAGGACCAGGTGGGGACCTTTATGATCGGGTGGATAACACATTCTAATTCATCTCCCCGAAGCCACAATACTCTCATGATCAGGTGGGGTATTCAGTAGATGACCATATGAGTTTCCTTTTTTGTACTTTTTTGCTTTCAGTTTATTTGATGGGTTTGTGTTATATCCCACTTGTATATGTTGTACTTGTTCTCAGATTTTTACTGATAATTGTTTCCTTTTTAGTGTGTGGGAATCAGTTGAGCATGTGTGTGTGTATATATGTACTCAGAGAAATTCCTCCCACTTGTAGGTTGATACCTTCAGCACTAGTCACCTACCCCTGTCCCATGGGAGGCAGGCTTGAGGTAGTCAAGGAGCTTTCTTCATGGGGTGGGTTGGAAAAAAGTTTTATTAGAGGAAAGTTAGTCATACCAGAAATACCATGAGTCCATTGTTTTGTTATTTTGAAACAGTGGTAAATGTTGTGTGTTGAACTTTTAGATTCTGGAAGTCCAGTGTTGGTGCGGTGGCCAATGCATCCATACACAAGGTCCATGTATTCTAATTTTTGGATCAATACAAGAAATCATTGGTTGCATAAGTGTCTCCTAATGTTATTTTGAATAAGAGTCACCTCACTAAGAATAATGTTATCACCACGGTAAATCATGATCTATCACTTGATGCATCCATTTAAACAACAATTCTGGATCTCGATACAAGGTTATGTTGACAACCCCACTAGCGAAGAGACGTCCATTCAAGGACCAGTTCTAGAGATGGTCCCACTGGGTGATGCCCGGGTGCTAACACCATCCAATGGTTAGAATAAACAATCAAAGGTTCCTGTAGAGGAGGTATGCAGACTTAGTTCCCAACACATGTTTCATATATAGGGACCTCCCAAGATAATGGGAGAGATATATCCTAAGGTCACTAAGGACTGGATTGAGATAGT
Source organism: Viscum album (assembly GCA_963277665.1). Lineage (NCBI taxonomy): Eukaryota > Viridiplantae > Streptophyta > Magnoliopsida > Santalales > Viscaceae > Viscum > Viscum album. The sequence goes on along the minus strand of OY728129.1, from coordinate 1,111,559,965 downwards.
GATGCAGGTCATTCACATAGTAAGGAAACCGCCTGACCAGATGTCGATATTTATAGTGAGCCTTCTATATGGATCAACATGGAGATGGTGGAGGTTGAATGTTGTGATGCATGATGATGTGACACTCAATTGTGGAGACTTAGAGTGGGTTTTATGAGAAGAGTTTTCTTCCATTACCTTCCACTCTATGTGAATTCAGGACCTAATTCACCTATAGTGTAGAATCATGGCTGGGGACGTGTACTCATCAAGGTTCACTGATCATTATCGCTACTCGATAAATATGTCCAAGATTCTTTCTTTAGGGCTCGATCCTTTGAGCATGGAATTGGGTGGGAGATCTGGGCATTTGTGTTGTCTCTTAGCATCCATACTCTGGATGGGTTTTAGATCAAGTACATAGAGTATAGAACTTCATCAAAAATAAGTTACCCACATATAGAGATACCAACAGAACTAGGTGGCGGAATCTTTGGAAGAAGGTAAACAATAGATGAAATGGCCCAAGATGGATAGGTCCTTTAGAGAAAGACCCCGGGACTCTGGTTCAGTAGTGTTGGGATACCAGACTAGACAGAGTTAGCAGGGAACCATGAATTTCTTCCCTTCTAGAGACCAGTGGAACATTTAACGTGACTTCCAGACCCGCCGTACAGATTACCAAAAGATTGTCAACGGCCCGCCAAGGCAGAGGCAGAAGTTTGAGTGAGGACATATGGAGGAAAATGTGGTAGGGGATCATGCCGTGTAAAAGGCAGTGGGTGATGGTTTGAGGTGTTCCCTCTACCACCCTAAGCTGGTCCAGTCTAACCATCGGGAGCAGGCGAACATTGGTGAGTAGAGCTTCAGGTTGCGAAGGATTATGACCACGACCTTCCATAGATGATCTAAGGTATGATTTTTGTCTTCTACACCCTAGTTGTAGTTCTTATAGAAAAAGGTTCTAGTCACTCCTTCCTTTTTGTGGATTTTTTTATTGGAACTCTAATATTTTAGTGGAGTTTTTAGAATGATCCTTGTGGCTAGAGACTCCTATGAAAGGTGATTTAACGATTAATTATTTCTGATGGCTGTGTGAGATTACTCTTGGAGGCGAGAGCTTTGGCTATGATCTCCTAGAAGCAGCATCGATGCCTTATGAAGTCATCTTTATTATGGACTGGTTATCCATATTACATTCTTAGATCGACTAATTTGGTCATACAATGCAGTGTTTCCATGTATAAGGGTCATGGAATTCCTTCATCGACGAGAAGAAAACCCTTGCAGCATAGGACAAACTTTATTTGAGGAGGGTGGTGCAGATCACTCACTAGTTCTCTAGCCTCACCCTCGGTGCAGGGGGTGAGAGGAGTCCAAATATTCCAGTATTGGTGGATGAGTATGAGGATGTGTTTCATAAGGATTTTTTGGGATTACTGCCTCTTAGGGAGGTAGAATTTTGCATCGACCTGTACCGCATGATGATACTAATATCCACACTGGAATATCTGATTGCTCCCATGGAGCTTTTCTAGGTGAGGGTATAGATAGAGGAATTGCATGATATGGTGTTCATAATTCCTAGTATTTCCCAACAGGAAGCCATGGGCATTTTTCCTGATAAGGCATATGAGAGTTTGTGGTTGTTTGTCGACTTTTGGAACATAAACTAGGTGACCATGAAGAACCAATATCCACTACATAGAATTGACGTTCTATTCGACCAGCTAAAGGAGGTGAAGTGGTTCTCAATGATAGAGATCAGATCATGCCACTACCAGCTTGTGGTGAGGGTTGATGATGTATTGAAGACATCCTTCAGGTGTCGGTACGGCTACTTTGAATTCAGGTTGATGCCTTTTGGCGTGACCAATGCCCAAGCAGTGTTAATTGTGCACATGAACAGAATCTTCTAGCCTTACCTTGACCAGTTTATTGTGGTATTCATTTATGATATAATTGTGTACATGACGTTAGAGGAGGAGTACGACACACACCTATGGATAGTCCTAGATACGCTTTAAGAGCACCATCTTTATGGAAATATCTTGGAGTTTTTGTTTTGAATTCGGCAAGTCCACTGTATTGGACACGTCATCTAAGAGGATGAATTGTAATGGATCCAGCAAAGAGAGAGGCAGTGCTTTCATGGGAGTGTATGAGGGGCATCACTGAGGTGCAGATCATCTTGGGGTTTTCTAGTTACTATTGGTGGTTCATTCTCAAAATTTATAAAGTTACAGAACCCTTATCAGCTTTGACATGGAAGGAATATCCCTTCATGCAGACATCAAAATGACAGCAGAGTTTCCAATAGCTGAGGTGAAAAGTAACTAGTTCCCCCATCTTGAGTCTATTAGAGGAGGAAGCTCGGTATGCAGTTTACTATGACGCATTAGGGACCCGACCGGGCCGTGTCCTGATGCAAGAGTGAACAGTGATCACCTAGGGGTCACAACATTTGAGATAACCAGATAAAAACTATGAGACACCCTACCTGGAGTTAGCATCATTTTTATTTTCCATGAAGATGTGGTTGAACGACTAGATGGGTGAATGGATTACAATTTACTACGACCACAAAAGTATCAAGTATATCTTCTCCTAGAAGGACCTAAACAAGAGATATTTGTAATGGCTATAGTTACTCCAAGACTTCAACTTTGAGATAGTGTATAGTCTTGGGAAGGGGAACGTGGTGGTGGACACACTTGGTTGGATGTCCGGTTTGAAGCTGCAGAAAGAGGCCACATAGTAGCTAGCCATGAGGAAAATATCCAAAGATGATAGTGATGTATTATCTTAGCTCTAGTCTAGGAATGTTACTCCCCCACTCCTAACGTGCTTCAGGGAGGCACAATTGGAGGATGATGACTTTGAGGCCTGACGTTCTCAGTTATCCTCAGTATGGGCTCCTGATTTATTTTTTGATAGGTGGGGAGCATGTCACCATTTTTAGAGGGCATACAATAAAACTAGTGATGTTGTAGGAGGAGGAGTTGATGGACTTCCATACATACCATTTGGCAGTACATCCTAGAGTGGAGAATATGTAACAGGACTTCTAACATTAGTACTATTGGATAGGGATGAAGAATTCAGTAGAGAAGTTTGTTTGAAAATGCCTCACTTGTTAGCAAGTGAAGGATGAGTATCATGTTCCAGTAGGCTTATCCTAGCCAATCAAGGTAACATAGTGGGAATGGGATGATATCTCGATGGACTTCGTGTTGGGGTTACCACATACATCTAGGGGCCACGACTCTATCTGGGTGATCATTGATGGACTCACCTAGTTGGCTCACATCTAACCCATCTGAGAGTAGGTACCGATTGAGGTATTGGGACCCCTTGACTTATACGATATATCACCACTTCATGGGATTCCTTCAATAATCATCTCATATTGTGACACATTCTATACATCCTTGCTATAGAGAGGATTACTGGAGGCGTTCAGGACATAGCTACACTTAGTCATAGATTTACATCCCCATATGGATGGCTAGACCAAGTGGACAATAAAGACCCCGGAGGATTTGCTACGTGCTTGAATCCTTGATTTTGGTCAAAAATAGAAAGATCACGTACCAATAACAAAGTTTTCATACAACAATAGTTATCACTCCACCATTGGTGTGGCACCATTCAAAGATTTGTATGGGTGGCCTTACAGATCATCTTTATGTGGGACAGACCCATGGGAGTCAGCACTCATCATTCCGAAGCTGGTTTGAAGAACCAGCGAGAAGGTGGATATTATCCTGGAGTGGATGAGGACTGTATAGATCAGGCATAAAGCTTATTCTGATAGGTGATATAGATCGTTGGAATTTGATTAGGGAGATCATGTTTTTCATTGGGTCTCACCACGATAAGAATTACAGATATTTTTCTAGGGCAGTAAGCTATCTTCAAGGATCATTAGACCTTTTCAAATATTGAGCAATGTTTATGAGGTGGTGTACCACCTAGCACTTCCCCCATAGAAGCTCTAGGTGCATGATAGTTTTAACGTGTCGCTGTTGAGGAGGTAAGTGAATGATCCATCACACATCATCAAATTGGGAGCGATGGACAATGATGACGAGGTGATGTATGCGGTGTTCCCAGTGGAGATAGGGGACCGACAGGATCAGGTTCTACATGGGAGGTTGATTCCTCTGGTTCAAGATTGGTGGTTGCACAAGAATCTATAGTAGATCACATGCAAATGTGATGTTTAGATTCATTATTATTACCTCCATCTGTTGGATTAGTTTTTTTATTTCAAGGACATAAATCCCTATGGTGGGTATAATGTAATGCCTCATATATTTTATGTAATTATTACTAAATTATAATGAATTATTCTAAGACCACAGGAATTGACAGCACATGATTCTAGGATCTAGAGATCCCAAACATAATCTTGAAATTTTTTAAGGTACGTTCAGTAAACGTGTAAGTGGGATTTTATAAATTTTTTACCATCGTTTAAATAAAATATCTGAGGGGACCGTTGAACTCAAAAATCTGGGATTCACCTATAAATAACATTACTTCCGTCACCAAGGGCCAAGTGGAATAGTAATTTTTCAGACATTTCAGAAAAAAATAATGGAGTTTAAAATAATTGTTTTATTTACTTTATCACCGTTGAGTGGAGGGATGCGGTCATACTGTGCAGCGATGACGTGGCGACGGGTTGCATTAATGAAACTCATTAATATCTCATTAACTCACAATGTAATTACACTTTAATGGTGAATAATAGTGACATTGTTTCATAAATGAAACATCGTAACAACGTGACATCACAGATCGACATAAGCACTCTGACATGATTCCTTTTACTAGTTTGATGCATTGGTGGAACAAGGCTTAAACCATGGGGAGTCTATGACAAACCTCCAGTGAACATCCTCTCCAATGAAAAATGACAAATATCATTGAATTTCAACATCTTCAATTCCCCTTAATGATCAGATCCAAAAGGGTCGAATGAAAGCTATGTCTTGAATCCCTGGGATGAAGCATTGCGGCAATGAACATCATAGAGGTAGGGGATTAATTTGTGAAAGTTATTCTTCATTTTTATTCTAGAAACAACGATCGTGGATCAACCCACGAATGGTTTCATATGTTAATTGTGCGTCTAATAATCAGCGTAATTGTTTTTTGTATTTTCATGAACCGGGGATGAATAGTCATTTTGTTATTAAAATGAAATCCATGTACCTCCCATGATTATTAAAATCTAACACAGAGGGTGCGGGCTGGAACGAACAAGGCTTGATCCCCTAATTCGTGTGTGTTAATTGTGGTAAAACCTACAAAATTGGAGACAAGGTGTGTCAGAGACCATCACGGAGATGGAGGTAGACCAAGAATCCCATTATAGCAGATGGATCATAAAAATAATGACTTGAGAAACTCTGGAGGCTTGTGGAAGGATCCGGCAGACGTCCTGGAGGACGACAGCGTGCCGCGGCGGCAACTGTAGGATGATGCGGCACTAGGAAGGCATTGTGTGGAAGGATTACCTGCATTGGACATGCACGGGTGCTTTGGTGAGCCATGATTGCTCTATTGTGGTATGAGGGGCCTCGTACACTTGTGGGGAAATTAGGGGACAGACGTGACATTTTTCAATGTCCCGGCCAGGTGGCGCACCACTGGCTCGCACCGGATGGGATGAGTTTCAGCCTAGTGGGTCGCACCCTCTACCAATGGGCTAGACCCTCACTGGTATGTCGAAAGCATGCCAGCAGGCTAGACCTACGCCCTTTCAGTTGGGCTGAACTAGACCATGTCACTGGGCTACCCGATGGCCTGGACCACCAACAAAACTAGGTCAGCTCCAGCGAGGGCCATTAGACAGGTCAGACAGGAATGACACAGACCTCAACCAGGTCAAGTTGAGATGGTTGAATTAAAATAGGGTATGTGGGACCACCCATGTAGGGTTGGTCGGGCCAGACCGGGCCCTAATGCAATCAGCCCTGTTTACTAAAACACTAGTATCTTGCAAATCGGGTGTCTAATTGATGAGACGTTTGTGGAATTGGGACACCTTTGACGAGGAATATCTTTCTTCATGCCTTGGGGATGATTTCATGGACATTTAGATGCATATATTTGCTTGAGTATTAGTTCTCCCAGGCGTGATACATATGGAACCCTACAGTTGGCTATGACCCGAGGCCTGCGGACTTACGCCTCTGTGAGACTCAACTATGGCCCAGCGGGAATCACATCAGTGTGAATTTTAAATACCATGGTGAGAATCACTTCTCTATGACATTGCAAGACCACAATACATTATGAGGTGGAATACATCAGTTGGCCATGATTATTTGGAAGCACCTACGTGTGAATTTTCAGGCCCACCATACGCGTTGATGAGGTGTATCTATGCAGTCCAAGGTTAGTGGGAACCACTTTTGTGTAACTTTTAAGGTCATGTGAACTATATAGATGAGAAGTTATCCAAAAACCGAAGTTTTTGATGATGTGAATGATGATTCTTCTATCACTACCCTAAATGTATAACTTTTGTTATCTTCTTGTGCACTATTCTTTACTTTCCTGGTTGATGTGTGGTCTTTCCTATTTGTTTTGGTCTCCATAATGAGTACTTTGTTACTCACCCTTGCACCGACATCACCCACATGTGTTGTTTCTGGTACAGACGATCGACATTTCGACCGAGACTTTGGTGGACCATCATTAAGAGGTGCTCAGGGAGACAGGACCGACACATGATATGATGGTGATCTTGGTGCACTAGTACTAGGAAGTTAACTGTTTGATTGGGTGTACAAGATATTCTAATTCGATGTCCAGTGGTTACACTACTCTTAGGATCAGGTGGGTCATTCCAGAGACGACTATTAGTGATTCCTTTTTATCTTTTCGGATTTCAGTTCCTTTTTTGGGTTCCTATTTTGTCCCACTTGTATATGGTTTACTTGTACGCAACATATTTTTGTGATACATGATTCCTTTTAAGTGTGTGGGGCTTCATAGGGAATGTGTGTGTGTACATGTACTCAAGAAACTGGGCCACACTTTCCAGTTGATGCCTTCGATAGAAGTCACCACCCCTTGGCCTTAAGGAGGTTGGCTTGGGGTAGTAATGGCACAGGCCCATAGGGACCGGTAGTGACATGTAACTACTAATTATCTGGAAGCTTAGAAATGTAATTGGTACTTAGAAAATATATTTTTCTCTTTTGGAAGTATTAAAAGAGTTATGTTTCTGATAGTAGTGTATCATTTGATGGGAGGTGGAAATCAATGGATGTCAATATTTGAGAACACTCAATAGGATGAAAATATATAGAAAATTGAATTGAGAGAGTTAGGCTGCTATTTAATAGAAAATTGTTTTTTACTGAGGAAAGGGATAAATATAAATAAAATTCATCAATCTCAAATAGAAGGAATAGGATAATGATTATATGTATGTGTATTACATTATAAGGTTATCTAGACAATTTATAGACTATGTATATAGAATGAAAATAAATATTTTTCATTTATTAATGGTAGAAATATGGGTCTTCAAAGAGAATTGTTATATCATACATATTTATTTAATGAGGATATAGTATGAGGTGAAATTTAGATGGAAAACGAGTTATTGAAAACTGATTTCTTCAAAGGATATATAGTGAATTTCGGATTCATTGAGAACCACATAATGAATATTATAGCGAAGGGGAACTAAATAGGGTTGAATTTCCCACATGTAATTATGGTGTAATGAATCATTGGAAGAATTTATTTATGGTAATGGGATTCTTTTTCATGTGTGTAGAAAATAGCCATAAATATCATGAATAAATATAAAATGCATAATTTCTTGGAGTTAAATTATTTAACTATAAGGATATAGAGAACATTGAAAATGAATATCATAAATGTCAAGTGAATATTCCTTAGATAATACTGAAGGAGAAAGGGAAACTTAATGTGATCACCATATCAGAGGTTGATGTCCCAAATAATGTGATAAGAGTTACATAGACTACTAACTCAAAGTTATCAAGTGGTTAATTTTATTCTAGATCTATTCCATCCATTATATAATAAATATTTGAAAATAGAATTGAATCATCTACTAATTATATAAGGAAAAAGTTTCCAGTCATGACCCCTAATGGGAATCATTATACACCATAGACTTATTCAAAATTATCTATTTATATGTCATGATATACCATTGTGGTAAATATGATTATTTTACCAATGTCCTAGTCTAATATAATCCATGGAATGTATTGGATATAAATTAATAATGTAATACTTTATTGTGAAGTAAAGGAGATTAATATTTTAAGGGGGTATAAAATCCTTCATTTTAATAGGAGAGACTTAACCTCCCAATCATTTTCTAGACCATCTTCTGGTGCATCCCCTTAATGAAATTATGGTATAAATGGATGAAAAAAATACTATATACAAATGAGAAGTACATCCTCGGGATATAGGTTGTACACATAGTAAAAAAAATTGATTTATATTAAGAGGATTTACTTGGTCATCTCCATGAGTGACAAGTTTATTTTTTTCATTAAACTCATTAGTACCGCATGAACCATATCTACAAATCCCAATCAAATGTCAAAATTGACATTGGAATAGTTGAAGAAACAACTATAGTAGCAATGTAATAATGGATTTATATTAACTTTTGATTCACCATGGGGATCCCCCATTTTCTCAATAGAGAAAATGATGGGTATTTGATATTGTGCATCAAGTATAGGGAGATAAATTCCGTTACAATAACTAATAAGTTTACTCTACCACATATTGATGAACTATTTTATCACCTTTGAGATGGTGAAATTATGGTTGGGGATTATTCTGGATACGATTCACTTTTGAGTGGGGCCATGATGAAATTATCAACTCAAGGATATTTTGTGGTCTGGATGGGGATTTTACCTTTTCGGATTCCCAATTGGAGAGGTTCGGTTGGGGATTACAATAAATTAAAGGATTTACATTGATTGGATGAATGTATTTGAGTACCCACATCTATGGAGGACCTATAAATGGATGAAAGTGGATGATTAAAGATATAATTCTCTGCATAGATATGCATCATATCATGCAAATGACATGATATTAACTAGCCTCTATGATCACATTATTCAAACACACTATGGGAAACAAGAGGAAACAGAAGACTTAAAAAAACCCAGAATATTTGACATCTACTAGTGGACAAGGGTGCGGTGATGGGAGAAGAATAAATTGAAATGATGTACACCTCTACTCTCTCTTTTCATAACCTAAATAGTCATATTAGACAACCCTTCTGGGTATAGCCCATAAGAAATGCTATAGGCGTACTCGTTGAGGAATACCTTGTCTCAGAATTCCATAGAATATATTATGCCAATAATTTTTCCCTGAGAGGGAAAAGAAATTTTGATCACCCCACACTACCTTAAACTGGAGGCCCATGGTTTTAGTGATGATGATTTATTGACATTACTTTAGCCCTCATGTCTCAGAGAATAAGTGGAAAGGAAATGACACAAACCCTTGAGTCTATGACTGATAGTTCCTTGGAACATTTCCCTATTTTGGGGTCTTGATGACCAATGGGATGCATAAATTCACACATCAGAAGGACCCTAACCATTGGACATGGAGTGTGAAGAACACCTCTTACCAAATGAATGATTAATATATTGGGTGACATCATGGTCTGTATCTCAACATTGTTTTGATTGTTTTTATAATTTGGTGGAGTCATTTATTAGACTCACTTAGATGAGAGTTCCATGGAATTAGGTTCCCTACCATTGGTGACATGAATTGAGGGTTCAAACATGTCTCACTTGGATATGACTTGGGGGAGTAGAAATAGTTTAATGGAGGTGGAATATGGGTGAGTTATAGTGGTATTGTGTACGGTTAGGACTATGTGGATCAGATTTTCATCAGAGGAGGTAGGCCAGTATGAACTAAGGATGAATTCTAGATGATGAAAATCATGTGAAAAATAACATGGATGAGGCCTTGATTTGGGTTCCAAGGGTTTCCTTTCATGTCCCTTGAGTGGGATCACATAGGTCCCGAGTTTAGGAGGGGAACTGCATTCTATTTCTTATTTATTAGACTAGAGTGGATAATTTCATAAAGTACTGTTATTTCACACACTTGAGGGTAATTAACACCATTATACCCCTTAATTACATCTTATCTTTGGTTTTAGAGAGCTACCTTAATGGTTTGCAAGTCATGGGAAAATGTCTTGGGAACAAAGATCTATGATACATCACTGGGTTTTGTTCATTCATCTTATGAACCTCATGGTCATATTTTGATGCCAAAATGTGACCCTAGGTGAAATTTCTTGTCTATGGAATTATATCATGTAGGTACCACATATAGGTTTCTGGGAAGGGGTGGAATAACTTTCCAGGCCACATAGGAAGGGATTTAAAGAGCCTCTTTTCATGCAAAAAATATACATATAGGAACACCTGGGTGAGACCCTATCTGAGTGAGCCTCTACATAGGTGAACCACCTGGGTGAGCCCGTAGGTCAATAACATGGGGGCTATACTCCCACACCCAAACTCAGGATTACAATCGATCCCTTCTCTACCATCACTAACCCATGATTAGTGGAGAGTCGCACGACATGAATTTTTTGGCCATGAAGTCGAAATTTTACTTTCATGCACATATAACCCCACCTCTTATTCCAAATTGAAACCCTTCTCCTAGAAGGAGGTTCTGACTACCATTTAATTATATTGGTTAATGTTATTTTAAAATATGCATCCCCCTGGTATGTGAGAATTCTTTCATTACAAAGAAATATAATATGATCCTTATTTTGACATAATGACACATTTATACTCAAACACTACATTTTTTGTCTGTGTGATGAAAATATCATTATATCTATGAAAACTTTATGGAATGAATTTTGTGGTGTAAAAATAAACCTTTTTTATCAATATGGTGGATAAATAATTCAAGTAATATCTTGTTATCTTTTTGTTGGTATTAATTAATAATATCATCTAGTAATATAATATGGATATAGAGAATGGGATCCATCTACATGAAAATATTAATATCTTTTTATTAAACTAATTAGTTGGAAAACCTTAAATATTTATGTTGAGGGTATATGAATGTTTTTTTCATCGTAATATTTCATCCAATAATTGAATACATATTGATCATTTAATGAAAAAGGTAGTCAAATAATGTATAAAAAAACTATGTAAGTGAGATATATATATTCCTTGGTTTTGTATGTCCCAATTAGATGTTTTTTGAGAAATTGTAACTGGACATCCATTAAACCATGTTGACATGTAATGGGGTCAAATTCACTTAGTAAAGGGAATGTGAAGATTTTTTGGAAGAGATTAAAATTAATTTTATTATGGAAATAGTATTATCTTTACCATTGGAAATGGATGGAATTTAAATATATAATGATTCATTTAATAAATGAATAAGTTGTATACTTATGAATAATGATAGATTTATTATTTATACATATTGGAAATTAATGATCCATGAACGGAACTATACGATACAAGAACTTTTGTTGGATGTATTAATATTTTCATTGTTGAGATGGGGGCACTATCGTTATGGTGAATAATATGAAATATATATGGATCAAAATATTTATATCTACATTTTCCCTTATAAACAGATAACATGAGGAAAATAATCTAGTTTTGACAAGTTAAAGAATGATATTTCATGAAAAACTATAACTGTAGGAAAGAAAATAAGGTAAATAATGCATTGAGGTGGAGGGACTATGGTGTTTGGATCATTATTATTATTAAGATGGATCTTATATTAAGGGATCGAGAAAATAAGGATTTGGTAATTTTTAAGAATGGGTATCCATAATTACATTTATAATAAATTTCTAACCCATATTTATTCGAAAATGTTTATATTTCTATATAGTATGATATGTATTTACAAAGGAATATTAATTCAATAATTATAGGAACTTTTCAGACTTCATATATAAAGATGATGTGTTGAAATTCAGAAAAATATTATATATTCCATCTGAACAAGATCTATAGATGGAATTACTAGATGAAGAACATAAATAAAAATTTTCAACATAATAATTTATCAAAAATATGTATATGGATTTCAGATAACATTCTTGGTGGGATAGTATGAAGAGGGGAATTGTGGACTATGTTTCCTAAATTATTTTATTCTATAAGGTAAGGCCTAAAAGGTAACATCCTTTGGGAGTCATGAAAGCACTATATATTCCTATATTGAATTAGGAAAATATTATAATATACATTATCATCATGATTATGAATACTCAAGGTATGAAATATTGTAGATTGGTTTTTATTTACTTCCTCACTATGTTTTAACATTAAATAGCATTAAGGGAAGGCATCCCCCCTAAATACCTTGATCATATCTATGTCAATTAAACCATGAGAATTCATGGCGTACCTCTACCAATTGTATTTGATTATGACCCTGAGTTAAAATATAAATATTGAATATTATTTTTAAGGGTATAGAAGCTTATGTATATTTATACACCGTTTATCATCTGTAAACTGATATGTAAATGAAAGGAAAAATTTTACAATAGAAGACATGATAAGATAATTTTATATTCGCATTCAAAGAACATGGTATAATTATCATTCTATGGGGGAATTTTTATACAATAATAACATCAATTAATGAATCTAAATGTAACCATATTAAGAATTTCAAGGGAAGTAATTTTTTACTAAAACTAGTTGGAATCATATTAGAGGAAGGAAGCTATTAGGACCAAAACTTTTGAAGGTGAAACTGTGAAAGTATAAAATATTTAGAATCATATAAAATTAGATCAATGTAGAAAAAAGTTCTATGATGAAAATAAAAGGAATGACATAGAATTTTGAGTGGTTTATCATGTATTCCAAATTGTTTCTCTAGGGAATGGAGTTGTAAGATTTGTTAAAAAGGGGATGTTAATACCTAGGTATATTAGGCCTTTCCAAATTCCCAAAAAATAGCTTTGTAGTATTTTTATTGGTTATTCAATCCAACCTTCCTAATGTACATGAAATATTTAATGTTTCATTAATATGTAAATACATTAAAGACCCCAAAAATTTACCCTTTTATTTGGGAATAAATTTTAATGTTGACTTTTTTTTCTAATGGGGAGTGTTTATAGATCCTTTACATTAGAAATCAAATGACTCAAAATCAAAAAACACAACTGGTTAAATACATTTGTAGATATAAAAATTATATGGGACAAAATGATAGACAAATAAATAGTTGAATAAATAATAAACATATTTCATAAAAGTATAAAATATATCCAAATTATGAATATGAATTTTTTTTCAGAGAGACTGTAATTCCATATACCCTACTATATCATGTGAGCCCAACACCCTAAAATCATTACACAATGTACACACTAAAGGTAATTTCTTATTAATCACATTTAAACATTAAATTGATTTAATTATATTATTATTTTTTCATAAAATATATCATATTTTAATTAATCATCACAAATTTATCTTACGGTGTTTTTTTGGATTTTTCAAAAATAATTAATTTTTTTGTGAAGAGTAAAAAATTCTATTTTTACTAGAATAATAGAATTTATGATCTTATCTTTATGTAATTATAGATTTAAATCTTTTATTTCAGAATACTATGTGGAATTAGTAATACCCATGTTTAAAGTTTTTTAATATTATGTAATATTATACTCTAAAAGATATTTTGATTTATTTATATTAAAAAACATTTCCCAAAACATATAGAAATTAAAAAAAAAAATTACTTCTTATTTTAGATCATAATTTCCAAATTATATAAAAATTTAAATTTCATTCTTTGGAGAAAAATAATATTTATATGATTAAATTTAATTCTTTTGGAAAACATAAAACATTAATTTTCAATGAATAGTTCTAATGACATTATGTAATTTTTATATAATAAAAAATATTTATATCCTATAATAATTAATATTATATATGTTATACACCAATATATACATATATAATCAATCATTTCATTCATAATTAATAATAAATATTAATATTATCAATTAGTGGTAAAACACCATTTTTTAACAAACAGTTTTTCTATATATCAATTTTTTTAATTTAAAGGATATTTTTCCCTTATAGAAAAATTGAATTATTTTGTCCTAATATTTTATTTTGTGAACATGTTTTTAAAAAAATTATAGGATTGTTACTCTATATTTTGTTAAAAAATATAAATTATTGGATAAAAGCTATTATGCGTGGTAAAAGAAAAAATTGTTGTAAAATTGGTTATCAAATGGGTTAACTACCAAAAATTTAAAAAAAATGTTTCAAATTGAGTTATTTATGTGTAAATAGATCTAATATTTTTAAAATTATATTTTTATCCATTTTTTATTCACATTTGAAACCTGTTATCTATTTAAATTTTGATGAAAAATGTACAAAAATGTCATTCTCACCACTTATAAAATTAGTCTTTCACCAACTCCTCAATAGAAATCCCAAATTTAGGATTAACCATAAATATATATTATATTTACTCCCCATATAGTCATATTTGACTTCAATAATCATATGAAAATAATATTTTGTCCAATGTCCTATATTATTAAGTATTTGGTCATAGGAAAACTGAAGTTCTCAACATAAGTAATAAATTTTCCATATTGTTAATTATATTATATTATTCCATTTAAAATTTAATTTCCAACATATTAAATTATTAATTAATTATTAATAATTAATTTAATATTTATATATTATTTTACTAAACATTAACATCTATTTAACTTTTTCATTAAGAAAAATGAAAATCTCATTCATGTGATTGTGAAAACAACCACCTCCACAATATAACATATCTCAATTTTCATCAAAAGATTATTATTATTTAGTATCAAAAGATAAAAAATAATTTCAAAACATAAAAACAAAATAATAATATCATTATTTTTCTATAATAATTAAATTATCACATAATATTAACATTCTTAACCATACTCGAACATATATTACAGCATATTATAGTTTTAGACATTTAAAGAACCTAAATGAATAATGTTATAAATATATACCAGGGATGAATTTGGAAACATATGTACTAGTATTATTGTAATTAATTGTGAAAAGAATATTTCATTATGGTTTTGGAATTTTCATACTAATATTTAACTTATTTTTAATATACTGCCATTTATTTTCCAAAACAATTGAAACAAGCACCTTATAAATATAATCATTATGATTCATGACTAAAAATCTTTTTGGGTGAGCATATAATTTTATAAATTATCATGAATCATATATTATATTAAGTAAAATGATATTTTAATGATGAAACTTGAATCAATAAACCATACTCAACACCTCCATTACAAAAATAGTATTAAACGAACTATCAATGCTAATAATATTTTAATGTGAAAATAAAGTATAAGTAACTAATATATTTTTTTTAATATTAATTAATGATTAAGATAAAATTTTATGGTAATATATATTTTTATTAAATAGGTGAATCATATTCTTATTTTTTATCCAAATAGTTATAGGTAATTTTATTTAGACTATATATAGGTAAGTTACTTTTTGTCTCAAACTCATTTTCATTGAGACTTGTTTTGAATCATAAAACCAATTTCAATTATATAGTTGATATAGAGGCCAGTTGATTTATTATATAAAAATTATTATTTAATTATAGTATTTTATGTAAAATGTCATTCTACTTATTTCTAAAATATCTAGATTAAAATGTTACCTAAGATTTCATTGTACCCAAAAACCCTAAATTTTGGAAAGAAATATTTTCATGTTGGTGTGGTTTTCAATGTAATTAATAATGGTAAAAAATAAATTTTAACATAACTGTTTTTAAAAATTTAACATCATTTTTCCATCTAATATAAATTTTGATGATGTTGTATGTGTTATTTATTACATCATTTATATAAACTGTCATTAAAATTATTATATATGAGCATTTTAGAATCATTTTTTTGACAAACAATGTCCAAATAAAAATTTCATAACATTAAATGTCAGTAATTATAGTAATGAATCTAAATGTCTGTTTCTAATGTTGGATATCACAATAACTAATGTTATAAACTTCATTATTAAATACAATGGTGTAGTTCATTTCTGAGGCTTCTATTTTACTGGTCTTGGTGGTAAAATAGAAATATGTGTCAAATGTTATGGTAGTTGAGAGTTTTATTTTTTTTAAATAATTCAATTGAAATTAATCATCTTGATGACAAAATGAGACAATTGGCCCAAAAATTATATAAAACAGACTATTAAAATAAAAATAAACAAAAATAATCAACTTAATTTCCATTCTTATATTGACATCCATCAACTCTAAAAAACATTTATTGATATTCATTTTCAATTGATATAATAACTAATTCCACATCCTCCATTTCAATTGGTATGGAATTTTAAGCTCCTATTAGTAAATTTTATCTCAAATTTTTTATATCACCTTGACGTGAATAAGTCTCCATTGTCAAAAGAAATAAATTCACTAAAATGTATATTAAAGAAGAAATCCATGAATAAAATAATGAGATGAAAAGAGAATTGTAATAATTAACATGGTGGAACCTTTTAATGATGATAAAATTAAATACCTATGTGGATCAAGGGAGAATGTATTGGAAATATAGAAATAGAGAAAAATAAAAAATATATATGTTAGTTAATTTTGTTCCTACTGAATTATAAATTATACTTAAAAAGATAAAAATTAAAAGCAAGCCATGAAAAGATGAAATCCCTCTTCGGATTATTGTTATATTTACTATTTAACATTGGTTCTTTATGTGACCACCTTTTAAAATACACATATTAACATCATTTAATTTAAACAATGATGTTAAAAATAATAAACATATTACTTTTATAATTTCATTTTTAAAACAATCAATTTTATAAATATTTTATAAAATATATTTCATTTCGGATTTATATATAACCTACTTTGAAAATATTTTGTACAAAATTTATGACATCATTTTTAAAAATAACTCTTGCTAAAAAAAGAAAATCCTAAATATTGGAGAATATCTCATTTTTAAAGCTTCAATTTGACTAGTCATGGACCTATAATAATGTATGTATCATAATTTATAGTCATCAGAAGATAGGGAAAAGTTGAATATCCAATGAAGGTAACTTTATATTTGTAATTCTATTTTAGCTCCCTGACTAGTCCAATTGATGCATGTTAAAAAAATACAATAAACTTTTTAAAGCTACCATGTTTTTATCACCAGTTATTTTATCAACATATGTTCAAAAACATAAAATAGTCAGTATAATGAAAGTTTAATAAAAATATATATAAAGAGTATTTTAACAATGTTTTTTGAAGAACCAACATTAAAAATAAAACATTGATGATCATTTTTATAATCATTTAAATACATATATGGATATTGGAAAGTGGATGTGGATATGAGATAGATGCACTAAGGGCTGATCACTTTGAAAAAGGCTATTTGAATACAATCCCAATCTTTACTCAGTGCATAATGAGTGGTCCTATGACTATAAACATAGCTAAATACTCTTATAGAAAATATTTTTATAATTCTCATGATTTTAACAAAACATAATGATGTATTGTTTTATCATTGTATTATTTTGACCTCAATTACTATATTGTATTGATAACACAACACTTTTAAAGTACTCTCTCAACTTGTTTATCATTATTTAACCGGAAAGGGTTCTATCTGTATATTAATAATACCCAGTAGTTTCTATGTTGATTTTGAGATATTATCATAGAAAGATAAATTATTCCATAAAATGGGGAACTATAATTTTTCCATTTTCCTCTTATATGGATAACTATATTTTATTTTTTCCTTGATTAAATAATAGGTTAATTATTGTATGTTATGAAATTTATTATTTACTTGTATGATGTATGCATTGCAATTATTTAGTTATGTTTTGGTCTGAATATAGATTACACCTTGATGCACCGATAGGTATCATTAGACAATCTTTTTAGGGTATTAAAATATACCTTACCTCTTTACATATGATATATTGGCAGAAGGGCATCAATACATGACTATAATGTCAATCATTGAATATTACATGAGTATGATATTGGAAATTACTATCCATGTTTCCATTTATAATAATGGATATAGTATTCCCCCAATTCAATATGATTATGACATTATTTTGAACATTTATCTTCCTTATAATATTTATGAAATTCTTATTATACGATACATTCCATTGTACGTTATTCCATTCCGAAAACCTGAGCTCACTCATAATTTTTTCTCCTTTCCATAGGAAAACTAAAAGAGAAATATGTGCATTATTGAAGGAAATAATATAATCGATAATAATTATCTCATACAGTTTTACGCTAGATTTTATTTTTCAATTTTTAATTTTAAAATCATATATGTTTCATGAAGTGTATAGTTATAGTGGGAGAACCTTTGGTGGGTGTTATATTAAAATATCATTTCACATAGAGTTTCCCAAACCCTAAAGGTAGGATCTTTCATGTTAAATTTATATTTAAATTATTTTGATTAGAGGAAATAATTAACACATTTTAGGATCTATTCTTCAATGACATTTTTGATCTTATAAAACCCTTTCATATTACAATCATTATATCGTAATGATTCAATTATATAATCCCTCTATCAGTTATCCACAGGATCTCTTTTTTTCTTAGAAAGACACCAATTCTTTTATGGGTTATAGTAAAGTGAATAAATTTTATATCATTAATAATATTGTTAGATCTATGATCCATCAATATTAGAGGAGTTATTATAATTCTTGACCATAAGAGATGAAGAATTCTATAGAGAAAGAGAAATTTCCATTATTCAGAATGATTCTGTATTCTAATTTTTTTATTGACCCCTCAAAATAGACATAACCATATATTTACAAATCTTGTGATGAGGATAAATTTTCAATAATTGTGTACTAACCCTTAAATCATCATAGAATACTTATTAAACCCTATGAAACTTAATAAAAATAAAATTATTATTTAATGTCATACACACTATCTTGCGTAATAATAAATATTATTTTACCACCTTCTAAATTAATATTTTTCACCAGAAATGGTATTGTCCCTTTTGAACACCTTTGACATTATTGATAACTTGAATAAATATTTAAACGATTCAATAATTCATCAATAAATAGTTACAGTTCATAAAACTCAAGTCAAATTATTCTTAGTCCATAAGAATAATATTCATTTTAATAATTAATTTCTAATAAAATCTAATTGGGATCAATTGAAACACATATTGTGGGACCCTCCATGATTCTTTCTCATTTTAATTAGGTGGGATTTTTTAAAGTTCATGATTATTATTTACCAATTCATTAATGTACCCAAGATAAAAAACTGAATGTTTCAACGTTGAAAAACACATATGAATACTGGTTGTATAATATAATCCATTTACCTTAATTTGACATCAAGTAGGATTCTCATACGTGTCATAACCCTATAAAATAGATATATCTTTATTTTAATATATAAAATAACCACATCTTTACCCTACTGTCATGGATATTAATATGAATGTTATATCCCTAACAAATGGACAAGATATAATATTCCATAAATATGGAAGGGATTAATCCTTCTTTGTTTTATCCAATAATAAAAAGTCATTCATGACACACCCAATATAACCTCATTCATGCCAAATTATGGAGTGATGGTTTTCTTCAGTGAATCATAGTGTTTGATTCATGACATATAACAATGATAATAATAAAGCCTATGTACCATTACACACACTCTCTATTAGGAATATATGATGACATCAAAACATGAAAAATTCTTAATGGAGTTTATATTATCAATATATCTTATATTAGATATTATTAAGAGTGAAATTCATTGGAAGAATGAAAATCAACCTATTAGTAATTTCACCATTTAGTCTATATACTATATTTCTTATCATAGTACATTATCCAACAATAGAGCAATGTTAAAGAATATCATTTTAGAACTTTAAGGTTCTCATCATAGGAGTGAACTACTATGACCTTATCCATGCGACTAGTATCCATTGGAATTGATACATAAAAGTCATGTAGAAAAATGGGAATTATTTAATAAGATGTTCTATTAATATTAGATTTAAAAAATATATAGTTAATCAATGTACAATGAGTTGGTCATAGGACACAAACTATATCAAACCCACACATATAAAGGATCTAACTGTATATATATTTCCATCCATATTACCTCACATGATAATCATGTTTCTTTTGAGTTATGTATTTATTCAAGGGTCCCTCTATGTTTTCTTATGTGAGAATATAACTCATTGTAACTTCAACTCTTTGAGAAAAATCACAGAAGACATGATACATCCAATTTATATGCTTCATCCACTTATGTGACCACGGATCCTTATAAAGGGACACCACTGCAGTAATATACAAATGGAGTGTGATAATGTTGTTAATGATAGGTAAAATATCAAGATCTTGGATGAAGTTGTGTATCCATATTGCTTCATTATCTAACTAGAAATATACAATATACGTATAATGTATGTTAGAGTATGTGACCATAGCCTTTTTTGAGATCTTCCATCACACACATCTGCCATTTAATGTGAGGAAGTATTACTTTTTGATTTTATAACATTTTTATCAATGTAGAAAATAGAATCTTTATATCCCATAACATCTAGTTCCACATTTCGTCCATAGATTAGGAACATATCCTTAATATGCCTCAGATACCAAAGGATTTTCTTGACTTCCATCCAATGGTGGTAACCTGGGTCAGTTTAATATAATATGAATACCTTTAATGTGTAGGTAACTTCTAGATTAGTACATATCATATCATACATGCCTGGTCCTATAATAAATTATAATGAAATTATTTCAATTTAGTGTCATTACTGATGTGTTTGAAGGAATATATACTATGAAATATGAATGCCTTGTTACATCGGAAACAATCCCCTCTCTGATTTTTCCATAACGAACCTATTCATTATATTTTAATTTTATAACCTTAACTTACCCTGAGTAGTATCTGGTACCTGCCATGATGGATATTGATACCTTAAATCCTTTCATCCTCAGCTAAGTCATTTATGGATAATATGTTTTTCAAATAAAATTTAATGGATTTCAAACTGGTATTTCATCTCCAGTAAGTAATCTTTCAGCGATATAATATATTATGAAAATGAAAACTATCCCACTAAACGTATAATAGAAAGAAGGAAAAAAATCATTATTTATAAAACCAAACTCCATTATAGCCCCATCAGAATTAATGTTCTATATCTAAGATGACTTTTTCAATCAATAAAAAGATATTTTCAATTTAAATTCATTTTTGGAATACATTGGAGTCACAAAACCTTTAAGTTATGTCATAAAGAAATCTTCTTAAATTATTCCATTATGGAAGGAAGTTTTGGAATACATATGAAAAATCTGATAGTCATGGAAGGACACAATGTTATTTGAATTATAATGGATTTTAGCTTTGTAACTTGTGAAAAGGATTCATTATAGTTTATTCCATTATTATTTTCAAACTCTTTTATAGCCATTCATACCTTATAGGTACTGAATTCCCCATCCATGTCTAGTTTCTTATTCTATACACATTTAAAGACGAAGGGATTTACATCCACTATAGGATATATCAACATCTTTATATGGTTAAATTATATGGAATATATTTCAAAATTCATGACTTCTAGACACATGGAAACATTATATATTAGAAGGAAATTATTATCAACTACTAATGAGTCTCCTTCTTTGGTGACTAGAAAAGAAAATCATTCTAATTTTCTAACCTCTCTTGAACTACTATATTGTATTTCAATCTCTAGAACATCATCTTCCACATGGAATTGTATAATTAGTTTTTATAACAGCTCTGATGTACCGTGATCCTATACTTCATCAAAGTATATATTTCATCCATGATATCTTTTATAGAGGTGATCCCTCTGAGGGAATATGGTGTGAATTTTCATTATTACCTTTTTGTTTATGTGATCCTATATATATAATATCTCATAGTTTCCATGATTTATCCAATAAAGGTATACTTTTGTCTCATTGGTGTATGTTTTTTACCTAAATATTCCTTATCATAAGCATCGCTACCCCACACGTGTAAATTCTATAACATGGTTTTTCTTCTACACCAGAGTTCATAAGGATTTCCATTTATAAATTTAGTTCATACTTGGTCTATTATGTGTGATTTTGACTATGACATGTGTCCATAAAAGGATAATAGATGTCTTGATTGACTCATCAAAGATCTCACCATGTCTAATAGGTTGATGTTCCTACATTCATTGACACTATTCCATTCATGTGTAAAAGGATGAGTGATTTTAGATAGGATCCAGAACACTGGTAAATAATAAATGAATTATTGTTTAACATATTCTCTTTCACAATATGAGTATAGTTTCTTAACCTTATTACCAAGTTAGTTATGGACTACATTCATATACTCAATGATTATTTCAAAGGAATACGACTTATACCACATTAATTAATAATATCCATATCTACTAAAATCATTATTAAATTTTATTACGTATGAGTACCCACCACATTATTCAATAGGAAATTGTCCACACACATCATCATGAACTAATTAAAGAAGCTCCATATCTCGTTCACCACTACCACAAAATATAGATTGGTTATTTTATCTTTTCATCATAGATTACATAAAACAATTGGTTTTAGATAAAAAGAATCTAAATATCAATCTTATTTAAATTTGGTTGATTGTTTTTATTTACATGACCAAGATAGAGATCCCAACATTTTATGTGGTATAATTCATGTGATGTAGTTTCATTATCAATTTTTGTTACTTGGTTTATGTAATTTAACACATAAAGACTATTATTTATGTGTTATATACCATAGAAAATATTATCCCTACAAAAAAAGAAATATTTATTCCCTAATTTGAAAATAAATCCATCCATATCTAGTTTGGATATAAAAATAATATTTTTCTTAAAGTTTAAAAAATAATGACAATCATTAAAAACCAAGATCATCCAAGTTGGGTACCTAAGGTGGTAACCCCTAATAGATACATAAAAAAATTTATCTTCTTTGGCTTCTTTTTCTTCAACCTCCACTCAGTCAATATTTATGATTCTACTTACTTCCTAGATTTAAATACATATGTGATAAAGATAAGCTTTATCTAATACCCAATTTAGAGAAACAAATAAACTAGTCTTGATAAATAATTATCCTAATATTCAACTTTTTTCTTAGTCTATGTGAAATTTGTTCTTATAGTGGCCCTTCGTTCAATATTTACAACAAAAAAATTATTTCTTCCCATGAATTACCCTTGATTTTTCACTTCTTTTCAGTGAGTGAAAACACTTTGGTCTTAGATATTTGCACCTTTAATTTAAATATTTTCACGTTAAGGATGAAAGGATTTTCACACTCCATCTAAATATATACTTTGTGAAAATGATATAGAAGATCTTGGAGATACATCTCAATGTTTTCCCTAATAAAATCTACAAAAATTGCAGAATATATGAGGATGTAAAGTATGAATGATATTAAAGTGTAGTTATTTTGGATGATTAAAACACAGAGCCTCTTAGAACACAATATAGGCAATTGTATGTACTATGTGTGTTCTAACTAGTAAACCATTGACAATATTACAATCAAATAGAGATTTAGATAACTCAAACTATTCATTTTTATGTATATATTGGTATCGACCATAGTGATTCTAGAGAGTACTATATGAATCCATTTTCTCGAAAGATTTCAGGAGTTTACTATGAATAGATGAAATAATAAAATAAATTTCATTGAAATCATTCAATTATTTTTCATTGAGAAGGAACACATTATCACTCACCTCCTTGGTAGGTGGAATAGACATTAAGGATTCTAGTTTGTACAATTTCTATTCATAGTGCATCATATCTTGAAGGCATATTAGCCACCATTTTAGGTTAAGTTTAGTGAATATATGTTCAATATATAATATAAATAATTGGGATAATGTGGATGATGAAGTATCTATTTATTAATCAATTCAAATAATTAGATATTTATTACTTTCTATGATTATAAATTATATGAGAAATAATTATAATTGATTTTTTATTTTATTTCCCACTATTTTATGAAGATTCAACAACCCTCAAAATTAATATCAAAATGTATGGTTACTATGAGATTCCATTGGACATGATCCATATTCCATTCATATAACCCCAAAATGATTGGTCAATCTATTTGAAGGTATGTAGGAAGAAAAGAGTTTTCCAACTTTGGGCTTGCAGCTCCTTGATCAAGTGAGTGGAATCCCCAGTCCAAAAATCCTAACATGTATTTCCTCATTACTTCCCTCCAAATATATCAATGTCTATTATGGACTACTACTTTTTATGTCAAAAACTATTGTCGGTGAAAAAACATTCTTATGAAATCCCCTTATAAAAGAAACTATCTTGATTAGTGTTGTTCAAACACTTATTTCTTTTAGTTTCATCCATAATAAAATAATAGAAGGAAAATTTTGACATAATATATATTTAATGGATTTTATTTAAAATTATTAAATTCTATATTTTTTAACTTTTTCAGTCCCTATTAATATTATGTTTATTTCACTAAAAGAATTTACATTGTAGGATAAAAAATTTAGTTAAAATCCATTTATTTTTAATTCTGTCTTTTCAAATTAATTCATTTATTTATGTAATTGTGGTCTAGAATCTATAAAATAAATAATGCACAGAAAAAAAAATCCCCTCTCAGGAGCTTTTCAAATGGATGATTTGTTGAGGGAAAAATTAATCAACCATAATTATAGGGGAAATAACTCACTATTCTATTCTTTTCGTGAGTTGCAGCATTCTACATTCCCTCCTATGTATCTATTAGGTTGGAAACCTCTATGATCATTCTTGACCCCCCTACAAATGCCTTGGGAAGCCCCATTTTTTATATTCATTTATACCACACACATATGGATGGGTAACTAAAGGATTAATTAATTGGAATTAATTATATAACCGTGGACACACAGTTCTAACATGATAATGGAATGAAGGATGAATCACAATCATTAAATTTAATTTAATAAGTAAAAATTTTAAACCCATGAAATACATTAAATTAAATAGTTACAATACATATATTAGTCATTTAGATGATCACGATCAGTCATGCACAAGTAAGGATTACACAAAAGTATATTGGGTAGATATTTATTTCTATTAATTCATTAAAATTAAGATAAATATACTTGCATTAATTAATATATCAATTAATTAAATAATTCAATTTTATCGTAATGCTTTTATAAATTCTCGTTGACATGCCCATAATAATTTCATTCTAGGAAAATAAAATGCATAACCAATAATTAAAAATTATTATAATAAAATATTTGTGCATTTAAAATTATTTAACACAATTATTAAATTTTTGAACACAACATGTGCCAATAAATATAATAAGTTTCCAATATTAAAATGATAAAATTAAGGTAAATAAATTATATCCATTATTGAGAGACCACACTCTGTGAAATTTCATATTACACCTCATGTATCTCAGTTTCTATGCACTCTGGATACATGTAATGGCCTCGACCCTCCTGGTGTGGGTGTGCTATTGTTTCTGTGGGGAGTGATGAATCCAAACCTTAATAAAGATAAAAAATGAAATTTTAAATAATGAAGGGGGTGTGCGAGATGTTTTAGCTATACTCCTTAACCATGATTATGTGTTGTGAATTCTACAAGCTTATTCCCACTGGAAATCATGGCTATTTGTGGTCTTTTCTTGTGCCCTAATGATCCTCCATTTTTCTAGATATTTATGTGATTAAATGGGTGTGACATGGAAACTGGTTAATCACATAAAATCAGTTGATTAAATGGATAACCCTTGTATGATCACCCTAGTTATCCAAATGGAAAGAAGGAACTGAATTAATGGCCTATTAAAATTTGAAAACTCCCTTGCTCTGTTCTGGTGATGTTGACGGTTGATGCTTGGGAAGCGACATGGATGCGGATGGGATCTTCTATTGTGGTTCAGTTGTTGGATTTTGGATCTAAGGCCATGAGGGGATATATGGTGGGGATTGGTTTGGTTCCAATACATCGAGGGATTTCACAGATCCCTTTTGATGTTGTGAATTTACAAGATAACTAGGTGTGAATGCTTAATTTTCTAATTGGCTATTTTACATTCCTTGGCTTGTGGTTATTCTTGTTAGTTGCTCAGTAGTTCAGAATTTAACTAAATGGAATTAAAAGAATATGAAAACTTGAATGTGTTCAATGGGGAATTTTTTCTGACAATGAGTTATGACAGGGTTGTTGCTGGTATCCTTATTATGAATGAATAGTAATGATAGTGCTTGTGTGTGGGATTGTTTTGGAAACCCTAGGCTAGGATGATTGCTTGTTACCTATATATATATAATTTTAGTTCTTATGTGTCTTATTCTCACCCCACCCATGATATTCACTTTATGCCAAACAGCCACATTTCATGGGCGATGGTGGTTTTCCCAACACTTTTATGAGTGGCTGCTTATTAGATCCTTTTCAGCTCCCTTTCCTGTATAGCCCAAGACTCTTTTGGTAGGCTGTGACGGCATGAGGTCCATTGTATTCATAGATTCTTCAGGTAGGGTATGCGGTGGTGGTTGGCCCAGGTGTGTACGGGCAGGTTGTTTCCCAAGTGTCTTCTAGATAAGTACCAGGTGTATTCGGGCGAGGCAGTAGCAGTTCGGACCTAGGTGTGTGCAGAATGTGTGGTAGTGATTGACCAGGTTTTTTGTGGGCCAGATGTGTGATTGTGGTAGCCCAGGTGTGTGTGAGTGTGGGATGGTAGGTGGACTGTGGTGAGGATGGAAGCAGAGGTTTGATTTGTAGGATGTCCTCAATAACTAGTGGGAAAGTTGTGTGGGTTACCCAAATATCGATGTGCTATTACTATTACTCTACTTGACTTGCTTTATTTGGGGAGTGTTCCTCGATAAGTTTCGGGCAGATAGTTTCCTTCCTAGGTTCTCTGGTTATCTCCTTTTCTCATGGGGCATTAGAATGCCTCCCCACTTATTCACGAGAGCCTTTGGTTTTCCCTACTGAGTATACTTGTATACTAACCATATGTATATAAACTGCTTTCAGGTTTACAGGAGGACATCAGGGATCATGTGGGGCCTTACTAGCTCAAACATTGGGACAATTTTTGTTGTTGTTGTTTTTCTTTTCTTCAGTTCTTTCCTTGGAGTTATCTTGTACTTTTTTAGCACTTACATTTGGATCATACATATAGGAATGGTTTGTTTTTCCCATACTTTTACTTCTAGTTTTGGTGTTGATTAGGGATGTACCATCTTATCTCTTGATTATACTAAATAAAAAGGGTAACTCCTTCCATTATGTGTGTGATTTTATACCCTCAATGGTAGTTTCCACTCTAGGACCTATTGATGGCAGGTTTCGGGGATCATTATCTCTCCTTAAACTAGATGAAGGAAAGGTACAGAAATATGTTGTCTCTTCACTCATCTTGGTGAAGGCAGGTCATGACAGAATGTTATTAAAGGCAAGGATGAGTGATACGATAGATCTCAAGGTTAAGCACATTGATTATTTAATGGGATGGTAGCGAAATAGTTATAGGAATTCTTGGTGTGTGAAATAGGCCTTGGAAGACTGGCTTGGACACAGTTTTTTAGGCCCCACTGTGATCTAATGCAAGGACTCTAGGCCTACCGAACGACCAAGTGAGGCCACACTGATTGTAGGGAAGAGACCCTAGTAAAGGTACATGCATCTTAAGACATGTGTTCTAGTGTGTCGTGGGTATTTTGGGGATTTCAAATGAATAAGAAGTCTAAAAGAAATTTAAAAGCAATCTTCTTGGGCATAGGCATTCCTTGTTTACCTTGCAGTAATGTCACCTGGACGACAACCATGAGTAGTGCGGGTGACTGGGGCCCAGGAGGTTGACTTGGTTGATCAGCAGAGGGATGACCGAGAGGAGGAGGATTTTCATTAGAAGAGAATGCTTCATGCATTTCAGCATAAGACCCTTAGGAAATACAAGGGCAATACCTCAGACATGGAGACAGATAGCTGGCTAGAGGAGTTAGTGATAACTCTTATATTGATCCGGGCTCCGATGGAGTACTGGGTTCTTCTTGCTGTAAGCCAGATGTGGAGAGATGCTTGACATTGGTGGACTCTATATCGTAGGGAGAATAGGGAGGCTGAAGTTCCATGGACCGACTTCGAGAGGGAATTGTGGGTAGAATTCCTCTCTTCCACAATGAAGAAAGAGAAGAGGAAAAGGTTACTCTCCCTTCAATAGGGGATCATGTCAGTGAGGGAGTTTGGGATCATGTTCAAGGATCTACTTCGTTTTGCTCCGGACCTTTTTCCGAATGAGGAGTATTGGGTGAGACATATAGAGGAGGAACTCTGACCTTCTCTTCAATATGATGTTACTCCCATCACCGTACTGACATACTTAGAGGTCCAAAAGAAGGCTGAAGTAGTAGAAAGGATGCACACACTGGGACGTGTGTCGAGAGAGGGGAGCCAGTGGAGTTCATTAAAGGGGAAGACTGTCAGTAGGAGGACTCCAACATCAGGGCCTTCTAGGTTTCGACCAGTGGGGAGCTGGACCCAATAGTTCTAGTTTTGATCTCCCAATCATCACCCTTTCCTCGTGAGCCTAGGACCAAGGTGCTTCATCTGTGGAAGCTATGTGCACCTTCGGAATCAGTACTCGGACAGAGTACAGTACAGTGGGTGTGGACAGGTTAGGCGCCCACCATAGCAGCAGTAGTTTCCAGCCAGGCCCTTTGACCAGTAGCAGTAGGGACAACGAACTCCAACTCCTCAGAGAGTAGATGTGGTAGGAGGAGGTCGACCCCATGGTACTCCTCAAGGACCACGACTAGGGTGTAGTCAGGGAGGTGGCTGATAACCAAGAGGTAGAGGAAATAGATGTGGGAAGTCTCATTCCAGAGAGGCAGCAGGTCCAGAAGGGCTGGAAGTCATTCGAGGTATGATCAGCTTTTTTAGCACTCTTGCATGCCCCTTTTTTGATTTAGTAGATTCACACTCCTTTTTTACACCCGTTCTATCCCATTCCTTGAGCCTAGACATAGAGATACTCCCCATGCCCCTAGTGCTGAGTACGCCATTTGGGGGTCATACCCATCTGCTTGATGTTTGTCAAGGATGTATATTGATGTTGGGGTCACATTAGTCTAGCGGAAACACTCTTCTACAACAAATGCCGGCATATGATGTCATCCTAGGCATTGACTGGCTGTTTTTTGTGACGCTATTATCGACTACTTCCAGAGAAGAGTCATGTTCTCTAATGGGGATGGCCAGCCTATGGATTTTGTTGGCAAGAGGAGTTGTCAGGTGGGGTGATGGCGTGTGGAGCCTCTTCTTTCTATGTTGTCCATGATTTTAGCAGAATCAGTGGTTGCTTAGATGATGGATGTTCGGAGAGCTGTTAGAGAGTTCATAGATGTTTTTCCTGAGGTGGTTGTGTCTCTAGCCCCTTGACGTGATGTTGAGTTTGAAGTAGACATAAAACCCGGTGCCCGTCCAATTTCCATGGATCCTTATCAGATGGTGCCTTCTAAGCTATGATAGTTACAGATCCAGATTTATGATATTATGAGGAAGGGTTTTGTCCGACCCAACATGTCACCATGGGGTGCTCTGATCTTTTTTTAAATGAAGTCATATGGTGGTCTAAGGTTGTACATAGACTACAGGAGATTGGATCAAGTAATGGTCAAGAACCGTCACCCTCTTCCGAGGATAGATGATCTCGTTGACCAGCTAAGGGGAAAAGGTTGGTTCTTTAAGAACGATCTACGGTCTAGGTATCACCAGGTAAGGGTGATGGATAATTATATTACAAATACTGCTATCATGTGCAGGTATGGGAACTTTGATTTCGTAGTCATTCCATTCGGTGTTACGAATGCACCTACTGTGTTCATCGGCCTCATGATCTATATTTTCTATGAGTTTCTTGATAGGTTTGTCATTGTGTTAATCTATGACCTTTTTATGTACTCAAGATCATAGGAGGAACATACTATGCACCTCAGGATATTCTTGGAAATCCTTCAACATCACCAGTTCTAGGGTAAATTGTCCAAGTGTAAGTTCATTACACGATTAGTGCATTTCCTTGGACACGTGGTGTCTCAACAAGGGGTAGCAGTTGATCCTTAAAAGGTGGAAGTGGTTGTTTCATGGGAAGCACCTAGGAATGTGATGGAGGTTCGTAGTTTTCTGGGTCTATCAGGATATTACTAGAGGTTTGTACCCGACTTCTCTCGAGTTGCAGCTCCCCTGACAGCGTTGACCAGAAAGGACCATGCCTTCATGTGGAGTGAGCAGTTCCAGGAAGCCTTCATTTATCTAAAAGGGAAGTTGGTCAGTGCCCTAGTGCTGAGGTTACCATAGGAAGGTCTATTGTTTGAGCTGTTTGGTGATGCCTCTAGACTTGGCCTAGGGTGTTTGCTGATGCAGCAATGGGGAGTGATATCTTATGGGTCTAGAATGTTACTTCCTCATGAGCATAACTATGACACCCATGATCTAGATCTTGCAGCATTAGTATTCACATTGATGTTGCGGTGACATTACCTCATCGGGGAGAACTTTGTGGTATTCATAGGTCACAAGAGTTTGAGGCATATCTTTATCTAGTGGGACCTGAACTTTCAACTACGAAGGTGGGTTGAGTTTTCTCAGGACTACAACTTCAGGATATCTTACACTAAGGATAAGGGGAATGTTGTGGCTGATGCCTTGACCAGGAATTCATGGAGGGAAGCTGCTTATGAATCTGTGGATGCATGGAAGGCAATGGAGGAGTTGGCTTTCCTACACCTAGATGTAAGAGAGGATGGTGGTTGAGGTTGTCTGTTTCAGATGACAGTGTAGTCCTCTCTACTTCTATAGGTGGAGTAGTCTCATTGGTGAGACATAGAGAGTGAAGTGATGTGTGATCTGGTTAACCAAGGTAATGATCCGGAAGGGTGGTCAGAGGATGGTCAGAATCAAATGCTTTTCTTAGGGAAGTTGTTTGTCCCATAGATGATGTGTGAGGGATTTCTCTGTGATTTCCATAACTCACTCATAGTGGTACACCCTGGAGTTTTCATGAAGTATTGAGGCTTGAGGGAACAGTTTTGGCAGCCTGGGATGAGTTGGGCAGTGGATGAGTTCATGGCAAGGTGCTTTGTATGTCAGCATGTGAAGGTTGAACACCGTGTCCCATGAGATTTTTTTTAGCCTTCAGATGTCCCTGAGAGGATGTGGGATGAAATATCAATTGATTTCATCACCGGACTACCCAGGGTTCTAGGAGGTTGTGATTCTATCTGGTTAATGGTAGATCGGCTGACTAAATCATCTCACTTTCTAGCGATCAAGGAGTCGAGTGTGATGGATTACTTAGCACGAAGATATGTGGATGAGGTGGTGCGGTTTCATAGAGTTCTGAGGTCTATAGTCTCGGATAGGGATGCATGGTATACCTCACGATTTTTTAGGGGATTGTAACATGCTTTTGGCACCCAGCTACATCTTAGTACTTCTTTCCACCACCAAAATATAGGTAGACATAGCAGACCATCCAGACATTGGAGGATAAGCTACGAGAATGTGTTTTGGACTTCGGGGGATCATGGGAACAACATTCCCCTTAGTAGAGTTTTCCTAAAATAACAGTTATCACTCTACTATTGGCATGTCACCATTTGTATCCTCGTACGATAGGCCGTGTCGTTCACCTGTGTGATGAACCGAGGTTGGGGAGGTAGGTGTTCTTGGCCTATAGGTGGTCCAGATCACAACAGTGGAGGTTCATCTTGTGCATGAGAGGATGAAGGTAGCCCAAGACCGACAGAATTCGTATGTCAATCGTAGGAGAAGGCCCTTGGAGTTCGAGGTTGGAGACCGTTTGTTCATAAAGGTTTCCCCACGATGTGGGCAATGATGGTTTGACAAGGGGAGAAAGCTCTATTCTAGGTTCATCGGGCCCTTGTAAGTGTTGGGGCGAGTTGGTGAG
Organism: Viscum album; assembly: GCA_963277665.1. Classification (NCBI taxonomy): domain Eukaryota; kingdom Viridiplantae; phylum Streptophyta; class Magnoliopsida; order Santalales; family Viscaceae; genus Viscum; species Viscum album. The sequence goes on along the minus strand of OY728129.1, from coordinate 1,111,527,755 downwards.
GTGTAATATCAGCTGGCATTGCCACCTCAATTGGAAAGGATCGACAATGTTTTCCTCGTCTCCCAGCTTCTCGATATCTACATGATGATTCCCATGTCATTGACTGGGTAGAATTGGATATAGTGGTTGGCGCTATGTTCGTGGATCGATTAGTGAGAATTGAGGATCGAAAGGAGAATGTTCTTCATGGATGAACTATCACATTGGTTCATGTGTTGTGGAGGCATGGTATCCTAGAGGAGATTACATGGGAGCGAGAATCTCATATGTGTGCCCTGTACACAATGTTGTTTTAAGTTGTTGTTCCGAGCCTTCTTTATTGATCTTGTTTATGTGACCTGCTGTGATGTAATGACAACCTTGTTGCTTTATGAGATGTTTTGTTTCCTTACCTTGTGAATGGTTATGAAAAGTCATGATATATGGGGAAGGGAGGACCTGATCTCAAATCAAGACTCATTATGGTGGATGAAATTAAACCCGTGCGAGCGAGGCAGTGCTGCCCCAAGCGGATAGTATCTTAACGTGGAAGAATGAACTCTCTAATATATATGTCAGGACAATGCGATCCTTGGGATTCATATGGATGTTTTGGGTGTATTTCCCCTAATATTAATATTCTAGAGGGGTTTTTTGGGTTACTCTTGTATTCTCTAGGGATAGAATAATTTTGAGAGGTATCTGATGTAATGGCACATACCCTCCTTGTCAATTACCTTGCCAAAATTATATGTGTTGTGGTGTCTTGGACTCATCGATCGGTCCCACCCATCAGCTCCACAGATCTACTCCACTGATCACCTCCACTGATCAGCTTCAGTGATCAGCTTCACTGATCAGCTTCAGAAGATTATCTTCATAGGATTCGCTTCACAGGATCAGCTTCACAAATCAACTTCATAGACCGATTTCATAGATCGGTTTCACCTAATCGGTTTCAGAGATTCATTTCACCAAATCGGTTTCACCAAATCGGATTCACATTTCGGTTTCACCAAATTGGTTTCAAAGGCCGGTTTCGCGAATTCGGTTTCACAAATTGTTTTCACCAAATCGGTTACAAAGATCGGTTTCACCAAATCGGTTTCAGAGATCGATTTCACCAAATCGGTTTCACAAATTGGTTTCACCAAATCAGTTTCACAGATCGGTTTGAACAAATCGATTTCATAGATCGGTTTCACCTAATAGGTTTTAGATATCACTTTCACCAAACCGATTTCACAGATCAGTTTCACCAAATCGGTTCCACAGATCGGTTTCAACAAATCAGTTTCACAGATCGGTTACACCAAATCTGTTTCATAGATCCGTTACACAAAATCAGTTTCAGAGATTAGTTTCACAAAATTGGTTTCACAGATCTGTTTCACCAAAAGTGTTTTCACATATCATTTTCACTGAATCGGTTTCACATATCGGTTTCACCAAATCTGTTTCACATATTGGTTTCACTGAATAGGTTTCACAAATTGGTATCACCGAATCCGTTTCACAGATCGGTTTCACCAAATCCGTTTCACGGTTCAGTTTCACCGAATCAGTTTCACAGATTAGTTTTTCCAAATCGGTTTCACAGATCAGTTTCACCAAATAAGATTCCCATATCAGTTTCACCAAATCGTTTCATAGATCGGTTTCACCAAATCGGTTTCACAGATCGCTTTCACCGAATCCGTTTCATAGATCGGTTTCTCCAAATCGGTTTCACAGATTGGTTTCACCAAATCGGTTTTCACTGATCTGTTTCACCAAATTAGTTTCATAGATCAGTTTCACTAAATCGGTTTAACAGATTGGTTTCACTAAATCGGTTTCACAGGTCGTTTTTACCAAATCAGATTCACATATCGGTTTCACTGATCAACTTCACAAGATCGGCCTAGAGGATCAGTTTCAGATGATCAGCTTTACAGGATCAGCTTCACAAGATCAGCTTCATAGGATCAACTTCTCCCTATCAGCTTCATGGGATCAGATTCACTCAATTATCTCCACCGATTGGTTACAACTATCAGTCTCACTCATCGGCCACAGTGGGGTGTCTGGATTTTCTTTCCCCGGTTTTTCCCGTAATGCAATTTTTAAGTCTTTTAACCATTTTAATGTTGTTCAAATCCATTTTATCACCATAAACAACATTTTAAATCCCCTCACAGTGGGGAGACCCTCAATTGACCCATTTCTCTCTCTTAAATGAAATCATTTAATGCAAAACTGTTTATTTCACCCCTCTAATGTGAATTATTAAATAAACAATTAATTCAATCGTGTGTAACCGTCTAACAGTTTCGTGAAACCATGATCCACCTTTAAATCTACACAAGATCCTAATAACCTGTAATGCCAGTGTCTCACCTTGTTATTGCACGAGAATTCATTCTTCTCGGTTGGAATCTTTTTCTTCTTCTTCATGGTGTGTGTGGAGTCCCCCTTCCCGAGGTGAGTGGTGCGCCTTTTCTAGATCGTTTCCTGCTCATTCGTAGAGACATTCACTTTCCTCCCCTTCAAGTTGTGCATCCCCAGTTTTTTGTGCTAGGAAAAAAATGTCGATATTTGATCATTCATATAAGGCCCCAGCCTTAAACCTTACTTAATCTTGAGTTACTATAAAATTACACATTGAGGATCTTTTCAGGTTTAGAGTTTTAGAGAATTAGATCATAAAACATGCATTACATTCCACATTTAAACAAAGTGGTTACATAAAAGATAGTATTCATTTTTCCCATCAACGGAATCATATTTAAAATAAAACATGGATTCTTTCTTGACACTTCCTTGACACTATCATCGTATCATGTACCCTTCCCATGACCTACGAAAAACATTTCAAAAACTTGGTATGAGCATAAAAAGCTCATTAAGGGATATAAAAATATGGAAAGGAAACATGAGTACATGTATACATAAGAATGAAATCATAATTTACCCATAAAACATAAGCACTTTAACATACCTCATAAAATCATGAATAAATCATAGAAATCATAAGACATAAAGGTAACTTGAGGCATTCATAACATTCTTACGTAGGGAGTAACCCTCTTGGTTACGTTTGGAATACCCACCACAGTATATTCCCTAAATCTCTTCGGAGAAACCTTAACGTTTCACTCCTTCGCGTTACCCAATCCATTGGAGAGATATACCGGGCTCACCCGCCCTTAGTTTATCACGGAACCACCCGTCTTCATAATAATGCCCAAGAACCTCAACATAATCGTATCACATAAAACGTGCATAAAGGAAACATAAAATTTCCACCTTTCAGTCACAAGATATCAATACAACACATTGATATAAAAACATTATGAAAACCATTTTCAATACCAAAATAATAGAAAAGTAAAACATGGTATTTATTTTTCTTTTAAAAAGAAGGTATGGCTTGTAGAGGAAGCCAAAACTCAAATTATGGTCACGACGGCGGAGAAGTCGTTGTCGCCGCATACGTACGACAAAAACATTCCCTTTTGTCATTTAATAAACACTTCGTATAAAAAATATTCCTTTTGAATAAACGTAAAAGTCAAAGGGGTTTATACAGCGTATAAAAGAATGTTGTGTATAAAACAGAATATGCCTCAATGAAAGGAGATTGAGATGAAGTCCCTTACAAAGATGGTATCCTTGGTTTAAGGATAAATCAATTACACAATTATGTGTGAAAACGAATACACCAAATATAAGTGGATATTAAGTGTAAAATAATCAAAGGTCATTCACACATATTCAATGGATGACATATTCAATAACTACATGTTGAACCCAAAGAAATCGAAATTGGGTTAAGAAGTTCCCTTGACAGCCTAACGGTGTCACATCAAAATGAGTTGATGAGAGATAAAAAAAGGGTATCTCATCACTTGGACATAAAATTTACATCAACAAGGATATATGAGAATATATCCCAACATAACAATATGTAAATTAAAAAGACCCAACAAAAGAAGTCTTTTAAAAAGAGGAGGGTGAAAGGTTCCCTTACCGACATGGGTATCTTTCGAAACAAACACCTCGTGAAAGAAGGACAATACAACATTGATGTAAATACTCGTAAAAGAAAGTATATTACACAATGAGTAAAATAATGGTCAGTAAATACACCACTCAAAGGAAATTGTGGCAAATGTAGCATAAATCTCATGGGAATAAATGTGAGATGAAAAATCCCTTACGAAAACTCGGCTGCCTAATGACGGCACTTAAAACATCCAAAAATGGATGGATGAGATAAAATAGGGTATATCATCACATTACAATATAATTTACAGCAAGAGGAATATAAGATAACACCCCCCATCATAAAAAATAGGATCTAAAAAGAAGTGACATAAAGGAGAGTACTTAAAGAGAAAGAGAGAGGTTAGATCTCTTACGAAAATTCGGCAGCCTAACGGCGCCACTCAAAACTTCCAAAATGGATTGATGAGAGAGAATAGGTTCTCCCATCATATGTACATAAAAATTACAGTAAGAGTAATATAAAATAACATCCCAATAACAAGAAATAAGAGCTTATAAGGAATGACATAAAAGAGTGTACTTAAAACGAAAGAGAGGAGTAGGATCCCTTACCTCAAGTACAACTTCTCTTGTTCGTTTCATTATATTCCTAAATAATAAACTTTGGTCAATTAATAATTGCCTATGTAAATCCTTTAGTGATTATTATTCATTTCATATCACATATTATAATGTTATAATAATTGTTTAATTATGTTAGTTCATATCAGACGTTTTTGCCGATGTTTGGTACATGAGTCAAAAACGAACTTGTCTGAAAAAAGATTGCCCATGTAGTTATAAGTAAATAATTTCCAGAATATTATTAATGACTAAAGTATCATATATATCCTGTAAATATTCATTTTATACTATTCCATATCATTTGGAGATAAAAAACGAAAAGCACCATTCATGGAGATGGTAGGTCGTACGTACGCATAAACGCTACTTTCATTTTTTGTCATATTAATGGAATTAAAACAAAAGGAGAGAAATATATATATGTTATATTTCCAGAATTATATCCATAATTTAGATGTAATATATTACATATATATCCATTATATATATGTACTTATAATATTACATAACATTTTGAGATAAGAAATGAAATGTACCGTTCATGGAGACGGTAAGCCGTACGTACGCATGAACGCTACTTCCATTTCTATTTCATATTGAATGGAATTAAAACATAATGATACATAATATTATTTTAATTCCAGTATGGTATCATATATAATATCATTAAATATATCCTTTATACATACCACATATGGTATTAACGACTCAAATCACTTTGAGGGGGCGGTAGTCCGCACTTCCTTAAATGAAGATATCGCATCTACCCATAATGGAAACCATAAAGGTACACCATAAATGAAAAATACAGAAGATTAAGTAAAACATAAACATATTAGATATCATATATAAATATAGTGTCATCTTAATGGCCTCCTTTGAAGGTGTTAGATGAACATTGAACAATCATCATTTCGGGAGGCAGAAATTTGCAATCCACGGAAACAGTATGTCTTTTAAACATTAGATGTAGGTGTGTTTAAGTGTTGCTATAATCCTTCTAATAAAAACATCCTAGTATATTTAAGATACTGTATTTATTACAAAATAAATGAATAAAAAGAGTTTAGGGGGTTGGAGAAGCAAAATAATACAAAAGGACACAAGTGAAGACATTACCTTAAAATCGGGTAACTCCCTTTGGTTTGAGCTCAAAGGCTTCCTTGGGAGACTTCTTCCCAAAGTGAGTATTCAAGGAGTAATAGAGTGAATTGGAGAGACAAAATGGGCAGGGGTTGGCCGAGCCAAAGGCTTTGGAAGTGTGGGTAAGGAGGTAGAGGTGGGGGCCTTTTATAAGAGGAGAGGAGGGGCACTCTTGGAAAGGTATAAAATGTAACTTTATTTTCAAAAGTGTTTCAGATTTTAAAGGTCACACATTGATGTATTTCGAGGATAACATGATAAGGGTTTGAAATCCACTCATCCAATAGGTTTTGGACATGTGTAGGTCTTAGATATTACATTATCTTTCCATTTTATTTAAATCGTTAAATAATGAGGTCATCGCTGCATCATCATGATATCATTAATTATTTAATTTATTTAATGTCTAAAAATTATAAAAAATCTACTATGATGTAGGAAATATTTTGATCTTTCCAATGACTATTTATAGTCAAACATATGACTTGTATAACCCCATGTAAAAATTGTTTTAGTAAAACATTTCATGTTTGTGTCATTTTTACTTTAACATTAAATAAAAAGATATTTATGTCATTTTCCAACCAAAGTGGCTCCATGGGGTCCCCAAGTTGACCCATGGATTTTCTTGGTCGGCCATGACACATCCAATGAGGGTAGGACATGTGTCTAGGTAATTTCATTTTATTAAAACATTATTCTTATCATAAACTACACTAATTACCTCTAATCGCGATTAAAAACTTAAGAAGTTACTATTCACCAAAAAATTATTTTTATCCCATTGAACCACATTTTACTTCTTAACGACAACCATGTATGTCGGATTTTTGAAATTAAAAACACAAAGATGGCAAAATTTCATTTAAACGGAAAAATCGGTTTTTATAAGTACCACTTAGTGGTTTCACTATTCATAAAAAATTGAAGTTTTTCAAAAAAAATCCCAAAAATTCACCCTAAATTATATTTGATATTCCGAATTCAAAAATTAAGTCTATTTTACAAAATTCAAAACATATAAGTCACATTAATTAATTTAATAATTAATTCCCGCTGTCAGAGCAAATAGCGTGTTTTTATGAAACAATAAGTACCAAAAGATTGACACTAGTTTATGTTTGATTTCAAAGTGAAATTAATTCCAACGACCACTCTTGGATTAAATGGTAAAAATATATTCTAATTTAACTTTAAAACCAATTCGAAAGATATTCTAATCATATAAATAAATTAGATTAAAAAGAGGTTTTGAATTAAAATACAACATTTTACACTATTCATTAAAAAAATGAACTTTATCGGAAAGATACCAAAAATTTACACAAAGTAAATTTTGATGTCCCAATTCTTAAGAAGAGTTTTATTTGGTCCTATATAATGTATAAGAGTGAACAAAACTATATTTAATGATGGTTCACCATCAAAAGGTGATAAGTGAACCTTTAGTGAAAACTAGGGCATATACGCCTAAAATTGAAATTCTTTTCGTATTTTAAGCCTTTATCTTTTATTGGATAAATGTAAAAACATTTAAAAACATATATAATCATATTTTAGTTATTTCTATCTATTCCCGCCAATACAACGGCTACATGTTAACTACCATTTAAAATAATATTATTTTATTATTAGAGTGTAACGTAAGATTCCCAAGAAACTCGTTGTTGCGTGTTGGGTACGCCATCGAGCATAGCGTCCCCTTTAAAGTCATATTAATATTTTATTCACAAATATGGATAAATATGAAAATTTCATATTCTTTATTTACCTGGGGTGTTACATCCTTCCCCACTTTTTGGGAATTGCATCCTCGCAATTTTTAAAATTGGGCTTGGAAACATCCTTGAAAGTCCCACATCGGAACAAGAGTCGGTAAAACAATCACTTTAAAATAAAGGAAGATAAGTACAGAGGCCACCTGATTTCTCCCATACTAGGATTCCATGTAGAAAAACATGGACAAGGAAGAAAAAGCAAAGGGTCATGTTCTTGAGGGAGAGTGATAGTAAACATGTCTATGAGAAAGTTAACCATAAGAAAATCACAAAATTGTGATGGGTTAAACGGTATTTGATTCCACAGTAGGAAAAGTTAATAGACAACTTTTTTGTTTTAAGTTTCTTTTTATTGAGGAATTTATTCATAAGGAAACATAATCCCTTATCATGTTGACTTTCAACTTTTACTAGATTCCTTAATCAAACTCATATTTTTTTTCCAAAAGATGAGTATTTTGGGAGACTTGTTCGCATTAAGAGTACTATAATCAACTTCTAGAGAATAAACTAATCCACCAAAGAGAACTATATACTTCCCATGTCTTTATACATTAACCAAAACCAAACCAAAAAGGTTAGTACAAGATCAGATAATCCAGAAAAGGATAACCCTTTATAAAAAAGAAAATCTATGCTTAATCTTCAAAATTTGTCCAACAAAACCAAAAGTTCAACGAGGACCATTCGATAAAAAATTTGTCCTTAAAATTCTTCAAAGTAAACCAAACTATGATTGAAACCCAAATATTTGAAGGTTTTAGTCACATAGTCTTCTAAGTTAAATCGTAACATTTATCTCCAAACAATATCAGTTGCTCTTAAAGTCTTGTATTAAAAAGTAATTAACCTAATCACATATCCTCCATGATAAGTTAATATATTTCAATAGATAACCCAAAATCAAATTACTCTTAATTAATAAAATCATCTAACTAAAAAAATTAGTCAAACTAACCAGGGACTTCACGTAGTCCAGTGGTAGGTGATAAATACCAGTTTCACTTTGGTTGTGGGTTTGATTCGTGCAGCTTTGTCCGACGCGACGGGTTGTCACACGGTCTGCATATTGTCCTTTCTCCAAAACTATATAATTCTCAAATCATTCCCCAAAAAGAGATAAAATCATCAAAAATAAACATAACATAATTTAACCTCAATTTTATCTCATGCCTTTCACTTTCCATCATAACATATAAAAACCCATAATTACCTCAAAAGAAAGGATCATATAAACCCTAATGGTTACCTTTATAATTAATAACTGAACTTCCACATCGATTGGTAATCTTGTACATGATGCATTATAGTACATACCAAGGTTCATGTGGTTTATCATGACTCCTTGATAGTTGGTTTAGAACAACCACAAGTTTCCTCATTGAATACCCCATTTCATCCAGTCTCTTAATCAGAGAACCACCACAGTTTCCTTCAAACCAATTGTCACTTTGGTTCCTGCTAGATCCAGCCATTTACTAAAACCAAAAAGGTCAGTGTGAGTATATCAACAAAAACATAATGTACTAATGAGTAAGATAAACACTAAGATATACTTACTCATTAACTTTATCTAAAACTAGGACTCTTTCTGAAATCCTTACCATTATGGTAATGTCACTTATGCTTAAAGAATACCCTAACCTCTAAAGTTATCTAAACCGACCTTTGATACCAACTATAAGGCCCCAGCCATAAACCTTACTTAATTTTGAGTTACTACAAGATTACACATTGAGGATCTTTTTAGGTTTAGAGATTTAGAGAATTAGATCATAAAACTTGCATTACATTCCACATTTAAACATAGGGGTTACATAAAAGATAGTATTCATTTTTCCCATCAACGGAAACATATTTAAAATAAAACATGGATTCTTTCTTGACACTTATTTGACACTATCATCGTATCATGTACCCTTCCCTTGACCTGTGAAAAACATTTCAAAAACTTGGGATGAGCATAAAAAGCACGGTAAGGGATATAAAAATATGGAAAGGAAACATGAGTACATGTATACATAAGAATGAAATCATACTTTAACCATAAAACATAATCACTTTAAAATACCTCATAAAATCATGAATAAATCATAGAAATCATAAGACATAAAGGTATCATGAGGCATTCATAACATTCTTACATAGGGAGTAACCCTCTTGGTTACGTTTGGAATACCCACCACAGTATATTCCTTAAATCTCTTCAGAGAAACCTTAACGTTTTACTCCTTCGCGTTACCCAATGCATTAGAGAGCTATATCTAGCTCACCCGCCCTTAGTTTATCACGGAACCACCCATCTTCATAATAATTCCCAAGAACCTCAACATAATCGTATCACATAAAACATGCATAAAGGAAACATAACATTTCCACCTTTCAATCACAAGATATCAATAAAACACATTGATATAAAAACATTATGAAAACCATTTTCAATACCAAAATAAATGAAAACTAAAACATGGTATTTATTTTTCTTTTAAAAAGAAGGTATGGCTTGTAGAGGAAGTCGGAACTCAAATAATGGACATGACGGCGGAGAAGTCGTTGTCGCCACATACGTATGACAAAAACATTCCCTTTTGTAGTTTAATAAACACTTCGTATAAAAATATTCCTTTTGAATAAACATAAAATTCAAATGGATTTATAGACCATATAAAAGAAGGTTGTGTATAAAACAGAATATGCCTCAATGAAAGGAGATTCAGACGAAATCCCTTACAAAGACGGTATCCTTGGTTTAAGGATAAATCAATTACATAATTATATGTGACAAACAAATACACAAAATATAAGTGGATATTCAGTATAAATAATCAAATTTCATTCACACATATTAAAAGGATGAAATATTCAATAACTACATGTTGAACCCAAAGAAATCGAAAATGGGTTAAGAAGTTCCCTTGACAGCCTAACGGCGTCACATCAAAATGAGTTGATGAGAGATAAAAAAAGGGTATCTCATCACTTGGACATAAAATTTACATCAATAAGGATATATGAGAACATATCCCAACATAACAATATGTAAATTAAAATACCCAACTAAAGAAGTCTTTTAAAAAGAGAAGGGTGAAAGGTTCCCTTACCGACATGGGTATCTTTCGAAACATACACCTTGTGAAAGAAGGACAATACAACATTGATGTCAACACTCATAAAAGAAAGTATATTACCCAATGAGTAAAATAATTGTCAGTACATACACCACTCAAAGGAAATTGTGGCAAATGTAGCATAAATCTCATAGGAATAAAAGTGAGATGAAAAATCCCTTACGAAAACACGGCAGCCTAACGGCGCCACTTAAAACTTCCAAAAATGGATTGATGAGATCAAATAGGGTATCTGATCACATTACAATAAAATTTAAATCAAGAGGAATATAAAATAACATCCCCCATCATAACAAATAGGATCTTAAAATAAGTGACATAAAGGAGAGTACTTAAAGAGAAAGAGAGAGGTTAGATCTCTTATGAAAATTCGGCAGCCTAACGGCGCCACTCAAAACTACCAAAATGGATTGATGAGAGAGAATAGGGAATCTCATAATATTAACATAAAACTTACAGTAAGATTAATATAAAATAACGTCCCAATACCAAGAAATACAAGCTTAGACGGAATGACATAAAAGAGTGTACTTAAAAAGAAAGAGAGGAGTAGGATCCCTTACCTCAAGTCCAACTCGTCTTGTTCGTTTCTTTATATTCCTGAATAATAAACTTTGGTCAATTAATAATTGCCTAAGTTCCTCCTTTTGAGATTATTATTCAGTTCATATCACATATTATAATGTTATAATAATTGTTTAATAATGTTAGTTCATATCAGACGTTTTTGCCGATGTTTGGTACATGAGTCCAAAACGAACTTGTTTGAAAAAAGATTGCCCATGTAGTTATAAGTAAATAATTTCCAGAATAGTATTAATGATTAAAATATCATATATATCCAGTAAATATTCATTTTATACTATTCCATATCATTTGGGGATAAAAAATGAAAAGCATCGTTCATGGAGACGGTAGGCCGTACGTACGCATGAACGCTACTTTCATTTTTTGTCATATTAATGGAATTAAAACAAAATGAGAGATATATATATATGTTATAATTCCAGAATGATATCCATAATTTAGATGTAATATATTACATATATATCCATTATATATATGTACTTATAATATTACATAACATTTTGAGATAAGAAATGAAATGTACCGTTCATGGAGACGGTAAGTCGTACGTACGCATGAACACTAATTCCATGTCTATTTCATATTTAATGGAATTAAAACATAATGATACATAATAGTATTTTAATTCCAGTATGGTATCATAAATAATATCATTAAATATATCCTTTATACATACCACATATGGTATTAACGAATCAAATCACTTTGAGGGGGCGGTAGTCCGCACTTCCTTAAATGAAGATATCACGTTTACCCATAATGGAAACCATAAAGGTATGCCATAAATGAAAAATACATAAGCTTAAGTAAAACATAAACATATTGGATATCATATATAAATATAGTGTCATCTTAATGGCCACCTTTTAAGGTGTTAGAAGAATGTTGAACAATCATCATTTCAGGAGGCGGAAATTCGCCATCCACGGAAACAGTATGTTCTTTAACCATTAGATGTAGGTGTGTGTAAGTGTAGCTCTAATACTTCTTATAAAAACATAATTGTATATTGAATATACTGTATTTGTTACAAAATAAATGAATAAAAAGAGTTTAGGGGGTTGGAGAAGAAAAATAAAACAAAAGGACACAAGTGAAGACATTACCTTAAAATTGGGTAACTCCCTTTGGTTTGAGCTCAAAGTCTTCCTTGGGAAGACTTCTGCCCAAAGGGAGGCTTAAAGGAGTAAGAGAGGAAAGTGTAGAGACAAAATGGGCAGGTTTTGGACGATCCAATGGCTTTGGAAGTGTGGTTAAGGAGGTAGAGGTGGGGGCCTTTTATAAGAGTGGAGGAGGGGCACTCTTGGAAAGGTATAAAATGTAACTTTATTTTCAAAAGAGTTTCGGATTTTAAAGGTCCCAAATTGATGTATTTCGAGGATAAGGTGATAAGGGTTCGAAATCAACTCATCCAATAGGTTTTGGACATGTGTAGGTCATAGATATTACATTATCATTCCATTTTATTTAAATCGTTAAATAATGAGGTCATCGCTGCATCATCATGATATCATAAATAAGTTAATTTATTTAATGTCTAAAAATTATAAAAAAATACTATGACGTAAGAAATCGTTTTATATTTCCAATGAATATTTATAGTCAAATATATGACTTTTATAACTCCCTGTAAAAATTGTTTTAGTAAAACATCTCATGTTTGTGTCATTTTTACTTTAACATTAAATAAAAAGATATTTATGTCATTTTCCAACCAAAGTGGCTCCATGGGGACCCCAAGTTGACCCATGGATTTTATTAGTCGGCAATGACACATACAATGAGGGTAGGACATGTTTCTTGGTCATTTCATTTTATTAAAACATTATTCATACCATAAACTACACTAATTACCTCTAATCGCGATTAAAAACTTAATAAGTTACTATTCACCAAAAAAATTATTTTTATCCCATTGAACCAAATTTTACTTCTTAATGACAACATTGTTTGTCAGATTTTTGAAATTCAGAACACAAAGATGGAAAAAATTTATTTAAATGGAAAAATCAGTTTTTATAAGTACCACTTAGTGGTTTCACTATTCATCAAAAATTGATGTTTTTCAGAAAAATCCCAAATCTTCACCCTAAGGTATATTTGATATTCCGAATTAAAAAATGAAGTCTATTTTACAAAATTCAAAACATATAAGTCACATTAATTAATTTAATAATTAATTCCAGTTGTCAGAGCAAATAGCGTGTTTTTATGAAACAATAAGTACCAAAAGATTGACACTAGTTTATGTCTGATTTCAAAGTGAAATTAATTTCAATGACCACTATTGGATTTAATTGTAAAAATATATTCTAATTTCACTTTAAAACCAATTAAAAATATAATCTAATCATGTAAATAAATTAGATTAAAAAGCGGTTTTGAATTGAAATACAACATTTTACATAATTCATTAAAAAATGAACTTTATCGGAAAGATACAAAAAATTTACACAAAGTATATTTTTATGTCCCAATTCTTAAGAAGAGTTTTATTTGGTCCAATAGAATTTATAAGAGTGAAGAAAACTATATTTAATGACGGTTCGCCATCAAAAGGTGATAAGTGAACCTTTAATGAAAACAAGGGCATATACGCCTAAAATTGAATTCATTCCATATTTTAAGACTTTATCTTTTATTGGATAAATGTAAAAACATTTAAAAACATATATAATCATATTTTAGTTATCTCTATCTATTCCCGCCAATACAACGGCTACATGTTAACTACCATTTAAAATAATATTATTTTATTATTAGAGTGCAACGTAAGATTCCCAAGAAACTCGTTGTTGCGTGTTGGGTAAGCCATCGAGCATAGCGTTCACTTTAAAGTCATATTAATATTTTATTCACAAATATGGATAAATATGAAAATTTCATATTCTTTATTTACCTGGGGTGTTACAATTCAAGTAGCTATTTTCCTTTGTCTCTCCTTATTGTGTATCAGGCGGGGTGGGTATGCTATTGTTTCTATGGGGACAGATGAATCCAAACCTTAATGAAGATAATAAATAAAATTTTAAAAAATGAAGGGGGTGTTATCAGTGTTTCTGTTATATCCTTATACTTGATTATGTGTTTTTAATTTTATGAGTTTATTCCCACTAAAAATCATGGTCATTGGTGGACATTTGTTTTTAACTAATGAACCCTTATTTTATGGATATTTATGTCATTGAGTGGGTGTAATATGGAAACTATTTAATCACGTAAACATGGTTGATTAATTGGATTCCCAGTGAATAAGAATCCTTGTGTCATCACCTCGGTTAACCAAACGAAAAGACAGAATAGAATGAATGGCATATTCAAATTTGAAAACTCCCTTGCTCTACTATGGTGATGTTGACAGTTGATGCTTTGGAAGTGATGTGGATGGGAATGGGATCATCTGTTGTGGTTCAGTTGAAGGCTTTTGGATCTGGGGCCATGTGGGGCAGTGTGGTGGGGATTGGTTTGGTTCCAATACTTCGAGGGATCTCACATATCCCTTTTGTTGTTGTGACTTTACAAGAGAACTGGGTGTGAATGCTAAATTTGATGTTTGGCTGTTTTCGTTTCCTTGGCTTGTGGTTAGGCCTGTTAATTTCCTAGTAATGTAGAATTTACTTAAATGGAATTACTTGAATTTGAAAATATGAATGGATTCAATGGGTAATTGTTTTCCGAGAATTAGTTATGAAAGGGACGGAGCTATTATGCTTCTTATGAATGAATAGTAATGAGGGTGTTTGTGTATGGGATGGTTTTGGAAACTATAGGCTGGGATGAGTGCTTTTTACCTATATATAATTATAGTTCTTATGTTTCTTATTCGTTCCCCACCCATGTTATGTACTTCCTGTCGAACACCCACATTTCATGGGGGAGCGTGTTTTTCCCAACCCTCCTCTGAGTGGCTGGTTATTAGCTCATTTTCTTCTCCATTTCCCGAATAGCTCAAGACTATTTGGGCAGGCTGTGATGGTCTGAGGTCCATTATAGACCAATATTCTTCCGACAGGGTACATGGTGGTGGTTTTCCCAAGTGTGTGAAGGCAGGTTGTTTCCCAATTCTCTTTGGGATGAGGCCCAGATGTCTTTAGGCGTGGTAGTAGTTGTTTGGACCTTGGAATGTGCGGGATGTGTGGTAGTGATTGCCCAGGTGTTTGTAGGTGGGATGTGTCATTGTGGTATCTCAGGTGTGTGTAGGTGGGGGATGGTAGTGGGACTATGATGAGGATGGCGAGAGAGGTTTTACGCATAGGATGTCCTCAATAAACATTGAGAAAGTTGAGTGGGGTTCCCAAATATCGATGAGCTATTACTATTAATTTACATGACTTGCGTTATTTGGGTAGTGTGCCTTTGTATGATTTGGGAGGATAGTTTTCTTTGTTGGTTTCTCTGGATATCTCAATTTCTCAGAGGGAATTATAATTCCTCCCCACTTGTGCATGATAGACTTTGGTTTTCCCTACTGAGTATACCTGTATACTCACCCTACGTATATAAACTGCTTTCCGATTTCCAGGAGGACATCAGGGATCATGAGGGCCTTACTAGCTCGGATGTTGGGTAATTTGATGTTTCTGTTTTTCTTTTATTTGGTACATTCCTTGGAGTTTTCTTATACTTTTGGAGCACTAGATTTTGGGACATGCATATGTGAATTGTTTGTTTTTACCTTACATATACATCCAGTTTTGGTGTTGATTTGGGATGTACCATCTTATCTACTGATTCTACTAAATAAAAAGGGCAATTCCTTCCATTTTGTGTGTGATTCTATACCCTTGGTGCTAGTCCCCACTCTGAGACCCATTGAAGGCGGGTTTTAGGGGTCATTATCTCTCTTTCAACTGGAATAAGGAAGGTTCTGGAAATCTATTGTCCCTTTTCTCATCTTGGTGAAGGCGGGTCGTGACAATACATGCCTAGTGTTTTTATTTATTCCTAGACCAGAGTAAATGATGTGTACTAAATATATTCACACCTTATTATCCACTTTCCATGTACCCATGAAACTCACTGAAGGGCCCGACATGTTCATTAGATGTGTGACTACATGATGTACAATCCAGCTACAAATCATGTGTCTCATATTTCGTGTGTCATCATAACTCATTAAGGATATTTTCATGTATTTCGGATGTTATAATTAATTAACTACGTGTCATGTGCATCAAATACTCATTGTGTACTTCAATTTTTCTTATTGATATCAGTCTCACGTGGTTTTAACCAAGTATTTGGCCACATAGTTTGGGTTAATTTTGCTGCTAAACATTGATAACAACATGGGGTGTATGATAGCTAAACACCATTTACTAAGACATGCTGTGTAATGGAATGACCATGTATTCACACAATGTGCAATAAATTCAAAATTTGTATTTATTGTACAATATTTCATGTCTCCTGTGGAATATCCCGATATAGTGTACATAGTTGGTCAAATTCTAATCCAGCTACATGCCATATATACCAGTATTATCAGCCTTACTATTTGGAAATTATAATAGAATCTCCAGTAATTCTCCATGTGTTCTTCCACTAATGAAATTTTTTATATTAAATGATGAAATTAAATCATAAAATGATTATTAATTTAAATAAATAGAATAATGAAAAATTAATTCTTGAAATTAAATGAAAACCAATATTGTGCATATCATTCAACAATCAAATCAATAATTATAAATTTGAAATGTGACATCTCTAATACCACGTGATAGTTCAAATTATAAAGGAATCACCTTTAATGGGATTTATATTAAAATTTCTTTTGAAATATAGGTTCCCAAAACCCTATGATTTTGCCTTTCAGAAAAAATTTATAATTAATTTTTTTAGATATAATGAATAAATGACAGATTCTTAGGATCCATTATTTTATAATGCTATTGGTATTCAAAAAATCTTTAGAGTTTACATTGTTATGATGTAAGGATTCAAATGTAGAATCACAATATTAATCATCCCCACATTCTCTTTTGATCTACTTATAACACCACTTTTTTCTAGCTTATAGTTTAAGGAATCTATTGTCTTTCATTTTTCATCCAGACCACTTGAAGATCCTTTGGAATTGAAGAAGTTCATCTCATTATTTAGAAGAATAAAGGAATAATTCAATAGATAGATAGAAAATTTTATTGTGTTTAATGATTCTATATTCCTAATTTTAGATTAACCAAACTTAATCGATATAACCAATTACTTATAGATCTAGAAATTATGATAAAGTATTAATTTTTTGGGATACCAACCCACAAATAATAATATTATTTTTATTAAACAACATTCCCCTTAATTATAATAATATTTTAATTTTATGGAATTAATTAAATAAATCCCAGTAACTAATTTTATTTTACCGTCTTGAGAATAAATTTTTTTTGGACACAATATTGGTCCATTAAAACATCATAGAATTTTTGGAATACCCATATAAATACAAAATAAAATATTTCATTCATAAATAAATATATTTATTTGATGAAAAATGAATAAAATTATTCCTTGGTCTGAAGATTTATATTTATTTAAACAATTCAATTTCAATCAAATTTATTCGAGGTCAATGGAAACACTTTTTGTGTGATCCTCTTGAGTTCATTCTCACTGTCATGCGGTGGGATATACTGAAGTCCAATATTATAATATAGCAACAGAGCAAAGCACCAATGGGAAATAACATAATAGTTCAACATCAAAAACCTCATATGAATACCCACTTTGTAATATTTTCCCTTTCTCTCAAAATCTCATCAAGTAGGTTATACATGTGTGTAATAGACCAATATATGAAATACTTATATCATTGAATAATTAAATAAAAAAATCACTACACCATGGATATTAAAAATCTAATGTGATGGTTTTATTCTAATGAATGAATGAAATAAACCTGAATAAAGATGGAAGGTACAAATCATTCCACAATGTACCAATTAACAACATTTCATTCGTGACGCACCCAACACACACTACTTCTGGCCAATGTACTACATTACAGTTTTGGTTAGTAAATATAATTACATGTGGTGTGACATGAATCAATGATAATATTAAAGTCTATGGGACATTAAAAATTCTCATAGATATGAATATATGATAATTAAAAACATATGGAATTTTTACGTGACGATTTATTTTCAAATTCACCCTTCACAGAGATTACCAAGTGTGAAATTCATGGTAAAATAACTCATATTCTTATGAGTACTCCAACAAGACATTATACATACAATATCTCCAATTATAGATTGTTATCAAACCATATATATATATTTATGAATATCATCATAGAACTTCAAGGTTTTCATCAGAGAAAGGAACTACATTTACATTATCAATTCAACAACTATCCTAGGACATTATTACATTAATGTCATGCCAAAAAATGAAATATATAGTAATACATTTTATTAATATTCAATTCATGAAATAGACATGTAATAAAAGTAAAATAAATTTTTCAACATGTTACAAACTCTAAAATATCTAGGAATGCAAGATTACATAACTATTGGATCCTTCAATAACCCTTTAATTTTGTACTAATAAAGTATTTTCATTATCTTCCTTAGTTTCTAGACTATGAGGTTTTTTACATATCACTAATTATATTAATTTGATTTATTATTGTACATGTAATAATTAATTCAAAGATAGTTATTCTATGGTTTCACGTCAATATGAGGTTGTTTTCTATGGTTTTCACCGACATATGAATGTTTTAGTGTTTTAAACACAAAAAAATGTTGGTTATCCTAGGAAAATAAAAACTAAGATTATCATCTCACCTATTCTTATACATCAAAAAAATTTATAAAATTGGTTTATAATTATATCATTAATGTCTAAAGTTGTTTTCTATCTTTTGACCCCATAGAGTATGTTTTTAAAGAATGTTAATTCCTTTAGAATTACATATTCAATCAATATAAGAACATTGAACATAATATTGACATGAAATGTACTCATAAACATCAAAAATAATTCAAATATTGATTTCATAGGATTTAAAATCAATCATAGGGTGTTTTCTATACTTTTTATTGTTACACACATGTTTTAGTTCTATAAAACACTAAAAATAATATTTAGATATTCCCAGGAAAACAATAAATCATATTGATCATCTATTAGTTCAGACATTTTAAAAATACATATGTTTCCATTTTCAAATGATTTACTTGAAATTATATGTTTTTAACATTATTTTCACCCTCAAAGTAATTCTTTTAATATCATCAATTTTTTAAGATGTTCTTACTGTCAGTTTGAGGATACCATTTATCCGATTCACCAGCATTCTACTCGTACATGTCAAAATTAATTTAGAGATAATTTTCTAAATATTGTAGATCAATAAATAATATTTTTTTAAGGTTTTTACCACAAAAAACATGTTTTAGTTTTTTAAGAAAAAAATGGTGTTTTTTGATCTTAGGAAAACAACAACTCAGATTGTAAAAATCCAGTTCTTATATTTAAAAAATAGATATAATTTTTTTGTCCTATACTTTCACAATTATCAGATGTATTTTCATGTTTACGATCTAATATAAATGTTTTAAAATATTTTCAAAGGTTCAAGAACATCTAATTTATTTCTTCCAATCACATTTGACATTGGATAGATGTATTATCTACTCTTACATGTCACAAATAATTCAAATAATATTTTCCCTATGATTTCTAATTAGTACTAGGTAAATTTTAATGGGGGTTACCACTGTATGAACCTATTATTTTTTAAAACCACTGAATGGAATTATTTAGATATCTTGATTAAAAAATTCATATTGGTGATTTTTTATTATTTATGTTTCACAAATACATCTATAACTTTTTTCCTATGATATCGTGCCAACTATTGGTCGTTTTCATGGTTTTTACACCATGGAGAATGTTTTTAAATACTATTAATTCTTTATGAACTTTACTTATATCATTATAATAAAACCACATTTATTATTGATTTTCCTTCTTCTTATACACATCATAAATATTTTATTTTGATTTTTTTCTAATGAATTAACTTCAATCTAAAGTTATCTTCCATTGTTTTGATCATTCCACTCATTTTTTGTGTTGGAGAATACTAAAAATATCTCTTCATTTATCCCATGAAAATGATGAAATGAATTAGTTCCTCAATTTCAGAAATCAATCTTTTGTTATTTTACAATGATTTCACATTAATAATGCTTCATTTTCTCAATTTTGACCCCGAATCAAGTGATTTCTCCATTATAAAGAAGAATTATTAATATTAAATAATAATTTTCATTATACTAATCATCATTGGATTTGGAATTAGGAATAATTTATTCCTATGAATAAAAAAGATATTGGTAACATGTTTATATATTTTTATGGCATTCTCAACTAATTTTCTCCATTTCCCCTGAAATAATATATATCATATTAAAAAATTTATAAAAATATAAATCATTTTTTAATCATACCAAGAAATACAAGCATTAGATTGATAATATATTGAATCCTATAAATCAGAAAATACTATATGATCACACTCTTATGATTTGACACAATTCTAAATTTTTATTCTCATTTTTGACCTCTTGTAGGTTTATATGTCATCTTAGTGAAAACATAATGGTGAAATGATACTTTGGAACATACCAAGAAATTTGAGAAATTGATTGAATTATGGTTGAAAAAAATAAATCATAAATGAAAATATATTTTTTATTCTATATGTTTATACTAATCCCAGTGTGTTATCCTAGCTTGATAACGTTTAAATGGCATTTCATATTAATACAATAAAATACATAAGACACATTCCATTTTAATGAGAAATATAAGTGTTATATTAATGTGTGGTTTATTCTTATAGATCAAAATTACGAAATGATCACTGTAATAAGGTTTCATGACAATATATTATCATTTTTATAGCGTTGACCCATTACTAAGTGATTTTTATTTTTCTAATATTTGTTATTAAAATAAGATCAAACTAGAAATAATAACTATCAATTCAATAATAAGTGTGACTCAATATTGATTCAAACTTATAAACAAGTATTCTAAGATCATTATAAACCATTTTCAAATCATTCGTAGCCCATTTTAATGGTTTTTACCCCATGATAAGAGATATGTCATACAAATAAAAGTAAATAACAATAAAATATTTATTCAAAAATACTGAGAAATCTATGGATTAGATTAATTCTCACAAGACTCTTACCAACTATAAATGTCCCAACAATCATTTTAAAATGGTTTGACCCCAATCCAATTTCATTTTCATTGTTTAGACCCCATGAAATGTGATATGTTATATTAATAGAATTATAAAGGTGAAATTAATTTTAATGATTACCTTGGAATCTCATACTCCAATTATCCCATGATTTATTCTTACATATCATAATTAAATTTATGATGGTTATCTTTTTTTTATACCAGTTCATGTGAGTTTTTTTAGTTTTTACCCCTTTTACAGTATTTATCACTTTAATAAAAATTGAATGGTAGAAAGAAATACTCTTTCATACTGAGAAAAATATGAATCATATAGACACATAGTTTATTACCACAAATTTTAAATGACTCAAATATCATTGTATTATGTTTCAATGAAAATATGAGATCATTTTGTCATCTTTGGATCCTACCCTCGGATATATCTTTAATGAACATGTGTTTATAATATGAAATCACACAATCTATTATACTCATCAATTATAGAATTATTTTTAGACATAATTTAATCATATAGATAAAAATTTATTTATGTATCATTGTCGTAAATTTTTTACTTCATTCAGAGTACATTTTATCAGTTTTGACCCCATAAAGGGAGATACATCATATTAATAAATGTATATAAGGATAAAAATGTTATTTATCAGAACAAGTAATTTCAGATTCATATTTATGTGTCATGGAATACTATAGATCATAAATTACTCAATGAACATTATCTTATGTTTTTAATGTGATCAAATTTTGTTTTATTTGTTTCCACACACTAGTGGATGATACGTCACTTTAATGATATAATAAAGGTATAATGATACCTGGGATCATACCTAGAAATCCTAGCATCTGATTGATATGCTATTGATTTCTTTAGATCACAATTATCTTGATTACCATTATAATAAAACTTAAAACATGTAAAGGTAAATTTTATCAGTTATTACCCATTTTATAGGATTTGTCACATTAATACTAATGTGAAGGACACACAACACATTCTACTATATTGAGAAAACATGGGATTATACTGACACACAATTGATACAAAAATACTTTAAATTAATATAAAAAATATTTAATAAGTGTTCATGATTATTAAAAAAATTATATATTTTTTACTCCCAAATGGTTGTTTTTATTTTTATTAATAACATTTTATCTTATAAATAAAATTTTCCATTTTATTGATCAGTCCATGAGTTAGTTTGTGGATCAGTTGATTCATATAGATAACTAATGATTCAATGGCCATTGTTCTATATTTTCAAATCATTTTCAACTCATTTTATCCCTTAAAGGGAAATATTTTATATTAATAAATCTATAAAAGTTTAAATAGGTTTTTTATCATACTGATAAATATGAGCTTCATATTGATGCATGGATAACTATAACATATCATAAATGAAACATTGATCATTATAATATGTTTTGAAAATAATACTAATTCATATTATTAATTTTATCCCCAAATAAGACATGTTATTTATATGAAAGTATACATGTGAAACTATACATTGGATCATACCGAGAAATCATGCATCTGCTTGATGAACAGTTGATTCCTATATGTCATAAATGACTTGGTGATCATTATATTATATTTTACACTAATACATGTGTGATATAACAACCCTTCTCCTTATTACACACTTAAACATGATTTATTATATAATCTCTTTACTTGATACAACATGGAAGATTAAGAGGCCTAGAGTATTTGGTGTATAGTAAGATTACATAACAACTTAATATTTTAAACACAACATCTTTAATGAAAACCTTATTTGCATGACAACAACATTCTTTCATACTTATCATTGAATGGGATAACCAGAGAATATGCATAAAGAAAGGGTGAGCTATAAAGCCCAGTAAGGGAGTAAACTAGGAATAACATTAATAATACAGTACAAGTTAGGAAATAGGCATATCAATCGATCATAAATTATACATGAACATAAATTCATGATATGGCATGTTTATCCTAAAATGGAAATGTGGGAACAACATTTAACATGGTATTAGCATGATCAAAGGATCATTGCACATAGAGAAAGAGTAAACACTCACATCACATGAATTAGCACGACTAAACCCCCATTGTACTTGAATAAGCATCATTAAACCCCCATTGCACTTGACGTACCATTATACTAATCTATACCCAATGAATTGGAGTACTATCAGGTCACACCCTTAATAATCATTTCATTCAATGCATAAGTGTGCCACATGTATCATTCAACATGGAATCATTAAAGATAATCAATTATTCCATGATAAAGGATTGTGGAATTCATGATGAAACTATATAATCTATAAGAAAACATTCATAATGTTGAATACACTCGATAGAAAAATGGACTTGGTATCCACTACACAATGACTTTGGCTTGAGAAAACTCATTGTGCAAATTCGGCAGCATAACGACATGACATTGGAATTCATAAAAAATGTTGATGATAAGAAGGGGTGTATCATCATATATAAATGAAATGGAATTTAAGGGGGTAATATAGATACATTTAATGAAAATGTAATGGAATTTAGACTCTTGATACCAAAAAATTTCCTAAATGTGAATGAGAAGATAAAAATTATTTGTGGAATTTCGGCATGGTAACATGTGTTAAAGGGAGTAATTAAGGAGAGAGAAAGTGGTATCTCATCATTTCAAACAAATGTAGGGGAAAATAAAGGAGGTGAATAATAATACACTAACATTTTTAATTTAATGTAAAATGGTATTAAAATATAAATAAACTTGGATAAAAATAAAAAGGGAAGGAATCCATTACAATATTTTGGCATGGTTACGCATGTAGAATGGAGGAATTAATGAGATATAAAGTGGTCTCTAATTATTCAGACATATAAAGGGATTTATAGGCAGGATGATAATCATACCCCAACATTTTTAATTGAAAAAAAAATGGAATAACAATATATGGAAACATGAAAATAAATAAGGAAGAATGAAATCTCAAACATGGAAGTGTGAACCCAATGGATTAGGAGTGGATTGAGAGAGGCTCCTTTAGAGATTGGGTCTCCTTTGGAGGATTATATATAAGGGAGGTCAAATTTGGTAGAGCTCCAAAGGTTTCGAGTGAAGAGGAAGTGGGTGCATGGGAGGGTTAATATAGGAAAATAGTGGGAATTTTTTATTATTTAGGATAGAGATACCCCACATTAAACAAACAAAAACTGGAAAAAAACTCATGATTTTTTACTATGGATTTTTTCAAAGGGGAGTGGAAAACATTATTTTATAAGTACAATTTATGAACTACTTAAAATAATACACTTTCTTATGTGGGGGTGAGTCGCATTGTCAAGGATATCAATTTAAAAATTTAAAATGATTAATATGTATTGGAGGGTCCACTCATGTCTTCCAAAAAAATAAAACAAACCTAAAATAACATTTTTTTAGTGGTTAAACATATATTTTCAGAACATAATGTTTATTTTATTTTGTTATGTCACTATTGGGTCATTATTATTTCATAAAACACATTATATATTTAAAAGACATTTAATTTTTACCCTAAAATTCGACTAACTCAAAAAATTATGAAAAAATCATCATTTGATAATTTTGATGTCTTGATTCCCCAAAAAATATTCATTTTATCTAAATGATTCTTTAAATATATGAATTATTAAATTTTTAATATAAACTAGATATTTATCTTAAATTCACAGGATTTGACAAAAAACTATTTTCAAACCGTAATAAAACTCATAATTGTATTCATAAAAATTATATGATAATTTATATTTAATAATAATTATTTTAGTAATAATATTTCATTAAAAAATAATTTAATTCAAAAAAATCCATTAATTCAACAAAATATATTTCTTAATTGAATATTAACTAAAATTCTATTTTTTATTTAAAAAACAATTTACCAATTAACAATAATAAAAATATTGTATACTCTCTATAAAAAAATAATGTAAATAATCATAGTTCAAGGTTCATTTTGCATAAAACCTTATAGAACCTATATAAGACTAACGGGTAATGTGTGTGATGGTGAGAGACTCTAGTGGTGGCTCAGATAACATCGCTCAGATGGTAATTTCTATCAACATCCACTTCCCCCAAAGGAATTCTGCTCAAGCATAATGTAATGAATCTCGTGTTGGGATTGGTCAAGTGAAAAGCATAAAGAAGCCACCACATTTCTAGGATCCATAAAATTGTCTTTTTATGGAGCAATTCTTCTGGATGAGGTCATCACTAGCTTTGTTTGAGTAAATAGGATTTGTTAAAGACCAATATTTATACTAATCATGTGATAATTATTTAACAGCTATATTAGCAATGGTCACAATTATTAACAGTATTTTGAAGTCCAAAGAAATTAGACTAAGTAAGTGGATAGTTTTTAAATACATGTAAAAAATACATTAAATTAGATCAAGATGAATTTTCATTAATGAATGTTTGGGTCATTACAATCTTCTCCCATTAAAAATTTTATCCCTCAATTTTTCTCTACACTAAAACAGTTCCGGGTAAGTATTCTTCATCACTTCTTCTGATTCACACATCACCTCTTCAATCATGTGGTTCCTCCACAACACCTTGACGAGGGGCATTGTCTTATTTCTTAAAAATTTTCCTCTTTGATCTAATATTTTCATCGGATTCTCTTCGTAGGAGAGGTCATTCTCTAACGGTACCACCTTCGGATTATGTACATGTGATGGGTTTGGTATGTATTTCCTCAATAGTGATATATAGAATACATCATGTCTTTGTGATTGGTTCAGTGGGAGTGAAAGTTGATAGTATAATGCTCCAATGTGATCAAATGTCTCAAAAGGGAAGATGTAAGTTGGACTAAAATTTAACTTCATCCCAAATCTCATAAACCTCTTACAGGACGGTATGCAGAGGAATACCATGTCACTGACGTCAAACTCAAGGTCCCTTTGACAATTATAAAAATATATCTTTCATTGACTCAAAGAAGATTTAAATTAATTATGGATGTTCTTAACCTTCTCCAACATTTCATCAAACATTTCGGAAGCTAGTTGTTTCCTCTCCCCAACTTCATCCCATCATGCCAGTGTTCTGCACCTCTTCCCATTCAGAGCTTCATAAGGAGCCATTTGGATACTTTAGTGGAAACTAATATAGAAAGGTAAATCAATAAAATTAAGATGTTGATCCCATAATCGTATGAAGTATATTGAGAATGCTCTCAAAATATCCTCAAGTGTTTGGATAGTCCTCTCAGATTTTGACTTTAGTATGATTCTGATAACCCATATTTATGTTCTGCTCATTATTCAGAGCATGTTGAAGACTCTTTCAAAACATAGACATTAATCATGGATCACAATCGGATATAATAGATAGTGGTACCCAATGTAGCCTTTCCACTTCTCTGATATATATCTATGCTAGTTGATCCAATGAGAAATCCTCTCAAAATTCAATGAAAGTGGAGTCATGGTACTTTGATCCACAATATCCCAGAGAACATAATTTCCTTGGGATGTCTTATAATGTCCGATGATAGAGTCTATGGGGATTTTCTCCCATTTCTAAGCAGGTATGGTTAATGGTTTCATCATCCCCTTATACTTATGCCTCTCACCCATCACTTGACATTCCAGGCATGTCGATGTATACTCATTTTTTACCTACTTCATGTCATCCCACTAATTATTATCTCAAAGATATCGATAAATATTTGTGTTTCATGGGTGAATGGAGAAATGTTAACAATTTACATCATCCAAAAGTTCCTTCTTAAACTATGGACTTGATGGAACACATAGTCTTGTCCCAAATCTAACAATTAATTCTTCAATGACATTGAACTCCTAGGATTTACCTTTTGTGATAGTTTCCACCTTCTTATAAATTCCCACATCACCCTTTTGATCATACATTACCCTTTAAAAAAGAGATGGTTGAGTAATAATTTGTGAAAATATTTATTATACCACCTTATTAATGATTCCCATGTCTATACTCATCAAATCCAAGAAGATTAAATCCCTTTCAATTCTCATCAATGATATAATTTCTTGGTCTTTTCAACTTAGAGAACCCTCTACCTTGTTCACTATCCTGAGTTAGTAATGGATTGAGAACTCATAGTCTTTGATCAGCTCGAACAATCATCGTTGGAGCATAATCAGATCTTTCTATGTGAATATATAACTGAGGCTTTTTTTATAGATATATATTCCACACATCACCACAAATAGATAATGTCGCCTGATTTTTAACAAAATGTTCACTTCCTCCAACTCTGGATCCTGTGTGGGGATGACATGAGGAATTGGAAATGAATTTTTCCTTTTTCCTCACATTCCATCAAAGGGAGCCTTATAAAATTTTCAAGAAGAACAATACCAAAAACATCAAAATGTTATACAACACTTAGAGAATTTTCCCCCCTATTTATTTAATATTATTTCTACTAGGGATTCAATGTTCCTTAAAATCATAAAAGATATACTAATAAGACATTCATTGAAATACATTGGGACATAAAATACTTTAATGTAGTGGTTACACATAATTCAATAATCATTATCAATCTTATAATAGGACTTCCTCTCCTCCTTTGATCAAGGATATTATTGAGGCTCATCTTACTTCTCACCACTTGCAATAGATAATCATCTTGAAGAATGCCTAAATTATCATCATTTATGACTTAAAACTATGTATGATGCCTTATATCGAGATTTATTTTCCAGCCATCACATTATCCATTATTTCATGGAAATTATATCCTTTGTTCCCTTCCATTCAATAGTTAAAGACTATCCTAGTCCCTTTGTGACATTTCTATAGGTGCCTCTTTCCACATTTGTTGCATGATCTAAATTGAATCCCCTTTCCCTTATAACCTTTATCAGATTGACATTCTTGAGATATCATTTTCCTCTTCTTTTATATCATTGGGCTTTAAAAAATTACCAATTGTTAATCGGTATTTTTGATAGCTGGTTTGGCATAATCATGGTATTCCATACTTGAGCTCCGATTTGATTCTGAATATCACTTAGACATTCATCACATTTCCCTTCACATCAGTTGTTAGCTATATTCCTCCTATTACTGGACATTTTTTTGAATAAAAGGAAAGTTAGGGGTAACACATAAAGGGCAATCCAAATAAAAAATACATTACTTATAAATTACTTTTATTACTTTATCTTATTAATCAATAGGATTAAATTGATGTTATCCATGATCTACATCCCAACATTTGTTCTTAGGGGAATATTATTTTATTCCCTTAACAATGGTTCATGATAATCTTTTGAATTTACCGAAAAATATCCCACAATAGTGTCATAACCAAGAGCGCACCAAGGCACATTGTCATATGCCATTATATCTTGGGTCTTGCCTGAAACTCCTTGTAGGAGTTTTCACTCGTAGGTACTTATGTGACAGTGCCAGCTCAACCTACTCGTATCCTGTTAGGGATGTATTTTTTTGATAAACCACATACTCAATACTTACCAAAAAAATAGGGATTTTTTTTTAATATAGTCATGTATCTAAGTATTTCACTAGGGTTTTCTAATCCTAATCCCAAAAAAACTAATCCTATCCTCTAATACCAACTATAACAACCATGCTCTTTATTAGACACATAAACATGATTTATTACATAAAATATTCTCTTGTTACAAATGGATGATTTATAGTTCTAGTGTCTTTGGGTCATAGGAACATTACATAACATATTAAATCATAAAAAAAAACATATTTATTGAAAAAATATTTTACATGACCACAACATTCCTCCATACTTAAAATTGCATGGGATAACCTGAGGACATGAATAAGAAAGAGGTGAGATATAAAGCTTAATATGGGAGTAAAATTCATAACAATAAGAGTATAGTACATTTTATGAAATAGGCATATCAATGTAGAATAAGAGAAAAATGAACATAAAGGCATGATATATCATTTTTATCATAACATAGAAATGTAGAAACAACACATAACATAGTATTTGCATGATCCAAAGATTATTGTACCTGGAGCATGAGTAAACCCTCAATGAACATGAATTAACATGAGTAAACCATCATTAAAATTGAATTTTTGTTAGTAAAACCTCATTGAACTTAACGTATCATGATACTAATCTATACCCAATGCATTTGAGCACTATCAGGGCGTACCCTTCTTAAACATTTCATTTCATGCATAAGTATCCCACATGGATCATACAAACTAGAATAATTAAAGATCATAATTTATTCCATGATAATGTAATATTTAATTCATACATAAAACTATATAATCGAATAAGTAAACGTTAATAATGGTAAATACCTTTGATAGATAAATAATCATTGTATTGACTACACAATGACTTTGGATTGAGAAAATCATGGTGCAATTTCGATAGCATAAGGACATGACATATGAATTCATAATAATGGTTGATGATAGAGAAAGTGATTTCTAATCATATGTACATGATATAGAAATTAATTGGGTAATTTAGATACATTCCCTAATAAATGTAATGGAATTTAGACTCATAATATAAAACAATTTCTTTAATGTGAATGATAAGAGGGAAATTCCTTATGGAATTTCGGCATGGTAAGGTGTACATGGGAAGCATTAATGAGGGATAAAAAAACCCATCAACATTTCAAAAATAATGAGGTAAAAATAAGGGTGGTGATAAATAATAACCAAACATTTGTATTTGAATGTAAAATGGTATTACAACATTAATAAACATTGATAATAATAAGAATAGAATGAATCCCTTGCCAAATTTCTGCATTGTAACGGGTGTAAATGGGAGGCATTAAAGGGGGAGAAATTGGTCTATAATAATTCAAACATAATGAGGGGAGTATAGGGGGGATGAAAAATCATATCCCTACCATTTTAATTTAAAAAATGGCTTAAGAATATATGGATACTTGGACATGAATTAAGAATGAAGAAATCCCTTACTTGGAAGTGTGAACCCAATGGCTTTAGAAAGGCTTGAGAAAGGATTCTTGGGAGCAATGGGCACCTTGTGAGGATTATTGAGAGAGTAGATATGAGTTTAGTCCAGCTCCAATGGTTTTGAGTGAATAGGAAGTGTGAGCTTGGGTGGATTTATAGAGAAAAAGAGAGGGAATTCATTATTATTTAGGTTTGGGACACCACACATTAAACTAATCAGAACAACAATCCAACCCATGGTTTTTGCATAAGGTTTTTTCCAAAATGGAGCAGAAAATATTATTTTATATGGAAAATGGACAAAATCCTAAAAATATTAGGCTTTCTTATGTGGAGGTGAGTCACGCTCCCAAGGAAACCAATTTAAATTTTCAAAATGTATTATAAGTCTTGCAGTGTCCACTAATGCATTGTAAAATAAAACAAACAAACCTAAAATCACATTATTTTAATGGTAAAATAAATATTGTCTAATTATAATGTTAATAGTACTTTATTAAGTCACTATTGGATCATTATGATGTTATAAAACAAATTATATATTTAAACGGTTTTAATTTTTTACCCAAAAATTCAACTATCTCAGAAAAGTATAAAAAATTAACTGTTGGATAATTTAGACATCCTGATTATATAAATTATATTCTTTTATCTAAATAATTGTTGAAATATATGATTTTTAACATTTAAAATCAAAACTGACATTTATCAAAAATTCATTGGTTTTGACAAAAAATGCCTTTCAAACCATAATAAAACTCACAACTGTATTAATAAAAATTATATGATCATTTATATTTTTTAAAAAGTAATTTAGTAATAATATTTCATTAAGATGTTATTTAATTCATAAAAAATCCATTAATTCATTAAAATATATTTATTAATTAATTATTAATTAAAAATACTATTTTTTCTTTAAAAAACTATTAACCAATTATCAATAACAATAACATTGTATACTCTATATTAAAAAATAATATACATAATCGTAGTTCTAGGGTATTGTTATATAACCCATTATAAAACTTGCATAAGACCAAAGGGTAGGGTGTGGGATGGTGACAGACTCTTGGTGTGACATGGATAACATCAATCAGATGGTAATCTCTATCAACATTAACTTATCTCATAGGTGGTTTTGCTCGATCTTAACGGGTTGAATCTTGGAATAGAATTGGTCAAGTGCGAGGCCCAGTGAATCCACCACCTTTCTGAGCTCCGAAAAATGATCTTTGTATAGAGCAATTCTACTGGATGATGCAATCTCTTCCTTTTTCTGATTAAAAAGGATTTTATAAAGCCCAATATTTATAAAAAATCACTTGATCACTATTTACTGGCTATATTTGAAACAGTCGAAATTAATTAAAAAATTTTAAAATCCAAAAACATACATCAATAGAGGTGCATATGTTTTTTATATCTGTAATAAGACATTTAATTAGATCAAGAGAAATTTTCATCAATGATTTTTTAGGTCTTACATGTGTTTCATTAGTTTTGACTTCTATTATTTTATTTTATTCAATTTAATAAAATAGTTAAGGTCGCAAAAAAAATTATATCATACTTAGAAAACATTGAATCTGGTTGATACGAATTTGATTTCTACAGATCGTAAATGACTCAATGATATATTTCTTAAGTTCTTATGCTAACTCAATATAATTTTCAAGGTTTTGAACCCTACCTAGGTGGATTACCTATAATTAAAATCTTTCCACAATGTGGAATCAAAATTTCCATTATAATGATCAATATGGTCATCATTTTATAGTGTGGTTCATTTATATAGATTAATTTTATTTTTGGGTAATTTCAGACATTTTCACATCCTTCTGGACATATTTTTTTATTGTTAAACCCCTCACAGTAGATATGTTTTATTAATAAACCATGAAAAGGTTAATAATTTTTTTCATTATATCATGCAATAATAGTATCATTTTCATGTGTAGTTGACACATGAATATAATAAATGAATAAACGATATTTATCTAACACTTTTACACCAAAAAAATAAATTTATTCTATTTTGACATGATGAAAAGATATCTGTCATTTAAATGAAAACATAAAGGTGAATTAATACTTTGGGTCATATCATGAAATCCAATAATTTGATTATCATGATAGATATTTCTATATATTATTAATGAATAATTTATCATTTTATAAATATTTATCAACAATATAGGTGGATTTGAATAATTTTGATTGATTTTATGTGATTTTTCACTTTAATACAAATGAAAATGCAAATACAACACAACACATTATATCATAATTAGAAAACCAAACATTGGATTGATGTGGGTTTGATTAATTTAATTAGTAATTGACCCATAGACCATATTTATAGTGATCCATGGCATTTACACATATTATTACCTGATTTTAAAGGGAAACAACCATTAATTAAAAAATAAGGATCTAAAATTCCAATTTTCTTTGGACCAAATGATTGAAAAAACCTAAAGAGGAATCTAAAACAAGAAATTTTTATTATCTATATTGATCCCATAAATCAATTTAAGCACCTAAAAATACATTAAAAATACTGGGAAATAAATAAATAAAGGGGTGTTCTAAAAACCCTAGTATAAGAATAAAATTTATAAGTAAATATTACTTTTGAGTCAAAGGTTTAACACAATATCATAAAAGTGAATGATAGTAAGTAATAATAAGGGAGAATAACTGAAAAAACATTATATTATAAGATCATTCCAACTTAGGAAATGTGAAAACTACATATAAAGATATATAAACATGAGTCAAGGCTAACATCCTATATAATATCCCACGGTGGACATAGTCCCATAAGTATTACTCAATATTCCCATTAATTATTCCTTGGGAGAAGACTTCTTTATGAAATAAATTGTTGTGATATAAGTGTGCACCCATAATTACATATTCATGATTTAGGTGTTCCAAAAAATGAAAAAAATAATAATTCATATAAAAAATAATTAATCATGGAGAGAAAATGATTGGCCTAACGTCGTCAGATATCATAATTAAACATAATATCTTAATGAAGATATTTGATAGTTAAACCTATGGCATGTATTACCTCATTAAATTTATGGGTAATAATATTGATATATATATGTGAGATACATATATAAATATTTTAGAAGAAATCTATAAAATCATAGGTTGACATCATTGATGAAAATGTGTTTAAAATATTATATAGAAACTTTTAAGGGAAAACTACATTTTTAACATTAATGTCACTTATTAAAAGTATAATTTTAAAAAAAATTATAGAAATAATTTTCCCTAAAAAAATAATTAATCTTTTCGAGTAATATTAAAATAATTTATTGGTCTTAATAGTAGGTATTTCTCTACATGTAATTTATGTTAAAAAACACGGCTCTCACAATATTATAAAATGTTAAAAAATACATCATTGGTAAAACTACTAGAAGATTACATTAAAACCATTTTTCAAAAATTCACTAATGGGTAAACATGAATTTAATAAATAATTTTAATAATGTAAAAAAATTATTATAATAATTTTTTTTAAACATATAAATGGGATAAAAATAATTTTTGTCTGAAGTGATAAATAAAGTTATCTTT
The DNA here is from genome assembly GCA_963277665.1 of Viscum album. Classification (NCBI taxonomy): domain Eukaryota; kingdom Viridiplantae; phylum Streptophyta; class Magnoliopsida; order Santalales; family Viscaceae; genus Viscum; species Viscum album. The sequence continues at coordinate 1,111,493,696 of OY728129.1, read as the reverse complement.
ACGTAAAAACATTTTATCAAAAATTTAATGTTAAAAAGATTTTTAAATGGAAATATTAATTATAATATAAATTAATTACATGGGGAATAATTTATATTGTGTTTAAGATAGGAATATCCAACAATACCTTTAATTGAGGGTTGAATATGAACAATATTCAATAATAATGTGATTGGGAAATAAACCATAATTTTTTTTCATTGAGTCATAACCCCCATGAAAAACATAGCATTAAATGAGACAATAAATTAAATGGAGAAAAATATATTCATGATATAGCATTAAAATGGGAGTTATATACACCAAAAAAAATCATGTGGTGAATATGACATATGTGTCAAAATAGTAAAAGTGAGATGGGAAATCCATTACCTAATGTCCATACTTATTGTTTATTTATTTTATCTCATGTATAAGAACCACATATCCATTATTTTTTTAATAAATTTTTTATAGGTTTTATGATTAATACTTAGACAGCCTAATTCATATAAATTAAAAAATGTTTTACTATTTATTCAATTATTTCCATGTCTGGTTTTATTAGGATACTTAGTTCATAATTTCCAAAATCCATTGGTGTATTGATCAGGGTCAAAGGGGTCACTAATAATTCATGACTATAATAATAATCATTAAATAATTAAAATTTTTATACATAAATTATACATTTAAAAACAACCTTGACATATGGTGATAAAAACGAACATCATTATAATCATTGAGACGGTAGGTCATACAAATGCATGGGTAACAATTATATTTTCAAAGATAATGATTGAAAGAAGGTATGATTTATTTTAACAATAAAAAATTATAATTATATAATAATAATCATATTAGTTTTGTAAATATACCAACAAAAATGATCATTTTCATCTGGTAAAAAAATTAATCACATCTCTTTGTGAGGAAATAGTGCATTGTACACGTGAATGAAGTTATCATTTTTCAATAGATGGTAAGTTAAGAATGAAAATAATAAGATGATTATAGATAATGACTAATATGTCATGAATATAATATATAAATATTAAATCCATCATCATAAATATGTATTATTTGAATTTATGTAAAATGAATTCCATCGGTGTTGGAGGCAGTAGTTTATTATACACTCGAATGATGGTTTAGTCTCCTATTTGATGGAAGTAGAGTAAAATTTATGTTATACCATTTAAAAATTAATATATGGTAGATAATGATTTTATTCTTTATTTATGATTGGTTAATGTTATATGGTGTTGTAATAACAAATTAATCAAAGATGAGGGGTTAATAATGATACCTCTTCTCTAGAAAACCACTTTAGGATTATAGCTAAACCCTCCCAATATTAGATTTAAAGTAAAACTAATGACTGAAGGATATAAGGATGTAATTAAAGAAGTTATACAAGAATCTTTTGACTAAAAATGAATGCTTCTTATGTTTAAAAAGGTTAGGAGAGGTGGTTCTGTTAATAGGTAGGGGAGAGGACACATTATGAATTTTTAAAAATAAAAAGATACAACCTCGTTGTTCACATTCCACAAGGCCCCAAAATGGATTATTATAGAACCTTAGATGATATAGGGTCGAAATAACGATATAAAATATGATTTTAACCATAATTTAGGTTATTTTAATAATCATATTTTTAGTTTAAACCTATGTAAACCCATTTTATCCTTAACTAAAGTTATTAATTTTTAATGATTTTACTATTCAGTATGAAAAAAATAAGTTGAACTTATTATATTATATTAAATATAATGATGAATAACATTTAACCTATTTATCCAAAATCAATTAATTTGATGGTATGAATTTACCCTAAAATTAATCTCTGAGATGTGATAAAACATGGTTTTCCAAAGATGATGTTTTTGTAAGTATAAAGTTATTTTATATCAAAAATCAAAAAACATTGAATACAATCAACTAAATTGGAATAATAATAAAGCAATTAAACTAATTTTGGATTTAAATTATTTTATAAAATTACTTTACTTTGTAAATGACTAAAAAATGACAATTTTCAATAAAAATATAATTTCTCACAATTCATTAAAAAAATATTCTTTTTAGAATAATCCAAACAATTCAATAGAAGATAAATTTAAAATTTTTATTCCTAAAATGATTTTATTTTTTCCAATTATTTTTCAAAAATTGTTGAAAATTATTTTTATAATTTTTTCACATAAATAAATATGAATCCTTGTTTTAGAAAAATAATGTTTAGAGCATGTATTAATTTTACACAAAATTGAGAACTTATTTATAAATATATTTTCATTATCCTTAAAAATTAATTTTTAATAAATGTTTATTGCTACTTATACCACCAAATTTAATTTCTAGTTTATAACATTCACATTAATATAATATTATTTTAACAGAGTACAATCTTTTATTTGAACATAGTGTTCTTTTAAAATCTAATGTTATTAAATTCTACCTAATTAATTTAATTTTATCCTCCCAATTTAATTTTGTTCTTATTAATAAAGAATATTACATTCCAAAATTACTTTTTGAAATACCCACATCAAAAATATGGTCAATAAATAATCATCTTTAAAAGTAGGAATGGGAAATATGAAGGACATCACAATACTATGCTTCCGCACAGGAGATCATTGGTGGAAATTGAAAAAATGGAGTTTGAAAAAAGATCCTTTTAGGAGATAAAATTATACATGTCTTAAAAGAGAAGAGTCCATTTATTTATAAAAAAAAATCAAATTTTAATTTCATGATAATTTTCTTAATGTAGAGGGATCACATTACCATAATAATGAAATATACATATAAAACATGTATAATTTCATACATTAATAATTTTTTACTACAACATAATATATTTCTCTAAACTATCAGTATTCAATATGATTCATTCATGCCCGAGGAATGAAAATTATAATTTAATGGATCACATAGTTCAACAAAAGGATATCAAAAAATTCCTCCTAGGTTTAAAAATTAACCAAAACTAGAAATGGTGAGCACAATTTTAGATAATTCCCAACATGAATACACCATTAAATTAAAAATCCAAATATAAAGTTAATTATTATTCATTCCATAACCCTACAAACCATATAACCTCATATTTAAAAAAATAATATGTATTCTTCGAAACTAATCCTTCATGTTAAGTCACTTGTTATTCCTAGGGGTTATATATACCTCAACTAAATGACACCTTTCCTAATTTATCATTAATCAAAAAAACCATAAAAACTCAATAAGATGTGATCCTAAAATATTTTTCCTAGAATCGACTATATATTAATATATCAAATTATTTATGTCAAAACAAATTAGTACTGACAAGTACATCATATAGGATAGTGGTAGGTCCTACACCCTGGCCACCCTTTGGTTTTTGGTTCAAGTCACACGACCTTAAATGATATGATGAGCTATCACCCGAAATGTGGATTTTCATTTTTATAAAAATTTGTTATTATAAATCCCTTAACATTATCATAATATGATGAAAATCCTTAAAATATCATTTATTCTTAAATCAGTACGAAACCACATTTGTTTTGAATAAAACCGAGTTTTCCGACAAAATCATATAATTTTAGTTTAATATTTTTATCTTAACATCATGTATAGGATAAACCCCAAAGGTTACTAATACCATTAATTTTTTCTAACATTATATAAATTAAAAAATCCTTGAATAATTTTTGTTTACTAAAACCCATACTAAAAGAGATAGTTATATTACTCTAAATATATCTTAATTTAATCTTAATTAACTTAGACATCCAAAAATTAAAACGTAGAAAGTTTTATTTATTACATTAATATTATTATCAACCTTAAACATTTATACACAAGTCACATTAGTTATAACCTAGGTCATCCGTGATTATAATATATTTAATCCCTTCATAGATTTCTATAAAGATGTTGTAAATTTCAAAAACATGTCCCCCAAGAGTTTCAAACTAGGTGTTCAACAAGGCCCATTATCGTACATAAGGTGATGATTGATTAAAAGAAAAATAAACCATTTTTGGAGTTATTGACCCGAGTTAAAAATTCTAGAGCCATATTTATTTATAGTATTTAGACACATATTTCATTTCATGGAAACCACATTATCTAGACATCACCAAAATTCAATGATATTTTTATATACTTATACACATCCTTATAATTTTCTATTGGGTTCTCACTAAAGTATTCTAGTTATACTAAAAAATTACTAAACCTTTCAGTAACACTAACTATAATAACCCATGGCTTTTACACATATTATCATATGATTTTTATCATAAATATCCATTAATTTAAAAATAAGGATCAAAAGGGGCTAGTTTCTTTGGAATAATAAGTTTTTTTTAAATGGTTGTGGCCAAAGACTAAATTTTTATTATTAAAGAAAAGGCCTTTTTGGAAGACTATGTTCATAATAAATAAAAAGGAAAATAAAGCATGAAATTTTTGTTATCATTAGTGATATCCTAAATACATTTTATCACATAAAATTTCATAGGATAAATTGTGGGAATACATAATGAGACCGGTGATATAATAGCTTGGGATGGGATTAAACATGATAATAAAACATAGCATGTGAGACAGAGGTATAAAATTATATCATAAAAGAGAAGGCTCGTGAGTAATAATATGGTATCATGACATATATAAACTATTATCATAAAATAAAATTAATCAAGTAATTATAAAAGAGATATATAACATGGAATTAACACGAGATAAGAATACCTTGTTGGATAAAATTACATGGTCGACAAGGCCCTATAATTAATTAGGTTTACTCCCAACTCTTATAAATAACGCCTCATGAGAATAAAGATTTACCCATAAAAAGTTAGAGTTATTTAGGCTCACCCATCAGGATGTGTTCATGATTTATGTGTTTTAAAAAAGATAAATAAATCCTCATGAAGAAACATACGAATTTCACAATGATAGAGAATGGGTTTCATAAAAGTATAACATATCATAATCAAAGGAAATTTTATAATGAAATAATTTTAAAGATGAATATAAGTCTCGAATTACCCTCAATAAATTATAATATAATGATATAGTAATATATAAGAGAGATATATATACATAATTTTGAAGATATACTTATCATTAATAGTTTTTGTAATTAATTGTAATATCATTAACAGATTACATGAAATGTTTCTTAAGGAGAAAACCATTTTCACATAAAAATAGCTTCTTCAAAATCATGTTTTCATAAAACAAATTATAGAAAATTAACACTTAAAAATAAAGCTCAAAAATTATAATGATAGATTATAAGAATTCATTGGTAATGATGACATGCAATTATGTATAATTCATATCTGTTAAAAAATATTCCTTTCACACTGTTGTAAAAGTATTAAAAATTATTTCATTGGTAAAATGAAAAGAATATTCCTTTCATGTTGTTTTGTAAAAAATAAAACACGAGTAATATTTTTAAATAATTAAATTTTATAAATTTAAAACCATCCATTTAAATAAATTTAGAAAACATTGATATAGCAGAAATAAGATTCTTCCTCAAAAAGAGAAATGAATTCAACTTTTATTAAAACCATTTTCATAATCATTTTATGTTCCAAGGATAGAACAATGGTAATATTACATGAAAATTTAATAAACAAATAAATAATAATAAAATTGATTGAATTTATCAAATAAATATCCAAAAATTCTTCGATGGGAGTATTAAACATAAATAATCTCGAACAATTATGACATTAATAATCAAAACCATACACTTTTTGAACATATGAATCCTAACACACATGAAATATGTAACTTAAAATGAATGTTTTAATGCAATAAATATAAATATATTCATGATATAATATTAAACAAAGATGTATATACGAAACACAAAATTATTAATTGGTGTATATGACATATTACTGAGAGAAGTAAATTTTATATGAGAAACCCCTAACCTTTTGTCCATATTAGTCATGGATGTCCTGTATTTCCAATATAATAATAAATTATCAATTATATTTTTTCTTAATAACTTCTTCCATGTTTAATAGCTCATACATAAACCATTTAAATAATTGATTTTTTTTGAAATATTGAATTACTTATTTTATTATTTCCATGATGGGTGTTTTGAGAACACTCAATTCATATTTTCAAAATAGAATTGGTGTGTCGAACATAGCCAAAGGGGTCATATTACAAAATTTATATAGTAATAATCATGAAATAATTATAAAAATTTTAAATAAAATATACTTTTTAAAAAATAAATTATATATGTTTAATTAAAAATTAACTACCTTGTAATCATGAAGATGACATGTCAAGCATAAGCTTGACTAACATTTCATTTTCCAACGACTATGCTGGGTAGATGGTAACTATTATTTTATATTTCTAGAATTATAATTATATAATAAATATCATATTAGATATTTAAATACACATACATATACCATCAATGTTATGCAGAAAAAAAATGAATCACATCACTTCAGGAGGTGGTAATCCACCATACACATGAACGATGTTATAAATTTTTACTGCATAGTATGAAATGAAGTTATATTATAGAGACCCATAACCTTGTGTATGATAAATAGTTCTTTTTTTAATTTAATTTTCATAGATACATTATTCAAATTCCAAAGAAAAAAATATGTTATTACTCTTGAAGAGCTAGATATATAAATTTTCCCCTAATTACATTGGAAATAAAACAAAAAACATAATAAATGAAAGTTAATTGCATCCTTGAGTGCATTTATCTTCATAAGTGGTGGAATGGAAAAAATGAGACTGATCACAAATGATTGGTAAGGGTTAAATATATTTGATGAAATAATGAATCAATGAGAATAATTAATATAGAAATACAAATAAATGAAAACACAATTACATTTCATCAATAACTTTTTCATAATATGAATCCATTGATAATATCATAGAGAAAATCGCAATGACTAATATAATTGAATCTAGATAAATCATGAAATATTATATTTCATGTATTTGGCACCTGGTCCACTTCTATAATTTCCTTTAATAGGATATTTTAATCATTATGGGTAAAACCCCACTTAATCAGCCGTATTAGTCATCTCATGAGACTACTGATACATCGAGGAGATATTTAGTATATGGTCCCCATCGATTATTTCATGTGAAAATCATACATTATATATCGAAAAATTGATTCAAACCATATGAATAAACAAAAAATATACATATTGTGTAGATAATACATAATTAAAATTTCATCCATTATACATTAATGGTTCTTTGATAATTTTTTTGATACCATATTAACCATTAAAGAGTAAAAATCCATGATGTTGTGGTATGAGTTAATGGGTTTAACAAAGGGTTAATGGAAAATGATAATGGTATAGTTTTCACCTAAACATGTCATAAAATTATTTTTCAAGAGCATTCTAACAAATAATCCCCTTATATTATAAACAAATCACTTTGGATACATTTTAAATTGAATATTAATCTATATTTATTTAATATTTTAGGTGTTTACAAAAGTTCCCCTCAACTCAAATATAAGAAAGAATCAATTATCTCACTTCTTAACACCATATTGAGCCTTATATCCAGACCAAACACTATAATTTTCTCTTCAAAAAATTCTTAGACTTGATATGGAGGTTTTGGGAATCGAAAAAGACCAAATCTAGACCCCTTAAGAAGAGATATAATGTAATCCCACAACAAATGTGGTAATATTTTGTCAGGACCAATCCCTTGGGGCTCGTGTCATGTCTACCCCAAACTCGCCTTCCATCGGCTAGGGGAAGGTGACTTTCACTGGAAAATCATATCCCAAAAAACGGAAGGCATTGCCTTTAAACCGGTACACACACATATAGGGAATACCACACAATGAAAACCACAATGGAACGAATGGAGTATAAGCACCACCATGTTGAATGGCTGATAGTAATGTGTATAAACTAAAATTAAATGGGACAAAATACAAGCCCAACACAAAGGAAAGTACAGTAAAAGAACTACAAGCACTTTATATCATCTACCAATGATCCTAACTGAAGGGTAGGCACAGCTCTCTATCGGATGTCACTACAGCACCGTATATCTATCAATCCATCTTATAGCACCATCTAGTCCTGGCTTCCCAAGGTCTCAGTCAAGAAATTCTATTGGCTTCATAAGACACAACTGGTGTGACAAATCTAGTGTAGGGGTGAGTATAAAAATACTCAATATGGACCCACGAGACCCCCCAAAGGTCTATCAGTAATCCATGAAGGAAAACACTACAAAGTAAAAAAACAACCATACAGTTAATACCACCACGTACGATCTCAACCAC